>CM053790.1:68562129-69762129 GCA_028749045.1 Cupressus sempervirens | reverse complement strand
CCTTTATAATTTTAATAGAATTTAAGTATTCACAAGAGTTCAACATTATGCACATCTACTCCATTAATTATTGTAACTTCATAATTTTTGTCATTTCAAGTTTACTAAACCTTTAATAAATCATTTCAAGGTACATTTAAGTTAGTGCATAACATTCTATTTTCACATTTTCAAGTTAGTGCACAACATTCTATTTTCACATTTTCCCTTAAAATTCACTATATTATTAACTGATATTTTGAAGGCAAATTGTAGAGTTAGTTGATTTGAATCAATTTTACAATGTAAGTAATACATATAATTTAAAACAACAAGTAGAACAAGTAAGAAATAAATTCTATTTCATATTCTTCAATAGTGAAAATAGCATATATTACAAAGGAAATGAGTGAAGGAAAGTCAATGTTTACTATTTAACATTTTTAGTGTAGGATTCAAGTCTTACTATGTGATATTTAAGGTATCCAAAAAAGAAGACTTGTAAATAGTACAATGTTAAATGCTTTAATCCCTCTAACATATGACTCTTGTCAAAACCAACGATAATAGAATTGAACACCCCACAATACTCTAGACTTCTACCTTCCTAAGTGAATAGTAAGAATATTTGGAATTTGATAAGTGACATAAAATCTTTCTCATTAAAAATATTATAAATACAACTGCTGGAAATAACTGACAAATGATTTCTAGCAAGTAAGACAAACTAGTAACAAACCAGGAAAAAACATATAATTTTAATGCATGATACATTGAACCTTTATAATCTTATCTTAATTGTCAAACTACGTATTTTGTATCGATTAGATCACATTTACAATGGAAACGTAGTATCAAACCTTGAACTACTTAAATAATATTTATGAAAAGGAAAGTAAACAATATTGACTGGATTCACTATTACATAAACATAATAATAGGTTTTACTACATTTGTTAGTTCCTGCCGTACTATAGCATCCAGTAGATGTCCATTTTTTTGATATTCTCAACCAATGAAATAACAGAATTTTTTCAAAAGACTATTTAATTATAATGTTTCTACTCTGCACAGTGATTTTTTTATGTTTTACAAATTTCTAATTCCTATTACTTCATTTGATCGTACAGTAAACAGTCAGTGTTCAAGATTTTTTTAAAGTTTGTAGCTGATCAAACAATAAAACATTTCTATTAAATTTCATTGTGCTGATGTATTGAACAGTGGCAGCTATAATTGTTAAATCTGAAAGAGTCAGAAAAAGCACAGATATTAAATTTCATTGTGCTGATGTATTGCACAGTGGCAGCTATAATTGTCAAATCTGAAAGAGTCAGAAAAAGCACAGATATTATTGCCAAATCTTACCAAATCTGAAAGAGTCAAAAAAAATTTACAAATTTGTACTAAACTTTAAACTTCACACGAGATACATGCCACTCGTTATGGTCGGTGTTAAAATTTAATGTAGCAATCTATAAAAATCTATTCGCATTGAATGTGCACCAACAACTGGAATTAGAAAAGCTAAGAATTTGTATCCTCTGGTCGTGGCGGTCTTACCAGATGTTCAAATTGTACTTTTATGTGCATTGTATTTCCTTGCAAACTGTGGCCAATAGTTTTTCAAGAGCTATACATGCTTAAAGGATGATAATATCATAAGGAAAGCAGATAGAGAATGCTTTATCAATAGAAAAATGTAATTTGTTTTTAGCTTGACTCTGGTGAATGTGGATTGTTAAAGATTGGTTTACTTTCAAGCTTGGCACGAGTTTCGAACCTAAAGATGCAAAATTTAAACAATATATAAGGTAAGTAGAAAGAAATCCTCTCGTGGTTTTCAAATTGTTGTGGGGGGAATGGGTGGTAATGTATTTCAAAAGAGTTATGTACAGTTTCCTCTGATTTGTTGCAAGAGACTATAGTGAATGTGACAATTGCAGCGGCTATTGTTGGATCGGCAGTAGGAGGGTTTGTGAGTGATCTCTATGGGCCAAAGATTGCAATAATTGTGGAAGATATTGTGTTCGTGGCAGGATCAGTTGTAATGGCCGTAGCACCCAATCCATGGGTTTTGATAGTGGGGTGAATACTTGTAGGCCTAGGAGTTGGAACAGCCTCCGTCAGTGTTCCTTTGTATATCTCAGAGTCCTCTCCCACCAAGATCAGAGGGGCTTTGGTTAGCACCAATGGCCTATGATCATTTTAGCTAATTGCAAAAGGCTAATATACTTGTTTAGAGGTTTGCTGTTTGGCTGTTCAGTTTTATTTTGAATTGTTTGGATGTTTTGTTTGATTGTTTTGATCTCTCTGTTAGAGAAACAAAGTTTCCGACTGCTTTTATTGATTATTATTTTATTTTGTCCATTGCCTTATTTTCTTAGTCTCTACCATATATTTTATCTTCATTCTTTTTGGCATCAAGATCTCGTCTGTTGCCATTATTTCTTAGTTTATTCATTTTTTTCAGGCTGCTAAAAAATTTTCGTGGTCTGTAGTTGTGGTAGGAGATTGATCAAGGGGCATAGTTATCCGGAAGAGTTAGATCTAGAAATCTGGGGTTTTCAGAGTGTACTTGAATCTTTCGATTTGATTTGGACTCGCCTTTGTCTCCTCAAATTTGTTGCTGCTTTCTTCCTCAGAAAACATGTAACAAGGTATGTATCTGGTACAGATTTAGAGTTTTCTCGGCCTTTTTGAATTTCCAAGAATGATCCATTGTTGAGAATCTGTAGGGAGTTTTTCATGTTGACTTTTTTTAACCTAGATCGAAAGGGGCAATTCTGGGAAAGGTTTTTGTCTTTTTTGGTTTTTGGGGATCTGTTTTTATTGCGGCAGGATAAAATTTGCAAGAATGGATCAAGAGGTAATTAGAATTTGAAGAGTGGATGAAGCTTATGGATTTAGGTCTTCTATATTTTGAGGGAAAAGGTGTTGCTCTAAATTGGTTTGAACCACATGTCATTTCTGGTTGTTGTTTGATTGTGAAAATTATGTTTTGGTTTTTTGTTTTTTCTGAAGGATTTTAAGGGGTGTCTTTTTGTCTCGATTTTGCAAGAGTAATGTTTTAGCTTAATTTGGTTTAAGTACTGGAAAAAAAATGAAACCAGAAGATTGGGTGTTAATTTTTGCAGCGACAAAGTTGAGGATCGATTGGTTGATTGGTTTGAAGAACCCGAGATTCAGTTGATTTATTTCGTTTATGTTGCCAGGATATTTTGATGATCAGGGTTTAGACAAATAAAAGAGATTTCAGATCTGAAGTATTTTCTATAGAGTTTTTTCCACTGCCAACTATGCACAACAGGAAGATTGGCTTCTGCTGAAGGCATTTCACATGTACACTATTTAGAAGGAAAAGGTAGAGAGCCTGGCATTAGTTTATTGGCTATTTTGTATCTTTCTATCAGACAGTATTTAACAAAGAGAATTACATAGGTTTGAATATATTTCGTATTTTGAGCAATTTTTTCCTAGTTTATGTAAAAAGTGATCAAATATAAAATAAATGAGAGATTATATTTAAAAAACTAAGGAGTTTATTAACTGTCAATGAGTATATAGCTTTAGTGAAATGGTTGCATGGTGACCTTTGATTTCAGATATGGGATTTTTCGAGTCTTCCATGGGGTTTGAACATTGGGTTGGGAGCTAGTGCGAAAATTGATAGAGGTGGGCGCATTATTCCTAAGGCAAGGTTGCAGACCAAGCATGCATTTCTTCATATTTTGCCCTCACCATGTTTTGAACTGCGAAGCAAGTTGCTGTGAGGCTCAACATCATTTCTGGTTGATATCAGAGACAGGTAGTAAATGAATTGTAGTCGGAGTTCATTTTGTGCCTTGATATTTTCTTTTACCTCTGATCACTTTTAGGACCAACATTGTTTCTTGTTGACATCAAATACAGGTAGTCAATGAACTTTTATTGGAGTCATTTTGTGCCCTAGAATTCTTTCTATTTCTGAGTAGTTGATGTTTACTTTTGCTTCTGATTAGTTATTGAAACTTGTTGCGCTTTTCAATCTTATTGATTTACTTTGTTTGTTGGTGAGAATTAGTATAATCCCTTTATTTCTTTTTTTTTTTTTAATTTATCTAATTTCAATATGTGATCCTTTATTTTTATTTTGGTAATCAGTAAGAGTAGACGATGTTTAAGGTCTGACACTTCTTTTGGTAGATTAATGTAGATCATGTAAGGGTCCAGATCCAGTATAAAATAAAACTTACATAAGAAATCAAAAAATGGATCCAACAAAACAAAGAGGTAACATGACTTGATGTTATGAATCAGTAAGATTAGATGATGTTTAAGGTCTGACACTTCTTTAGATAGATTAATGTAGATCATGTAAGGGTTCAGATCCAATATAAAATAAAACTTGCATAAAAATTCAAAAAATGGATCCAACAAAACAAAGAGGGTAACATGACTTGATTTTATGCTCTTGGTGCAAGAAGAATTTTGCAGCCAGACACTTATTTAAATTCTATATTTTCGGATAGATTAAATTATATAATTCTCACAATTATATATCCACATATATGTAATGTTTCTACTTTTTACTAAAGCTTTTATGCTAGTAGAATGAAAATTCATGGAAAAACTCAATATTATAGTTTTCAGTCAAATATTTAAGCATTATCATATTACTATTACTTATTCCTACATTACTATCGGCAGGAACTAGACGCTTTGCATCCTTGTTTAAGACGAAATTCATCTCTTGTCTTTAACTCTCCTTTTTCCTTTTTAGCGTTTTAAAAAATTTTCAAATAATATATTTACTTTGTCGATATACGACAAAATGTAAAAGTCATAAAATAATCAAGCAAGAAACAAAATTTGTTCGATTAAAAATAAATTAAAAAATGAAAGATATTTTGGGACACAGCAGCTAGGGTTATCACCGATGGAAGAGCATGGAAATGGCAGAGTGCGGTTAGGAGAACTGGGGAGGGTGGATACAGTTAGCATCCCCTCACATATTCTACTAATACAACCAGGGTGGTCATGGCAGGGGCATTGGTGCCAATAAGAAGCAGCATCAGAGGATGCTTCGACTTGACGGGGTGGAAACAAAAAATTTTCACAGAGGATGGGAATTAAGTATGATGAATAGAAGGAGATATGGAAGCAGCTCCAATGAGAGGCGACAGAAGAGGCAGAGGCGGAGCCCATCCTTGTGAAGTACCTTAGCTCCACCATTCTCATCCACAAGTGCACATTTGAGAGTGTGCTAGCATTTCATCTGGTGAACAAGCTTTCAATCACCTCTTTGCTCCTATCGCAGAGCTCTACAAGCTATTTCTTGACATCTTTACTCAAAACCCTCAAATACGCCATGTTCACCTTCAAGGGTTTCCTCACCTATTAATCACACCCACGTGGCGCATTCCTTGTGGGCTCAGGATCGATTCTTGGTCACTCTAGATATCCAGACTAGGGTTTTTGAAATGTTCGCTGTGGACATCCACCTTGTTGCTCGCATTGGGGAGGGTGTGTTTTTTTATCATGGACAGGAATGGTCATCGGAGAGAACGTAGTTATTGGCAACAATGTCACAATTTTGATTAATGTTACACTTCATGTCGGCTGCAACACTTAATGGAGCCACTGCCACATTCATGAACAGGGTAATGCTAATCTTTTCTTTCCTAACATTCAAACTCAACACAAGTGCTTTTTTACCATTTTTTTCATTATTTTCCCTTTCGTCCCATTTGTATAGTTTAGTGTAATTATACAACAAATATCTGGGCCATTTCCCTATATCTCTGGATGTGTCCTTCCCTACTCCTTCCCATCGATCAATCAATCAATGCTTCCTGCTGGTGGTGTGAGCTTAGATCTCGTTAGAAGAGGGGGGTTGTTGAGCAATCCCTTTTCCTACTTAACTGCGGCTGGCTCCTGAACAAGGGGAAATGCCTTATATTGATATACTTTCTCTATCATTTGATTCAGTGAAGAGGACCTCACTAAACTGGCCTACCCCAGCGCAGGCAGATGGATAAGATGAGAATATCTCCTGCTTGAACTTCACCCAAGCATCCCTTTTCACAACCTGAGCTGGGCTACCCTCACCCAATCTGGTCAAAGCACTCTCTACAGATGGCTTCCCATAATAGTGTGTAGAAGAACTTGACAGATACCTTTGCCTCTTGCTCGTATTTTCTGCTAGGGAAAAGCTAGTAATGGATGGTTGAAAGTTAAAAAAGAAGAAGCACTGATGCCTATACTGGTGGAGCATCAATGGTAACTTGAAC
This sequence comes from Cupressus sempervirens, assembly GCA_028749045.1. Lineage (NCBI taxonomy): Eukaryota > Viridiplantae > Streptophyta > Pinopsida > Cupressales > Cupressaceae > Cupressus > Cupressus sempervirens. Next base: position 69,755,878 of record CM053790.1, on the reverse strand, counting down.
TGATTATGAAACATTTGTGCCATTGGGTAGATTCACCAAAACTGCATGTGCTATTGCCTCTACCTATGGCAGATATTGCCTACCGCTAGTGATTTTTCCCTCATTTATGGTTTTGATACAATAGATGTTGCTTAAGCTACGTTTGTTGCCACCTTGCTCTGCTCCCACCTTAGCTTCTTTCGCTTCTGATACTATGGGGTCTGTTATTGGATATGGAACTTGGAAAGGGGAATCTAGAACCGGATCTACTGCATTTTCATCTAGATATGTAGAATATGATGTTGGTGAAAATGCTATGGTGGATCAACTACGAGGTCAGCTACTGATTCAATCAGGGAAATTGCCTTTGTTTCTTATGGTGGTACCTTTGCTCAGTCCATTCCTAGGTGTGTACATATAACTTGCAATGTTCCTATTATATATGCATCAAAGGGCGCTTTTTACCAAAAAAAAGAAGAAGTGTGAGACCAGCTATGAGACCAGTTATTAAAACAATTGTAGGAAGCAGAACAAACTCCTATTGCATCAGGTTGTGAACAAAAAGCAATATAAAAAATGTAAAAAGAAAACCCTAATTAGGCTGCACTCTCTAAATGCCCTAAATGCACTCAGCACAAACCACCACAATGCACCTAAATTTGGTGGCTAAGTAGGATTAAGATCCTTTAAGAGGAGAGCCAGAGGGATTTTCTATTTCTAGGGTTTTCAATTGTAATCCACGCATGGAAATTCTAGACACATTTTAGTCCATGAAGCTATTCTATTTATGGGCTTTTTTATATTAGATTTCAATCCTTATTGAGATTCAATGCAATGGATATGCTGGAGAGCCTACAAGGTAAAAGGCTATTATTCATTTGGATTCATTAAATAGGAGCATGCGGGAATCCATAGTTTGTAGCCTGCAACATGCTATGGGAAAAAGACGAGAGTTTATGAAATATTTGGAAGAAAATAATTTAGAGCTGAGGGTGTCTATGCATTTTTCTAAGAGGTATAATTCATTTCTTTCATAATCAACCTTTCTGATTTTAGTCCATTTAATCTAGGACTATGTTTTGTGTAATAATCTTTTATCTAGGGTTTCTAAAATTTAAATCATTATTCATAGGATTACAACTGGTTTATAGAATATATAAGAGTCCTCTTTGTCTCAAAAATGGGAGGTATATATTAAAAGATTATAATATAGCCTTTTGTTAATTCTCTCGTCTCACAACCATATTAACTCATCATTTCTTGTAGTCTGTAAATCTTGCGACAATGTAACTATCAACAGCGGAAATTTTTATGCTGATGAGCATGGCAGGAATTACCAGTTCACTATATTATATATGATGACACAGTGTTGTAGGCTCTTGTGTATGCCAATGAATCAATCTCTAACAATAAATATTTGATTATAAGTGCCCTTCACACATTAAGAGAAACAATGACTAATTCCAATAAGATAAAGGATAGGACTTGGTGGAGAAAGCTCGGATCAGGGCACTAGGGTTTATACCCTCACCTTGGGACACCTCAAACTGCTTTTACGCAGAGTTGTTCCCCATGGGGAGATAGCTAAAAAGATGGCTAATCAATCTTTCCCTAGGTTGTATCAATGATTCTACTTGAGAAATATATTTTTAGATCATCACTAATAGGTAATAAATTTCTCGTTTTAAATAGGGAGTTTAATAAATAAATTCTATTTGCATAAATAGATTGTGGGTCTCAATACGGGAGCTGTATTACTTAAACTGCCCTAATGTGTAGTTCCATATAATTTATTGCTCCCTATAATAGTTTAAAGAATATATTAGGATAGAAGCGTATGTGTTGGAAGGGGAGGAAGGATTGGAATTTTTCGTCCTCTACCTCTTAAGGTCGATTGTGGATTCCCTATTTGGCAAAGGCAGTACGCACCTTCCCATTTGGGTTGGACTAGTGCCATGCATGAGTGAATGTTTGTGGTTAGCCAAACAAGAGTTACCAAAGAGTTTTATTTATTTACTTATTATCATGTGGGTCATGAAGGCACATAAATGTATTGCACATAAGGTTTTCCAATAAGAATAAAAAAAAATAAAAATGATACGAACCATTAACAACTGCCAAGAAATAAAGGCATAACTTTGTGTCAATTTCTAAAAACAATTACATGGTTCTTTTAAGGGAAACCAAAGTGCAAAAAATATATCTTGCAAAGATTAAGTAGATGATGGTTTCTAGCGTGTCGACCTATATTGTGGTTTTGATACCCTCTTGATTTTTGATAAAACATCACATTCATATGTCAAGGTGAGCATTATTCTCCAATTATATGGTTAGATCCTTAACAAGCTTTTACAAAGTTGATTCAAGATCTAGAGGGAAAAACTATTCAGTAGGTAGACCTTGATAGATCTATCTATAAACAATAATGCAAATATTAAAATTTATAATAGCTTTATAGGCTTCTTGTAATTCTTGGCACTACTTACATAAATGTAGATGTCCTTTCTAGGTAGGCTGATTTGACTTTCATTTTTTGTGGATCTATAGTTATACATACTCAAATACCCAGAGTAAAAAATTAAATACAATGAAATTGCAAAATTTTAAAATGAAAAAATTATTGAGTACAACTAATGAAATGTTTGAAAAAGTGGGAATAGAATTTATTGCAATAGTTCATAGTGTGGCATTTCTGCATTTTCAAAGAAGCTAAAAACAATAGACATGCTCTTCTTTTGTGTACTTTATAAGCCATATAAAAATTACAAATGCAAAGAAGGAAATGCTTTACTTTTACAAGCGCACAAACTATCAATATGGAGCACCACCTTCTAGATTTCAATCAACTTTTAAACCATATCTCAAAATATTTACATTAATAATATTTTTATCTACCACATTGAGCTTCACTAAGATAGATGTCCAGTACAGTTCGTATCCAAAAAGCCCATGCAAATGCTTACCTTCATTTAGTCCTTTTAACTTTATTCGAACCAATTATAAGCAAAAGAGGGCAACCCTATGTAAAACACAAGAATTATGAGAACATTTTATAGACGTGCTTAAAATTTTTTAGGCACATTTACAAGTCAGTATAAGTCATCTAATTTTTTTTGATGTATCAAGAAATCCCCATTAGGATTGTTGCAATATAGTTTTCTAAAGCTGTCCTCACCTCTTTCATTTCCGCACAGTCGAGTTGAGCTCCTTTCCCATAATGTGAGAGAGAAATTGGCTTATTCCTATTTTCTTTATTATTCTATTGTAACCACAAGGTTTTCAAACGCCTCAATCTTCTAACAACACAAATTTTTGAGGACGCATGGTAGGGGACCGAAGGAGAAGCAATCCAGAATGTGACCAAACTATATCTAAGTCCACTCCTTGTAGCCCTAGCCCTTTGAAATCATCTAATAAGATACCTTCTCTTTGTTCTTGTGCTGATTCATTACACATGATTAACAAGGTTCCACTGGGTGATACCCCTTATGTTAGAGCTAAACATGTTCAAATGGTAGAGAAGAATCTAGACAAGGAAATTGCCCTTTCATGGGCTTCAATCAATTATAAGGATAGATCATAGGCTTGACAGTGCCCTCAAGGACATGGCCATTGTGAGAAAGCAGCAGGATAGACCTGAGGAAGCTATTGAAGTAATCAAGTCCTTGTGCAATAGATGCTCTAATCAAGCGCAGGAATCCCTTGACAATGCATTGCTTGATCTGTAAAAGAGATGTGGGGGATTGGATGATCAAATAACCCTTCTAAAATACAAACTGAACCTCATTCATCAAGGCATGGTATTTATTGGGAAGTGCACAAAAACTGCTAGGACCCAGGGAAAGAAATTCTAGGTCTCAATTAAACAGGGGACCACTCGCTTGCTGCGAAACTTGGATTGGGCTTACATGCAGCAGAATAACTATGTTAATGTAGAAGCTATATATAGAAAAGTCTTATCCATTTAACCAGTTAATAATAGGATGTAATATCTTGGAATTTGGTTGATGAAGCAGGGAAGGATTGTTGAGGTGAAAGCCATGCCTCAAATTGTGAAGCCTTCTTCTTCAAAGGGGCCTTGTGGTCTTGATTCTCATTGCAAATGATATGAAAGGTCTCAAGAGATGCTAAAGGAGTTATAAATGCAATCAAAATATGGGGCTTTCAATTTCTCCAATGAGAATCTAGAATCTGAATCAGCTATTGTTGCTCTGTAGTCCTCATTATGGTTTAAACCTCAGCCTTGTTCTACAATCCATCAACTCCCAATAAAAAACCAACAAAATTAAAGGTTTGTTTTAGATTTACTGGGTACCGAACACACCACAAAATCTTTGGCAACAACGGGGTTTGGACCTTTACAACACAAATCCCGACACCCAGTGGTAGCCCCTCATCCAAAGGCATCTGATTCCCACTTCTCTATAATGTCCCTTGGCAGAATTCTTAGCAACTTGATAATATTCTATTATCACTTATGGTGTCTTATAATAAGAAGTCATTTTTTTGGAGGATACTTCTTCAATCCAATATCTTTTCCTTTGAAAATAGAATATTAATTCTTAATGCTTGTAAGGAATTATATGACTAATGGTTATTGATCATATACTTAGTTTGATTTACAGTTATGAGTTTAACTTATATTTCCACTAGAATAGAGGAATGATGTTAATATCCCCTTCCTCGCACTAGTAACAATTCTACTATGGAGGTATAAGATATGTTGCAAATCTTCTTTTTATTATTTATGATGATAAGATAAAAATTGTTTCTACTCTGATGTAAGGAAATATATGACTAATGGTTATTGATCATATACTTAGTTTGATTTACAGTTATGAGTTTAGCTTGTATTTCCACTAGAATAGAGGAATGATGTTAATATCCCCTTGCTCGCACTAGTAATAATTCTACTATGGAGGTATAAGATACGTTGCAAACCTTCTCTTTATTATTTATAATGATAAGATAAAAGTTGTTTCTACTCTGATATTCAAAGTCTGTAGTGTACAATTTTTTTTGTACTTCTTTCCCATCTGAGATTATATTTAATATCGAACTACGGATAACTTAGTTTATTTTTGGGGAATGCATCAGATTGTTGGACAAATTTGGAGCTTCTTCTAATGAATAAATTATTTCACAATGACTAGTCTGATGATGTTTGTTGTGATGTCTTTTTTGGCACAATGATGGTCGTTAGTGATCCCTGAGAGCTCTCCTTTAATATCTACCCTTCCGAGTAATATTATTGCAGTGCTATTCCAATTAAATCCAAACTGTATAGTTATGTATTTACTGGAGTTTTTTGCCTTGTTCAAATGCCAAACACAAAGAGTGGGTATTGTGTTGTATTTTTTATTCTCCCTCATCCTGCTTATTTCATCTTGCTTATTTCATCCTGCTTCTTTCTGATATTCCTCCATGCACTACCTTGTATGGTCCGCCCTAGAATCTGTATTCTTTCTAAACTCAACCTATGTATTTCTTGATTTTTGATGATCTATTTTCTTCCCTGTGTAAACATTGCCAAGCTCTGCATGTTCTTAAGTGTATCTTTGATTTAATACAACTGTTGATATTTGTTATCTATCTGATCATTCTCCCTCATTATCATAGCTTCTCAGACATGGGTGTATTAGCTTACTAAGGAACGGATTTTCTCACCTCTGTTCAAATGTTATATTCCCCTATTATATTTCCCTTACAATGTTTGCTTACTATATATATCTCCCTTCATCTTACGATATCATTCTCTGTTCTTCCCTTCCTCTGCTGAGTCTGATTTTTCTGTTTGATGGTTTAAGACACTAGATCTAATATGCTTGGTTGATTCTCTTTAGTTCTTATGTATTCATTTTCTATTGTTCTTGTATCTTCCGTCTCCCAATATTAGCTCTATAGATGTTATTAGCCTTCGTTTTGTCTGATTCTAAATACAACGTTTATTTGTCATTTACTTTTCTCTCTGTGGTTATGAATGACCAAGTAACTACTTGACTGATGCATTGACATTTTCTTGAAAATAATATTCCTAATCGATGGTAATACTGAGACTTTAGATGTAGATCTACTAATTATGCGTCTTTGTTTAATAGTCTCTGTTACTTCTTTCCTTTACACTATCTTACGTATTGTCTCATGTCCTCTGCCTTTGTTCAAATTGGGCATTTCTGATTCAGATCTTTTGTTTATTAGTCTCTTTTCCTACTTGGATACTATATGTTCTTTTATAATCTCTTGTTCAGTTAGCTCCTTATTAGTTCCGTCCTGAGGCAGGAAACATAATAGTATCAAAAGCAAGAATTAAATTTTATTCCTAGCAAACATAATAGTTTATGTATAATGTTTATTTTTAATAATATTAAAATATAATTTCTTCCTTTTTCTATTGGTTTGATCAAGTAGAAAATTATTTTCCCATTACAAAGAATATCAGATTTCTTATATTGAGCTATGGAACTGTGGGAAAAAAATAAAAATCTGGAAGTTTTGATTTCTGGAAATTTCTTAGGCAGAAGTTTCTTGGCATCAAGTTTATCTGTATTTTCTCTCCATCATCATGATCATCACAAGATTCTACTGCTCTTCATGCTTATGCTTGGCCCACTGATTGCATTCTTTCGCATCCCATTATTCACACTCTGCCAACAGATCCAAGTTATTATATCTGCGTAAACTGGTATGAAAAGTCACCCAACTTCATTTTGCATTGCTCCCAACCTTCTCCCTCTCCTGTCTTCACACAGGCTTTGTCATGAGAGGTAACTCTGGACAACTACCCTCTACGAGAATCACTTCTTGTCATTGACCAGAAGTCTCAACCCTGTGATTCTGTACAACGTCTCTCCACTTCAACATCTGGTATGGGGATCCAAGCCTCCAATGTTCAATGCATGCTTTGTAGATTATCCAACAATTTTCATGTAGTGATATTGCTATCAGGATTTAACTGTGTGATTTTGAGTCAAACTCATTGACCCATGTTTCATGAGTAGTGATTCAACATGAATCCATCTCTCATGAGAATAAATGGAACTCTTAGCACTCATTGGATCTAGGTGATGCTTACAGGGGTGAGGCACTGGGACTTCCTGGGAGGTCACCCATCCCAGTACTAGGAGGTCACCCATCCCAGTACTACTCCAGCCTGAGCGCGCTTAACTACAGAGCTTCCTCCATAGTTAAATCCAAAGCTTGCAACCCCATTTGCAAAACCTTCACCAAGTGTTGTGCCTTATGAACCACTCATTAGAAAGCCCTTTAAGCTCATCGGTTGATTATTTCGCGCTTAACTACAGAGCTTCCTCCATAGTTAAACCCAAAGCTTGCAACCCCATTTGCAAAACCTTCACCAAGTGTTGTGCCTTATGAACCATTCATTAGAAAGCCCCTTAAGCTCATCAGTTGGATATTTCCAACTGATGAGCTTAAGGGGCTTTCTAATGAATGGTTCATAAGGCACAACACTTGGTGAAGGTTTTGCAAATGGGGTTGCAAGCTTTGGGTTTAACTATGGAGGAAGCTCTGTAGTTAAGCGCGCTCAGGCTGGAGTAGTACTGGGATGGGTGACCTCCCGGGAAGTCCCGGTGCTTCACCCCTGTGAGCATCACCTAGATCCAATGAGTGCTAAGTGTTCCATTTATTCTCATGAGAGATGGATTCATGTTGAATCACTACTCATGAAACATGGGTCAATGAGTTTGACTCAAAATCACACAGTGAAATCCTGATAGCAATATCACAATTTGACTTTCTGTGGAAATTATTTCTTACTTATCAATTTTCATGTATTCTTTGGAAATATTTCATTGAATTTTACATCTCCATTAAAATCCTTCAATATGATTTCCCCGTCTCTAATTGCCTTTCAATTGGTGCTATGTTTCCTAATGAATAACATCCCTTAGTGCTTGCTTTTGTGGCTACTTTCTCAATTTTTCCATCGAAGCTACTTCAACCAAGTATATCCTTTGCATAGAAAACTAGCAGTTTGGAAGAGTTAGAACTCGCAAGGGGTTCTTACACAATTCTTCAATGCAAAGCATCATCAATTTCAAAATAAGATGTCAACATAATGAATGCATCACAAAGCTTTTCATTTGGTAATGGATCATGGCCATTTAACTATTTTTTACAAACACTTTTTTTTGACCTTCTGAGCTTCTTTTTTGCACATTCAAGCATGTAGACTGAGGATTTGTGTGGTTTTGATGGCCTGGTTATATCACGCCTCCCTGTCACTGTTATGTTATCTTTGTGACAGTTCAAAGTCACCCCTTCACTATTGTGAAACATGTGCTTCTCCCGCATGGTTCCCTGCAAGTGTTTGAGCATGCAAAATAGACTCTCCCTCATCACATTAAACAATTTGAGGGTTTATTTTACATGTAGCATATAATTTCTGCATCTCTTCTAAAATTTTTACCATTTCTTGCTTTCCTAGGATCCAAATTTTCATTCTTTCGGATGATTCTTTATTTTGATGATAATCTGGGATATTCTCATTTTACGTTTTTACAATTATTTTATTTTGAGGATACATCATGAACTATAATCCAAAAACTAAACAATAATTTAAAGACTGTAAACATATAATCTCTCTTGTTGATTAGTTCTTGGTTTCTGCAGGGTTGTTATAAAGCTCAAATTAAAAATTCAGCATATAAAGTTACTGCTTCACTATTTTGGGTAAGTGGCATTTTTTATGGGTTATGTATTTTTAATAAATTTCACTTCCTATTTATGTAATGATCCTAATTGGCATCCACCCACTTTTCTTTGTAGCTTTCTATCAAGATATCTTGTTGGCATCCATAGAAAATGGCGGACGAGGTACTCATTTTTCTATTTGTTCCTATATTATCATTTTTAATAAATAAAACACTAACCTAATCTTGAATAGGTAGCATAGAGTAATTGTTAATTGCTAATTTCTTGTTGGTAGATTGCTAATTGTGTTCCTGCAAGGCCTCTTCTATATTTTTAAAATTTGTTTGGGATAAAATCTCAATGGGATCATTAGTTCCTTACATGAAGGATTCCACCAACTATATCAAGTGTACCATTCTTCATCAGGTCACAAATATTGGTTCAACTATCAATCACCATATCAACAAATATTACCATTCATCATTATATGATCAGCCCTAAACTATTCCATATATTTTCCAAAGTTCTATCTTTTGGTCCATTAATCCTTATGATTAGAAATGAGTCTTTAAGGATTATTAGGCCTTGAGGAATAGGTTTCTTACCTCATTCAACCTCCATACTGTTTCTTTATTAGTCCCCTTCAAATATCCTAGAGCTTTGAGTTTCTTGGGTAAAAAACCTCCTTAATCTACAACATTCCAAACTCTATTTTATGATTATAAAATAGTGAATTACGTATTCTTCCTATCACACAACCTTTTTAGTATGACGTCCTTGGGGAATTCAAAAACCATGTGCGTTGACCTTACTAACATTGGAATAGCAATTTCAGTTGTATTTTGTAAACTAGTCATTACTATATTTGAACTCAGAAACATTATAATTTCTAATTTTGATTCCAATTTCACTTATAACCTCTAATCCAAAATGTAGCTTTTAAATAATAACTAATTAGAAATTAATATTTTAATCATTATATAATATTAACAACATCAACTATCAAACTTTATATTCATATTATTTCCCAAAAGAAACTAAAATTCCCACTGTTAGTACAGATTACTGCCTCATTATCCTTCCACAAAGCTTAGTAAAAAGTAGAGTCATTATGTTTGTATTTATCCTATAGATCAAAATAAAAAGACAAATCTTGAACAAAAAAAATCCATTCTTGAGACCATTTTTCTTTAATGATCTTGTGATTAGAAATTTGTGGCTATATGGAGATCTATGAGAATTTTTTTCTACAATGTTGGAGCTGGGTCATTAATCTTACATCTCAATTCCACTGAAAAAAAATATGCCATTGAATGAGAAGCTAGTTTCTGAGGAGATACAACAAATGAATTAATTTTTGCTTATCAGTTACAGAGAGACTTTGTGCTGTGTAGTGATTAAGGAGTTGCAGGTGTTTACTAGTCATGGTAGAGTGTATGCAATTGTTTTTCATGTTCTGATCACCAAGTCATGTGGATTTTACCTTTTATTACTTCATTTATTTGCAGGAGTACATGAGGAAGAGGAAGATTTATCAAAGAATTTTATTGTAAAGACATGCAAGAATTTCAGTCCCATTACATGTAATTTTCTTCTCTAAAATTTAATAGATGCACCCACTTTACAGTCAAACTTCAAAAGGTTTATAGTTTTAGATATTATTCTCTTCCCTCTCATCAATTCGGAAATATAATTTCTTGCATATGAAGGTTGTGCTCTTAGAGTGTAATTTTTTTTGACAATTGATCATCCTATCCATAACTAATTTGGAATATTAACCTGTATATCAAATTTTATAGTTATTACCATTCTAGATGGAACTTTTTATTTTGCTGGATAGGAAGTACTTATGGATTGGGTGTAACTATTTAATCATTTTTTGCATCCAGAAGACTACATCTGATAAAATCAAAATTTTCCCTATACTTCAATGATGCTTCTTTTGTTTTTATTTTTCTCAGCAATCCCTAAAAAGGATGGAGTCTTTTGTTCCAATTATCCAGGGATAAAGAAAATATATATGAAATAGAAACTAATATTTGAGATTTGAACTTGTTTTAATCCATTAACAAAAATAAATTTTCTTGCATTTGAAGAGGAGAAATAAGCGGATGATTTGTTGCTTTCCTTTTTAACAAAAAAACATTGACAGGTTTTCTGTTTTTGCCAATAGTAGTTCCAAGGACGTCCTAATGAATTCTTTTTTGTAGTATTCCTTTCTAATTTATCCCTAGGAAGTTCCCAAAGATGCACTTATTCTGATATCTGAGAATGGTTTAAATGATTTTAAGTGCAAAAACTCAGATGCTACAAACCATTCGAGTATAGTGAAGGTGATGATAAATTATAAAAAAACATCACCGCTATGAAAGAATCTTTTGGAATACTATTATTCTTTTTCAAAATTTCTTCGACCTGTGGCCATATTGAATTCTAACAACAAAGGTTTTTTTACTTATATGTACAGGTTCTTCATGACAAACAAAGAAGGCCAAGGAAATGAAGAATTTGTTCTCCCACTCTTAATATGAGTTGCCAGAGGAAAAAGCCCATTGTTCAATCATTATTACAAAGCTGGAGCTGTGATTGTTATGGTACTAATTTTATCTTGCTTACATTTTATTTTTTAGTAGGATATCTTTTTAGACTTTTGAAGTATTTCTTTCTATAAATAAAATAGAGAAGAAAGGTCTTTCTAAATTATGGTTTTCAGGCTCATGTCTCGGTTAAGGGTTATGATTCTTTATAATCAGACAATTGTTAAATCTGGGCACGGCATTGCTTAATTCTTTTTTATTTATTTGTTTGTCACTACTATCCATCTTGATTCATAAATACTTTTCTTCTCATTCATATTTTATAAGGAGATGTGCGATATTTTCAAAAGACCTTTGTACCTAATAATCGTTATATTTTTAACATAAAAATATTGACTGAAGAGTCTGTTTGATATGGAGTTTTTCTTAGCATAATTTGTATTTGAATAGTCTGTTTGATATGGAGTTTTTCTTAGCATCATTTGTATTTGATGAATGTAAAACAAGCTAACAACCATTGTTTATGCATTCAAGATGTAATGAATACGATATGAGGAGATTGTATGCATGCATGAGTTTGGACACACGAATGACTTCCATTTCTTCATTTTGATGATTAGAATGAACCCAAAGACTTCCATACACTGGGCCACATAATATCTTCTCAAGACTATTTCTCACCCAGGCACCATATTTGTTGAGGTATAAACTCTGTTAATGATTTCACTCATGAACTACTACCTTTGTCTCAAGTGGGTTTATACATTATTGAGGTTTGTCTGAACTTATGCAGGTCAGATCCTTACAATGACCACAAATGCTGGTAGAGGTTGGAGGATATGGACACTGTCAGATCTTATAAAATTGATGGCTAAAATCCTAGCTTAGATGTTGCTGTTGAAACAACTACAACTGCATCCCTTGTGTTCTATAAAACACATCCTTTCTTTTCCAGGAGGCTTATTCATGCTTCCATCATGGTAAATCTTAGTAGCTTCACAAATTCAATCTTACTAAATTCTATGTTTTGTTGAGTACCTCATCAACCTCCTTATTCTAGATTTTTTAGTTTGCTGATAAACTCAGAGGATCTTACAGTAACTTGCTTAAGTCTGCAGTCTGTCTGTTCTATTGCTCTTCTTTTGGTTTAGAAGTAAACATAAATAAATGTGGTATGCTTTTAGGAAAAATCAGTTGAATTGATTTTCTTGGGTGTTCTCTTAGGATGAATTGTTGTGGGTTGCTAAGTGGATATATAAAGCAATAAAAAGTGCCACATATTTGATCATATGACTAGAGTTTCAAAGCTCATTAATTTGTTTTGCTCCCTTCTTGTGTCTCTTATTTGCAAAAGCTTAGAATTCTAATTTTTCTTTTTAAAAAGGTGCTAGCTCAATGGACGAGCACCTGCATTACAAGCAGGGGATGGTGGTTCAATTCAATCGTACCTTAACATGAATTAATTAATTATAATGTAGTTTATAATAAATAATATGATTGTTTTAATTTATTGATTTGTACTATCTTCTATCTAATAATCTTAATAAAGGCAATAAGTAAAATTAAAGACATAAATGTATCTATAAAGACAAATTAAAATTGTCGCTAAAGAGACAATAATAGTGTTGTTCCTTATTGTCTTTATAAGACAATAATTTACGACAATAGTTTAAGACACTCACTTAAAGACAATATGTAAGACAATACCCAACTTTTTTGTTGTCTTGAATTATGACAATACACTTAAAAATTGACTCTAATATTGTCTTAAAACCCCTCTTCATGTTGTAGTGATTCCTATAACGTGCTACAAAAGCTTGGACTGCTCAAATAATAATTACGAACAGAATAGTAAACGATATTGACTAGATTACTTGAATGATTATAGAAGGAAAAATAAATCACTGAAAACGGTGAAAGACGAGGTTTAGGTGTTCACCAAGTAACACAGGCGCCAGGAAAATTATTATATAATTTTGGGCATTTAAAATTCTCCCCCCTCGATGATAAAAGATTGAAGTTTTGAGATAATTTCCAAATTACGACTTCTTGTCAGCATAGTTGTCCAACACCGAATATAACGTAGCTAGATTATCGAAATCGGTAGAGTCTAAATTGAAGCCTATGTGTGTAATGAATACAACCTTGAACAGCGCAAAGTCTCATTTTCGTGGACCCTTCCCACTCTTTTCTCTACCCACGTCCATTGCAGAAGTCATGAATAATTTGATAATTTTTACGCACTCTATATTATATTTTATATATTTTAATGTTTTAATTAATTAATGACAGGTCCAACTATTTCACTCATATGCCCACTTGTGGCTATAGCATCTCGAAGCACTTGTTGGTTATATAGAATCTGCTTTTAAGAATTGCATGCATCAAAGAACTCTTTTGCATTGCCTGTAATCCTAGTTGAAGAAAGAGCAATGGCATTCTGGAAGAAACCCTCACCCATTTATGGAGACATGATCACCATTCTTAGTATTGATGGTGGAGGCGTGCGGGGGATTATCCCCGCAACTATTCTTCGTTTTCTCGAGGAAAAGCTGCAAGTATTTATTTCGCTCCGTTATACATATTCAAAGGCTTTTCTTTTCTTTGCTTACGTTTTAGGGCTTTGGCAATGTAAAATCAACTTGAACTTGTTTACAGAAAAACGACGGTCCAGACGCCAGACTAGCAGATTATTTTGATGTCATTGCAGGGACAAGCACAGGAGGTCTTATTACCGCAATGCTAACTGCACCAAATGACCAGAAGAGACCATTGTATCCGGCCAAGGATATTCCACCATTCTATTTGAAACACTGTCCTTCGATTTTCCCTCCTGCAGAGTAAGTTCCCTAAAACAAATTAGGCATGTTCCGTCGGTAGAATAGACAGCCAATAAAGAAGTATAGTCATTTAAGTTGTTGAATGAATCTTCATCAGGAGTCCTTTCCGTATTGGCTGGTGGCGATCAAAATTTACTTATGTCAGAGGCCCCCAATATAACGGGCGTTTTCTTCACAAGATCATAAAAGAGGAATTCGGCGACATTCGATTCGGCCAGCTCCTAACCGATGTGGTCATCCCAACCTACGATACCTATTTAGAACAGCCCACCATTTTCTCCACTTTTGCGGTAATTTCTTCTTCTTTATTTGGTCGGGTTCTTTTCATAGCATGATATATTCATACAAATGATTGATCGTCGTGTGTTTTCTACAGGCAAAACGTGAAACGTCAAAAAATGCAAAATTATCAGACGTATGCATCGCTACTTCGGCTGCCCCAGCATATCTTCCTGCCCACCATTTTGAAACAAAGTACGAGTCCGGGGAAACAAGAGAGTTTCACCTCATAGACGGAGCAGTCGCTGCTAACAATCCAGTAATACTTCTTCGTCTGTTCCCATTACTTGTTGATTGCTAGTACCGACAACTAACTCGAATGTTTTCGACTGTACTTTAAAATAACATTTGTAGACTTTAATTGCCATCAACGAAGTGAGAAAAGAATGGCTCAAGCACGAGAAAGATCGGGCGTCCCTAAAGAAAGAAAAGGTGAATTAATTAAAAAAGGAAACTAGATTTTGCCTTGCTTTTTCAAGAAATCATTAACGGTTGGCATATGAAAATCAGGATAATAGAAAGATTTTGGTGCTCTCTCTCGGAACTGGGTACAAGACGGCATCGTACAAAACCGATGTTATTAAAAAATGGGGAAAGTTGGGATGGGTTCGTCAGAAAGTGGAGAATGTAGTACACGTGCCCATAGTGGATGCTTTAATGCAATCAAGTTCTGATATGGTAGAGATTTGTGCTTCCTTAGTCTTCAAGTCCCCTGAATATAAGAGGATTAACTATCTCAGAATTCAGGTACTCAAATTATATCATCTATATAAGCTCTTTATCAATAAAATTTAAAGTGGTCTTCACCCATAACTTGTTTAACTATAGGAAAACCAATTAAAGGGAGACGCAGCCTCTGTTGATATCTCCACTGAGGAAAATCTCAGTGAACTTATAAAGATAGGCGAAAAGCTTCTGGGTGAAGATGTTTGCAGAGTCGATTTAGAGACGGGATCGTTTAAGACAGTTGATGGCGAGGGTACCAACAGCGATGCCCTGATCAGGTGAAAACATGTAGAAAGCTACAGGAAAAATAATAAGTTTCGTTAATTCCATTATGAAATCGATGGTTTGAGTAATATTTATGATGGTTTCTTCACTTCTGAGCAGTTTTGCAAAGAAACTCTCGAAGGAAAGAATGGTTCGCAGGGAGCGATCATGTGGTCATTCAGCGATCATGTGATCATGTGGCCTAATCAGCGCATACTAACGGTTGGTTTCTAACGTAGAAGTGTTGAATAAATAAAGTTTGACAATTTTTCCTAAACTTGATTTGTTCGTTATTGTATTGTTTAAGAACGGCCTTCATGCTACTGTGCCAGTTCTCTAAAAAACTGGTTGGTATAATTCGCTATATAAACATCAACGCAACTGCATGATTAATGAACGCTTTTCTGTTTTGCGCTCCCTTTTGCCCCTTTGCATGCAGTTCAGCTGCTTTTCTTTGATAATCTGTTCCATCTCGTTAAAGCAGTGGTTTTGCTTTCAGAGGACACTATATGCTATATCTTTAAGGTTTAGGGTTTGTACAAACGATTTTATTCCTGTTGGTCAGCTCTTTTCTTCTCATCCGATATTGCATCCGATTCACTAATTGTTTATTTACCGTAAATATTGCATTTATGGATGTTTTGTTCTTCTTACATTATACATTAAGGAAGAAATTAAGTCTGGAAAAGTAAGTCAAATTTTGACTATTTAACACTTTTGCACTGGAAATCAAGCCTTAATGTGTGATATTTAAGCCGTTTGTCTTAGAGATATCTAAATATCCTCCTGACATTGAAGCTTCTCACACTAAAACTTCCGCTAGCAAAAAGCTGCTCCAGATGCTAAATGTAATGAGCTTTTGTAGATAGTAATAATGGAGTGGGTGATATAGTTGCACGACAAAGCTTTACTCACAAATGAATTAATCTGAAACTCTGTTAAATATGTTGAAATTCAGACAAAAGGAATAGTCGATTATATCCAATTACAGAAAAGTACAGAAATTTCCTATGCATTGACATATAAGTCTGTAGATCCATGGGTGACAGCAATGTCTCAGTATAATTAATAATGATTTCTAGAGATTCGTTTCTCAACTATTATTGGGATGTTTATATCTTTCGTGATATACCATTACGAATAATAAAAGAATTGTGTTCCTCGAAGAACAAAATTTGTTTGTATGAAGGGGAGGTTCATATGGTGACCAGCATACATAAATTAATGTGGAAATGAGCTGCGATTGACTTTTCCGAATTCAAATATCTTGCATCCACCAAGCTATAACATAAAATAGAATTAAAAAATATCAAAGCTTTATATTGTTTAATCCACATGAAGCACATTGAAATCTATTCATTATTTCAAAACACAAATATATAAAACATTCAATGATATAATATATATATATGACTTTACTAAAAGAATTTTTTGTTAGAATGAAAAATTTGTCAAATTTGAAATGAATGAGTGGTCTTTGCTATTACTAATATCTAAGGACCCGTTTGTATGTTTGATATCTAAGGATCCGTTTGTATGTTTGGAATAGGAAAAGGAAAATTGGAAGAGGAAATGTATTCTCTGTTTGGTACCCCAATTCGGAATAGGGAATAGGCAAACATATTCCAATTTTGCCCCTAAAATGAGCATATTTCCATCCCAAAAAAATAGTTGTTATTGAAATGGGCCATTCCTATTCCCAATTTGATTTTTTTTTTAATTTGTTAAAAAAAAGAATCTTATTTAAAAAAAAAAAAAATTGTTAATTTTTTTTTTTCTTTTTAACATCTTACTTTTAAAAACTTTTCTTTATAACATTTTTTTTACTATATCTATTTGTTTTTAAAAATGAAATAAATTATATTTCTCATTAACGTCAATGAGTAAAATGAGAATAAAAATAAATTAACCTTTCTACCATATTGAAAAAATTAATCAAAAAATAATAAATTAAAACAAAAAAATTTAAGGGAAATATTTTTTAAAATATGAAAGATAACCTTATTCCTATTTCATTTTTGTACAACCAAATAAGGGAGTAACATATTCTCAATCAAATATCAGGTTACCCAAACAAGAATAGGATTGTTCTTTTCCATTCCCATTCCTATTCTTATTTTTCATTGTAATTTTATATTCCTATGCCAACAAACAAACTGGCCCTAAATGAAAGAAATGAACTAGTAACCTTTGTAATGTCTTCTTTGTTACAATTGAAGTATATTTCCTTGATACAATATTTTAAACTATTATTAAAGTTATTTGAAGTTTGTAGACCATGAAATTGAGACAAAGGGAGTAGTAAATTATATCCAAGTACAAAAATTCCCTATGCAGTGACATATAAGTATGTAGATCCATGTGTCATAGAAATATCTTAGTAATATTAAGAATTATTTGTTAGAGATTTAGTTTTGTAGTTTTTACTAGGATGTTTATATCTTTCATGGGACACCATAACAAAGAATACAAAAATTTTCTTCCTCAGAGAATTTAAAATAATAATAATAATATGAGGAGGTTTGTATGTTAATGAACATACATGAATTGATGTCCAAATGACATCTAGTTGGCTTTTCCAAATCTGAAATCACTTGCTTCCACATCTACAACATAAATAGAATAAACAAATATGAAGTTTCATAAAACCTGGTTCTAATCCACACGAAGAACTTCAAAATGTATTCACTGTTTCAAAACCCAAAATTCTATGAAATATTGAACAATATATAAAAAAAACCCAAACTAAAAGTATACATGATCGAACAATTTAAAGAAAAGGAGTTAGTGCAACACTTTTTTCCAACCTTGATTCACGGGCTTCACAAGTTAATCAAAATTTTTTAGTTATCAAAACACTAAAAAGAAATGTAATTTCATTGAAGTACAATATTCTAACCTTTTTGGGCATTAAAAAAAAGTCTCTAATGTATCTTCATTCTCAAAAAAATTGATGTAAGGACAAGTCTTTCTTTTCACCCTATCTTATCCTAGGGTCCTGTCTAGGCCTCTTCTACAGTCTATTAAAGGGTTCTTCCACCAACCCTACCACTGAAGGATTCAAATCCTCTCGTTCTCTCCAACTTTCCCACAACAATGATGAAATCAACTCAACTACTAACTTGTCTCACCGATATCTTCTTGGTTCATCCACTCCAAATGATAAAAAAAGATCAAAATTGCCCAACAATAGAGTGGGAGGTTTGTCTCAAAGGTATTGGATTGATGCAAAGAATCTTCAACCAAATGTTCTAAGTAATCCCTATTAATTTCAATAAATTTCTTTACACTAGGCCTGGTAGGGCTACAAGGAATTAGGCCTCCAAACTCAACTTTTGGCACACAACTTGGAAAAAGACTTAACAAGGTAGAAAATGACTTCACATCTAGATACCCATTTAGAAGAGTTTTGAGATTCACCTAGTCTCACTTTCGTAGCCTCTCAGCACAGTGGGATATTATTTTTAAGCCTAAAGTTAAGGGTTTCACCAAAACATTGTCAGCACTCAAAAGGATTTTCTCCAATCCCCATAACAACATGTCACTAAGGCTTCCCCTCAGGAAAATGGATTCTCCACCTTCATAACCTTCTCTGCATCTACTTGGATTGAAGGAACCAATGCATTCAACTCCATTAAATGCTCTTTCCATCTTTGTGATCCCTAACCATGCTCACTTGGCTTGCCTAGGGCATCTCTATAAAAAGGCCAAGCAAGATTTTCATTGCCAAATTTTTTTTATTCCTAAAGTAAAATGAGTCATCTCACACATTCCAAGATAGAGTATAGATGCCATGGTGGAAAGGTGAGTTATGACCCCATCTTCATAACCTAGCTGGTTCAGGCCAATAGCACTGCACAAACAAAAATATTTACAAAAAGGAAATGAAATGGAATCTACAACATGTCTAATCACTCACATAAATAGATAAAAACATCTACCAAATTATCAATAGGTTACAATATTGGATTCAATCCATTAAGTACCTTGAAGAAGCAAAAAGTCTCATACTATTGTAAATAACACAAAAAAATGCTTGCTCATTAACTCAAAATTCTTTCACAATGGAATCCAACCCTTGTTACATGTTTATGGAGGCATTATATAGATACCAAACACCTTTTCCAACCAATTTGAGGTGGTTATTCAATATTTTGACTGAAATTGTACTTTTTGAAATAAAACTTGCCATGTCAAGTTTTGCAATTTTGCAAAATTGTCATGCAACCTGACAACTTTTATCCTAGTTAGACTAGGCTTGATCAAAACAACTTTAAACTATGCCAAGTACTCGGATATGTCACTTAAGATATGAAACCATCATTCTACCACTCAATTGACTAATCTAGCCCTCTAAATGCACAATTGCCTCCTTAGCAATGATGACAACAATTTGTACATCACCTGGCAACTTTGGACAACCAAGTAGTAAAGAGGACCCAATTAGACATCCCAATGGCTAAGTCCTACTCTAGGACTCACTAACACCCCTTATTTTACTAGTGTCTTGGCTAACACCACTACAAAACAAAACTCAAAAAGGAACACTAGGTTACTAAGTAGCCTTACCTAGGTGCTCTTGCACTATGCTCCCCATAAGAGAGAATCATGTCACTCTTGTAGAAAATATGTCATCAAAAATTCCCATCTTCTTTAAATCTATAGTGGCAACCCATGTTTCTTCTAACTCTAGCTTATCTTTCCACTTGATTAGGTGTTCCATGTACACCTTGTCAATAGTTGTCTTCTTGACTCTTGGA
This sequence comes from Cupressus sempervirens, assembly GCA_028749045.1. Taxonomy (NCBI): domain Eukaryota; kingdom Viridiplantae; phylum Streptophyta; class Pinopsida; order Cupressales; family Cupressaceae; genus Cupressus; species Cupressus sempervirens. The sequence goes on along the minus strand of CM053790.1, from coordinate 69,735,841 downwards.
TCCAATACTTTCTCTACCTCTAGCTGCATCTTGGGAGGTGAAAAATCACATGTTACATCCTTTCCATCCTCCTATTTTCTCATATCTATGTCTGTTAGATGCCCCTTAAATTTGGTTAGGTCTTCCACATTGGAGACATGTGAGATATTCATGTCATTAAGTAGATCAACCTTATATGCATTAACTCTATATTTAGCTATGATCTTACAGGGTCCTACTCTCTTCATCTTTATCTTGGTAGGCACTCCTTTCTACAACCTAGATTTTTTCAAATGTATCATGACATAATCACCTACTACAAACTGAACATCCCTCCTTTTCTCATCCACTTTATCCTTCAACCTTTGTGTAGTCTCTTTTATGGTCCTCTTCACCTGTTCTTGAATCTCCCTCATGGTTTGGGTAAACCCTTCTACCTATCCACTCCTATACTCCATAGCTTCAAGGTCTCTAAGTTCACACACACCCTTTGGATGCATCCCATAAACAATCTCAAATGGGCTTCTACCCATGGTTCAATTCACATTGTCATTATATGCATACTCTTCTTGTGGTTTAATCAAATCCCATGTTTGACCATATTCCTTAGTTAGGTACCTCAACAAGTTACCAACACCCTATTAACCACCTTAATTTGGCCATCAGTCTTTTGGTTAATAATTTGTCTTCCTTGATATTTTTCTTTATACCTTGGCTCTTTGACAACCTAATGGCTTATGGAAAACAAAGGAGTTCACAACAGAATGGGTCAAAGTAGTAATCTATTAAAGACCTTTGAATTGAAAGGTACAACTCCCTTATGAGTGCAATATATGCAATGAATTTTTCTTTCACGTTTTGGGGGTATTCTCTTAACCATAGAGTAGAAAAGGCAAAAACCAAATTTCTCAATACTTTAAACAACCTAGGTAAAAAGGGGGAAATAACTCACAAAATGCAAACTATTGCAACCTAGATGTAAGAAACGAAATGTGAAAAAGTAACTACAATAGTAGGAAGGAAGGAAGAGAATGTGAAATAAGTAATTCCCAGACTATAGAGTTAGCTAATGTTTTGACAATACCCATATTTTCTATCCCTCGACTACTCCATGCATTAGTGTTTGTCTTCCTTCTATAATGAACTAAACTAAGCACATAGACCATGGTGAACAATAGAGAGAATAGAAGAGATTCTTATGCTAAAGAAAGTAAGACATACAATCTATTGAATGGAGGAAATAAAGCCAAGTTCATTCACATTCATTGAACTTTCAACATTAACACATCCATTCCATATACTCAATTCTAAACTAAATGAACAACAAAACTTAAAATGAACTATGAGTCAAACACAACAGTCCTAGCTACAAGGGCTTTACCAAAAGTAAAGTTTTCTAATCTTATTAACTTCATCAAAAATTACATATATAGGCCTTGTCAAAATGGTTGGCTACATTGGATGATTTCTTTGCGAAGCATCTTTGAATGAAATAATCTAAAAATAGGACGAGTATGAATCATTGTCTATTAAAAAGATTGATAGAATGGCATGAATGAAGATAAATGAAAGAGGAGGGGAAGAATGAAAGATGTTTGGAAAATCAGTAGAATATCATGTCTTTTTAGAAGTAATTAATTTAGCTCTATAAGCTTTCATAGCTTTGGTTACTTTATCTATCTCTTCAACACCTAGAATGAGGATATTTCAGCTTGAACCATACAATAGTCACGCATTTCCATTATTTCATCAATTCTAGCCATCCTTGACTAGAATTTCTCCACTTCCCTCTTCATGATTGCATTCACTGCTAATAGTTCCTCAATCTTGGACACTTGGAAGTTGAGTGGGTCAACAACTTTGTCAACAATGCCAATAGCTTGGATTTCATTATTTTCATGTCCACAAGCTTGCCATTAGTAGAGATGAAGGAATCATTGTGGAAGATATTCAAATACTGAAACAAATTTTCAATGATCTTTTACACTAGGTTGTATAGGTCCCTAAGTTCATTTGTAGATCTTATAGAGCTTTCTATGACAAACTCCAAGGATTTCTTCCATTGGAATAGTGACTCCTTTCCAACTTTCAGAATCCTATTAGCAATAGCTACATTGGTCTTCATGTCTATCACTTCTTGTAGAAGGGCCAATTGCCCTATCAGCTAGTCCATTGCCTTATATATTTTTTTTTGATGATTTGAAGCTACTTCCATAAGCTTGTGAGCATCCAAAACTAGGCTTCCTAAGTTTTCAAAGAGTGGGGGATCTTGAGCCTTCATTTGATCTACCCATGCTTGGCTTACTTGCCCAAATTGACATTCTTGCTGAAGTTTTAGGAATAAGTTCTTATTCTCCTCTACATTCTAGTCAAATTGTCTTGAAGAGTTTCTTCTTAGTACAAATTTTATGTAATTCACTAGCTCTCTATTTGAGGCCTTTAATATCTCCTTCTCCACTCTATGCTCTTCTAGTTTATCCTCCATTTTCTCAAATGTTTACCATGGATTCATGAAGTGGGATGCCAAGATCAAGTACCCTAATCTGAAAATCATCCTTTGAGAGCTCATGAAATTTGCCCTGATTCTATGGCTCCACAATCTCAACTAGTATGTGGCTAGTTGTTGAATCTATTTCTAGTGAAGAATTTTTTTTCTACTTCTTTTTCTTCTTGGACAGCTAAGAGGAGGTGACTTGTGTGATCATATCCTTTGATGGGGTTGTATCCTCATATCTCCTCTTCTTCCTATCAATGGTCTCTTTGAGCCAAGACTTTATAAAGAGCACATTAATAGAAGATTGCAATGTAGATGGGTCAAATAGCTTCCTCAAGATCAATGGTGTTTCTTTGCTTTGGAAGCAATAGGGAAGGAAGCTACCTTGGTTATCAAAGGGGCTAGAGTATACCCTTGCTAAGATGCTTCCTGTTCTAGGCCATCCATGGGGTTAGTATCGCCATCCAATTTGATAATTTTAATAGGGGGAGATAGCTTGGCCAATAGACTGTAATGGTCCCATAGATGTTGATGCAGTGGTTGTAGCTGTGACTAACTAGGAGGCTTCAACTAATACTCTACTTGTAGAACCAATGCTTCTAGTTCTTTCCTTCCTTGCTCAACTCCACTCCACCCATGTCTATTCTTTTGATTATACCTGGTATGAGGACCTCTAGGGTATTAGTGAATGGATCTATAGGTGGGTAGAAAGAATTGGTATGCCCTTGATCTTCTCATAAGATGTGGGGTGCATGTAGGCTCAATCATTTGCGAGGTCAGAAACATCAACAAAATAGTTATATAATTTTATTTTTCTCAATGGTGAGCCTTGACCAAAATTTCTCCCAATTTTGGTACTCGATGAGACACCTAGATTAGAAATCTTCAATGTTTGGGACATCTCTATAGGCATATCCTAACTTTAGATGATCCCTTACAAAATTAGCTAGATCATATTGAGACCTGAGCACCTCATAGTCTATTGACTTAATCTTTCTCTCAAAACTCTTCACCAAATTTTGAGCATCTGATCTAGAGGTACATAAACATAGGCCTACCACTATAGGGAATGGTATGCCAACAATCTTCTTCACATTGCAACTTAGGGTGTTCACTTCAAGTATCTATCGACACAATTCAACTAGGACCACCTTGTATTCAAGATACCTCGACAACCTCTTAATAAATACATCACAAGCTCCTATTTTCAAATAGGAGTGAATAGGAAGAAAAATAGGGGGGGAATATGACCTATCCCTAACTCAAATTTTGAAAAGGAATGATCCAAATTGATTAACCACAAGGAAGTGATCAATGCACAAATGGATTATGCAATGGAGAATAGGGAAGAAGGAGGAGATCCTATAATATTGTTATGGAAAAGTAAGTACTTGAAATCTAAATAGGAAAAAAATACTAACCTTAAAGTATGGTAAATCTAGAAAATGTTGATTTCTGATGTCAGTGCGCAATTTTAGAGAATTTTGCAACCTATTCTGAATTGGAAATGTCAAAATAGAGAAAACAAAGAAAAAATTTGTCCTTTTGAATGCAAGTTGACCTTGACCTAGATAGAGGGGCACAATCTCACCCCAAGGCACAATTGTGCCTTGAAAAGTTGACCTTGACATTGACTGCTCTAACAAAATTTTTGTTCATGGATCCCATAAGTTTAACAAAAAGGGGATCCAAATCTCCACTTTAATTCACTATTCCGCACAAGTATCTGTAAGAAAAATTGGTTTATTGTTTGTATGGGGGGGTTTACCTTGGTGAAAGCCCTGTTTGGAATCAACCTTGAAATATAATTAAAATTGCAATATAAATAAACAAATTAAATGAAACTATTCACCTTGCCTATATTGAAATCCTTGTGGGGGATATGAATCCTTGAATCCACAAGTACTAATGCTCCAAATTAATGTACAAATGTATGTCCTAGGATGTCTCAAATCAATGACATTAGATCTTAAACACCAATCTTAAATGGATCTTTACATAGAAAAAGACTTGGATGAATATAGATGGATAAATATTCAACAAGAAGGCTCAATAGAGATTAAATCATTAAATGGCTAACAATGGACCTCCTTGATGAATTGGATGCTTGAAAACTTTCAGAGGATAAAAGTACAAAGTCATGTCACCTTTTAGGTTGACTTATCAGAACGACTAAAATTTAGTATTTCTATCTAAAAATCATTTTTTTTCAAACATATGATCTAAATAAATTCATTCTATCTAAGTTATATATGGTGTCACACTTTTCCAATTGAAAATGTCTATTAAATGCATGTTTTATACTAGTTTGTATACAATTACTAAAGAAATAAAATTAGTTCAGAAAAGTGGCATTTCAATAAATCTTACTTTTTTTTATGATTTTTTTTTAATAACATATCGACACTATTTTATAGAGCTCAAAATTAAGAATATTCTCATTTAGATTTTATACTATTTTAATTAGATATAGTATATTAAAATTTAAAAATTCTACTAGTATGTATTTTAACACTAAAAAAGGTGTCAATTTTATGAAACAAAAAAATATTAAATCATATATTTAGAAAATTAAAAATTATATGATGTTCTAGAGGAGAGAATCCTCTTTGGGAATGTATAAGTTTTCTTCTGGTTAAAATAGATTTGTTTTTAAAAATGTTGTGGGAGATGAAAACTATTGATTTTGGGTGAGTTCAAATTTGAATTATTATAAAAGAGAAAATATAGGTCTAAAACTGATTTTTTAATTTATTTTCCTAGCTAGATATGTTTTCTATAACATAGTCTGAGATCAAATGGAAATAAATTTATTTCCATATTTTTTGTGGTGAGAACTAGACCCCTAATTTTTAGTGTTTTTGACCCCTAATTTTTAGTGTTTTTCAACAGCAAAAAAATTATGTATAATAATTAGGAAAATATATCAATCTTTTTCCAAACAATTATTAAAAATTATAATTCTAAACTTCATCCATTTCTACACATTTCATTAGTTTACTTTATTTTTGAATTCAAGATAATAATACAAGTTTTATGTCATTGAAGGTGAATAGTTATACTTTTGTTAGCCTCTTCTTTTACCAAAGGGTGACACAGGTTTTTGCTTTTACCCTTATAGAATGATTGACTACTTGACTTCTTGGTAAATAGTAGATCTTCACTTCATAGTAGATAGATGTGCAATATAACTGTTCATAGAAAGTGGATGTGCTCATGAATAATAGATATGAAAATAAGGGAAGAAGGCTTCCTTATATACAGATATAGCGTACAAACTTCTAGAGAAGCTTGACATGGGAGAATTAAATCCCAATTAACTATAACCCTTAGAAAAGGACCTAGATTAAATGTAATTTAAGAGTGTACCATTCTAAAATTTGAAATAGCTAACCCAGAATTAGGAAAATGAAGCTTTCCAAAGCCTAATATCACAAAACTCTAGAAAATTAAAAATTGGACCTAGGGTTAGAGACATGGTCAATCCTACCCTACGTCAGGGTCAAGGTCATCCATGAACTAGGTTGACCTTTCCCTAAAAGGTCATCCTTGACCGTGAAAGTCAAAGTCCTCAGTTTCATAGATACAGTTGTCAAAACTAGGATGGAAATAGAGAGAGAAGTAGAATAGGTGGAAAACAACTAGATCCATGCAAAGACCTATTCAAGGTCCTTGACATGACCCTAGACCACTTACTCAGAGGGTTAAACACTCTTAACATGGAAGTTCTTCAATTTTAAGATGATACATTTAGTCCCCACTTTAGCAATAGTATGGACTCAATGCAAACTCTTTGTAAAGTAGATCGTAATGAAAAGATAATTTTATTATAATCAAAGGGACAAAGAGATCCTTAAGCCTATAGAGACATAAGTCTTCATCAACTCCAAGATCACAATAAGAGAGAAATATATAGAAAAAGAGAAAAGAAGAAAGAGTGTGATTATCTCGCCCAACGAGAACTTATGTCTTGTTGTGAACCACACAAGAAAACTGCACCATTGGAAAGATGGAACTGAACCACCTAGTGAATGTGGCTTCTCACTAGTAAACCCATCAAGGATTTACTCTTAAGAATATTATATTCTATAAGAATAAAACCAAAAATTAAAAGAGATCCAATCTTAAGGACACCTTTGACCTTAAGGGATCAAACAATATTTGTAATTGGAGGGATCAAGAGATCTTAATATATAATTCTCCACTTGAAGGATTAGTCACTAATCCAAAAAATGGAGAAAAGGTATCTTTAAAAATAATATATATGTATTTAAAAGTGTGTGTGTGTGTGTATAATAAGTGAGTAGACCATATACCCACACTTTAAAGTCATTGCTAACACTTTAACAGGAGCAAAGCTTTGAACAAAAACATAAACAAGTCCACTGATTATGTTTCCACTATGAGCTGCCCCTAGAAGAAGATAAATCAAGGGAAATAATACATAAATATATAGAGAATACAGAAGGGATTTACCTACTGTGGGTTAGTATGATCATAAGATTTTATATATATACACATACAAATGAATTGACAACATTTCCCATAGGAAGTAGAACTATAATCACAAAGGAGGAAAGATCAAATAAGAGATACAAAGAAGAATGGTTTTGGACCATGACCTAGGGACCAAAAAGAATTAGTTCTACCAAGTCATGAATCCAAGTAGATTACACAAGGAAAAATGTACAAACAATAGCACAATACAACATAACATGAAACAACATATGTAACAATAGAGATACATATAGAGGAATAGTACAACAGGTTTGATTCTTTTATTACCTTTCACCAACAAAGAAACAAAGATTATATAAAAGAATCTAACAACATTTTGTAAACATATCATGGGTGAAGCATAATACAATAGAGAAACACACAAAAAGGCTACCATGAAGGACTATCCAATCAAGCATCCTGCCTAGTCTCCCCATCTCATTGTATATCATTTAGGGAAGGTAGGTAACTCAAGAGAGGAACTATATCCAACATAGTAGGAATAATAGCTAGTTCCAAACAAGGATCCTTTTGAGAATTAAAATGCTCAATACTAGCTGTAAGTGTCAGTTGTAAGGAAAGCCTATTAGATAAATCAATGTCAATAGTTTCATATTCATGATTAACATCATCAACATCATTAAGAGTATCTTCTTCATCTAGATTAATCAAAATAGAATTTAAGATACAATTGGAAACATTAGAACCATGCATCTTAACATCATTATTAACAACAACTTCCTTTAACACATCATGCATAGTTGTATCTGATGGAGCCCAATTTTAGTCTCCATTTTTGTGAAGAATGGCATATGAAGAGAAGGTATCATTCATTAGAGTGAAGGAAGAGATGTGAACATCAAAGGAAGTAGACAATCCTAGAAGATAACATAACGTACTTACAATATGGAAGATATTTTGATAGTATTTATGATTAAGCAAGTTTAACAAAAAAAGAGCATACTTAGCTTGAACTGTACAAGGAATCCACAATCTTTATTCAGTCTGGGTATGACAAACCAGAACCTTTGATCATCCTTGGAGTTTCTATATTGATGGGTTGTAGGTGCCCATCACAAGACACACATTGATGTTCATGTTTATAGGATGGTTAAGATAACCAACAACAAGGAGAAAGATAAAGGTTCACTTGGTAAAGATCCTTCTCTATTTCCTATTCTCGAGGCATGTCACACTAGAGATTATGTCCCTACTCTTTTAGATTCAATGAATATGTCATGGCTCAAATGATTTATCTTAGCATGTGAGAGAGTGCACTGTAATAGAGATGAAGGCTCATAGAAAAATTGGTCAGATTGAAGGAAGTGATCAAAAGAGTCTTTCTACATGAACTAGAGATTGTGCCTCTCATTCCACGTCTTTCATATTCTACCTATAATACAATACAATAAAAAAGAGAGGATATGAGAACCTACAACACCTAACAAGCCACTTCTCAAGAACATTACTTATTTGTGGGCAGCTATCCAATCTTTCAATATAGCAATACAAATTGATCCATATGGAAGCGATAAAAGGCACAAGCACATTGGAAAGTAAAAGGGAAGTCAGGGTTAGATTAGTTGAATCCAGTATTGAATATGGTGTCACAAATCTCAAAAATATCATGCTAATCTATAGTGCAAGCCCTGTACATGGCCCCAGACATCAAGAACAGACTCTTTTGAGAAGCATGGTCTTGCAGTGAATAGACTCGCAGATGTTTGGAGGCCAAAAAGAAGGTAATACAATGGTGAATACCAAATATTGAGGGATTGACAGAAGCAATTAGAATCTATAGGTTATTGGTGGATGTTTAACCCATACGCCCGAGTAGAGGTTTGCATTTCTTGTGGTAGACGTCAATGTCAAGTGTAAAAAATTTTGTCTTGATGCTTGTGAGCATTGAAGACAATGGAGTTGGGAAGAAACTCATGCCTTAAGGCAATTAGAGAAGCCATTGAGATCCAAACCGAGCACAGGAAGATATACAAATGAAAAATAGAAATATATTCAAAATTTCACAGAGGACATAGTATTTAAGAATTAGTCAAATACTAGATCAATTGATTTAGAATATTTCATCTACCAGTTACCATATCGTGGATTTCGCGTAAGGAAGAAGTGATGCACGAGTTTAGTCAAAACCTGAATGTGTTGGAGGGAAATATTATTATAAATTTAAAACTATGGTGATTTATGTAAAATCAAGACCTTCCGACTATGTTAAGGGGAGTTATAAAAGATGCAATTATTTAAGGAGAAAAGTTATTTAGTTTTAAAGGAAAATTATTTATTTTTGGAGAGAGATGACTCTTCATTGTGAAAAGTCATAACTTTAAATGAAGAAAGATATAAATATGTGAAAAGTTGGAGAAGGAAGATATTCAAACAATTTCAGATACATCTGAACACATTTATTCTCTCAGAAGAAAAGTATTTTTATTATTGTATGGAGGAATAAGATTTCATTATGACTTTGTAATATAAATTCCATTATTTTATTTTAATAATAAAATAAAATATCTTTTGCTTATTTTTAAATGGCGTGGAGATTTAAACTGCAAGAAAATCATCCTTTGTAATTATATTTTAAGAATTATGGATATGATTTTGATATCAGATAAGTGGACTTGGTCAATAAGCATTTTAAATTTGATCATCATAGGTGTTGTGAAATATTAAATTGTTTTCATACCTCTGTCCAGTTTGTCTCCCTGTGGAGTTAAAATTCAATCTAGACTAATCTAAGATTGCATTATAATGGGTCTGTTACATCTGGATTATTAAAATTTTTGGCAGTATAAGTGCATTGAACATTATGAAGTTGTATGTGAAATTTCACCGAAGTTGACTCTATTGCCCAGATGAGCAAAGGCACTGATCTTTTTATTGAAGTCAAAAAATCTACATATTTCTTCTACAAGCATCAATTCCATTATTTACAAATTTTATAAAAAACACTCAATTATCAAATATTCAGCATCTAGTTTTTGTTTCATCGAGTTCAAGGACCTTACCAGTCAAAGAAATCCAAGTTTAAAATTGCTATATAAAAACCTTGAATGAGACAGTCAGCATTTGGGGTAAAGGTTAACCCACCTGGGTGTAGCAGAGCCTAAAGTGTAGGGGAATCAAGAAGTATTCCTTTTCGTTGGCCTAAACTAATTGAGAAGTCCTATCGGAGAAGTGGCAGGCTCTTGGATTTCTAATCTATGGTTTTGGGAACCAATAGATTGGCGACTCTACTGGAAAGAGTTGCTCACAATACATATTGTGAAGTTACCTAGAATTTCTAAGTTAGTAGATTAGTTGTATCAATTTGATTAGAAGTATATTCTGTTGTAAGTGAGAACCTAGGAAGATCAATACATTCCTTGAAAGAGGTGGCAACTCTATTCAATAAAATTTTAGTTGGTAGCTCTATTGAGGGAGAGGACTTAGAAGGAGATGATTTGATTATCTAACATGGACAATATGTACTATGATGAGGATGAGGATGTATGTTACACCATGGAGGAAGAACACATACATCCTCTAGATGCATTTTTCAATTTGGAAAGATATGAATTAGGAGAGATATCAACAAATTTGTTCATAAGGATGGTGGATATTTTTCAAGAAGTACCTTCAGACATCATGCCTTCATGCAATGAGTTGATAAGAAAGTTTTGTGAGTTGGGAATTTCTCCAAAAGATAGTGATTTGATGCTTCTCTTCCAAATATTAGATGAAAGTCCAAGTTATATATTTCCTTTGGATGCATATTTGAATTTAGAAAAGAAAGAGGATGAATCTACAACAGAATTCTTCCTAAGAATGTTTAATTCTTATCAAGAGATACCTTTAGAATACAAACCTCCATCATCTGATCTTCTCTACAGGATGTGGGAATTAGCCTCTTATATGATCATTAGTTTATTAATTTTCTCAAACTTATGGATAATGAGCTAATTATAGAGGAAAATGAATGGAGGACTGAAGTAACAAATGAGTCAAGTGAAGTTTTAGATTTGAATGGAGATGAAAATTTTGAACATTTTGAAGGAGAATCAGCCCATGATGATACATATATGCCTATAGATGATAGTGAATGTTAAAAGGAGGAAGAGGATTATTTGAGTGTGGAAGAAATTTCAGCCTTGTTAGATCTAGAATATCAGAAGTATGTTGAGAAAAATAGCTCAAATTTTTTCTCAAATCACCATGGTGAGCAAGTTGGTGAATCAGTTCATTCTAAGGAGGTATTGGATGAAAGAAGTGATCATTCTGAAGGATCATATTATGAAGATAAAATAGAATTGTACACAATGTATGAACAAGAAGAAGTTTTAGAGTATATTGCTGATGAAGATATCCCCCTTGTTGGTCAGGTAGATTATGATTCTCAAAGTGTTGAAGTTAGTACACTATTTGATGAAACACTTGATGATCTGGGTGAAAGCTCTAACGAAGCCATGCTTGAATTCTCTATGTTCATAAACCCTTTGCTTGAGGGACTAAGTAGAAGGAGATATGCCCGAGTTCACGACATTCTTAAATCCATTGTTTGAAGAGGATCTCTTGGGTGATCAAGCGCATTAGCATCACGATGAAGATAGTAGTCCTAATTTTGAAGTTGAATAGTTAGGGAGTGAGACATCCACTAGTTCATCCTATAAGAAAAGTTCATCTCAAACATATGAAGATGATATGGAATCAGCCAAGCATGATGAGGAAAATATGTTAAAGGATAGTTTTGAAAATTTTCCAAGTGTTATATTTGATGGAGTTCTTACCAAGGGAGAGGTAACATTTCTTGAATGCAAGTCATCTTCAAATTCATTTTGTGAAGAGAGGTCAAATTGTGTGAAAAGGGAGAATCAAGCAAAGAAAGTTGATCTAGATATTGGTATGAATAATCAAATGCATAAAGATCTTCTATTTAGTAAGGACTACAAGGCACTTGATGATTCCTTAAAGGCTAAACATGGGATGGATATCAAAGACTGCATTAATCTAGTGAAAGCAATAAGTATTGTTTGCTGCAATGGTAGTATTCTATTCAGGAAAGCAAAAGTGTTACATGATGAGAATTGTGTGTTTGCTAGAGGAAAGAATATTGTTCACTTTTCTGGAGGGCTTGGGGCCACCTAGCTTCACTGTGCATAATGTTAAGCATGGATGATCAGTCTACTTCACCAGAGATAGCTAGATTCTCGCTATGCTCATAGGGAGCATACGTCCCCAACAAGAGCCATTGATGGAGCCCAATTATAGTCTCCATTTTTGTGAAGAATGGCATATGAAGAGAAGGTATCATTCATTAGAGTGAAGGAATAGATGTGAACATCAAAGGAAGTAGACAATCCTAGAAGATAACATAACTTGCTTACAATATGAGAGATATTTTGATAGTATCTATGATTAAGAAAGTTTAACAAAAAAAAGAGCATAATTAGCCTGAACTATACAAGGAATTCACAATCTTCATTCAGTTGGGGTATGACAAACCAAAACCTTTGATCATCCTTGGAGTTGCTATATTGATGGCTTGTAGGTGTCCATCCCAAGACACACATTGATGTTCATATTTATAGGATGGTTAAGACATCTAACAAAAAGGAGAAAGATAAACGTTCACTTGGTAAAGATCCTTCTCTATTTCCTGTTCTTGAGGCATGTCACACTAGAGATTATGTCACTACTCTTTTAGATTCATTGGGTATGGCATGGCTCCAATGATTTATCTCAGTATCTGCGTGAGTGCACTGTAATAGAGATGAAGGTTCACAGAAAAATTAGTCAGATTGAAGGAAGTGACCAGAAGAGTCTTTCTACATGAACTAGAGATTGTGCCTCTCATTCCGGGTCTTTCATATTCTACCTATAATACAATAAAATAAAAATTAGAGGATATGAGAACCTACAACACCTAACTAACAAGCCACATCTCAAGAACATTACTTATTTGTTGGCAGCTGTCCAATCTTTCAATATAGCGATACAAATTGATCCATATGGAAGCGATAAAAGGAACGAGCACATTGGAAATTAAAAGGGAAGTCAACGTTAGATTAGTTGAATCTTGTATTGAATATGGTATCATGAATCTCCATAATATCATGCTAATCTATAGTGCAGGCCCTGTACATGGCCCCAGACGTCAAGAAAAAGCTCTTTCGAGAACCATGGTCTTGTACCGAACAGACTCACAGATGTTTAGAGGCCAAAAAGAAGGTAATACAATGGCAAATACCAAATATTGAGGGATTGACAGAAGCAACTAGAATCCGTAGGTTATTGGTGGATGTCTAACACGTACGCTCGAGTAGAGGTTTGCATCACTTGTGGAAGACGTCAATGTCAAGTGTGAATAGTTTTGTCTTGATGCTTGTGCGTGTTGAAGACAATGGAGTTGGGAAGAAATCCATGTGTTAAGGTGATTAGAGAAGCCGTTGAGATCCAAACCGAGCACTGGAAGATATACAAGTGAGAAATGCAAATATATTCAAAATTTCATGGAGGGCACAGTATCTGAGAATTAGTCAAATATGGGAGCAATTGATTTAGAATATTTCATCTACCAGCTACCATATCGTGGATTCCACGTAAGGAAGAAGTGATGCACGAGTTTAATGAGAACCTAAATGTGCTGGAGGGAAATATTATTATAAATTTAAAACTATGGTGATTTATGTAAAATCAAGGCCTTCTGACTATGTTAAGGGGGGAGTTATAAGAGATGCAATTATTTAAGGAGAAAAGTTATTTAGTTTTAAAGGAAAATTATTTATTTTTGGAGAGAGATGACTCTTCATTGTGAAAAGTCATAACTTTAAATGAAGAAAGATATAAATATGTGAAAAGTTGGAGAAGGAAGATATTTAAACAATTTCATATACATTTGAACACATTTATTCTCTCAGAAGAAAAGTTTTTTTATTGTTGTATGGAGGAATAAGAGTACATTATGACTTTGTAATATAAATTCTATTATTTTATTTTAATAATAAAATAAAATGTCTTTTGTTTATTTTTAAATGGCTTGGAGATTTAAACTGCAACCAAATAATCCTTTGTAAATATATTTTAAGAATTCTATATATGATTTTGATATTAGATAAGTGGACATGGTCGATTAGCATTTTAAATTTGATCATGATAGTTGTTGGTAAATATTAAATTGTTTCCATACCTCTATCCAGTTTGTCTCCCTCTAGAGTTAAAATTCAATCTAGACTAATTTAAGATTGCATTATAATGGGTCTGTCGCATCTGGATTATTAAAATTGTTAGAGTATAAGCGAATTGAACATTATGAAGTTGGATGTGAAAGCTCACCGAAGTTGACTCTATTGACCAGATGAGAAAAGACACTGGTCTTTTTATTGAAGTCAAAAAATCTACATATTCCTTCTACAAGCATCAATTCTATTATTTACAAAGTTTATACAAAACACTCAATTATCAAATATTTAGCATCCAGTTTCAGTTTCATCAAGTTTGAGGACCTTGCCAGTCGAAGAACTCCAAGTTTAAAATCACTATATAAAAACCTTGAACTGGAGAGTTAGCATTTGAGGTAAAGGTTAACCCACCTGGGTGTAGCAGAGCCTAAACTGTAGGGGAATCAAGAAATATTCCTATTCGTTGGCTAGAACTGATTGAGAAGTCTTATAGGAGAAGTGGCAGGCTCTTGGATTTCTAATCTATGGTTTTCGGAACCGACAATATCTAAAGAAGGTAAAGATTTTTTAAGAACAAAATAATGAGCTTTACCTTGAGCATGATGCTTATTACAATATTCATTAGCAGATTGATTACATTTTGTCTTGCTTGAAATGTGTTCAAAACTAGGAGGAACCATTACTAGATCCTTCATAGGTTCTATAAGAGGATTAATAAGATTATTAGTGGACTAACAAGCAATAGGAGGAGCTTGATTAATAATTGTAAAAGCCTTAGATAAAGGAGGTATGGAAGGTTTAGGAAAAAGACCACGATTAAGATTCATAGGAGGTAAAATTAACATGCGAATATTATGATTCTTATAGGCTTAGTACAAATAGAAAAGATGATCAGGATGAGAAGGACATGAATTAGGGAATGAAGGCCAAAAGAAGTCAAGTGTAGTGCAATCTCTAGGCCTAGAAGTATGATATAAACTATGATGAACCTTATTCACTTCATCATCATAAAAAAGTTAAGACATTCGTGAATAGGTGAAGCAACAACATGCATGTCATTTAGCCATGGAAAACCAAGCTTAACTTGAAACTGATCAGAAGTAGGAATGTTCAACAAAAAAGTTAGCATTCAAAAAATTTCCACAAATTTCAACTGGTAAATCAATATAAACAAATGATGGATAAACAAAACCATTACAAGTTTGAATCCACACATTTGATGTATCATAATAATCACATTGCAAACCTTTCATAAAAAGATTTTTTTCTATAATCAGATTGACTAAGGAAGTAGGATCAGTAAGAAAACCACGAGTGTGTATCTCAACAATTGTTGGATAAATATGAAGGGGACCATCAGGATCTTTAATAGTCTCATAATCATTAAAGATAATCAGAAGTTCCCAATGTCATTTTCTCTTAGTTTGGTGTCAAAGTTTAGGTTGAGGCTTCAATTTAGGCATAGATTTTAGTTGAGGTTGAGCTTAAACTTGAGAATGAAGCTGAGGTTGAGTTGGAGGTACACATTGAACCAATTTATTAACAAAATAATAAAGATCATCAATCTTTGAATCATACTCAATATCCATAGAGGATAGTTGAGTAATAGTATTAGTATCATGCGTAGGTAAAGGATTCATATAGATTTGAAGATTTTAATTAGAGAAGAAATTTTTTTATTCCACTAACATCAAAAGTATCAACATATAAAGTATTAGAATCAATTAAGTCTTGTATCTTATGTTTTAAAGAATAACATTTTTTACTATCATGACCATTCTAATGATGGTATTGAAAAAAAGATTTAGAATCAAAAGATTTAGATGCCACTATAGTAGGTAAAAGAGGTCAAATAGGAGGTAAAGTAATCATATTAGCAATTACCAATCTATTCATAATAGAATGTAAAGATTCAGAAAGAGGAATAAACATACAATTTAATTAAAAAGCACTAGATACGGAAGTGGTATTATGATATGCAACAACAACTTGATCAATAACTACATTTTCTTATTTATTTATGTTGACATAGTTGTTGAATTTTTGAACTTTATTTGGATTAGGAGTAGCATAAATTTTATCAATAGGAACAAGAGCCATTAGAGTGGTCCTCACAAATTAAATTACTTGTAATTGATAATGATGAAGTGTTGCACAAAGTTGTTGAAAAGAGGTAAATTCAGTAACAAGAACCTTATCTCTAATATCCTTTTGAAAATTTGAAATAAACATACAGGTATGTGCAAGATCATGGTCAACCAAATTATGCTCTTAAGTGGCAATAAAAAATTAGAAAATTAGGGTTATGTCAACTTAATGCATAATTTTCTACTTTTTATTAGCTTTATATCAAAAAGTTGAGAGAAATGAATCTCTAGGAAATTGAATCTAATTTCTAAACTACTATGACTTATCTCAAAAAAAATAAAATTGATTGGTCAAAATTTTGAATTTTAATGCAATATTGCAAAAATTTCAAAACAAAAAAAAGAAGTAGACATATGTCTGACCACCTTAATCAAAATCAAATGATAATATTTTATAATAATATTCTAGATATAAGTAGTAGACCCATGCCTAGATGTGACAAATATTTTTGGGTATTTTTATTCTAAATAAATAATAAACAATTAATTTTTGACTTTAGTATTTTTGGAATAAAAAAACTCTCATGTCTGACCAACTTAACTAATTCAAAACTCTGCAAAATTTAATTTTTCATTTTTTTCCCTTATAGTGGAAGAAACATAGAATGTGATGCATCTTTTGGATTTAAAAAATGTTTTACCATTTGAAAGTTATAGTTGTTTTTCAAGTAGTGTGTCAATCAACACTTTATATGTAACTCCATTAGAAAATAAGTAATAATTACTTAATAAACATATAATTTGACAAACCTTACATTTATGGAAAGATAAGAACATTCTTAATAAACCCTTTTCATTTCATCAAAGTTTGGCAAAAAAGAAGTTCTCAGCTACATGTTTGAAGTAAAAATCACATAAAAATAGACCAAAAAAACATTTTTAGGATGTTTTTAAAGTTGGCCATATAGCGTTGGTATCAAAAGATATAGTAGACCTTATAAAGATATTAATTGTTTACATTTAATATCAAGGTGGGTGGGAAAAAAGTTGAAATAGATTTTGAAATGGTTTGAGGCATTTCAGAATTACATATTTTTTAGATTGCCACTTTTTGGCACATCATGATCCTACACATACCTATACATTGAATATCAATATCAAGAACAAGATAGGAAATATCAGCATGCAAATGCTTAAATATACTGTTAAATTTAGTTAATTTTTCCTTAGAATTTTTTTTACAATGCATCAAATTAGTCAAAGATACATGCAGGCCAATGTTTTTTTGGAATTGTTGAGTAAAATCATTGGCAAGTTGAGGAAATAAATTAATAGAATAAGGAGTCAAGGAAAAAATCTATTGTAAAGCCTTGTCACAAAAAGTTTGAGCAAACAACTTGGATTAAATCCTATGGTCATGAGCATAATCACTACAAAGAATTTGAAATGTTTTAACATGATGAGCATGGTCTCCTTTGCCATTGTAATTCTCAAGATAAGTCATATTGACTTGTTGAGGAATGAGAGTACAAATGATATCTTGAGACAAAGAACTTCCCATGTCACAAGTAGGAATATTAAACTTGTTTTGTGTCAAGGTAGCAAGTTGTTGTAAAGATGACATAGTTTGAGCCAAATTGATAATTGTTGAATTATTAGAAGAAATAGGAGAACTAGCAATAGTAGAAACACTAGGAAAAGTCTAGGAAGCTACTAGAATAGAAGACACAACTAGAGAAATAGTAGGAACTACAGCTGGTAGAGGATTATAATAAGTTAAAGGAACATTCTGATAAGAAGGTTGTGATGTGGGAAGGAATACAAGATGAACACTCATAAAGGGAACCATCATAATCACCAAAGAAGGAATATAAGTAGGAACCATAGGGAAAGGAATAGAAGAAGTTTCTACACTAGTGACAAGAGGAAACAACCATAAATCTTGAGCTTCTTAAGCTAAAGGTTTAACATTGGAATGCACAAAGTGAGTAATACTACGTAGGAGATTAATACCTTGATCACTATCATGAAGAATTTTCTTAAGAGCCTCTATAGCTTGAATAGAATCTTGATTGTGATTTTCTTGAAGAAGCCAATTATCCATTTTATCAAGTTCATTTTAAAGTTTTTAGATTTGTTTAGGAGGAACTCTTACAACATTATCCTCATCATGAGATGAGTAAGAAGAGTTTTTCTCCATAATAGGATTAGAATCAAGAAGAATCAAATCCTCATTTGGAATCCTGATGAAAGAAGAAGAAGACTCAAGATCAAAGATACCCATAGGTCTAAAACTTTGTTTAACTGAAATAGTAGACGTAGGACTAGAAGTAATAAAGCTCATAAACCAATACAATGCAAATGAACTAAACTAAGAAAACATAAAGCATAAATATTTTTGTATTTTGAAAGAGAGTTTGCAATTTTTATTTTTTTTTGAATTTTAAAATGCAAGAGCATAAACAAAATCTAATCTTAATTCAAGAAAATACCCAACAAATATGAAATGAAATATAACACTACAAAATTCAATAGGGCATCTAATTCAACAAAAGAAAAGAGGGTAATTGTATTGGGTTCACCAAAATGAATAGGAAGAAAACTAGGGGGAAAATAAAATCTATCCCCAACTTGAATTCCCAAAAGAAATGATCCAAATTGATTAACCACAAGGATCAATGCACAAATGGATCATGAAATAGAGAATAGGGAAGAAGGAGAAGATCTTATAATCTTTTTTATGGAAAACTAAGTATTTTAAATCTGAATAGAAAAAAAATACTAACCTTAAAGTAGGGTAAATTTAGAAAATGTTGATTTATGATGCCTGTGGATAGTTTTAGAGAATTATGCAACCTATTATGAACTGAAAATGTTGAAATGGAGAAAACGTAGAAAGATTTTCTCCTTGTGAATACAGCTTGACCTTGACCCAAATAGAGGAGCACAATCTTACCCTAGGGCATTTTAATTCATTGTTCCACACTTGTATCTGCAACAAAAATGGTTTTTTTTTTTGGATGGGGGGCTTTCCTTGGTCAAAAAATAGTTTAGGATCAACCTTGAAATCTATTTGAAATTTCAATATTAAAAAAAAAAGTAAATGAAACTATTCATGTTGCTTATATTGAAATACTTGTGGAGGATTCAAATCCTTGAATGCAAAAGTATAGATGCTCCAAATGAGTGTAGAAATGTATGTAGGATGTCTCAAATCAATGAAATTAGTTCTTCAACACCAATCTTGAATTGATCTTTGCATAGAAAAAAAGCTTGGATGAATGAAAATGAAGAAATCTTCAATAAGAGGGCTCCATAGAGATTGAATCCTTCAATGACTAACAATGGATCTCCTTGATGAATTGGATGCTTGAACACTTGAATGATTGAATGCTTGATAAATGATAGATTGTCACTTCATAGTAGATAGATGTGCAAGATAATTGTTCATAGAAATTGGATTGTGCTCATGAATAATAGATGTCAAAATGAGGGAAGAAGGATTCCTTATATAGAGATCTAGGGCACAAATTTGTAGAGAAGACCAACATGTGAGCATTAAATATGAATTAACCCTATCCCATAGAAAAGAATCTAGATTTAATTTAATTTAAGAGTGTACTATTCTAAAAGTTGAAACAACCAATCTGAAAGCCGAAAAATGAAATTTTCTAAACCCCGATATCTTGAAACTCTCAGAAATTGAAAATTGGGCTTGGGTTTAGGGATGAAGTCTACCCTTCCCTAGGTAAAGGTCAAGGTTGTTCTTAACCTAGGTCAAGGTCAAGGTTGACCTTGACCTAAAAGGTCATCCTTGTCCCATAATATCAAAGTCCTTAGTTACATAGAGAAAGTTATCAAAAATAGGTTGGAAATAGAGAGAGACAAGCTAAATATGAGGAAAACAACTAAGTCCATGAAAATACCTATTCAAGAAACTTGACATGACCCTAGACCACTTACTCGAAGGGATAAACACTCTTAACGTGGATGTGCTTCCTATTGAGATCAGATTGAAAAGATCATTGAAAGAGGGAGATTATTGAATAAGATTGTTTGTTTAAATCATTATTTTGTCACTGATGTCAAACCTACTATTTTATGATAAGAAAACTACTTAAAAGGTTTAAGTACTATTAATTAGTTGATTAATGAAGAGGATTTGATCAAAAGATGTAACAATAGCATCTAGAGGGAAGGTTGAGTTATGATTATGTAATGAAGTACAAGAATTAGATAAGACTATTTTGACATGATGTATTAACAATCTACTTAAGGTTACAAAGGTTGGTTACACTAACAAAGATTAGAAGAACAAGTTACAAAAATTTTGTTTATCAGGCTTGACTAAGTGGATAGTAGGAGCTGAGCAAAGTCAGTGCAAGCGAAGCAAAAATAGTTGGAGGCGAGTAAAAGAAAATTCTAGTATATGCCGAGTAGAATAGTTGATGCCAAGTAAATTTTAGTTGATGTAAAGCACCAGTAAACTTTAGTTTGTGCTAAGTGATTTCATGGTGGATTTCAAGTAGCACAATATGTGCTGAGCATCATAAGGCTGATAATGTTGAGATGCTACATTATTTAAAAGATCACAGATTTGATGAATCTGAGTAGACAAGTTTGTCTTATTGGATTATGTGAACTAGGTGGAAGATAAGGATGATGAGCTAGTGGCACAGAATTCAAGGTAAACTATTTTAAAGTGAATTCAAAGTGGATTCTAGGAGAAGTTTCTAGAAGAGATACATAATATGGGGCAAATACATTGTATCCTACATAATCCATCCAAATCCTAATTCAAACGATGGAGAATGAGTGGCAAAAGATTTTAATTTCCTATTTATAGGAATGGTTGGTCATGAAGCAAGGTTGTCATGTGCAACAACCTAAGGGAGACAAGGAGTTAAGGATTTTGCTTCATCAAGTAACCTAAGAGAAGATTTTGCAATGACATGTTAAGAAAGAATGATGAAGGAGATGATTGCTTGAAGGGTGAAAAAAGTATCAGAGCTACAAAGTATGAAGGCCAAGCATAATTGATGACTAAATAGAGATCTATAATCTGTAAATGAAGTTATAAGCTGTATCAGATCAAAGCCTTGCTATTACTCTCTAACAATTGTATCAGTCTAGGGTAAATCCTTTGGATTAAGGTTGAACTAATAGTCATATGTAAATCCTTTAACCGGGTGACATTCCAAGTGAATAGTCCAAAGTCCTCTAAGAAGGATCACTCCTAATAGGGTGATTGAAATCCTTTAATAGGGTCACATTTAAGAGTGTGTATTGTAACCTTTAATAGGGTTGGCCTTTCACAACGCATCACTTCAGAAGATTAAAAAATAGTAGCATGTTACTGGTAGTTTTTCCCAAATTGGGTTTCCACATAAATCATTGTGTCAAGTGTGTAGATGAATCAATGTTTCATGCTTTACATATTTGCAAGTTGATTTGATAGTAATCTACAAGTTTTAAGTGATTGAATAATCTTATGGATGCATGCATGAGTATAAGTGTTTTATGGGTTAACTAAGCTGTGAAAAGTTTTATTTATACATTTGGACCTTGAATAAAAAATTCACCCCCCCCTCTCTCAACTATTCTAAAGAATTCCAACACTTCCATTTTGACATCATAAAAGGAGAAACTCAAAAATTGGATGATTGAGCATCTGAACCAACTTATGGCCGAAATTTCTTCTAGTAAGAATCTCCTTTCCTGATATCCTTACAATTCTTGGCCCAACCTTATCCTAAAGGAATTATTAACAACTATGTACTCCTCATATCTCATTTCTAGTTGTAGATGTGGGTAGAATTCATAGACTTTGGTATGCTCATCATAATTTGAGATGATAGGGACTCAGGGCCACAAGTGGTGGGTTGTGAAAGCATAGATCAAATAAGAGGACATCTAGAATTTCTTGAATTCTCTGGCCGATGTTAACCACAAGGTGATCTCATCACATATGTTCTATGCCTAGTCAATCTATATATTCTTAGCACAGATTACTTGTACTAAGAAGAAGTGGTACTGGATGAAATCCAAAATTTCCTCTTTTCCTTTTAGTCTGAG
This sequence comes from Cupressus sempervirens, assembly GCA_028749045.1. NCBI lineage: Eukaryota > Viridiplantae > Streptophyta > Pinopsida > Cupressales > Cupressaceae > Cupressus > Cupressus sempervirens. The sequence continues at coordinate 69,713,540 of CM053790.1, read as the reverse complement.
GAGGAGTATGAGGATATCCAAAAGTTTTTGTTTCAGATTTGTGCCAAATAGAATCTTCAACAATTTTCTCTTCTTTGAGTAGGTAATCTAGAACTAGGTTCTCTACATATCCTCCCATCTGAGGGTCTCCTTCTCATTGAACATGGATGTGGAGGATCCAAAATCAATATCACAATAGTGCTCCTTCATAGGGATGCCAAATGTTGACTGCATCAAGACCTTGTTATTTGAAATTAGAATGGACTGGTCCAGAAATAAAATATTCTTTGTTTCTAAGTTGTATCTCTCTATGAAAACCTTCACTAACTTAGGTGCATGAACTATCATTAGAAAATTGACTGCTTCTACCAATGCTCTCACTTTAATTTTTTGAGTGATCAGGTGAATGGGTTCAAAATTAAGCCTCCTATGTAGGTCACCCAAATCGTAGAATGTGAAAGATGTATTTATAAAATATTTTAACTCACTCTCCAAGCCAATTAATTTATTGTAACAAGAAACTCTCATTGTCATTCACTATGATTGCATACGATGAAGTTCTTGATAAATAACCATTTAGATATACTTGATAAAACCAATTGCATGCAATTTCAATGAAATAGATTTAGGAATTAGAACATTGGCACCACACAAATTATATTAAGTATGGCCAATGATTATAATGATATGATTTTAATTTAATTCCATTAGTAATGACTATTTAAACTTTTTGTTCATTTACACATAAAATACTAAGTTCTTGAAGGCACTCTTACTTTACTTAAAGTGATATGACTAAGAATTACTTGATAGGACATACACTTTAGCTTTGTAGGAATTGCCTTACTTTGCTTCAGAACATGAAGTACATATATACTTAGCAATATTAACACATGTAGGAGAGAGACATGTAGGAGAGAGAGAGAGAGAGAGAGAGAGAGAGAGAGAGAGAGAGAGAGAGAGCTTTTCTACAAAACCATTTTCCTTTTATTTAGAATTGTAGCATGAGGATTAATCCTTTTGCTAGCTTGTGCACTCTATTCTTCCACTTTCTACCTAAGTCTTTTAATACTAATATTCCTTTATATCTAGTTCACATTTCCATTAGTAACTTCTATGGAAGTATCTTCTGAGCATCTTTGAGGAATATTCATGTCTTAGAGTGGCTTGACTTTCTATTCTTGAATCATCCAAAGAAGTGACCTCTTTTTTTTGTTTCCTTGGGGTGGAAAACTCCTTTCTCAACAACATTTCCTAGGGTAAGGTGTAGCAAACAACATTCAAAATTTTATTTCAAGCCAATGACCTAAAAGCTAGATCTTGAGCATGCCTTACTAGTTGTGAACCTTTAGATAGTTCTCTTCAACATTGTGCTCATACTATCTGATTATTGGTCTTGAGATTAGGCTTAATTTCATATAGCTTCGAGAATAGAAAAAACAACTTCATTTCAATGAATATGCAGTAGTTATACCCAAGACCCATATTAGTAGTGATACAATAGTCAATTCTAGGTGGTAAGCCATAGTCCCTCTTCTAATTTAGATAACTTGTGTGACAACATCAAGAATAATATAGATTTATCAAGGTTCAATCATGTTAAGTTTGATAAACTTGGAAAGTTAGACATGAATAAGGTGGAAGATTTTGTATATGAGATGATGGCCAAATTTAAGACCACTCCTCTTGAGATTTCCAACTCATTACCCAAAAATCTATATGATAAAGGTGAGTAGAAGTAGCAATATAGTTTAACAACTAGAAAAATAAATAAGGGAGACTACTCTGGCAAGATTAATGCTAGATTTGGATAAGCAAACAATGACTAAGGCCATAAAAAACACATAAGGGTAGATTTTCTCCAAATTACAGAGCTTTCAATATTTAATAGAATAATATTGAGGACGTTGTCAAACAGAGCACCTAGATATGGAAAGCCATCTATGGGTTGGCAAAAAAAAAAGAAAGTGAACAAGAACCTAAGGAGTTTGGTGAAGAAAAAATGATCAAAAGTTAGTAGAGACTGCTAAGGATGTATCTATCAAGGATGGGCATGAGGGAGGGACAGAGAAGGAATAGATGAAGATGTTATAGATGAAGTTGAGAAACAAGATGAATAAAATATACCTGATGTACATATGTTGAGTGTCATTCCCCCTCATGTGGACCAAGCAAGTCAACAAGAAATAATAAAGATAAAGGATGTTTTTGATAACATAGTGTAGAACATAAATCCTTTGATAAAGGAATAATTGAAAAGGATATTACTAGGTTCCACCACAGAAACATAGTTATGCTCAAATCCTATATTTGTGAGAATACATGAAATTGAAAAGGCTAGAATGACAACAATAGGGGAAATGAATGTAGTCACATCTAGTGTAGCCCTAGAGGTAAATATTATAGTAGACAAAAGTACAAGTACAAAACAACAAGGTGTTGCTGCAAAACTAGTTGCATTACCTCTTGTGCATTTCATTTCCCACAAGATATCCTTACTCACAATTGAGAAGGATGGAATAGAAACTAGACTACATCAAGAAACAACTCTTGCACCCATATCATAGATACAATATGAAGAAGAAAACAAAGAGAAGTGGAAGGATAGGATAGAAGAGTCAGTTTTGAGTAGGAAACAAGCGGAACAAATATAAATTTAGACATTGGTTACCCTACCAATCTCTACATCCCCTATTCATAGTCAAACTCTTCATGTGATGAGTGTAAATGCTACACATTTACATCTAATATTGGATAAGGCACATCTTATAGAGATGCCAACTTAGATGAGGTGACTAAACTTCCAAAGTTTGATCTTACAACAATCACCATAGAATAAATGAGCATATTGTAGAAAGCTATAGCAAGAAAGAAGCACCAAGAGTTACTCAAAAGGGAGGATAAGAAAAGACATGTTCTACATAACATCAAAGAAATATTTCTTGATACATTTAACCTCCCAACACCAAACGAGGAAAAATGTATTATTGAGTAACTAGTGAATATAGTTGATAAGATAAGTAATGCAGACCTAAATACAAATAATAAACTTGTAGAACTCTTTGAGAAAAAGATTCAAACAAAGGTCAATGAAAATATTTCTAGTTCCATTTCACTATGACAAGCTAACTTAGCAACCAAGATGGAGAGTGTAAAGAAGGTGTTAGAGAATATATTTTCTCTATACACAAAACTTTGTGATATGAATTTATACACACAAGGAGTATAGAGGGCCACTAGCTAGCTACAAGGAGACCTACAAATGACAAGTAACATTCTTAAGTTGTCTCCTGGTCAGAGCCAAGCTCATTTTCAAAGATTTTTATCCACTTAAGGTTAGCTTGTTGTATTACATGCATAAGATGCAAACATTCAAGATACCTTGATAAGTATTCAATCCATGTTGACCCCATGCATGAAGGTGCTGCACCAGGAATGAGCCTTCACTAAAACATTGATAAAGAAAGATTATCATCTTTCCACTCATGATAGCTTAGTAGACTTTGCTGCTAGGCTAGATGTTAGATTTCAATCTCTAGAGGTAGCATGCAACAATTGGGATGCTCCACTCAAGACTATAATGGAGTTCCATAAAACATTTTTGGAGAAACACACTACTAGTGTACCACCTATTCATGCTCAAAATTGTAGCCCGAATTTTGAGCACTATTGAGAAAATCAAGCCCTTTGAATGCTCATAAATGTGTGTACCTGATTGTACCTTTGAGCCTCATGAGGTCTTTAATGTTTCTAACACCCTCCATTCAGTGTGTCTAAGTGCTTCATGAAGATAGATCGACATTTAGAGCCATTTCGTGAAGTCTTGTTTTAAGCAAGTGTCAATTCTGTATTTTCATCTAAGTGTCAAACAGCGATAGGAGGCTGTGTTGGAATCTGAATATCTTGCACCCAAAAATGTTTTGTGACTTTTTGCTTTGGGAGTGTTTAATGTCCATACCAAAGAACCTATGTTTCAAATTTTGAGTCATTTTGAGTCTGTTTGACTAGGTTTTGAATCCCTCAAAGTTGGTAGTTTACTGTTTTCATGCTGATGCACTTTGCACATATTTCTGGGAAGCCCTGTTTGAAGAGTTATAACTTTTGACCAATTGACCCAAATGATAAAATTCCTTTTGCGTTGCATTGCAGAGGTCAAATAATTGTTACATTTTTATTTTGAGCTTATGATGAATCTATTTGATCAGTTTTCAAATGCGATTCCAAATGCAATTTATAACTTTTTACTGGTGTCAGCATTTGTAGATTTGTTGGAACCCCTGTTCGTGATGTCATATCTTGAAATCTATGATCACCTAGATCAAATGGATTGTATCACTATGTTTTACTCTAAAAATACTTTAAGTGTGCCAAGTTTCAAGTCTTGATGAATCCGTTTGCACACTTTCCTAGGACAATTCCATTTGCAAAAATTGCTTTTTAATATTGTTTCCAGTCTGCAAATCCAAGTAGCTCACTTTGACCACTCGCCATTTGCGCCCTTTTATTTTTCATGAGCCCAAATCACATATTTACATTCACCTCATGAAAGTGAACCAATGCCCCAATTTTTTTCTTCCCAAGTGTCCATTTGCCTAGTTTTCAAAGACAAATCTGAACCCAATTTATAGTTTTCTGACATGTTTTCTTGCAGGCAGTTCTTAGAAGTCAACTTTGACAGTGAATATCTTTTGACCTTGAATTTTTCATGAGATGAGATTTGATAGGGTGTAAGTGTGTTGAACAAAGAGTTAGTGTGTCAGTTTTCAGAGCTCAGTCAGGTGTTTTGATAAGTTTTTAAGGCTAGTCAAAGGACCTCCTGGCACAAAGTTGACTGGTTGCAGAAAGAGATAAATTAAGTTTCAAATGCTGATTCAGTGGTCAAATCTGATTTGGATTTGTATCAGATGGTGAGTAGATCAATTTAAAATTTTAGCTGTCTGGAAACAAATTTGTTTTTTAGCCAGACCCACTTGGGAGCCTAGCTAAATTCATTAGATGAACAAGACATCAGAGAATAAAAAATCAACAGACAAGAACAAAATCACATTTTTTTTGAAGGAGAGGAGATTGTTGTTTCTTAAAGATTGATCCAATTTTTCTTTATAGCATGTTGCCCAAATATGTTCAACTCCAATCTTGAGAGAAGACTGCAAAAGATGAGTTCCTAACTAATTTTGAAGGCTAAACATGTCATGAATTACATTAAGCTACTAGTTTCTGATATAGGGATGAAGGGAAAGCATATCTTCTTTTGATTATGCTGCATGTGACTTCCTAGTATTAGGCAAACTAGGAATTGCAAGCACCTAGATAGAGAGGTTCCAATTGAGGATATTAAAGCACATAAAGCTTCACATTTGACAAGGCCAAGGGATTCTTCTCAAAAAAATGTCATTATTAATTCAAATCCTAAGGTCAAGGACAATTTTCCATAGTTTTCTATTTCTAATAGCAAATCTCTATTGTCTTCAGAAGTTCCTTGCATGGATTCTAGCCTACTTTCAAAGATGTTTTGTAGCAAGCTTAAGTGGTTTGTAGGAGTGCATGCAAAGTTTATCATGAATAAGATGGTTCCCTATTTGATTGGGGAGGTCTACTTTCTACTACAGCTTCTGAGTTTGGAGGGTGTTTGCAATAGTGTAAACCTATTGGTCATTGTTGGAAAAGGTTATTCAAATATGTTCAAACAAATAACTTGGAGCCATATAGGTTAATGGCATAAATAAACATTAAACAAGGATAGATTAACATAAATGTTTCAGCAGGGACTATTAACATTAACTAGTAATATCCCATAGTCCATGATATTTAAATAGAGGAATTACACACTAAAAAAGGGGAGGAAGCCTATGAATCAAGAAGGGAATAATAGTCAACGCCAAAATAGGGGAGCCGCTTGGCATTGAGGGAAGCAGGCAAGTTTGGAAGCCATGAGTAGTGGAAGAGCATGCCAAGAGAAAGAGGCAATTGATTGAGAAGCAATGACAACAAAGGGGGGATTCACCAATATAAAAAATTATCTCTCCATGCATGAAGAAGAGCTGCTTGTAGTATGCTAGAGACACCAAATTATGTATGAAAGCTTCAAGCAAAGAGCTTAAAGTTGCAAGTTTCTAAGGCACAAGGCCCCCGTTAGACCTGGAGGTGTTGTGGGTTAACAGTGAAGAGGCCTTTCTAAAGGCATACACTAATGAAAATGAAGCCCACAACTACACACATAGCAGCGCAATTCACATAGAATAGCAGGCACACGATTGGAGTAGGGGACGACTAAGACAAGAGACCCACAACAAGCTAGAAGATATAAGCATGTAAAAGAAGAAGAAGAGACGTCATAAAAAAATAGAGCAAGGGGAGTGTGAGTTGCAAAGTGGCAACAAGGAGGCACCAAGCATTAAGCTGCTAGGGTAGCATTGAAGGAAGATAGATAGCAAAAAAGATAGAGCTCACGCCTTTTAAAGAAGGAGCCTCCAAACTTAAGGGAGCAACCCATGAGTAGAAAAACCCATGCAAAGAAAGTGATAGAACAGAGGAGGAAAGTGGGAAAATATGGAGAATTTTTATCCCAAATTGGGTGGGTATTGAAACTCTAACCTATTTAAATACTAAACTACACATAACGCATGATGTCTGAAAAGACAAGGGCTTATGAAGTGCAGGCTGATGTGGTGGAGCTCGCTTGTGGTTGGCCAAGTGGAAGTTGACAAAGATAGAATTTTAAAAAAACATGCACATTCAACATGATGACATCACTAGGTTGCCGGAAAGGTCAGAGATCCGGCAATTGCTACCTAGCTAGCCAAAAAGTCCAAGGTTTTTTGGCTAGTGACATAGCGAGTCCCTGGAAAACCTCCAAAAAATTGGCAAAAGTAAACTCCAAGGTAAAGAGCAATGTGGGTATTGCCTGGGTATAGAGCAACGAATCGGGTGGTGCCAAGTGGTAGCTGGTAGGATGACAAGATGATGATGTGGAGTGTCGGATTGACTACAAGGTGCCATGTGGCATAATTTCTAAGGAAAGTTCTGATGTGGCAAGTAAATCTTAGAGATGCACTAGATTGTGCCATGTGGGAGATCATGTGGTTCCCTCTATGTCGCTAAGAGGAAGTTACTCACTCATTAGTATTGTGACATAGCGAGTATGACATGGTGAGATGAGGTGGCATGATGACATGGTAGTGATAAGGAGGAATTAGGTGATGCCATGTGGCCCCAGCTATGTAGGCTTGTGCCAATCATGCCTTAACACATGTCATCAAGCTAGTCAATAGGTTTGACCTGGATAGAGAATGGTGGGGAATTTTGAAAATTTTCAATTTTAATATTTTAATAATTTTTATTAGAATCACATGCAGGTCATTTAAATAAAGTCTCAAACTTTTAATATAGTTTAAACTATGTAAAAGGTTTTAAATTTTGCAAAAATGTTATGCAAACCTCTGAATGAAGACCTAAACTTCAGAAGGGCATAATAGGGACATTTTTTATTATAAAAAATGGTCACTCCAATATACCACCAGAATTGGGAAAATTTGAATTTTCCAAATATGAAGTCAAATCATGCATAGGTGCTCACTGGTTTGAGCTATAAGCCAATTTGTGAATTTTGGAGCATTCTTAGTAGAACAAGAAAATTTCAACATTGATCATCAGAATTGGTTAAAAGACAGATATTTTTGATGAAATGCAAAAATGAAGAAAATCAATTCTGAGATGTTTTCTTGGCTTCTGGAGGTTATTGTAACTGGTTTTTCACTTTTACCGTGATTTCATTTTAACACCAAAATTAGTTAGATTCTTTCATCATGAGATTTTTGAGATATTTCTACCTTGTAGAGGCCAAATGATGGGATTTGATATGTAGTTGAAGAGAGAGGGTAGAAAGAGGTTTTTTCATCTTCTTAGGAAGGAATTCTGAGGGGACACTTGTCATCTCCTGATCAGATCCAAGAATTCACTTCTTCCTATATCATTCCTTTTCTTTCTCATTGTATAGGTTCCAGTCTTTTGGAGAAAATCAGCACACTACTGTGATAACATAGTTTTGGTTCCAGTCTTGATGCATTCCCAATACTGAGACACCATATTTTTTAGTAGAATTCTCTTATATGGACAGTAGTAGAAGGATAATATAGATAGTTCAGATCTATTAGGTGTTTTCTATGTTTTCATTTCATGCATATGACTATATAATTTCAAGGAAATAATACAAAGAGCAGTAGATGATTGAGTTTTAGTTAAATTTTGTCTCCTTTATCAGTAACCTTCAATGTCTTATAATCTTTGACATAGAGCTTAGGTTGTAGTTGCAGTCCCTTAAGGCTGTATGTTATTTCATTGTTGCCTATGACTCAAAGGGTTACGTAAATGCTTCAAGGAAATCAATAGGGTTGTGAGGTTATTGATAGGGATATCATGTAAGAATGTGGTTTAAATTGAACATTGATGTCTATTTACAAGTTGAATAGATAGATCAAATATCTGAAGATACACGTATGTCTTAGATATTCATATGTATGTTGTGATTAATGGATTTTCCCAATGGTTAAGGCACTGATGAGTTTACAAGATCATTAGGTCTTACTATTGCATATCTAAGGTTTTGCTGAATTTAAAATTATTAATTAAATGTGTTTTACCCTTTTATGTTGAAGAGCTGTCAAAGTTTAACCCTCACTCTACTTATGAGATTCATAGATTTGCATTTAGCTGTTGTAGATCTGTGTTGTTTGATGAGTTATTAGGAGATATAGGGGTTTTCATCTACAGTAAATAGGTTCAAATTTATGTTTTAAATGCATGGGTACCATATCTTAGAACCTCAAGGTTAACTGGCCTAGGTCTCGTAGAGCCTAAAGTGAAGAAGGGTCAAGCCTTATAGTTGGCCCAAGAATGCAGTCAAGTGCATTCATCATAGGAATTTGCTAGCCTTAGATGCATTTTTCTAGTTTCTTGGTTGTTTGTAAAACTATTAAATTAGGAGCCAACACCACCCATGAAATAAGTGTTAAAAAAGAGGGTATTAAAAAAAACATGGGATTGACACAAAAAGGAGAGAATACACAAAGGGGGAGTAAATGTAGAAACAAAGGAAGACAATAGTTCAACAAATTTTCTCAACAGGGGGAGTTATGAATTTTTGAGGTATGATTGATAAGTCATTAATTAGGTTTTACAAGATTTTAACATTTTGAAAATGTGTATGCGAGCTGAGTAAAGAATATAGATTATCTGAGTTATGCTTATAAGTTAAGGTTATATATGCATGACAAAGTGTTTTTTCCACTCATGTCAAAGGGGGAGATTGTTGATCTCATTTTGGTTTTGACATATGAGTGACAATACAGTTAAGTCATTACTTAAAAATACTTAGTACATGCCAAGAAAGTATTATATGTCGAGCATAAGATGTTAGATAATGCATACTAAGCCAAATATATAGTATGTTCCAAGCACCAGTATGTGTCGTATAGATAGCTAGTGCCAAGTCACTCTAGTGATGAGCAAGGTAATACATGCCTAGAGATTCAGATGTCAAGTGAACAGGGGATATCAATTCATTCGGAGGCCAAGTTACATCATTGAAGATATAGTGGATGACAACCATGAGAGGCTTCAAGCGTTGAGTAAATAGTTGTTTGTAATGGCATAAAATCTTATGTAAAACATTTTTGTGCCAAATTAAGGATTATTTTATGATTGTAGAAGATAAGAAAGAATCTACTTTGAGGATCACTATGTAATAAATGTGACCAATCAGATAAAGGGATGAATTAAGAAACAAAATGGGTGAGTCATAGTTGTTGATTCCTAGTTAACCTTACGTCACCTAAGTCTTCTTAAAGACGGAAAACCCTAAAAGATTTCATTTGTTAAGGGAGAGATTTACATGTGCAAACATAGTATTTATGGTGACTAAGGAGATGTGAAAGGATTGAATTGAAAAATTAGTTAGAGAGAAAAAAGGAAGGCATAGAGAGGCTAGAAGGGATACATATTATTAGGGGGATCAAGTTTACTTTAGGAAAAAGGAGATTTGATATCTAGCGAAAAGGTTCTAACTAAAGGATCAAGGGTAAAACATTTTAATTGGTGAATCAATAAAAATTTCTTAATTGAGTAGTCCTAGAAGGCTTTCGTAAATCCTTTAAAAAGGTACTTACTTTATTGTAAGTTGAAGTCCTTTAACCTGGCACACTTTCAGTAGTTGTTAAAATTGTTTAATATGGTAAGATTCAGCCTTTAATAGGGCAGACCTTTCACAAGGTAGATCATAGTTTATGAACAAACTTATTATAACCTTAACTAGATACACTTTACAATTGCACTAGTGAAGATTTGTGGGTGTCATCCCCACCCCAATTTTAACTTCACATTCAAAGGTTTCTAGGCAACCAAATATCTTGTGTCATATGTGTTATTTTTTAATGATATGGATGAATATGTTTAGTTTGGTATTTTAGTTTACATGTAAATTGTGAGATGGATGTGTGGTGAATGTTTTAATGGTTAGAGTTTTGAAGTACTGATTCACCCTCCCTCTCAAAGTTTATTTTCTCATTATTATTTCCAAGACAAATGTCCAGTTAGGATTCCATTATGATTTTCTTGGTTAAGGTTACCTCTCATAGATTCCTTAAGATCACACAATTTGTTTCCCTTGAACAATAATCCATTCTCCAAGGTATAATCAACAAAAGAACTACTAAGATGGTTTTAAAATTTAGTGCATACCTTATAACCTTCAAAAAAGTCTTCATCATCCTTGTAGAGGTCCTTCAAACTCTCTATGCCAATTCTTTATAGTTGAACTTCTTTATTGGCTAGAATCCTCTTGCTTAGTGCATTTGCAACCTTATTCAATTACCCCTTCTTATGCTTGATGGTGAACGTGAATGCTTGAAGATATTTCATCCACTTCAAGTGTCTATTGCTTAACTTTTCTCAAGTATTGATGTAGCTAAGGGCTTCTTTTTTAGTACACACCAAAAACTCCTTGGGTAGTAGGTAATGCGTCCAATTCCTAAGAGATTGACCCAAAGCATAAAATTCCAAATCATAAGAAGAATACTTCCTCATAGCTTCATTATCTTGTTCTTTAATCCATCACTAGTTCTTTTCCTTAATCCAAATAGATATGGAAATAAAATGTTCAAGAAGATAGGAACAAAAGGATGATCATGAAGAACACTACTAAAACATGAAGCTACAAACACTACAAAACTATTGATCTAAAGAAGCTCCACTATATAGAATATGACTAGGTAGAAAAGACTAAGTCTGAAGAGATGATTAATTGAGGATGAAAGGTATATTCATAGCCTCCAAAATTGGGAAAGAAAGAATATCTATATGGTAAATGATCCATGTCACCAAAATGCATAAGTATCTAACCACTATAATCACCTAGCATAGAAGATCAAATACTAAATACATAGCTCACTCCATCAAACCAAGAAATAAATAGAACCAACATACCCCCCCTATAATACTAAGAGGTAAGACATGAAAAATAAAAATGAATGCAATATCACCTGTAGACAGAAGAACTAGGAACATCAAGAGTGTAAAAGAAGGATAAACACCTATAATGACATGTGTCATCAACACATCATAAGCTTAATGTCATGGAAAGAACACTCACTTGACAAAGAAATATGATGAATATGGCCCACATGAAACTCCTCAAGGCACTTTATAATGTAGTGCAAGTAAAAAAAAACACAAAGATGTGCAAGAACCCAAAATGCAATAGAGTGGCACTTTATCTTAGTGCATTTGCAAAAATACTACAAAAGGATGTCAAAAAAGATAAAAAGAAACATAACGCTCATACAAGAGATAGTAAAACCCATGAAAAATCATCTAAAATAAATAAAATCAATCCCTAGCCCTTAAACAACCAAGATATCCACCAGAGTACAAAAACACAAAAAATTGAATGGGATGTGACTGGAGAAAAATTTGAAAATAGAATGTCTCAAAATATGCCTCCCAGAGCGCAAAACAAAACCTTTAACTTTGACTACATAAATTAGTAACCTAATAATATAAAAAATCCAAATAAACTAGACCATCATGATGGCCTCCAAACTAGCTTTCCGATGTGTTTGCAAAAAATGGAGTCCAGATGAGCAAGTTATGGCAAAGAAACCACATGTAGGTCAAAAAAAAGCTAGAAGGGAAAAACAAAACAAAGTTACATTCATGGAATCCATTCCAAATCTCTAGAAAATCATGTCCACCAATACTATAAATTACCTTGGGAAACATTTGGCAATTTTGTACCAAAACTATCTCAATTTAATGCATCAAATTTGCATTAAATCTCTATTTATGTGCTAAAAATATTGATTTGCACACTATCAAATCCAAATCTGCATGCCCAAAAAATCTCTATTTTCATACTAGAAATCTTGATTTATGTGCCAAAAATCTCAATTTCTATACCAAAAAATCTCCATCTACATGCCAAAAATTAAAAAATCACCACATCGAGAAACGTACCCAATCTAGAAGCAATATTATTTTACCTTAGATTTTGAATGTGTCCAAATTGGACAAAATTTAGACGAAAATATGGGTTTAGCTCAACTATGATGTTTGTTTGGGGTCAAAGTGATCTGAAAATAAATGACCCCCATATTCAATACAAAATAACTGTGAAAAATAAAATTGTTTGAAATAAAACACACAGATTTGAAAGCCAAGCCAGACCTCTCATAAAAAAAGTAGGGTCATGAAGATCTGGAGCTTTGATACCATGTTGAGGTTGATGAAAGATCAACTGCACTACTCCCAAGAGACCCCTGTATGTAAACACCTATCACAAAATAAAGAAATGAAACGCAAGGGTTTCACCAAAACTGTTGTCAACACTTACAAGAGTTTTCTAAAATCCCTATAACAACATGTCACCAAGGATTCTCCTTTGGTAGAAGGCTTCTCCACCTTCATAACCTTCTCTCCATTCATTTGGAATGAAGAAACCAATGCATTCAACTCCATTAAATGTTGTTTCCATCACTGTGATCACTAACCATGCTCGGTTGACTTGCCTAGGGCATCACAATAGAAAGGGAAAACATGATTTATAGGGCCCAAGATCTTCTATGCCTATAGTACAAAGAGTCATCTAAAGGTGAGTTATGACCCCATCTTCACAACCTACCTAGTTCATGCTAGTAATAGTGCACAAAAAAAAAAATTTATGAAGAAGAAATGAAATGGAATCTAAAAACATGTCTAATAACTCACAAAACTAGATAACATCTACCAACTTATGAAAAATACACAATATTGGATTCAATCCATCAAGTAGCCTTAAGAAGCAAAAAGTCTCGTACTATGGTAAAATAACAGAGAAAAATATTTCCTCATTCACCAAAATTCTTTAACAATACCATCCAACCCTTGTTAAGGATTGAGGGAGGCCTTATATAGATCCCTTAAACCTACTCTAACCTCTTTTAGGTGGTTATTCAACATTTTGACTGAAATTGTACTTTTTGCAATACAATTTATCAGGACAACTTTTGCAATTTTGCAAAATTGTCGTGCTACTTGACAAATTTTGTCCTAGTTAGACAAAGCTTGGTGAAAAATCCGTGAAAATCTACCAAGTTCTTGGATATGTCACTTATGACATTAAACCATCACTCTACCCCTTAGTTGACAAATTTAGCCCTCTAAATGCACAATATCCTCATTAGCAATGATGGCAACAATTTCTACAACACCTGACAACTTTGGACAACCCAATAGTAAAGAGGACCCAATTAGACCTCCCAATTTAGATAAGTCCTACTCTAGGACTCACTAACCCCATTTATTTTACTAGTGGCTTAGCTAAGCCCACTACAAGCCAAAAGTTTAGAAGAAACTCTAGGTTACTAAGTAGCCTTACCTAGGTGCTCCTACACCAAAAACCTTAAAAAATGTCTCAACAATACTGATGTGGATTACTACTAAATGAATTTAGTCATTACGATTCCTATATATCTATGCCTTATCTGTTGTGATTTTGGAAGGGCTCTTGCTTCTCTAAAATATTATAGATAGAAAGGTGTGTGTGTGCTTGATGTTCTATGTAAAGTTCTAACTCACAAGAAAAGTTAGCATTTACATAATCAAAGGTTAATTTATTATAGCTATAGGTATTTTATTCTCTATATAATTTTGTAATTTATTTTTCAAATACATACAATCTTGCTCATAATGTTTATAAAATATTTGTAAATTAAATATTTCTCTATAAAAAGATGGAATGAGATATTCTTGATAAGTTTATATTTAGGATGTTGTATTTAATATTTTTCTATGTTTGTTCAAAATTATTTTAATTGTTTTTTTTGTTATTCATTTATTTTATTTCCACAAATGAATATAAGAAGTCATGTATATGTATGTACATCATCATACATATGAAATATTTACAATAATGCATTATTTTATCCATAAACATATATAATGCTACTTTTATACTTGTTAATAAAATATGGTCAAAATAGCTCCCATCCTATGATGATTTTCTACTAGTGTCTCCTTTAAATATATTTTGGAACTTTGTTCTTCCCCTCTTTTAATCAGCCCTCATCTACATCATCCTAAACCTGGTTTTATACATGGTGGTTCTTGTCCTCATCATTGTAATAATGTCGGCTCCATGATCAAACTTGACCTAATCAACCTTCCTAACCTTTTCAATTACTATCCCAATCAAGGTGAAATAATATCCATCAAGAATATTAGTTCTCTATTGGGTCTATTAGCATTATCTTCTTATTTAGAGTACCAAAATATCTAGTATTAATTATTGCTTGATCTAGGTCACTCACTAGCACTATCATCTGAATTCCTCTATAACCACTCCTAGTGATGTCATTTCCTAACTATATCCTCAATGCCTCCACTGCTAACTAACACATTCTAAAATACTAACCATCTCATGCTAAAATAAGTTTATCTTTCTTAGTTGTTAGAACATCCAAATATATCAATATACTATTTGTTCCCTTGGATAGGTTGTCCCTCCTTAGAGGTCATATTTAATAGCACCCCAATATTCCATCCAACCTTCATTATATTTCATCAATATGAATAAAAAATCATTCATTCTTTCATGTAGATAAACAAGAGCATCTCCTCATCAATTTTTGAAATTGCCTTGAACCATTTCCCTCTAGTATTTATTGTTGATCCCATTGGTAAGAAGAGACATTTTCCCTTTAGATTTGAGAAAATGTGGATGTAGCACAAGGATTTCAAAGATCTTTGTAACACTTTGTGGAAAACTAAAGTAGAAAGTATAGCTATGTTCATAATTGCTAAAAAATCAGAATTGTCAACCATAGAGTTGATTCTTGGAACAAGTATTCCTTTGGTGACATATTTAAAAATAAAGATGTTTTTGAAAAGGAACTTTAGGTGACTCAAGGAAAAATTCAAGTAGTTGGTTATTCAGAGGAGCTTACTAAAGAAGAAAATGTGACTCTATCTAAACTCCATAATGTCATCTCCTTTGAATAGTCTTATTGGAGACAAAGGTCTAGGGAAATCTAGGGCAAGGAAGGGGACTATAATTCTAGATACTTCTATATCACCACCTTGAAGTACATAGCCACTAATATAATCTCTAATCTTAAGATTGGTCATGAAGAGTTCACTAATGAGGACAATATTACTATCAAAATGAAGGATGTTTTCTCTTCCCTACTTTCATTTGACTAGAATCTCTATGATTCCAGCCAAAGACAAATGCTAGAAATTATTCCTTCCACAATTTCTAACCATCAGAATTTTGTTTTAGTTGAAATCCCCTCTGCTACTAAAATCCATAAATTTTTTTTCTCTTTTTAAGGTGAGAAAGTTCCATGCCCTCATGGTTTTCCATTGGTTTTTTTCAAAAAGAAGTGGCACATTGTTGATAAAGATGTGTATGGTGTTGTCAAGGAGTTCTTTGGAGATAAATGCCTCTTGAAAGAACTTACTGCCACCTTTTTGGCTCTCATTCCAAAGAAGGTGGGGGCTAGTACTCTAGATGCTTTCCATACTATCAGTGTTTGTAACTCTATTTACAAGATCTTTTCTAAGGTCCTAACACTAAGAATCCTTGCTATCATTTTGGACATCATCTCCACTAAACATAGAGACATTTTTCCTAGTGCTCGAATTTTGGACTCACTTATTATTTCTCATGAAAATGTCCATTCTATGTTGGCTTCTCAAAATCAAGGTTTCCTTATGAAGTTGGATTTGTCCAAGGCCTATGACTGAGTAGACTAGAGCTTCTTATTTAATATCTTGGAGTCCTTTGATTTTGGGAAAAGATGCATCCATCCAATTGCTCAACTTGTGTTGATGGCTTCTATGGCTATCCTGGTTAATGGTTCTACTTCTAATTTATTCTCTCCTTTTAGAGTACTCTGGTAGGGGGATACCATTTCTCCTATCTTATTTATTATTATGGAAGAATGTCTAGGAAGATACATTAATCATCTCAATGCTCAATGTTGTATCCATGACCTCTTTCCCTATTCTATCTATAATGCTAGCTTTGATGAATAGGTTGTGGATGATATGATTCTGATGGCAATTCTAATGGTAAAGAAAGATAGGAGTTACAAGAGTTCTTTAAATCTATATATTAAAGCCTTAGACCAACTCATCAATTGGGAGAAGAGTTATATTTTCTTTGTAAATACTCTTCTAGAGAGACATAATAAAATCTCTAGGATTTTGGGCTGTGGTATTTCTGCCCTTCACGGCTTATACCTAGGCCTCCCCCTTGGTTCCAAGCCACCTAATTCCTTTTGGGAAAAGCTCAATAATAGACACAAACAAAAACTTGTAGGATGGAAGGACACTATGCTAAGTTAAGCTAGTAACATTATTATTCTCAAATCTTGCCTTCAAATTCTCTCCATCTATTGTAATGAAATAACTTGCATAATAGAAGAAATAATATGAAATTATATTAATAAGGCTTCATCTTTTTCATCCCTCCTAGAAAGTCCATTGCCCACAATTTTTTCCTTCCCTTTCTTATATACAATTTCACAGTCATATCCCAACATCTTAGTGACCCATTTTTGTTGCTCTTCTAATGATAATGTTTGTTCCAAAAAATATTTTAGGCTATAATGATCTATCTTAACCTTGAAGTTTCAACCTATTAAATAAGTCCTCCATTTTTTAATTGCATGAAGGATTGCTAGAATTTCCTTCTCATAAATAGGTTTGAGTTGATTTTTACCTTTTAATTGATGAATCTCAAAAGTAGTTTGTTGACCTTCAAGCATGAGAACTTCTCCTATCCCATTTCTAGAAGCATTAAATTCCACAATGAATTCATTGGTGAAGTCCAGAGTGGCAAGCACTAGAGTTGTACACATATCCTTCTTCAATTGCTCAAATGACACATTGGCAGATTCATTCCAATGAAATGAATCCTTCTTCAATAGAGTGGTAAGGGGTGCTATTATACAACCATAATTCTTCACAAATCTTTTATAGTATTGTGTCACAAACCCCTTAGCTTCTTAATAGTTTTTGGAATAGGCCATTCCATGATAGCCTTAATTTTGTTAGGGTCCACCTTTACTGCTTCATGTGAAACTATGTGTCCCAAATACTCCACCTCCTTAAGACCAAAAGCACAGTTGGATGGCTTAGCATAGAGTTGATGATCTTTGAGTGATTATAATGCTTGATCTACATGCTACAAATTTTCTTCCCAAGTCATGGTATAAATTAATATATCATCAAAAAACACTAACACAAACTTTGTCAAAAACTTTTTAAAAATGGAATTCATCAAAATTTGGAATGTAGATGGTGCATTGGTAAGACAAAATGCCACCACCAAAAATTCATAATGACCCTCATGAGTTCAAAATGTTGTCTTACAAATATCTCTCTCCTCGATTGGAATTCAGTGATAACCCAATCTAAGATCTAACTTGGTAAAATAAGTACCTCCATTTAATTCATCTAGAAGATAATCGATGACTGGAATAGGAAACTTATCTTTAATGGTGTACTTGTTGAGCACTCTATAATCTAGACAAATGTTCCAAGTTTCATCCTTCTTATGCACTATCACAACAGGTGAGGAGTAAGCACCTTGTCTATGCTTGATAATTCATGCCTCCAACATTTCCTCAGCAATTTTTTCTATCTCACATTTTTGTATGTGTGAGTACCTATAAGAGTTGATGTTTGTTGGTTGGCTCCTTGGAAGTAGTTTTATGGCATGGTCATGATCCCTCTTAGGAGGAAGTCCTTTAGCCATATCTCCAAGAATCACTAAGTGACGATCAATTATTGCTTGTAAATATGGATGAGTAAGACCATTAGATTGAGAAACTTCTAATGAAGAGAGTTGGGCCACAAATCCATCCACACCTTTGTTAAGAAACTTTTGCATTTGATGAGACCTTACCATCCGTGGGGATTTTTCCTTCAATCCCTTAGCTCCACTACCTTTCCTTTTGATTAAAATTTCATGAATAATTCTTGGAAGTTCATCTCAATTTTTCCCAATGTAGTATGGTATTGTACTCCTAAAACAATATCTACTACACTCATGGATAATGTATACATTGGAGTATCAAGTTGATAATATCCCATGAATAATTTGATGCTATGACACTTCCCTGAACAACTATCTATACCCCCACGACAATCAAAGCCTGAAACTCTGGGGCTAGATATATAAAATAATTTAGAAGAATTGCCAAGTAGTGCCTACCCTCGTTTACATCTTTTCTAGACTCTTTGTTGCTATTATTATCAGACTTTGATGGATTAGTGGTATTGTTTTGAGACTATCTGACATTATGTTATGGATTCAGTTGTTATATGATGAGATCATTTAGACTTTACATTTCATGTATGTATGATGATCATTATATTGTTTTCAGTTATTGTTGATGATTAGTTAGATGGTTATTATTTCATGTGTTTTATTATGGATACTTACCCCATACTTGCATGTGTATGGTGTGCGTGTTTTCTTATTGTATGGCATTTTTGATGTGGTTAAGGAAGGGAGTCGTAGTCACCTACTTAGTCGGGATCTACACGATGCACCACTTCCTGCCATTGCCTGTTTAGCTTAGCACTATATATATTGTATGTACATGCATGGTTTTTCTGCAGGTTGTAGGTACCGAGTATCAACTTCCTTGAATTGCCAGGATGAGCGCACCCTATTATACTATCTCAATGATAAGAGAAGGGAGGTAAATTCTCAAGTCCAAATTCCAAACCCTAAAACCATTTGTCCTAGTGAGTTGGGACAAGTATCAGAGTTGAACACCCACTGAATGTGTTGGATGACATATTTCATGATTTTTAATCCTTTAGACTAGTTTTGTATGAATTGACCTATGATGGGTTTTCATATTTTGTTATGAAGGTCTATGGTGAATTTTCTGTTAATTAAATCTTAACAAATAGATTTAATTAATAAAATTAATTATTTGAGAAGATTAAATATCATGATTTTGATATTTTGATTATAACTAATTCAGGGAGAATTAATTGAGAGAAAAGAATTAAATAAAAAGAAAATTAGAAAATTAAAATAAATAATAATTATAAAATACTAATAAATTAATAAACAAATAATAATAATAAAAGTTATAAAAATTAAAATAAGAGTTATCAAAATTAAATGGGAGTTATAAATATTTAAATGGAAATTATTTAAAAATAATTGGAATTATAAGCTTGCTTGGAAATTAATGCAGTTCTCCATTTTTCATGTGTCAACAACACAGGGGTTAGTGCATCAATTGATCACATGGTGTCTACAACCCTAGGGCTTATCAAAAAGGTTGGAAAAAGGCCCATGCTTAGTTGGTGACATCTTCCAGCTGGTTCTAGAAGCATTCTAGGGTTTTCCTGAGAGCTCTTTATATTCGAGCATTCCTTAGAAGCTTGGACATAGCGTGGATAGTGTGGATAGCGTGGAGAACAATTGAAGCATTGGAGGATTCAGGAATTTTGAAGAAGGGGAGCTTGCTCTGCGGGTTATCTGAGGGAGAGTGAGTTAGCATTAGAATTCGGGTAGATTCTTGTGTTTTCACTTATGCTACTTCTGCATCTTGCTTTCCCCTGTCTTCTTCGTGTCTTCCATATTTCTTCATTATGCATTTTCAATTTGGGCAAATAAAATTTATTTGAGGATTCTATATGCTTAGATCTGAAAATGGCATGGGCTAGGGTTGCAATTCATGGACAAACCCATTAGAGTTAGTTATCAGAAAATTTTTAAAAGAACAAGTTTCATAGAGAGATTCTGAAAATGAAAGCTTGTATTCATAAATTATCATTTCTAAATATACTGTGATTCTGTATATTACATATATATATATATATATATATATATATATATATATATATATATATATATATATATATATATATATATATATATATATATATATATATATATATATATACATACATATACCTTATTATATATATATATATATATATATATATATATATATATATATATATATACATACATATGTATATATATAATATGTTCATATGAATTAAAAGTCGGATGCCCTTACTGTGGGCGAAAATGTTTTAATAAACGTATTTCGCAATTTATAAAATCGCGCTGCGATTATATGTTTAAAAAAAAATATATTAATGCATGTTTGGGTGGGGGCGGAATCGCACCCCGTACCCGTGCTCAGAGGGGTCGCGCGATACCTACTACGCAGCATACCCGCGACAGTATTGATTGCAGGGTACCCGCGGCAAGAGTCACATCAGTGACAGCTGACGGCATGTTCAATTCGGTTTTGTTTAAAAGGAAAGTTTTTATTATTATGTGATATGAATCGAAATTAATAAAATTTGGTTTTTTTTTTTAAATGCGAAAATAAATATTATATATTATATATGTATGTATGTATATATTTAAATATAAAAATATATATGTATATATGTATGTATGTAATATATAAATATGTTATTAAAAGATTTAAATTTGTTGATAAAAGATTTAAGAATTCATCTTTATAATGATGAATAGTTTTGTAATTTTATAGTTTTAACTATTAAGATTTAATTAATAGTTTAAGATTATAAAATATATAAAGTACATGAAAAATCAAAGTTGGTGGAAACGTTTTTAAATATTATAATTGGAAACTGAAGTTTAGAGGGAACTTTTAATCTATTAAAAAATAGTACATGGGGAAAAACGTACATAAGGGATTCTTTAAATTCTTTCTCTAAACTTGGAAACATAAACTGAAATTTGGCATTTGAATTTAAATTTGAACACTTAGCGAAACCAAAACATGTGTTTACATTGTGTATTCCTTATGTTAATGTTTTGGGTTTTGGGTTGACTAGTGTTGACCAGTATAGGACGTCTACCAGAGGCTTGGGGGATTATGTGATTGTGATGTCATGATGATATTTTATTTCTCGATCTTTATAAACCCAACCATGATTATGTGATGGAATGCTCTATGTATTGGTTGTGTATACTGATTGTTATAGTTGAGAATCTTATGTTTGAGACCCTTGATTTAACCATTATTTTTGGTCATTGATTAGTTATCCTTGGATATATTCTAGTCGCCATGATGGGACTAATATGTGAATTTATTCTTGATGATGTCATGTGGTGACATGTATGACTCAACCATTTTGGAGTCTTCGATCAGTATGTTTTGAGATATTCTTGGTTGCTTGTTGAGAACCAATGGATATGATGATCTATTTTGAGATATATTCTGGTTATTAAGAACCAATGGATACTTTGATTATCAGTGATACTTCAGTTGCCAATAGAGAGCTGTTGTAGTCATGGTTTTCTATGGATATTGCTCATGGAGATTTGATGCTTTTATGCATATTTGATGATTTTATCATGGATATTTGATGATTTTTATTGTGGATATTTGATGATTTTTATGGACTTTCTTTATGATTATGATACCATGAGTATTAGGGTAGGATATCTGCATGTAGCGTCGGGAAGTGGCTTGCAATGGGGGCCGGGGCCCTAAGAGGCTGCCACGGTAACTCATTGTAAGTTGGATTAATAAGTGATAACATTCACACTTAATACTAACTGAATGAACCTAAAAAGATAATAGTTTTGGTTCTCGCCCATGCCTTGAGTGCTTGTATAGGCTAGGATGGGAGTAGAGAGAACGCATGGTTGTGACCTTGCATTCCATAGTATGTCTTGTCAGTATG
This sequence comes from Cupressus sempervirens, assembly GCA_028749045.1. Taxonomy (NCBI): domain Eukaryota; kingdom Viridiplantae; phylum Streptophyta; class Pinopsida; order Cupressales; family Cupressaceae; genus Cupressus; species Cupressus sempervirens. The sequence continues at coordinate 69,691,322 of CM053790.1, read as the reverse complement.
AAAGGATGCTAGTGGCCACATGAGATCTGTATGGACCCGTGGAGTTTAACTAACTGCCAGGGTAATTTGTATGAGATAAATGAGATGACACTTTCCCACTTGCATAGTAGGTTCCTACATGTCATTGTGTGCCTTTGGGAAGTAGATGTCTGTTTCATGATTGGAAACTTTGAGTTAGTATACTTTTAGGATTCCTAGACTTTAGAGACTTGTACTATGTGGTTTTGATAGCCTGTTTGGGACTTGAGATTATCTCCTCAGCACGGTGGGAGTGGACCACTTAGGTACCACGCGGTCGGGTGGTAGTGTATTTTTCACTCTTATCATTTGAGATTCATTGAGATATCGTGGCTGATGCGTCCTTCGTGATGGTGGATATGTATCCTTTCATTGATGATTAGTATATGTTAGATGATGTTATATTATGCTTATATCTGCATGTTAGATTACTTTCTACATATGATGTTGTATTTATTAGGAGTGACATTCCTACTATGTTAATACCGATGATCTCTTCGATGATTTGGGATGTTACGCACGGAGGGATGGCTAGGGCCCACAATGGTCTAATGATGCTATTAATGGTTGGGAGGAACCGTGCACTTAGTTTATTTTATTTGATCTTTATGATGGATGTAAATGACTTTTATGATGATGTATCATGAGTATCATGTGATTATCTTTACTTTGATGTATCATGGATTTGAATAAGATGATGTACCTTATTCTACATATGTATATTCTTTTAAGCCTTCATACCTTGTGACATGAATAGTGAATGAATGAGCAGTTGAATATGTAATAATTGAACATTGGACTTATCATTATTATTACATGTGGATGTTGTAATCATGTATGTAATTCACGTTAAGGGATCTTAAAGAATGTAACCTGTTGTGCATATCATGTTTACTCTTTAGATGGACATTGCTATTGCTTCCGTTAATGTGAATAAGTTTTATGTGGTATTTACTTTCAAAAAAAAAAAAAGTTACCAAACTTAGTGAAATTCTAGGTTAATTCTTTGGATCCCTTGGCAGGGCATTACAATTGTACTCCTAAAACAATATCTACTACACTCATGGATAATGTATACATTGGAGTATCAAGTTGATAATATCCCATGAATAATTTGATGCTATGACACTTCCCTGAACAACTATCTATACACCCATGACAATCAAAGCCTGAAACTCTGGGGCTAGATATATAAAATAATTTAGAAGAATTGCCAACTTTTGGGTGATGAAACTTGAAAGTGCCTAAAAAGAAATGATTGGCTAAGAATCATGTGATTCCTCACCTAACTCCCTATCCTCCTTTGATATGGTCTTGTTCTCTTCTTCCTCACTTGTACCTTCAATATAGAATAATTTCTTTTCACTATATTTATGTCCTCGACTATATTTGCTATCACAATTGAAACACAATCCTTTTTCTCTATTCTCCTCAATTTTTTTTGGAGTCAACCTCATAGTTTGAGGAAGAGAAGGTGTTGAATATCCTCTTTCTCTTATCACATTAGCCCCTTTCTCTCAAGGAATCAAGAACTTCTTCTCTACCTTGCATGCCAATATAAAAGACTCATTTACTGAGCTAGGACAAAACATACATAACTCATGTTGAATGATATCCTTAAGAACACCTAAAAATAAACCATTCAAGTCCTCCTCTATAATTGTATCCACTCTTAAGGATAGATTTTGGAATTTTTGAGTATAATCCTTAATTGATCCTATTTGTTGAAGCTTAACAAGTTGGCTAAATAAGTTTTCTGTCAAACTATTATTATATTGTGCTTGGAGTTCTTCTGTAAAAATTGACCATGATACAATGAGACCTTTTTTCCTCCTATGAGTAGAAAGCCAAAAATACCAATTGAATTGATTTGGTTCTAGATATAAGGAAGCCATCGTGACCTTTTGTCCATATGGGATTTGATGTACTTCAAAGAAATTCTCCATTTGATTTATCCATGTTAGAGGATCCTTGCCATCAAATTTGCACATATCTACCTTTGGAAAAATATTAATAAATCTCATAGGATTAATTAAATTTATGTCATTATTAGTCGACTTGAAGGTTTCACCTTGATTTCTTGAGAGCTCCTTTCTTGTTTCATTCATATATGTTCTTAACATGCTTCGTATATGTGATGTATCTCCTCATAGGTCACACATATCCCTCTTAACATCTTCCTTGAATTTACTAAGTTGTTCATTGGGATTATTATCCTCTCTTGCTTCCCAATCTTGATAAGAGGATTTCCCCAATGTGGTAACATCATTTTTGCCTCTTGTTGAAGACCCCATCATGATGGAAACCAATATTTTTGAAATAAATCACACAAATGAAATGCAGATTCTCTAATTTATTTATTTATTTTTTACTATAACTTACTAGGGCCAAGATACCCTTGCTCAAAAAAATTCCAAAAAAGTCAGCAAATTTGTTGCCTTGAATTTTCCTAATTTTGCAATATCTTGCTTTTTTTTCTCAATTTCTCTGAGCTTTGAATTTTAGGCTCCCCTACTATGTATTGAAAAACCCAATACAAATTACACTCCAATTTTGCAAGATGTGAGAGATACTATCCACTCCATCAACAAAGCATGTAGAATATAAATCCATGTTACTTGCATTGTCTTCGTTAAGATGATTAAAATGTCTTGCAAACTTATCCTCTTTCATTTTATCAATAGGTGCTGATGCATTAATCCTATGATCATTTATATACTGCTGATTACTACCACATGCAACCTTATGACATTCATCCACACAAATAAGCAATTCATCATTATAAATGATCTCTTTGTCTTCATATTTTGTAGACAACTCTTCTTCACAACTTTCAACCTCAAGCTGATTTGAATAATTTTGAAATAGAACCTCATTTTCAGATTTAGAACAAGAACTCATACCTTTACCAACATAAGAGTACTCACTTTGATCATTGCTTTCTTCTTCCCAATCTATATTGGATTCATATGAAGATGAACATGTACTATCATTTTCCTCTTCTTGATTCAAGCAACAACCCTCATCATTGTCTTCACATGAGGCTTCTTCATAATATATTAGATCAACAACTCTATCTTCATCACTTGAAGCATGACTTTTAGCTTCTTCATCCTCATATTGAGATGAACATCTTTCAATTTCAAATTTTATAACATTCTCGACATAATGCAATCTATCAATAAGAGAAATCATTTCTTGCATATCTGACTAACTAAGTGAATCCACCTTATCATCCACTACTAAAACATTAAAAACATGAGCACTCTGTTCATCAAGAATAGAATCATCTCTCCTTTGAAACCAAAAAACTTCATCTGCATATGTCTTTTATTCTAAATTTTCAACAGAATTATCTACCAAAGCAGGGGTACCTACTTGCTGATCTGAATTTGAACATTCTTTATGACATTGATTTCTTCTTTGAACCTCATCTTTCTGGCAAACACTTCTAGAGAAATGACTCCTAGCTAATCCATACTTTATGTTATTTTTAATCTCTATTGCTATCATGAATGCCTGATGCAAAATCTCAGGTTTTTTTTATCTCTTAATAGATAACTCATTTTTTAATTAAATGCATCAAGATAAACCACTAAACACATTTGATCATCCAACTTACCATTTTCAAGAATCTCACTTACAATCTTTGCAAATCTGATATTGAACTCAAGAACTAGTTCATCACTCTTGATTTGAATCTTGAAGAACTTATTAAAATAATTAAAGCTACTTACTCTTTCCCTAAATTACCATGAAGGCTAAATATAATTCATCCCAAGATGAAATAGAACATGCTAGTAGAAAGGAAAAGAAATCCCTAGCATTACCTTCTAAAGTTTGAACAAACAAATTCATATGAATGTCTTCATGAGAAATTTTGAAATCACCAATCAAATCATTGAATATTTGAACATGATGACTGAGTGAATTTTCATGTTTCCCACTAAACATTAGAAAATACTTTCTGAGATCATATGGTACAAAGTTTGAGAAACCATGAATGCCATCAAAATTTAATGGCATGTATCTCTTGGCAGAAATAGCTCTACAAATTTTATCCATGGACTGCATACCAGGAAAAAGGAAATTTGACATTTCTCACAAACTTAAAACTCATTCACCATAATTACTTTTAGAATTTATTATTTGGAAAAGATCTAAATATCTTCTAACAAATCAAACTTCGAACATACTTCAAAATATAAAAACAGTTGATGAATCTATCTTTCACAAAGTATGTTGAGATGTATCAAACCATTCTCCTATTGAATGTTGAAAATCACTTGATGGAGAACACATATGTATACCACTTTCTTTCATGACAAGAAAAAATCATGAAAAATAAAATACATCAAGTTTTGATGCTGAAAACATTGATTAGTTGATTGCTATAGGTGCAAACTTTAATTCATCACACCACTGATCAAATACGTGTAGAGCCACCATCTCTTTGACGAGAACCAAATGAAATCACTAATATTTATATAGAACCAATTTTCACTGGCACATAGATCTTTTAGAGAGTTGCCACTCACAATTGTGAGAAATATTTAAAACATGATTCATAGCATGACAAATCTGAACTAAATTTTCAACCTGTAGAACATTGCAAATCATTAAACAATTTGAAAAGAGAAAACATCTTTGAACAATTTTGGCTTTGAATTTTCAACAGTACTTTGTGTATATGAGCAATGTTAGTATGCTAATAGAAACCAAATTTAAATAAAAGTTTCTACAAACTAAACAAAATTCATAAACTTCAAGATAGACTAAGATGAGCTCTCAATTGAAAATATGAGCCATTAATGGGCTCTCTCAATGAGAAGCTCTCTTGTTGAGTGGCTTTATCTAAATGGATAGGATGTATGCTCAATATGCTTCCAAAGGCTTCAATGGATATTGTGGATTTTTGGTGTGGATAGATGGCTTTAGTATGGATTTGGCTCTCAAAATAGCATTATAACTTTACTTCATGGATTGTGTTAAAATGGCTTGGGAGAGGATTCCTTAAATAGGCCAAGGGTTTGAGGGATCAAGGGCTAGGATGCAAGGATGGGAAAAAGCTTATGGAAGGCTCAGATTGCATGAGAGGAGAGCACATGGATTGTGCTTCCATATAGCCAATCAAGGAGTGACACATGTCACATGATGAGAGGATGGAGGAAAGGGGAAGGATGAGTCAATAAAGGAGGCTCAAGGGATAAAATCTTCATAAAGACCCTCATAATGACTTGTAAGAGCAATAAAAGGGCTTGGAAGAGTCATTTATGGCCTAGTGGGCTTCATAAAGTTTTATGGTTGAGATATTTTGAGGGTGATGATAGAAATTTTGACTTGGACTTGATTAGGAAGGTTTTAAGCTTGCTTAGGCTTGTGCAAATGATTAGAGGATGGATTAGGATGGTTTAGGATTAGCCTAGGGATAGGCAAGTGGATGGCATTTAATGAGGGTGGGTGAAGGAGGAGATATTTGTTAACTTTGGCTTGGGTTAGTAATTCTTAACCCATGTTTAGGGAATGTGACAAGGTTAGGAGGGGATTAGGATTAGGTTTAAAGACATCTTCTAGAAGAGTCTAGACTTTGGATGAGGATAAAGACTTTCTAGAATAGTCTAGAATTTTCTAGGATGAGGATGAAGACTTTCTAGAAGAGTCTAGAACTTCTTAGGATGAGGATAAATTAGATTTTTAGGAAATAAATAAAGTTTTATTTATTTCAAGGGTTTGGGTTGAGGAGATATTTATTAAAACTTTTTTAATAAACATGAGGATTAATATTTAATCTTGATTAAATATTTTGAGTTGGGATTAGGGGTAGGAAATGATGGGATTAGCCTTTAATCAAAATTAAAGAAGGATTCAAAGATTTTGGAAGAGGTTAGTGGTCTTAAGGAAATTGGCCAAGATCTGGGCAAAAAATAAATTTTTGATTTATTTTAGGATTTTTGGTCAATTTATTAATTAAATAATTAATAAATAAGGAAATAATGTTTAAATAAGATTTAAACATTTTTGGGAGAGATTCCTTAATTAAATATTTTTAATTAAGATAAAGGGATTTAATGGCATAAAAATAAATAAATTAATTAAATAATTAATTAATTAATAAATGATGATGTCATCAGGACTTTTTCAGAAAATAAAAAAACTTTATTTTCTAAAGATTTTTAGGTGTCTACATTTTGCCCCTCTTTGATGTGATGCCGCAAGTGGCATGGCATCAAAGATAAGAAAATAAGATGCCCAAGGCTAGAGTAGAAGAGGAGAGAATGGACTATGAGATGCCCCCTCAAGAAGGTAGCGGGGAGAGAAAGCGAGGCTCGATGGCTTCTTGAAAAGTACAAGAATCTCGGATGAGCAAGAAGACTCAGATTTGCTTAAGAGAAGAGGTTTAGTTAGCTCAAACTCTCACTACGGGAGAATGATAAAGGGAGAATTAGAGGCACAAGAGGAAGCAAGCTTAAGATCTCAGGGATTGCAGAGGATGAAGGAGTGGGGCGCTATAAAAGGAATCCAGGATGGGGAGATGGATGAGGGGATTAAAAAAGCTAATGCAACAGGATTTCAAAGAGTCAGATTGGCGGAAGATGGGTTTCAGAGATCCCTAGGACTAGGATTGTGGATCTTGAAAGATGAGGCTTGGTGGATTGATTTGGATTGGTGGATCCCTAAGACTAGGATTGTGGATCCCTAAAGCTAAAGGTGAGGAGTGATTCAAAGAGATATTGATGCATAAGCTGGGGTAGGAGAGACAGATGCTGGATATGGATGGGGGATAATGGAGATGAAGGAAAACCATTGAAGCTTTTTGAGCAGGGGGGATACTTCAAAGAGAAGTACCACCATGTAGTTGAGCACTAGATTTGATATAGGACTGTTGGTTAATTGCCAAGGTTACCAAGAACATCAAGGCCTTTTCACCAACTATCTAGAGCACTGACGAACTGACTCAAAACAAACATGCAAGGATTGCCCCAGTATCACACGTGAATCCTAGAGGAAGCAGTGTGGAAATGACACTGGGTAACCCACAAGCAAAAAAGAAAACAAGCAAAAGACATGATCAAGACCTTACGCTCTGATTGCCCCATTCACAGTATACCATGATATGGAAGATCTTGGCAACCTTGAGGAGGGAACAAGGAGATTGCTTGGAAAAGATATTTCAAGACCCAATAGGGAAGAGTCCAAATCAAAAGAAAGCAAAAATCCAAAAGAGAACCATTTGCCAACGAGATGGGTAGGACGAGGTACTAACGAACCAAGATTAGACATGAGGAAAGCTATATCCTGCAGGGACCTATCGAAGAGCACCTAAGCTGGTGGATTTGGATGAGTGATGCGTCTGGCAAGCTGAACTAAGAAAGATAACACTTTGGTGATAGGAAATCTAGCTAAAGGATGCATTCGAATAGCTAACCAAGATATGTGATGGGTGCAAGATGTTGATCAAGGACGAATTGACATGAATGCTAGATAGATGCAATGGTACTAAGCTAAAGAGGATGTACAAGCTGACAGACCAAGATATTTACAAGTGAGCTAATCAAGATATGGTACAAGCTAACAGACCAAGATAGTTACAAGTAGGCAAAAGCTCAAGATGATATGATAGTGGGATGGTTCAAGTTGGTGCAAGATGCAGCAGCTAAGGATGAGTTGATAGCGAAAGATATGGATTTGGCAGGATGTGTCCAATGATGATGATAGAGGAGCAGGATGAGATGGCTAGATAGGATGGTAGATAGCTAGGATTATGATGGATATAAAGAGATGACATTGGGTTTGCATGAGGATAGCCTAGAGCTAGATATCAATGACAAGGGAGGATGGACAAGACAAGATCTCCAAGGAATATAGTGCCCCCAATCAGAAGATAACATGCGGAAGGAGGTCTTATGATGGATGTGATAGGATTGAAGCTAGGATGGAAAAAGCTGAAGGGGCTAGGGAGATGGATGATAGCTGAGATGATTGGCTAAAGCTGCATAAGATTAGTGGATGGTGTGAGATGGAAGCTGGAGGATGGAGGATAGGTGGATAGATTAGAAGATGGAGGTAGATGTCAAGAGATGACCAAAATCATGAGGGTGATAGGCTAAGCTAGGGATGGTAGGATTACGCATGATGCTTGTTTGCCAAGTTTTCATCATGGTACTTGTCCAAGGTGCTTGAATTGCCAAGTTTTCACCAGTGGACGCTTTATTTTTCTTTTCTTTTTTGACTTTTTGACTTTGGACTTAGCTGGAATGATTTTGGCTTTCTTCAGCTATTTTGGCTTTTTTGGGATTTTTCACTGGCTGTTGGAATGCTCAATTTTGTTGCTAGCTGTTAGTACACCGGATGTGTGATTTATGCAATAGATCGGATTAGATGGGATTGATGGTAGGAGATGGAGGGATGAAAATGCTAGAAAGGAGCATGAGATGGGGATGCTTGCAAGAGCAACATTGGCACATGTTGGAACAGGTGTGAAAAGAGCATATGGGGGATAGATGGTAGATGCGGGCATGATGGAGGATTTTTGGAAGCGTGCTTCGGGATATAGACACCCAAGATGGAGTTAGGAGATGGGGGACATGAGTCACTAGATGGGGGATTAGCAATGGTGGATTCCATTATGCATTGGGTTTCAACTTTTTTCTTGGGGATCCACATGGTTTTGGATTTTCTTTTCATAGGCTTTTGCATTATTTTGCATTCTTTGATTGGATTTTGCCTTTTTGGAGTATGTCTTTTAGAATAGACATATGATTGCCTAGGATGTGGATTTTTAGCTTTATGCATTTTGAAGTTGGCATTCACATTGCTGTGGTAAGCTTTGGGAAGATGGTTAGGAGAAGCTTTGTGAGATGGAGAGGATATGAAAGAGCATGTAGGGGGATGATGATGGATGATGTGCCTTGATATGTGCCTTTGTTGATCTTGCATAGAAATGGATGGAATAGGATTTTTATGATGGCTGATAGGAGGATGGAGGATGGTAGATTTTGGGACATAGGGACCCAAAATGGATTTAGCGGATGAAGGGGGGATATGGTAGGTTGTTTTGGGTTGCAAAGATGGTGGAGGGGGGATGACATAAGATTTCTTGAAGGAGTGATGGGAGGCTGGCATGGTGGGCTTGGAGATAGGCTTGGTTTGGGGGTGTGGTGTACCAACACCTTTAGATGGTGAGCCTTTGGATACATATCCAAGACCATGAAATCCTAGATTTTTTTGTGCAATAATAGGCTCTCTGATTCCTTTCTCTTGTGGTCCTAAACCTTGACCTTGATAATGCCATCGATTGAGCATTTGAACAAGCTGAGGAAACTTTTTGCTTGCAAAAAATGGTAGAAGTGATTTATTAGGTGTATTGCAATGGGGAGATACTGTTATTAATTCTTCTGCTGAGAGAGGGCCACCGTGGATGAATGTAAGTGAACCAAGAGGGTAGATTATAGATGGTGGAATAGCTTGGATAGGTGGTAAGATGGAAGCATGGAGTAGGGGAGATGGAAGGATAGGATCTTGATGTAGCCGGTGGGATGATAAGATATCTTGTAGTGGAGGAGATATAGCTTGAGGTTTTGGAGATGGAGGAGATGGTGACTACACTATGGATGGAAGACATGGTATGATGATATCTTCATTTATGCTTTGGGGGATGTCAACATGCTTTCGGGAAGGATCTTGATAGGATTGGTTTGGAGTGGATGGTGCCATAGGAGGTGCAGGGATGGATTCTTCAAAGGCAGCGGATGGATAGATGGGAGATTCAGTAGTGGAGATGGGTGAGTAGAAGATGGATGCATGAGGGTCATTATGAGAGATTTGGGAAATGCTTGGAGGCGATGTGGATAGGATTTGGAGGGATTTGTTAGGTGGTGGGATTTTGATGCTTGCGGGAAGTGGAAGGATTTTAAGCAATTTGATGGATGGTATGGGGATGATAGCTATGGGAGATGGAGGTGATATTATAGATGGGGAAGCTTCATCACTGACTACTTCACATGGCTGGATTAGATGAAATGGCTTATCGACTGTTGGAGGCAACTTTTCTTGTATTTCCTCTAGGAGATTCCTTGGAGACTTGTGTGTCGAAGGTGGAGGTGGATTGACAGGAATAGCTAGTGTGATGGGGGTGGAAGATTGGAAGCTTGGTTGATGGGGTGATGGAGGGGAAGATGGAATATCAGATGGCATGACTAGATAGTTTGGAATAACTCTTGGATTTTGGGGGATGCTTGGGGGAATGTTTCTAAGGCTTTCAATATACCCGTCATAGTCAACAAGATTTTCATCATCATTGGAATAGGAGGTGGCGGGAGCAAGGACAATGCAACCAAACACATCATGATAGGATTGGTACTTCATGCTTTGATGATGAGTTTGATGGGGATGGGGTCTTGCATATGGATGAACACGGAAGATCATGGTTGGATTTGGATTAAGCACAGATTTTGGATTGGCTGATGAAAGATTTCCTAGGGAGAGTCAAAGCTGTATGACAGACCTAAGGAGGATTGGCTGGAGATTTTTGGATTTCTTGTGGGTGGAAGACTTCAAGGGTATGCTATCAAAAAGTGAGAGTTTTTCTTTCCTATGTGTAGGATTCATGGTGATTGTGTCAACTTAAGGATAGACTAGTGATCCTATGGCATGACACGAGATTGACCACTTGTGGATCCCAACCTTTAGCTCAAGGTGATGAGGGATGCAAGTGATAAAGCTAGATTACCCTAGACAATGCTCTGTCAGAGGGATAACCTTGGTGAGATTGGTTGATTGGTAGGATAGATTGATTGGATAGCAAATTTTGGCAAAGTGACAACAACTCTTTAAAGGCTTGGGTTGCTAGCTGGCTAGGGGGATGATTTGGATGGACTTTGGATTTGGGATTTTTCTAAGGCAAAGAACTAGATAGATTCGGTTGTAGCGGGGGAGCTTGGATAATATTCTGATAAGGCAGTGACTATGCTAAGTATGCCTTGAGCTAGGAGATTTTTTCTTTTTTGGGATTTTGACCAAAGTTGGCAAACATTCATTCAAAAGCTATGAACAAATAAGTAGAAAAAAGTTTTGAGCAAGCACGTCAAACACACCAACATCCTAGGAAGCTTTCTACAAGGATGAAATTTTTTATAGCTAGGGAGTCCTCAATATACGCAAGGTACGTGAGGCCCAAATTCGTAGATGAAACCAAAAAGATGTCACACAGCCGAGTGGAGCGGTAACCCACTTCTCCTCTTTCACTTCTCAAGGGTATAAATTTCCTTGAGGCTTAGCCTGAGTGACAAAATTTTGATCCCAAGAGAGGTGTCTTTGGATTCACCTCCCAATCTTTATACTCTGCCAGAACGCTGGAGTTGAGGTCATCCCAAGGGGTGATGAAATCCCCAAGCAGGCCTCCTAAAAAGCTAAGACAAGATTTTGGATCCTAATCTTATGCACCCAAGATGGCCTCGAAAGACAACAAGGGGAGAGAAGACTTGGATGATCTTGGGCTAAAAAACACGCTTGTTCTTTTACCAACTGACACTTAAGTTTTCTGATCTAGACTTTGCAAGCACTCATGTTTAAGATACAATGTTTATTCCATCTTTGAAGCGTCGACAAAAATAAAATTGATCGAAGAATGCAAACAAGAAGAAGAGTTAGGGCCAACAAGAAGGTAAACCCGTGTGCTCGGAGGCCCTCCATGTCAAGTATCGATTGATTTTTCTTTAAGGCATTCAAGATTGAGTGTGAGTTTATTTTAAGCCCAAAACAAAGGTGTGTGAGATTCTATTTCAAGCGTGCACTCGGAGGCCCTCCACGTCAAGATTTGTCCAATTTTTATGCCCAAATGAAGTGTGATCGATTTAATCTAGAGTTTTGGTCATTTAATTTTTTTGATAAAGTTAAAGCAAACGTTCAAAGACCAAGTGAGTGAGTTAGATTGTGGAACTTTTAACACCTTTTCCAAGTAGACCCATCCCCGTAAATGGCGCTGAGATTGCAACCAATGGTTAATATTTGATGGGTGATTAGAAAAGAGGTGAGTCCAAGGAACTACTCAAATTGATTTTTGCAAATTTGTATTTAACTTAACAAAGTCTCTTAAATATCCAAAAATCAAACTTTACCTAAATTGCATGTGGAAAAGAGATTTGTTTTGTTCAATTTTAGAAGCTCGAAATGAAGTGTTTGATATTGCAATGGTTAATTGATCCTTTGCATTCAAGATTGGATTTGTTATTTTAATCATGCATTCAAGGAAATTTTGATTTTAATCCATGGCATTCAAGAGTGTGTTTAGCAACATGCATTCAAAGACAAGTGATTAAACATTCAAATTTTTTCTTTTGAGCATTCAAGATTGAGATTTTGTGTGTTGTTTTAAGAAATTTGAAGTGCTTTGTTTAAACCTTAGATCATTCAAGATTGTTTTGGACTCAAAAGTGAAAATGACTCTTTTGAATTTGGTTTTCATTCAAGATTTTGTGTTCTAGTTTGCATATTTTAAACCCAAAAATGATATTCCTAGATTGTTTTGATGCATGAAAAACCTAAGAAAAATTCAAGATTTTGCAACAAGACATTTGTTTGGAACAAATAACAAAGCTTTTAGGACAATTTTTGGCAACCATTTAGGACTCTTAGTTTTCATGAGATTTTTAAAAGAACTTTAAAATATTTGCAAATGAGGTTCATTTTATCCTTGATTGATGCTTTGAGTTTGATTTAGATTTTAGTGTGCACTTAGTGTTGATTTTGAACCTTTTGAAATGGAAACTCGATGTTCTTTTGAAATTTCCAAAAATGAAGTGTTCCTAACTTTGCATGAATGAATCTAAAACCTTGATGTTGCAAGGATGCAAATGATTAGATTAGTTTAGTTTCACTTGTTAAAAGATTTTTTTTTTTTTGCAAATTTTTAATTTTTCAATGGATTTAAGTATGATTTGGGGGTTCATTTTAAGCACTAAAAAGAAGTGTGTATGATTTTGCTTCCTTAAAAAAAAAAATGGCCAAGATCTCCCACAAGAAGAAGAAGAAGAAGTAGATGGAATAAGAAGAATATAGACAAGAAGAGGAAGAAGAATTCCAAGTTCTTTGTCCACCTATAAGCTTGAAAAATCTGCAAACACTATGAGATAGATTATGAGTTCCTTTGTCTTCTTCATGCTCATGTGGACCTAAAAAACTAATTTATACAATCCTACCAATCAAAAAAATAAGTAAAATTAGCCAAAATCAGCAAATGACATACAAAACTTGACTAAAAAAGCTAATGAAGATGACCCATGCGGGGTCACACTGGGCGTGCCAAAATGTATATGAGCAATGTTAGTATGCTAATAGAAACCAAATTTAAATAAAAGCTTCTACAAACTAAAAAAAATTCAGAAACTTCAAGATAGACTAAGATGAGCTCTCAATTGAAAATATGAGCCATTAATGGGCTCTCTCAATGAGAAGCTCTCTTGTTGAGTGGCTTTATTTAAATGGATAGGATGTATGCTCAATATGCTTCCAAAGGCTTCAATGGATATTGTGGATTTTTGGTGTGGATAGATGGCTTTAGTATGGATTTGGCTCTCAAAATAGCATTATAACTTTACTTCATGGATTGTGTTAAAATGGCTTGGGAGAGGATTCCTTAAATAGGCCAAGGGCTTGAGGGATCAAGGGCTAGGATGCAAGGATGGGAAAAAGCTTATGGAAGGCTCAGATTGCATGAGAGGAGAGCACATGGATTGTGCTTCCATATAGCCAATCAAGGAGTGACACATGTCACATGATGAGAGGATGGAAGAAAGGGGAAGGATGAGTCAACAAAGGAGGCTCAAGGGATAAAATCTTCATAAAGACCCTCATAATGACTTGTAAGAGTAATAAAAGGGCTTGGAAGAGTCATTTATGGCCTAGTGGGCTTCATAAAGTTTTATGGTTGAGATATTTTGAGGGTGATGAGAGAAATTTCGACTTGGAATTGATTAGGAAGGTTTTAAGGTTGCTTAGGCTTGTGCAAATGATTAGAGGATGGATTAGGATGGTTTAGGATTAGCTTAGGGATAGGCAAGTGGATGGCATTTAATGAGGGTGGGTGAAGGAGGAGATATTTGTTAACTTTGGCTTGGGTTAGTAATTCTTAACCCATGTTTAGGGAATGTGACAAGGTTAGGAGGGGATTAGGATTAGGTTTAAAGACATCTTCTAGAAGAGTCTAGACTTTGGATGAGGATAAAGACTTTCTAGAATAGTCTAGAATTTTCTAGGATGAGGATGAAGACTTTCTAGAAGATTCTAGAACTTCTTAGGATGAGGATAAATTAGATTTTTAGGAAATAAATAAAGTTTTATTTATTTCAAGGGTTTGGGTTGAGGAGATATTTATTAAAACTTTTTTAATAAACATGAGGATTAATATTTAATCTTGATTAAATATTTTGAGTTGGGATTAGGGGTAGGAAATGATGGGATTAGCCTTTAATCAAAATTAAAGAAGACTTAGAAGATTTTGGAAGAGGTTAATGGTCTTAAGGAAATTGGCCAAGATCTGGGCAAAAAATAAATTTTTTATTTATTTTAGAATTTTTGGTCAATTTATTAATTAAATAATTAATAAATAAGGAAATAATGTTTAAATAAGATTTAAACATTTTTGGGAGGGATTACTTAATTAAATATTTTAAATTAAGATAAAGGGATTTAATGGCATAAAAATAAATAAATTAATTAAATAATTAATTAATTAATAAATGATGATGTCATTAGGACTTTTTAAGAAAATAAAAGAACTTTATTTTCTAAAGATTTTTAGGTTTCTACACTTTGAAAACAACATTTGGTTGAACTTATTGGAAATAAAACCTAATAGCAATACAATTTATTTTCAACCTTGAAAGATACTACTGTCCTGAAGAAAGCATCACTAGGGTGCATGATTTTTGAGTAAGAAAATTGGAAAATACATCAGATAACTTACTGTTGCAACTTTTTGCATGCACTTCTCCTACTGTATTGAATCTCTTTTTTTCAAATTCTCAAGGTTTGTCTACCATTCATATTCAGTACAGTCCTCAATAGTGTCACAATTTTGTTGGCTCCTAATTTAACAGTTTTAAAAATAACCAAGAAACTAGACTAATACATCTAAGGCTAGAAAATTTATATGATGGATGCACTCAGTAACAATCTTGGGCCAACAATAAGGCATAACTCTTTCTTTACTCTAGGCTCTACAAAACCTAGGTAGGTTAACCTTGAGGCTCTAATATATGCTACTAGTGCAATTAAACATATAATTTGAACCTACTAACATCAGATAAAACCCTTTTATCTTCTAATACATATGCAATAACATAGGAATGATATAGCTACACATCAACACCTATCAATCCATAAGCGAAGTGAGGGTTAATTCCTTTTAGCCCACTAAAAAACATAAAAAACTGAATTGATTTGATTAAAAATATTTATGCAAATGACAATCATATCAGCTTGCATTTGATTTATTGATCATTATTTTATCCATTGCAACATAGAGTCATTACCAATAGGATGACCTAACTTGATTGCCTTACAATTAAGTTTTTCAACTGAAATCCTCAAACTCCATTCTTACTAGCATCCCCTTCATACACCTAAAAACTCTATAAAATCATTGAAGCATTTACTTAACTCTTTGAATTAAAAGAAACTACAAATCTAATATATAACTCATCCAAGCTTCCTTAGATTCAATGAACCTTATTCATTCAATCACAAAGTTAATAGCATATCAAGAATTATGAGATATAATAAGAAAACATAGATAATTCATTGTAAATTCCCTTTTTTATTTATCCTTGGAAAGACCAAATATACAAAATGGATAATACTAAATGAAACTCAAGATATGTCACATGATTTATCATCAATTTCCATTATCTCATAGAAATAATACATGAAATGAAATGAAACTTGTACAAGAGTGGACGTGTAGCCTTCACTATTAGAGCTCTACTCAATTAGACAGTAAGTAAAACCAATAACAACTTGGTATCACAACAATGAGAAAACATCTCTAGAATTAGAACTGTTACAATGAATGAGAAAAAGAAAGATATAGAAGAGGATGAACTCCCAGATCTATTCTGTGTTTGACATCTGTCCACTTGGAAAAAATCCATCTACAAATGCAAAACATCTTTCTACTCTCTCTTTGCAACTGATGAATCAAATCCTTAATCATTTTACCTCCCAAAAGCATAAATTATATCAAATATTTGATGGAAATCATAACTGAACACAAAAGACAAAAATCTTTGAGAGGTTCCATCAAAAAGCAAGCAAATTATGAAAAACTAGAGGCAAAATACATCATTAGGTATCAAATTTTGAACATACTAAGCCAACTGGGCATATTAAGTGTATCACAACTAAATTCTATAACTTCACTGATTAGATCATTGCCTATAATCAAGCATCCCACTAAAAACACAAAAATCCTTGTAGCATGCATCGGTGACCACCTGTGCAAAAACCAACTATAGAAATGGATAGGTCATCTCTTCTCAAATCTGTTGGTATATTGGAGTCCACATTTTAGGCAAAAAATTCCCATTTGGTAGCCATTTGAAGTTTCAAGCTCCAACTTCAGTGTTTCACATTAAAATGCAAAACAAATTGAATTATTTTAAAAAATCTATAGTATAAACTATAGATTTTATGAAATTACTTAGAGATATTTTTATGAATGGCCATTTTACTTAAAAGAATAAAATATTTTTAAAAATATATTTATTCTTCCTAAACCAACTGGGCATTAGACGTGTGCCACGTGACATCCTATTATTGGTCTAAGCATGACACTTCATTGCTATGTATCAATTGATGATTTTCTCATGCTGCTACATCATTACCAAATGTTCTGTCACATCAATGCAGAGTTATCCTACCTATGGTCCCATAATTTTTGCTAGATTTCTTAACTTTTTGGGAGGTCACCATGTCTCCACTGGCAAAACCTCCCATTTTTTGATGGCAACATGACAACCACTAGAATCTTCAACTTTTTTGGCAAGCTCCTCCTTCAGAAAACTTGGTCAAAACTTTTGTTTTCATGACAGCTGGCTATCCATGGTGAGCCCATCGTTGCGAACTTCTGTACCTTTTAAAAGACAATGTCTTTGAGACAACAAACATATTGTATCAAATAATGTTTAAACATTAAAAAGTGTTCCTACTTGCTCAATGTGGGATTAATCATTTAACATTATTTTCTCTCTACTACTACTTGGTATGAATTATTGTAAATTTCTAAAATGCACCCATGTAATTTTCATCCTAATAAACTATGGAAAAGGTAGGGACATTTTCTAAAGAGATAATTTTCCAAACTGCCATAGGGCATAAATTTATAGATGAGCAGCCTCTAATCATTTTCCATGCATCTTCTCAAGAAAATTAGTAGCCTCTTCCATTCTCCTCTACTTGCAAAAGTTCAAACAACTAGCTCTGTTTCTTATGCCAGTGCCAGAGGTAGTGGTGGATAAGTGTTGGATCAACTTCTTGAGTGATAGAAAGGTCAAACCACTACAACCATATTCGCCCACCTCCCTCAACTCTAATACCACTCTGGGCATGAATGTTATGATTGTGGGGTAATTGGCTAAGGGTAGAGTGAAAAAACAAAAAACAAATTGAGATCTTAGAGCTGAGCCTTGCATTCAAATCTACATGACACTTGCCCAACCAAGATGGAGATAGGGGACATTGAATCTACACCTTCTAAACTCCATTCCACACTCTACTTACTCTATGGTTATTGATCAATTATTGTCAAGGTGGGCAGGGGAAATGAAAACAAAGATTTGCTTCTACTACAATTGAAGCTCCCCCCAATGGAACTAGAAATCCCAGTGCAATATTAAAGAAGTTGCTTTCAGTTTAAGTGACAACTTCACCTTTTCAACAACTTCCTCTATCTCAACATAGACGATAACCTCCACAACATTAAACTTCAAATGGGCATGAAGGATAAGAATGAACTCTTGTTGTGGGATATTTTCCTCTTAATGCCATCTTTCCCCCAAGTCATGATTATCAAAGATAAAGAGATCTTCATCTATGTAAAGGTGCAAAAAAGGGGACAAATGTTATATTCAAAATTATGTGTCTCTACTATTACAAATACTCCAAATCCACTATAGAGTGCCCTTGAAACCTTATTTACATCATTTTGCATCATTGCAAACATACTTGGAAACATTAACTAGGTCTAGACAAGAGCCAGAAAGTAAGTGTAAGAATATAGATGGGTAGCAACGTGAATAGAGAGGATCTAAATTTTATTTTTCTTCCTTTTACAAACATAAAACATCCTTTCTTGCTTTTGGATAGCCTTTACTTAGTGGAGTTGAAGGATCTAACATGATTTCTTTACAGTTAGTAGGACACTCTTGAACTTCACTTTTAATAGCACAAGAGATGGGACACAAAAAGAGATGTTTTTCTTTCTACAAAAACATCTAATCATTCATTCCATATATTTTCTAGTTTCCTTTCAGAATTGAATCTTTTATATTCACAAGAAACTATCCTCTTTTAAGCCTTATAGATACCCATGTGTATTGTAATGTGTTTGTACCATGGCCACTCATGAATGAAGAAAGTTTAGATTCTTTTCTCTCATGCCTTACCTGAAACATTACATGTCTGCATTAGAAAACACAGAGAGAGAGAGAGAGATAGAGCAAGGTCATCCTGACTATAGAATAATGGAACTAATAGTAGGGGCTTGCTCAGGGAACCTTATGTTCCCATATGGATAGTGATTGTAGGCATTTGGGTATAATGATATGTATCCACTGTAATCACCACCATATCCATTTTTTAATAGTATGCTTGATGTGACAGTTGGTGGAGAAGAAATAGCTATTGTTTGACTATCTTGCATTCTTAGTATGACATTGTATTGATAAAGTTATTGCTGATAACAACAAGTTGTGTTTGGATTACTAGAGCCATCTGCTCTAGAAGTGTTATCCATCTAATTCAATAATCTTGATTTTTAATATACAGTAAATTATAATGATTGAAAATCATGATAAAATTTCCTCTAAAATTTAATCCACAATGCCTTATTAGTTTAACATCAGTTGGGCCCCAAAGTGGGTCTGGCTAAAAAAAATTTTATTTTCAAACACCTGATTTCTCCAATTGACCTATTCACCATCTGGAACGAATTTGAAATAGATTTGATCATTGAAAACAAATTTGAAACTCACTTTACATCTTGTTACAACTTGTCAACTTAGTGCCAAGAGATCCTTTGACTGGCCTTAAAAACTAACCAAAACACCCGATAGGGCTTTGAAATTAGACACACTGATTCTTTGTTCCACATTCTTACACCTTGTCAAATCTCACTCATGATGAATTACCATTAAAAAGATATTTACTATCAAAACTACCCTCTCAAAACTCCCTACAAGAAAACATGTCAGAAAATCATAAAACACATTTGGATTTGGCTTTGAAATCTAAGCAAACTGATGCTTGGGGGAGCAAGAACCGAGATACTAGTTCACTATCATGAGGACAACATGAATCTAGAATTAGGGCTCATGATGAATAACAGGACATATTTTGTGAATGGTTAAAGTGGGCTATTCAAATTTGGAAACTGGAAACACTAGTAGAAAAGTGGCTTTTGCAAACAGAATGGACCTAGGAAAATGTATAGACAAATTCATCAAGATTTAAAAATTGGCACTCTTAAAGTATTTTACTAGGAGAACATAGTGGTACAATCCATTTGATCTCACCTAATCTAGAGGATATTTTTAGCAAAATTTGAAATATCTCAAAAACTCCAAAAATCAAAACCATGTTAAAGTTCTCAAAATTTTGAGTTCAACACAACTTGAACAGACAAAAATAAATTCCATGTGCAAAAGTTATGGCATGTCAAAGTTTGGTCAAACTAGGTATAGAGGCTACGAAAAGTGAAAAAATAATAATCTCAAAAGTGGTCAATAATGGATTTCAAATGAAAGAGCTCATCGAGATCTTTCCAACAATGTTCATTTCATCAAAATTGGAGTTCGTATGTGAAAGTTACAATAGTTTGAATTTGTTGAAAAAAATGGGACCTTGATGATGTCAGCATGACATCATCCTACTGAGGTGACAGCTAGAAGTTGGTTGGCATAAAAAATAGACACTTGTGAGATTTAAATCCATGACCAATTAGCTCCAAAAATGTTTCTTTAACGACTAGACCAACCAAACCTTTTGAAACATATAGATAGGAATGGTGTTTTAGAGTGAACTAGCACCAAGATTGGATGGGGGTCCACCGGTGGGGTTGGAACCCCCAACTAATGGCTTACTATAAAATATTGTTTTGCCATTGTACTATTTTAAAGCTTGGAAATTGTGATGCATGATGTTTTATTTAACCTTAGCCAAATCTTGCCTAACCTTAGTAAAACAAGGTTATTATTTATTTTTGACCCAAAAATTGACATGGAGTCAAATCTTTCAAAAATGGCTGAAGGGTTGATTTGAGAGGGGAATTAATTTTAGGGTTTTTTTTGTTATAGCCCTATTTTGCCTAATTTTGTGTATAAAAAGGGGGTTAGGAGGTGTTGCCTATTTTTTGCCCTGCCAAAGATTTGAATTCAAATGTAGCCCACCCAAAAACTAGTTTTTAGATTTAATATTATTTAAATGTTGTGGAATATTAAACAAAAAAATGATAAAACCTTATGTTTTGCTTCATTGGCCTACACTTTTTGTGCCATTAGATCTTGTTCAGATCTACGGTGGGTGCTTCCCCACATGTTGAAAATGCATGATCTTTAAGTATTGCAGGAAAGCCCCTTGGCAACGCGTGGCAGGTGGATCCATGTCCTTCTTGTGGGCTGTAGGGTGGTAGGCTAAGCTAGCGATCCTATTGGTGCTTTCTTCCCCACATTCTGAGCTCATCAAACTTCCTGACAATGCGGAAGAGCCCCTTTCTGACATGTGTCCATATGACATCATGGCGGATAGTTGTGCAAAGGTCCAGAAGCATGTGTTCTGAGCACCATCAGATCTTTCAAGATCCATGGCTGGTGAACGCATGCAAGATGGAGTTACAAGGTCTTTAAACAATGTGGGCATGCCCCTTTATGACATGTGTCCCATGGCATCCCCTATTCTCAATTGTGCCTTCCACCGTCCAATGTGATCTAATCCATGGCTGGCACATGCCCACAAGATGAAGATGCAAGAATTTTAAGTATTGCAAGTATGCACCCTTGCGACGCATGGCTGGTGTGACATCATGGGCCCACCCTTCTAAAAGAGGTATCAAAAGCATGTCTTCGATGGTAGTTGTCAGGCAAGTTAGAGTATGACAACTTGGCTTGCAGTCCTGTAGAGCTTTGACCACTGTAGATTCAAATGAAATCAAAGGTTGGTGCATGCTCACAATAACAAGATGCAAGGACTTTCAGTAATGTGGGCAAGCACCTTGTTGCTGCATGTCCCTATGGGGCCAGATTGGTTTCATAAGCCATAGGGTGGTGCCAGGTAGTGCCAATTACATCCTAGGATGATGCCAGATGGGGCTGAGTTAGGTTGAGTCAGTTGTCAAGTGTTTCATGGGCCCCAAAATCTCAAAGGACAAGCATAGAATACAAAAGATCTTTCACGATCATTGATCTTATAGAGATCAATGATCAAGGCATCCCCACAATATGGAAGTGCAAGGAACTTAAGCAATGTGAGAAAGCACCTAAGGGACATGTGTCCCAACAGGCCCAACCAAGGTATTAACATGGAGGCAACGTAGTTGAGGCTGGCAGTTGGCAGGTACATCATGGTCGAGGTTTTGAGATGGCGCAGTTAGTTTAAAATGGATGGTCAACTTAGGAAGAACCTACTCAGTGGAAAAATGAAAAGAGATTGTTGGTCCATGTGGCTCATCCTAATGCTAGGGTTATGTTGACTTGCTGACCCTGCTAATTCATAGGCTAGAAATAGAGGGATTTGAGTTTTTGCATGAATTTGATCTTATGATCAATTCCAACCACCTTCAAATGAATGTTGAACATGGGAAAAAACTCCACCACCTCTAATCCTATCTATCTACTTGGTCAAGAAATTTAATGGCATCATTCTATCTTCTTAGGACCCTGTTCCAATAAAGATTAGATATCATTGCATATGGATCCCCATGATTATTCTTTGTAGGACTTAATGGTAGGTGGTTGCGAAATAAATTCAGTGAGAGGACACCCCAATTATGCTTGAACTATAAAGGTAGATTTTGTAAATTTTGTAAAGGTCAAGCCTTCTCTACTTTCTCTAATATTGCTTTGCAATTTCATGTGTAAATTCCCTTTGCCTCTAAACTATGTGACATTCTGCCTTATCTCCTTTATCCATTAATGTGAAAGTGCAAGAATCCTTTGCCTCTCATTGGTTTTTATGGATATTTGCAATCTGCATGACTGTATCCCTTCTAGCTTGTGAATGATATATAAGTGAATCTTCTCTTTCCTTGTGTCTTTTATCTAGGTTTTCTGATCTGCATGTGGTTGCTAGATTAAAGCATGTCTAAATGTGTGTATCTTTTGGTGTCATGATGGTTCAATAGTGCATGTATGGGTAAATATTGGTTTGAACACTCTATTTTGGTGCATCACCCCCTTAGGTTAGAATAGGCAGATTTTCTTTTCATACATTCCTTCTCCCTTTTCCTCTCCAAGAGTAGTTAGGTGTAGCTTGATAGTAAGAGGAAGCGAGCCTTCTCCAAAGATTCAACCTCATAGTTCAAGTCCCACAGCTTGGAGGTTGTTTCCATGTTTCACAAGGTTGTCCTTAGGTAAGAATTTGGACAAGGGTGCAAAACTCTATGACAACAGGAGGTTCTTATTATTGATTCAAAAAATGAAGAGAATGTCCAAGTGTTGAGAGTAAGGGATATTTGTGAAGTGATCAGTCCCATACTTTGGAACAACATGATGTTGATGTACTTGAAAGGAGTGATTTTTGTAAACACTTGTACCTTATTTTGGAGTTAATCAAATTGGTCCCCCTATTGGAGTAGGACCCAGAGACATAATCCATACCAAATGAACTCTAAGATCAAATGTGTTGTGCCCCTATCTCTCATTTCTCATTCTGTCATTTAATTTTGTGTTGTTCTTTCTTTTCAATTACGTTAATTTGATTCATTAAAAGTTTTAAATTAATTTTATGTAATTAGTTAGCATACCTATATAATAGACCTGGATCCTAATTAGATCATCACCTATCATAGATTAAAAAATATGGCATCATGAATAGGGGTACCAATTAGTCTGCATTTCTTGACACCAGTAAAACATCATTAAATGCATTTGGAATCACATTCAAAAATTGATCAAACAGATTTGTCTTAAGCTCAAAATTGAAACATAACAAGTTTCTGACCTTTAAAATAAAATGTAATAGGAATTTTAGCATTTCATTCAACTACTTTAGAGTTATAACAAGTAAAATAGGGCCTTCCAAAATTATCAACAATTTGCATCAGCATGACAACAGTAAATGAAAAACTTTGAGGGATTCAAAACCTAGTCAAACATATCAAAATGATTTGAAATCTGAAACATAGGTTCTTTGGTATGGACACTAAACACTCCCAAAGTGCTGAGTCATGAAATATTACTGGTTGCAAGATATTCAATTACAAACATGGCATCTTGTCACTATTAGAAATTGGTCAAAATGGGACTTCACAGAATGACTTGGAATGGAAATTTATCTTCATGGGATGAGTGAATACACTAAATGCAATGTGTTAGAAAAATTAAACACCTCATAGCCCTCAAATAGATAGCTAGGTATATATGCATTGAAGGTTCTTAAAGGGCTTAAAATCTTGGAATGGTGCTCAAATTGGGAAGGCAATTTTGAGTCCCAACACTCGCAAAGGGAACCCATGCAATGCTAGTCATGGGGGAATCATTAGGAATATAATTGCAACATCATTAAAGTTTAGTCTATTCTTCTTAGAATTACTTCTAGCCATAAATTTGAGATGGACAAAGCATATTTTATGATCAAGCTAGCTAAGGATATTGGTTGTAGGAAACTCTGGCTGGAAGGGGACTCTAGAAATATTGTCAATATCCTTAATAAAAAACATTACCCCACCTGGAGTTTTTCTAGCCTTCTTTGTAAAAGAAAATAAGACCTCAATTTTTTTCAAAAAATGTTCAATACTCATAACTATTGTGAGACAAACAAATTGGCTGATTAGATGGCCAACCTTGTAGTCCAAAATAATGAAATTATCATGTGAACTAGCTAGCTAAGAATGGATGATGATTTAAAAGCTAAGTGTAATTATGAAAGAATCAAAAGGAAAAAATCTAAGTTTGATATCCTCCAAGCCTCCACTTAGAAAATCGTCATTGCTTCCATTTATTTCTTTAATTGAAATGGTTTATGTGCTTGCATGATTGGTGAGACTTCACATAGATTGTGGGTGCTTTTTGGGCTTTCAAGAGTGTAGTGCCTCTCATGTTTGTAGTCTGAACCTTTTTATATTTTGATTCAAGAGATAATTGATACTCTTGTTATGTTACTTTTGAGATGACTCGAGGGTCAAATGTTATACTTTGATTTTAGTATCATAAATGCCATACTACTATGTTGCTTAGTTTATCATGTTTGCATGTTGATGCCATTTTTATATGACAACTTATATTTTATGATGATATCTAGTTATCCAGTATTTGGACATATCTTTGATTATGCTCTATGGTAGATTTAATGCTATGGTTATTTACTTCATTCTTGCTTCATTATACTTTATGTGAATGTAAGTGATGTAAATGAATTATTTTGGTATAGTTGAATAAATAGTTAAATTAGTTATTTAATGCATTTATTTCTTCAACTATGTTATTATATGTAACTATAATTGATTGTGTATTTCAATGCGCATGATTTATATCCCTAGTAGTGATGCATGGAGTTAGTGATTCAATTGTTCATAATTTTTAATGTTGTCCCTATATGGATGACATATCCTTAATTAATTGTTTAACTTAAACCTTTTAGTGAATATTAAATCCAAACTATGTTTCATTATGTGATTAGACTGGTGAGTGTGTCTGTGCATTTTAGGGGTTCACATTGTCGTGAAATTTGTTAAGGAAATTGCTATGATTTTAGTTTTTTGGGCTTTAACTTTTATTGAATTTAATTTCTAGTAACTTTTTCATAGATGAATTCCTATTACTAGGAATAGCTTATTTTCATTTGGATAAATTCAAAGTCTAGCTAGTCTAACTAGCTATTTTCCTAATCAATTATTCACTCAAAAAGTGAATAAGTATTGAAAGAGGAATTTAATTCCTCACTTCTTACATTTGCAATTTTGAAAATTGAGAGCTCTTTCTAAAGTCCTTTTCTAAAGGATTTCATTTCAGTTCATTGTGAGAGGTACGAGCATGTGATCTTCATGAGGAAAAACTCATTTGATCAAGTTTAGGGAGACCTTGCTTTGTCATCATTTTCAGCTATATTTGTGGATTAATTATTTTACCTAGCTATTTTTTGTTTTAGTTGTTTTGGCTGTCGTGTACGACCCTCCCATTCTCATGTTTCAACTCTATTTTTGGTTTTTATTTCTGGTAGTTGTTTTCTTTGAGGCTAAGAATTAGTGTTCCCCTACATTTCTCTTTGGTCATTCTGCCTAGTTGTTCAGCTATGAACATTTTCCCAATTTTTGGGATGAGGGATTGAACTTTTGCACTGTTATGCTAGTAAGTTTTGTATATGGTGTTTGTACCAAAATTTTGTTGGATTTTGAAGGATTTTGTGCCCTAAGATCAAATGAGTTTTAATTTCAAAGTTTTCTAGTTTCAGGATTTTTACCTCATTTTGCATGCCACCCTATTTTATTGGGTTTTCTTGGGATGATATTAGTCGTGGACCTAGATCATCTATTTGGATGTTAGTCAGACCATTGTTCCACATTTATGTTGCATTGGGATGCATGTTGCATCTGTCCTCCTAAGTCTAATTTTGGTTGAGTGTATTTTTCTTGTGATCTTCATGATGGTGGTGCACCACACATGAGTATGTATGCACACATTTGTAGGGTGACATGTGAGGCCTGATCTTCCATGGACTTGTCAAAAGTTATGACCATTTGGGGTTGGGTTAGGAATGTGCATACCTACATGCACTCATTATTGGATGAGCATGGGTAGGGGAGGGTAGCACATGGAGGGGGCTTCTATTCATGTAGCCTAGTGTCCATGCGCAATGCATTTGCATGCAGAAGCTTTAATCAAGTGATAACTAAATAAAACACTGAGTGGTAATAAAACTTAAGATAATAAAAGGTTTAGTTCAAGAACCTTCTATTGGGGAGTTGAACCACATGATCTGAGCTTGGACCCTACGATGCCAAGTGATTCTCCATGATGCCAACCCCTACATGGTAGCCCATTAAGTGTCTAACTAGGACCTATATTTTATGCATTGTCTTTGATCTTGCTTTCGATCATCATTACTATCTGGCTTGAGTGTTAACCATTGATGTTTTCTTTATGTGTGTTTGTGGTTGGATCATTATCTCCATCAATATGGCGGGAGTGGACCTATGGGTTCTATTGGGTGGTCGTTATGCATGAGGTCAACAACAAGAATCCATTGTGCAATTCCTCTCTTGAAAAGCTAATCTTTTTAGGATCAACTCCAAGATCTAGTATTTGTCTTGCGATGTACCCAAATCCACTTAGTTGAAGATAAATGTGATTTTTTATGAGGAAGCCTTTGCTAGTTCTATTATGATCTTAGAATGAAGTAAATCTATTCGCTATCTCAAAATAATACACAAAAGAACAATGTTTTTGTATTTTTTATATTTTAATGAATGCAATCTAACAGTGCAACTAAAATGAGTTCATATTCTAACAAGGGGTTAGCAAAGAAAATAATGAAACTAGAAGAAAATAACATGAAATTGAAATAAATTTAAATTGAAAATCTAATGGACATAAGCTACAGAAAAAAACACATTGCAAGTTAAACTTTTGAAGAAATTGGTAGGAAACCAATGAAAATAGGAGTAGCACTTCCTAGAATCCACTGATGCAATCGTCAGTGAGAAACTTTAACAATTGTATGATATTTCACCTTTCATCAAGTCAAAAGGCCACAAAAAGTGCGCTCATGTGAGAAAAAATGCTATGCAAACACAATTCAATGATCTCTTCTTAAGCTCGATATGTCAGTGGAATTCATAAATCTATAGCAAAGACTAGAACTAAAAGATCACACAACTAGAAACAAAACAATAAACCTTTGGTTGAATCACAATCTCCTGAAAAAAATTCATAAAACAATGACACATTTAGGTAAGAATCACTACACTCAAAATGTGAGTACTAAAAGTATAATTTTATTACATAATAATGGTGGCCATTGTTACATATTAAAATGGAGTAATTGTAAGAAATCATATCATCAATTTGTGTTGAGAGTTAGAGATATCTTCATGCAATAAAATGCTTTAAAAACATTAAAACAAACTAAATATATATACAATCTAACAATTAATATGGCTCTTAGAGGGACTCCATTCATATTTTATTCATTAATTGGATGCATGAGCCCTTTACATGTCAAAAATAGAGAAAATATGAGAGAAAAATTAGGAGGAAGCCTTCAGTCAAAGTAGGAGCATTTTGAGGTGCCAAAAATAGAAGCTAGTCCTTTACTAGGCATGTGTCAAAGTTAAACCACCAGCAAAATGCATTTTTGATGCATAGAAAACACTATTTTTCGAACAAGTAGTTAACTATCAGCACACCTTTGAATTACAGAGCTACAGACCTACGCACCTATGGAGCTGTGGACCTCAACAAGGTCAAAAATTTCAAAATTTTACTAAGTGTCAAAATTAAAATTTTGGCATCTGGGTTTTGTTTCCCAAAGCTAAATTTGAATGTTTTCCCTTGAATTTCTCTATCATCTCAATAGTTTTAACCACATTCAAAAGATCTAAAGCCTCATACTTATCTTTTATGTTCTATTTGTAATTGTCTACCTCAATTTGGCTATCAGCAAAATCCTCAAGTTTGGTATCCAATTCTAACTTGGCTTCTTCTATCCTAAAGGCTTGTTGGATGTCCTCATCATCAACGACCTCCAAAAAAATCTTCCTAAAATTCCCCACTACTATCTCTATAAGTAAAAACTTTTCTCATTCCTCATCTTCAAAAATATCCAACCATGCATCACTGTAGTGTCTCTCTGCTTCCAAAATTTGCTCTTGTGCTTGGTCCTTGAGCTGATGAATCTCCTCATGTAATGTCTCCATTACTTTATTTCTATCTGCTATCTTTTTGTCCAATCATAAATCATCTCTAATTCTTCTCTGGTACATACATCAATCAAAACCCAGTATCTTTGGCACTTTATGGCTTGTAGAGTCTACAAATCCTTACTCTAAGCATTTACCTCATCCATGATACTAAAGTCCTACTTCAAAATTGCTATGATCTTATTCACATTCTCCTACATAGCATGCAGTAACTTCAAATTCCACATGATTATTGTAACACCTTTCTCCTCAAGAATTTCACTCCACTCCTGACAAGCCTTCAAAAATGGGTCAAGTTGCACACCTCCCCTTCCCTAAGTATGGTATTTAAAGTTTGCTCGAGGTGCTCAAGATCAAGAGGACCAAAAAATTCAACTAGATATCTTTTTTAGATCTCAACCTACTTTAAAAGTGCTTGAAGTTCAATCTCATCTTGCTCCATGTGCTTAAGAACCTCTTTGATTCCCATATTCATCATTTGTTGGGCTGAATCCCATGTAGGCCTTTCCAACATAACATCTTTTAATTCATAACCTTCAAGGCTAAGGCCTTCTACATCTATTCCTTTAGGAGGAAGAGACACTTGTGCAAATAAACCCTGGTTCCTAATGTTGTTGAAAAATGCCAATGGAGTTGCCTCATGTGATGGAGATTCAAGTTTATTCAGGATCTCTACAATATGACAAATGTCTTCCTCTAAAGCATGGAATTGAGGCTTAATGCTCCTCCTTATTTCTTTTCAAATCCATCTAGGGATGTGTCCTATTGAGGACCTAGCTCTTTATGAAAAAGGGGTGTCTTCTACTATCTCCTTACCCTTATCACTTCTGATTGGAGTCATCTCTTGTTGGGAGAGCTCTCCTTCTTCTATATCCTTAGTCTCAATAGACCTTGTAGCCTAAGCCTCGATGTCTTGGGAAGGTGGTTGAGAATATTCCACCAATTGTCCCTCCTTTGAAACTTCATCAATCACCCTTTGTTCTTGTTTCTCCTCCTCCGATGGTTATTTTTGACCCTGTTCTTCCTCTAAAATCTAAGGTGGAGGGGTCACTGGGCCCTATTTTACTACTGTAACTCATGTTGGAGATGGAAGAATAAGATCAGGACCCTATGTATCTGGTAACATCTTAATCCAGTCTTCTTGTTGAGGTTCACCTATAAGGGTGTCCCTGATCTTATCCCCATTCAAATCTATACCTATGGGCATGAAATAAAAAACTAACATTCAGAAAACATCATCACCCTCTTCACTTCACTCATCCACCCACCGTTGTACTTCATCTTCCAAAGAAAAGAGTTCTAAGGGTTATGCTTGAGTGGAGGGTAGGGTACTCATGGCACTCTTTCTTCTTTGCAACTCTATAGCTCTAGCTAGCTGAGTTCTTCCCTATAGGGGAACTTGTTCCTCTTCCTCTTCTGATTCTTCTTCTTCCTCCTCTTCATCTCCTTCAAGAATGCATTTAGGAATAGATGGATTAGGCACTAATCCTCTACTATTCCTTTATCTTTTGTTCATCTAAATCTTAATCTTTTTCTTATGTTTCTTGGAAGTAGAAAGAGAAGCTGGCTTATCTTTCATAGGAGGAATGGAAGCTTGTGGAATCTCTCCCTCTTCTGGTTGGCTAGATAAAATGGGAGGCAACTGCAGTTCATCCTAGACTTGGGTAGCTCTAGTATCTTGGGACCATTGTGGACTCTATTCTTGTTTATTGGGGAGGCGCCTGTTCTATCTGAATCCTCTTAGGAGATGTCCTCTTTCTTTTGTTCTTTCCTTTCTTTTCAGGAGGGTGATAATATCCAACTAGGTGATCAAGGTTGTACACTGTCTCTACCCTGATAGGACATTAGGCTACAAAGGTAGGAATTGTGACTTTCTTTCCTCTACCTCTTTCTGGGTGAGCATGTATGTGAAAGATCACTGTGTCAGGAATTCAATCAAGTGGAAAAAGTTTCTTGATCCAATCCTTTGTCATGCTAATGACATGCCTTGCTTGATGATTAATAGCATCATCCTCCTCCCTGTCAACCTCAACATTCATAATGAGTCTTTCACCAATTTTATCAGCATTGAATAGGGGATCTAGTAACTCCTTATAATCATGTTACTTTATCTCCTCCAAAATGTTTAATTGGAGAGTCTTTTCTGCTAGATACAAAGTCATCCTACAATAGTCCCTAATGTGGATATCATAGTCATTTGTGGCATTCATCCAATGATCTTCAATAGCATCCTTGTGATGGAAGTAATTTTTTTCCAGACTCTCCACTCTCCTGATATTATCACAATTGGGCCAGGGAGAGTTCTATTCTTCAAGGGGATAGTTCTCCCATTCACATTTGAATGATGGAATATCCTACTTTTGCTTCACCTGATATGGTCCAATGACAAATCGCCATGCCCAACAAGGTCTTTTTTGTCTCCTTATGTTCTCATAGGTTGACTCAATTTGCCAAGAAATCTTCAATAGCACTAGTTTGTTACTTGGGTATCTTGCAAGCTTCTTACAATCTATGGATGCACTAGGTACCCATATACATATGAATGTTTTAAACTGGATGAAGTAGGCTTCAAGAGCTATAATCTATGCTTTGGCTTCATTGAATAGCCTCTTTCTATAATCTTCCTTAATGAATCAAATGATCACAAAGATGAATGCATCATTGATGATTTTGTGCTCCTTACTCTAGTTTGAGAACTTCTTCCTCACCAACTAAGGGTAGACTATGTATGGCCAGGCATTAAGATCCTACATACTGCCTCTCTTGTACAAACTAGGATAGTTTGTCAACCTCACTGCAAGAAAGTACACCATGTAAGAAGTCATGTAAAAATTCTTCATGTTCTTCACTATCCTCAATTAAAGCAAACAGATTTCCACAATCCATGAATATTGTATTAATTTCTGGGGAAGATTGTGTAAGAGTTTTTTCATCAACGTTTCGGATCATACTATATGATCCATCATCAAGATGCCAAAGAGTCAATGAGAGCAAAAATATGGAATGTAGATCTAAGAGTGGGGATAAAAAAGAGGAAGGAGAGATGGAAAGGGCACGGAGAATGAGGAGACATGGAAGATGGAGAGAGTGAGAAGTGAAGAAAAGAAACAAACAAGAGAAGGGGTAGGGAAAGAAAAAATAGAAGGAAAAAATAAATAAAAATAAAAATGATAGGTATACAAAAATAAAATATAAAAAGTATAAAAATATAAATAAAAGAATATATATATATATATATATATATATATATATAAAATCCAAAAAACCTAAAATTGTATATATATATATATACATATACATATATATATATATATATATATGTGTGTGTGTATGTATATATATGTATATGTATATATATATATATGTATATATATATATAAACCAAAAATACCTGGATAAATCAACAAGAATAAATTAATAAATAATAAAAATAAATATAAGAATGAAGATAAAAAAAAGCACACGAAAAGAAATATAAAAATCTAAATGCAGAAGTGAAAGTAAATAAACGTAAAAAGTAAAAAAATAAATAGAATAAGAGAAACAAAAACAAAAATGATAAAAAGAAAAAGAAAAGGGGGACGAGAGAATATCTAAACCTATTATATTAAAACAAGAAAAAGACAGAATAGAAAGAAAAAGAATTAAAAATAAAAATGGAAGGAATACAACATAATAAATATCAATATATATATATATATATATATATAAACATAAATAAATCAGAAATACTTAAATAAATCAACAAGAAAAAATTAATAAATTATATATAGCCAAAAAAAATACAAATAAATATAAAAACCAAAAATACCTAAAACAAAAATAAATAAATAAATAAAAATAACAATAAAAACTAATAAAATAAAAATAAAAATAAAAATAAAAATCAACAAGGATAAATTAATAAATAATAAATAAATAAATAGGAAAGAAGATAGAGAAGCGAACGAAAAGAAATATTAAAAATGGAAAAGAGAAATTAAATAAATGTAAAAAGTAATCAAAATAAAGAGAATAAGAGAAAGAAAAATAAAAAAATAAAAGGAGGAAAAAAGGGGGGCGAGAGAAAATAAATAAACCTATTAGATTAAAAAAGAAGAAAAAGAATGGAAAGAAAAAAGAATTCAAAATAAAAAATAAAAAGGAAAGGAATACAAAAATAAATAAATATAAATATAAATGTAGACCAAAAATACCTAAGAAAATCAACAAAGAGAAGAAGAAAGGACACGAAGAGAAAAACTTGAACTAGGGTGACGAAGGGAGAGGCAGAGGGAGAAAGAGGGAGAAAGAGAGAGAGTGCGTGGGGAGGAGACGAGGACAAGCATCCACCAAGAGTTGGAAGAGCGAGGGGGAAGGGAGAGAGCCAGGGGGGGAAAGGGGAGCCAAGAGAGAGAAAAAGAAGAGAAAGGGAGGAAAGAAACCCGAGCTAGGAGGAAAGACCACGAGGCAAAGGAGGAGGGAGGGAAGATAACAGAGGATGCCAAGAGGTGCTCAAGTTCCAACCATCATCGCGATTGAGATTAGAAGGGTTGTTAAAGATTTCAATAGCCTCTTTGAGTTTCCTCCTGAAGAAATTGTCTTCCCTGCACACAATATGAGCTTTCTCTGAGAAGATATGATGCTTAGTGGTGGCGGAGTGTTCTGCCAAGGCTGATTTGGCCACTCATTCATGCCTAATGTCCGCAGCATGTTCTTTGATCCTCATGTGGATAGAGTGACCTATTTCACCTATATAAGGAGTGCCACAAGAGCACTGAACCTTATAGACACCAGATTCCAAGAAGACATCCCTGGGGTCTTTAAGTAAGGGGATGCAATTCTTCAAGGTGGTCAAGGGTCTGAAAGCCACCTGCACACCATACTTGGTAAGAATCTTGGAAATCTTATGAGAGATGCCAGCAACGAAAGGAAGAGAGAAAAATGAAGAGGGGTCTGGGGGAGAAGAGGAAGGAACCAAGGAGGCACCAGAGAAAGTCCTAGCAAGGTTGAAAGCTTGAGAGATTTGTTTGTGTGAATAGCCATTCCATTTGAAGACTTTGCGGAGGTGGGAGAGCTCATGGTCTAAGTTGTCTTTATTGCAAATACGGAAGGCTCTCAAGGCAAGGGTTTTGATAATGCCCACTTTTTGGCTAGGGTGGTGGTGCAAAGCAACATGAAGATAGTGGTCGGTATGAGTGGCTTTGCGGAAAACCTTGCGACCTAAGGTACCATCAGGTTTCTTGATAATCAAGATGTCAAGAAAAGGTAAGCACTTGGCAGATTCAACCTCTTTGGTGAAAGAAATGAAAGAAGCCAAATTATTGAGATGCACATGAAACTCTTCAAGCTTTTCAAGGCCATGGGGCCAACAGATGTTGGTGTCATCAACATAACATTTCCACCATTTAGGTTTGAGAGGGAAAGAACGCAGAGCAATGTCTTCGAAATATTCCATATAGAGGTTGGCGACAAGTGGAGAGAGGGGCGAGCCCATGGCCACTCCATCCAATTATTCATAAATAACTCCTTGGAAAGAGAAGAAAGTGGATCGAAGACATAACTCTACTAAGGAGGCAACCTCAGAATTGACTTTGCGACTGATGATGTCAATAGCATCGAGGATGGGGACTTTGGTGAAGAGGGAAACAACATCAAAGCTGACCAAGATATTCCTATCATCGCAAGAGGCATCTCAGATAAAATACTCAAAATGTTGAGAGTCCTTGACAAATGAGCCACCATTACCAACATGAGGGGATAAGAGCTTAGCTAGGAAAGAAGCCAGCTTGTAGGTTGGGGAACCCATAGTATCCACAACGGGCCTCAATGGAATGTTGGCTTTGTGGATCTTGGGGATGCCATAGATACGAGGAGTAAGCTCTTTGAAGGGCAGGAGATGCCTCTTGGTGGCATCATCAAAAGAGGAGTTGGCAATAGCCATTTTGACCTTCTTCAAGATTTTACTGCATGGGTTACGATGAACAACCCTATAGCTGCTAAGGTCTGAGAGAAGGTCATACATCTTGGCAATATAGTCAGATTTATCCAAGATAACAGTGGCATTGCCTTTATCTGCCCTGGAGATAACAAGGTCATGATTGCGAAGAAGGTGTTGGAAGGCAAGAGACTCAGAACGGGGGATATTACACTTGGGCGGTTTGGCACGCCTTAAAGAAACTGCACAATCTTGCCTAATCATCTCAGCAGTAGCAGAGGGGAGGGAATGAGCCGCATTCTCAACTTCAACCAAAAAATTGATGTGAGGAATGGAGCAGGGAGAGATAGAGAAATTGAGGCCTCTACTGAGAAACTTAAAAGTGAGGGGGTCTAAAAGAGTATGGGATAGGTTGACCACAAGTTTTGACTCCCAATATAACGGGAAGTGAAGAACAAGGTGGAGGGGGAGGGGAACCAGAGCGATGGACAAACTTAGACAATGAATGATGGGAAGGTGGGGTAGCACTCAGACTGAGAAAATGAGGGCCTGGAGAGGATGCCCGAGGTTTAGAAAGGTGAGGAGAGAGAGAGGAGGCCCACAATTTGGGAGAGCAAGGAGCACACGAAAAGGAAGAAGAAGAAAAGAAGAGATGGGACACTTGGTTAGAGGGGCTGGTGAGCAGAGCAATGGCTGAAATGATACCAACCTTGGATAAATGCGAATTGGTGGGTGGGGAAAGCATGTCCAAGCTGGAAATAGATGACAGGTGAATAGATGAGCCCAACACATTAAGGCAGCAAGAAAAATGAGGAGGAGTAGATGGAAGTGTACCTTGCACCAAGGATGAGCTAATGGGCAGTGACCATTGCTGGAGTGGAGAGTATGACCTGGTGCTACATTGTTGAGCACTGTGAACCATAGACTAGTATTCAGAGAGTGAGAAGGAAGGCATACGGATCCTGTAGGATGGAGGAGTAGAAGAGATCTGGGGCATAGAGGCCTCAGGTGGAAACAACGAGTGAGGAGTAGCCGCTGACGTGTTAGAAGATGCAGCCTCAAACCGAGGTGGTGGGGGGAGTGGGAGGGGCTGGGAAAGAGTAGGAAGAGGAAAATGAGGAAGGGAAGCAAGATGAGATGAAAGCTAGGAAGGCTGCAGAGCAACGGGGTTTGACTTATGGTCAAGGGAGGGGGAGTATGAGAGCAGGAGAAAGGGACAGAGCCGAGGGAGGAGGAAGAGGGACACTGCTGAGACGAGCTGGAAAGAAGAGGAGGGGTAGGTGGGGGAATAGACAAAGGCTCAGCAGAGAGGATGGGGGTTGGAATGAAGAATGAAGGACTGAATCCTTGTTGTTTCCTGAGGAGTCTGTAGAATTTCCTCTTTTGTCTTCTGATACAATCCTCTGTTCGACCCAAAGCTTTGGCATGAGAGGCGATGTCCAAATGAATCTAAAGGTCCAGTCTAAGTGACGTAGAGAGCTCCAAATGAAGATAGAAAAGTTGGCAATTAAGACTATTAATGGATCTCCTTGTGGATTGGATGATGGCTTTGAGGAGAGAAAAGGCTGCCCGCGAGAATATGTGCCTGGTGTGAACATTCCAAAGGTGGTGTGAGATTTTGATGAAAGAAGGAAGGAGTTGCGAGTCTTTGCAACATTTTAAGAAGGCTAGATCTGCAATCCTCTTTGAGAGCTTGGTCCTCAAAAACTCAAATTTCTTAGATTTCACTGATAATTCCCTCCCATGAAGGGTATCAATCAAAGCAAACAGATTTCCACAATCCATCAATATTGTATTAATTTCTGGGGAAGATTGTGTAAGAGTTTTTTCATCAACGTTTTGGATCATACTATATGATCCATCATCAGGATGCCAAAGAGTCAATGAGAGAAAAAATATGGAATGCAGATCTAAGAGTGGGGATAAAAAGAGGAAGGAGAGATGGAAAGGGCACAGAGACATGGAAGACGGAGAGAGTGAGAAGTCAAGAAAAGAAACAAAGAAGAGAAGGGGCAGGGAAAAAAAAAATAGAAGGAAAAAAGAATTTAAAATAAAAATGATAGGAATACAAAAATAAAATATTAAAGGTATAAAAATATAAATAAAAGAATAAATATATATGTATATGGGTGTATATATACACCCATATATATATATATATTTATTCTTTTATATATATTTTTATACCTTTTATATTTTATTTTTGTATTCCTATCATTTTTATTTTAAATTCTTTTTTCCTTCTATTTTTTCTTTCCCTGCCCCTTCTCTTCTTTGTTTCTTTTCTTGACTTCTCACTCTCTCCGTCTTCCATGTCTCTGTGCCCTTTCCATCTCTCCTTCCTCTTTTTATCCCCACTCTTAGATCTGCATTCCATATTTTTTCTCTCATTGACTCTTTGGCATCCTGATGATGGATCATATAGTATGATCCAAAACGTTGATAGAAAAACTCTTACACAATCTTCCCCAGAAATTAATACAAAATGTCCTCAATTGCTCACATAAGTTTTCACTTAGTGTGGTGGACTAGTCCAATAGTTTATTTTCCTGTTTGATGGTGTCAATGAATTTTACCATAAAGGTACTAAGGTGGCCTGCTATAGATAACCCCATAACTCTACTCAAGAGAATGATAGAATATCCAATGTCCTTTTTCATGTATCCTGGAGTCATGTCCACTTTACTTGTTATCCTTCCTCAAGGAGGCTTCTCAATGAGGTATGAAGATTGTATGATGTCAACTGCTTCCAGTTGGTGTTCCCTATACCATCTCTTAGTAGCTTTGTATGGGAACATAATGAACTAATCTACTCTTAAAAGATGGAATACCCTCTCAATGTTATTGGGTCATACATAGGTCCAACACAACTTTTCCAGTGACAATCTTGACTATTCTTTCATCAGGAACAAAATGTTGTAACAAGGCCATGATTAGTTTAGTAGATTGTACTAACATGGGGTGTGACATAGTATTTGCCAATCCAAAATAGATCAACATGGATACCAAGGTTGATCTCTATGTTGGCTTGTTACAAATTCTTAAGAATTCTCCTAGATCCATGTGCCCTAAATCAACATCTCAAATCTCTGTGTGGTCGTCATGGAATCTCAACTTTGAGGGTATGCCTTGGAATTTGAATATGACAAGTTTGGGTGCAACTCTAGATTTGGACGCCATTTGATCACCTGCACATCATGAGAAAAATGTTTATTAGTCAAAAGATAAAATGTAAAAGCTATAACTTGAAATAAGAATAAGGGGAAAAAAATGACCAATTTGGGTATTTTTAAATATTTTAATAGTTTCTTTTTTAATCATTTTATTTTCTCTTTTTTTTTTATTTTTAGAATTTTATATTAATTAATTTTTTATATAAAATTTAATATTATTTATTATTACTTTTTTATTATTTGTTTTCTCAAAATTTAAATCAAATTAAAAAATGTGAAGGGGTTGATGCGTGTTCAAATCGTGTGCTGTGGGCGAAAGGCATGCTACGAGCACAAGAAGTGCTGCAATTGGTTATGTTTTGATTCGAGCACTACTTGTAATGGTGTCATAGTGGCCAAAAGGCCATGTGATGGTGGGGAAGACAATGTGTGCATCATGTAGGATGCACTATGTAGGCACTATGCGATGGCAGAGGTTACAGTGAAAGTGAGCATCGCACTGTGGCTTGAGTCCAGCGTGCACTAAGGGTGCAACCAATATGAATGCCACATCATGGCTTAAGCACCACACACACAAAGGGTGCAACCAATGTTAATGCCATGCTCCATCTTGAGTGTAGTGCATGCTAAGGATGCAACCAATGTAAATGTCATGTGCTAGCTTAAGTACTGTGCGTGCTAAGGGTACAACTAATGTGAATGTCACGCCACCATGCTAGCTTGCAGTACCCATGTAGCACAGTGCCATGAAGGTGAGCTATAGAGTACTCACCTTGTTTACTTGGTCACTCCAATGAAAATAAAAAAAATCTTTAAGTGTTTGAAGATGGGTGTAGGATTTTATAACCCTAGTGCTAGGATGGGTGCACAGAGTGCCTCAGTGTGCACTTCGTCCACGGGCGCTTTTTTTTTTGAATTTTATAATTTTAATACTTTTTTCAATTTTTTACAATTTTTTGTGTTTTTTCAATTTTCTAATATTTTGATTTTTTTTCCTAATATTTTGATTTTTTGATTTTTTTGTAATTTTGACGACTCTAATACTCTAAACTTCTAATATTTTCTGTCAACTCTTGAACTATGAGTCTAGGAGTTGAAAAAAAAGTAGGGGGTCATCATTTCTAGTGAGGAATGGGGCATGTGTTGTGGATACCACAAAAAATAGCTCCAAAAAAAGGAAGAAATGACTAAGGCATTTCTTCATCAATAAACATCCTTCCAATGTGTATCAAACACCAACCAAAATTTGAACATCTTGAGCATCTTTCAGATGACTTTACAATCAAAATGTCAGAATTTGAAACCTTTTAGCTCAGTGTGTGCATTGGGTATTCATTTCCTTTGATGCCTTAGGATGCCATGTATCAAAGTTTTCTGTCAACTCAAAACAATCTTCCACTCCTCCTAGCTCATTCATTTAGAATCTTGACAAATGCTATTCACTAATCAACTACTTGACTAGATGGGAGAATCAGTTCGAGGGCTCTAGGTGGGATGCTATGTTCTTTTAAATTTCTAGCAAATTTGAATAGTTGCTCCATGTCGTTCAGAATGCTACTTTTGATGAAGCAATATTATGAATACAAGACACTTTATTTTGAAGACATATCTTTTGCCATTTCAGATTTTTAGAATCCTTCAATCTTAACACCGTATTTTCTCTTTTATTTCCTTATTATCTTTTATTTCCTTTTTCTATATCCTAACCATGCTTAGACTATGTAGTCAGGACATCAGTGTCATTTCTTGGATTTGATCTCTTGCAAACATCCCTAGCATTCCTCTTTTAGAACTTTCAAAAGCTCTCACACTAAATAATGACCTTAGCAACCATTTGAGGAGACCCCTCTTGTTTGAACCAGTTGAAGTTTGGATTGTCCCTCATCATCTTTGATTCTGATTCAACAACACCTAAAATAATTAAATTTTTAATTTTGCAAAGTGTTGAGAACTTGTTGGTCTAGGCTTCTAATTTCAAGACTGAAAGTTCCCTATTTCCACAAGAAATGTCGATTGCTCGATTGGTATAAGACACTCAATCGTCCAAATATTTAGACAAAGAAATACCTCTTCCTAAAATCA
Organism: Cupressus sempervirens; assembly: GCA_028749045.1. NCBI lineage: Eukaryota > Viridiplantae > Streptophyta > Pinopsida > Cupressales > Cupressaceae > Cupressus > Cupressus sempervirens. Next base: position 69,651,790 of record CM053790.1, on the reverse strand, counting down.
GAATCAAAAATGGTTACTAAAATCTTGAGAGAAAACCTCAAGTACACCTTACCCCCTAGGATTGACACAACTTTGAAAGAAAACACACGATTCAAAGAAAACACACAACATGAAAGCAAAAAAACTTGTAGAAATAAAAATCTAAGCTAAATGCAAAAATAAAATCTAACTAATTTTTTTAATTTTTTTTTTAATTTTTCTTTTAGGCTTCAAAATAATGCTTCAAAAATTGCCCATTTATGGGCAAGGGAAGAAATTCCCCCTGTAAGGAACTGAGCCTAAAATTATTTTCTCCAAGAATTTTTACAATTTGATAAGTGCTTGTCCACAAGCATTGAAACTTGGTATGGTTGTCTAACTTTTCTTTCGCTTTATCCCAAAGTAGAACAAGGTCAAAAATCCTAAATGACTTTATTATGACACTCTTGTTGAACCATCTTTTCACAATAGCTTGATGTTTAGCCATGTGCTCCAATGCAGTTGTCTATTTCTCATCCATCTCTAAAAGATTCATCAATATGATTTGTACTTTTTTAGCATCTTCAACATACCCACTCATGGACTTCAAAATAGGAATCCTAAGGTTGAGTGGAAATATTGGCTCTTGTCCATAAACAAGCAAATAAGGATAAGTTCCCAAAGCATTTTTGCCTCTCACTCGATCAGTCCATAAGGCATATTTGAGTTGTGTATGCCAATCTTTAGGATTCTCCTTCAACAATCATCTGATTATTGTGATCAAGTTCTTGTTTGTAGATTCTTCTATCCCGTTTCCTTGTGGGTAGTAATTTGAAGAGAAATTGATAATGAATTCATTTTCAAATGCCCACTAGGTCAAAAATGTAGATGCAAAAGCAAACCCGTTATCACACACAAGGGTGAATGGTATTCCAAACCTGGTAACAATATTTTCTTTCAAAAAGTTTGTCACCACCTTAGCAGTGCAATTTCTGAATGTTTCTACCTTGGTCCATCATGTGCAATAATCCATAGCTATAAGAATAAATGCATGTCCAGTTGATGATGGTGGGTTGACTGGACCAATGAAATTTAGCCCCCATTTTGGGAAGGGGTGTATCTCATACATAGGCTATAAGGGCATTACCAGATTCCTTTCTTTATTGGCACTGGTTTGATAGATATGGCAAGAGTGTACATGCTCAAAAGTGTCTTTGAATATCAAGGGCAAAAAATAACCCAATCTTAGAAACATTTGGGTCGTTGCTTCTGTCAAACCATGTCCTGTACCATACTTATCATGAAACTGCTCCAAGACTTCCCTAGCTTCCTCCTATCCTAAGCATTTCAGATAAATCCCTTCATAATTCCTTTTATACAACTTGTTTTTATCTATCATATAAGATTCACACTTCATTTTATGTCCCCTACATTGTGAACTATTCATCTATTTGGGACACTGGTCTCGTAGGAGGTAATAAATAATGTCTTGATACCAAACGTCTATCACTACACCCTGATTAATGTCAACATGTGATACAACTATCTTCTTTTGATCATCCTCATTTGTTGCATTGTCAAATTTGAATTCCTTTTCTTTTCCATCCCAATTATCATTTATAATCTTTGACAACCCTTGACCTCTGACTAATCTCATAGATTGAATTTTAGGATCGAATTCTTGAAGTATAGCCATCCACTTTCCTCTTCTTTCACCAAGTTCATTCTACATTAAAAGCATCTCTATTGTGGGATAAGGTACAATTGCATACACCTTACTTATTAGTATGTAATGATAGAATTTATTTACTACCTTGATTAATGCAAAGGATTATTTATCAAGGTTTGAATAATTCAAATCTGCATTCTTCAAAGGACAACTCATAAAAGTAATTGGTCTTTCATCTTCCTTTTCCCTTTTTTGTGTCAAGATCCATGCACAAGAGTGTTCGAAAGCAAAGAGATAGATCTTGAAAGGTAACTTGTAATCAGGACTTACCAAGATGGGAGCTATAGAAATGGCAACCTTGATATCTTCAAATGACTTCTTTATCTTTGGTACCCATTCCATCTTAGCCCCCTTTTTTGAGTAAATCATTAAGGGGATGAACTATCTCTGCAAACCCACTTATGAATTTTCACACAAAGTTTATCCTTATGAAGAAAGCCTTCAATTCCTTCTGACTACGTAGAGGTGCTAATTTTAGAATAGATTCAACTCTATCTAGATCAATGGAGATTCTAGTTTTAGAAATAACTTGTCCCAGGAGCTTTCCTTTAGTAACACCAAATGAACATTTCTTGGGATTGAGAGATATGCCATATTTACAACATATATTGAATACCAGTCTCAGATCAGAAATATTTGTACTCTGATCTTTCAAAAAGATAGTTAAGTCATCCATGTAGATGATTATATATCTATTAATCAATCCTTTGAAAGCTTCATCCATCACTCATTGAAATGTAGCTCCTGCATTAATTAGTCCAAAGGGAATTCTTCTATAAGAAAAAGTTCCCCACTTCATTGTAAAGGCCATCTTTAGTCACTCTTCTTCATCAACCATTACCTAATTATATCTTGAATATCTATCTAGGAAAGAAATCATTTTTGAACTATTTACAATTTGCAGAACCTCATCAAGTGAAGGTAGAGGATAATTGTCCTTTTGAGATGCTAGATTCAAGTTATGAAAGTCAACACAAAGATGAATCTCTCTAGTCTTCTTCCACACAGGAACCAAATTTGCCATCCATGTAGAATGGAAAATAGGAAATATGATCTCAGCATCTAGTAGCTTCTTCACTTCTTTCATGATTAGTGGTTCAATGAGAGGATTTGCCAGTCTTTGTCTTTATCAGAATGGTTTGAAATCTAGTTTCAACGGGATGTCATGTGCGATAATCTTAGTATCATAAGTCTTCAGTTCTTCATAACTCCAAGCAATGACATCCTTATATTCGATGAGTAATTTGAACATGTCTTCCCTTTCCTATGAGTTACATGCTTTTTTGATCTATACCATTCTTGGTTCTTCATCAGTACCCAAATTGTACAAATCACATTCTTTGATTCCCTTTTCTTGGGTTACACTTCTATTGAGTGCTGATTCATCACAATCAAAGATGTGTTCTAGTTCAACCATTCCTTTTGGAATAGTGTTGGTTTTTGGATTAAGAATCCCATCTTCATCCTCAAGCTCATCATCTTCAAGCTTCTCATCTGGTGTATCATTGACTTCTTGTTCTTCAAAATGGTGACTGCACATGATAAACTCAAGTATATGTTGATCATCCTGAAAGACCTAAAAATTTGTGATATTGTCAGGAATGGATGGAATAGCAACCAATTCAATTGAAAATCTTTTCAACTTGGTTCTTTCAATTGGCTATAAAGAACTTACTGAAATGGCGAGAGCATCTACTACCATGTTCTTTCTTCTTGGAATGGATTTAATGTTTAAAGCTTCAACGACATCCAATATATCCTATACCCTTTTTCTATAAGCAAGTAATCTTTTATCATTGCAAGAGTATATGGATTTTACTTATTGTATAACCAATTGAGAATCCCCTTTGATTATGAGAGCTATGACTCCTTTCTCTAGTGCAAAGAGAAGTTCCCAAATTAATGCTTTGTATTCTACAACATTGTTGGTACATCTAAATTGTAATCAATGTGCAACATAGAAAGACCTACCTATTCAGTTGACAAATTTGATACCTACATTGGCTCCCATCTTGCACCTAGAACCATCAAAGTGGAGTTTCCAAATTGCATTTTCCTTGGGTTTTTTTGGCTTTATGCTTATTCATCCTTAACTTCTCTTTCACTTGAGCCCTAAATGGTTGTTTCTTAGGAATTCATCGTAACTTTTCTTGTGTAGGACTCGATGACTCCCCATCATAATCTATGGATAGATGAAGTGTATGTTTTTCTTGTTTTTCTTGAATTTCCCCTATCAGTTCTTTGATTTCCTCAACTTTGGGTTTAGGATGAATGACTACCAAAGTTTACCCTTTACCTCTTACATATCATCTTCTACTTTGTACTTTAATCATCCTTGGAGGTGGAGAAGACAAACCTCCACCATCTGAAGAGGTATCATTGTATGACACATTTAGATCTTTGCTTTCCTCTTTGATCTTTTCAACAAGGTTGGATGAGTTCAAAAAAATTTGGCTTTCTATGAATTCATCTATTGAGGTGTTTTTATCCTTGTTTTCCATTATGTGTGTCAGTACCTTCGCTACTACTTCTTGACATGATGAACATTTGAATTTTGAGTGACTAACTTCATGCAACTGATAAAATCTTGGAAGGAGGAGGATGCTGGGATCAACTTCCTCTCCTAAAAATTGTAAATTAGTTACCATACTATCCATGAACTATGTCACAATTTCACTTTTGGGTATTGGCACCTTAGGTTCTTCATTCTGATCTTTTGGTGTATTTGTTAGAACCATATCCAATACCATCACTTTATACAAACCCAAATCTAATTGTAAGAATGCTATCTCATTTGGGGCATTAGAATCTGCAATCATCATTTTTAATTTAGGCTCAACATCTATCTTGATTTGATTTTTCAATCCTCTCCATGGCAACCACAATTGAGTGAAGTCTATAGAAAACCATCCTCTTAGACATTTCATCCATTCTCTACTTAGAAGAAATCCATATGTTTCTGGGATATTAACCACATGTATGTCAATAACATCTAGAATCTAAGGGTCAAATATCAACTATATCCACACATCTTTCAATACACCAATGACTTTTACCTCTGTTTTATCCAACTGTATCACCACTTGATTAGAGGGTTGAGGACTAACTCGTAGTCTTTGAGCTATTGATTATGGCATTAAATTACATGAGGCTCCTAAATCAATGAGGAAATTGTGAAGATTTTTCCCATATATCCTAATGCTAAGAAAAAATGGGGGTACCTCAACTTTGTCTTTGAACATAGTGGGCATCTCTTCTACAACATTCACATGTTGGGATACTGTCTTTTGAGGAATGATATTCATATTGTGGAAAATTTTTGTATGATCCAATGTCTTCATAAGAACTTCACATTCTTGTGGGAAATTCTATAACATGTCAAACATGGACATATTAGCATTAGTCCTTTTCAAGTCGTCTACATCATTATACTTTTTAGTGGACCAAGTGGGATTCTTCAGTATAGTTGGTACATTCACTTATTTTGATTCTTTTGTCCTCCATATATTGGTCTTACTGGTGGTGGATTGTTACTTGCTCTTGGATTAGATGGGGTTGGTTGTAAACCTCAAGGAATCCCACCCGTCAAAGGTTCTGTTCTATTTCTTAGATTGCATGCATTTTGATTCTCATTGCAAAAAAACAAACATCTCATCATGCTGAGTATCGGGTTCTTGACTAAATGGGAATGAGAATTCCTCACTTGCTGGTTGTTCCACTTGTGCATTCTATGCAAAATCATAGGATTCTAATAGCATAGCATTGAATTGTACAAGATGAGGATTGCCATTTACCTATGAATTTTGAGTCATCTCCTAATCGCCATTATAGTATGAACCATCATTGTTGAGTGCATTTTTGCTATCATCATATTGATTGATATCAATATATTGAATGTTGTTGTTGTATTATCAGCAAGAATGATTTCATTATTCAAAAAAGTGTTCCATTGTTGGTTCTATCTTTGGAATCCATTATTACAATTAGGAGGATTGAAGTTGTTCCCTCCACTGTTGTTTCCTGCATTATTGTTGTTATTGTTCCCATTGAAGATCCTATTGCAATTCTGACCAAAATTGTTGTTGTAGGGGCTAGCATTGTTTCTTTGGAAGTTGTTATTTTTTCCTTGTGACAATCTAAGACATGTCAATTCATTATTCATTTGTGAAATATTCTTCTTCACTTGATTAAATTTTGAAATAAGGTTATTGTCTATTTCAATGGGAACTATGTTCTTCTATTCAAAGAAAGTTGTTTTTGGAGGCTCATACCCTGGATATGTTATTGCATGATTTTATGGAGCAATTTCTTGCTATAATGGAACTGGATTCATAGGTATGAACTAGCTGGGCACCGTGGGTGCTCCCACAGGGTATGTTGGTATTGTAGTGACTACTTGCATTGGAAGCATCATTCCTCCTGCATTAGGATTGGCTTGCTTCGGTAATGTGATCACTTTTGCAAAGACTTTATCTAATGTTTTGATATTTTCAGTAGGAAGTCTTCTCAAAAAAATTACAGTAAGATGGTCCATAGCATTCAGATAAATTTGAATAACAACTTCTATAAGTATAGTGTATGGTGCCTCTAGATTGTGGCATGCCATATGAAAGCGATGGTTGAAGCATGAAACTATCTTAGCTGGGTCACTTTAGATTGATATGAATTGTTGATATATCATAGCTAGGTTGATGAATGTTTTGAATTGTTCCAAGAACAATTTTTTGAAAGTATTCCAATCTCCAATGCATCTAGGTAATAGATTAACATACCAATTGAAGGAAATTTCACCCAAAGAGTAGAGGAATAAGTAAAGAACCACATCCTCATTAGCAACCTGCTTGTGGTTGCAATTTTTTTTGAATAACTTAACATAATCTTCAATAATTTGAGTCTCACCATAGATGAATATGGGGCAAAACATCTCAAGATTCTTAGGGAGGTCATGGAGTTCACCTCTCAAGTTTATTGGTGAATCTACAACATTTGCAAAAATGTCCATTAGAGGGTTTGGCAGACCTAATGGTGGTTGTTGAGGAGTAGCTATTGGAATATGTGGTGGTCCACCAGCTAGTTGGAGTGGAGGTGGAGTTGAAAAAGATGATGAAAGTTTGGATGGAAGTGGTTGAACTTGAGATGTTCCCTTGTCACTACGTGGTTTGTAGAAGTGGGTAAGCTTGAGAAACTCATGTGTAGTTGGCATAGACCTTAATGCTTGTTGAAATGGGGATTTTGGATCAATATCCTCTAGCTTGCATCAATTCTATAAAAAGTACACCTCTACAAAAGTACACTTTCTCACCTCTCTGAATTTTGCACACCATAGAGTTTTTTGCACTTGCACACTTGCGAAGTTGTGGATCTACAAATCTACATACCTACATCTCTATGGACCTACATATCTATGAAGCTATGAAGCTGTGGACCTAAATTTCTTAAAAAACTTAGAAAATTTCTTGAACTCATGTGAAGTGCAGATTATTGTAGAAGTGTAATTTTTTTTGAAACTTTGACAAATTTTCTTCCTTTCCAAGAATCTAAATGGCCCTCCTTCTAGTGCTACTTCTGTTGGGTGGTCATAATGCATGAGGTTAGTACCAAGAATCCATTGTGCCATTCCTCTCTTGAAAAACTAGTCTTTTTAGGATCAACTCTAAGGTTCAGTATTTGTCTTGCGACGTACCAAATTTTGCTCAGTTGAAGATAAATGTGATTGTTTATGAGGAGGCCTTTTCTAGTTCTATTATGATCTTGAAATGAAGTAAATCTATTCACTATCTCAAAATAATACACAAAAGCACAATGTTTTTGTAATTTTTATTTTTCAATGAATGCAATCTAACAATGCAACTAAAATGAGTTCCTATTCTAACAAGGGGTTAGCAAAGAAAATAATGAAACTAAAAGAAAATAACATGAAATTGAAATAACTTAAAATTGAAAAGCTAATGGACATAAGCTACATAAAACAAATTACGAGTTAAACTTTTGAAGAAATTGGTAGGAAACCAATGAAAACAAGAGCAACACTTCATAGAATCCATTGATGCAATCATTGGTGAAAAACTTGAACAATCGTATGATATTTCACCTTTCATCAAATTGCAAGGCCAAAGAAGGTGAGCTCATGTGAGACAAAAGACTATGTAGACATAATTCAATGATCTTTTCTCAAGCTCGATACATCAATGAAATTTCTAAATCTATCGCGAACACAAGAATTAAAAGATCACACAACTATAAACAATGCAATAAACCTTTGGCTCAATCATAATCTAATGAACAAAATTCATAAAATAGTGACACATTCAAGAAAGAATTACTACACTCCAAATGCAAGCACCAAAAGCATAATTTTATTGCATAATAATGGCAGCCCTTGTTACATATTACAATGAGGTATTTATAAGAAATCATCTCCTCAATTTGTGTTGAGAGTGAGAGATATCTTCATGCAATAAAACCCCTTTAAAACATTAAAAAAAACTAAATATATACAATCTAAAAATTAATATGGTGCTTAGAGTGACTCCATCCATATTTTATTCATTAATTGCATGCACGAACCCTTTGCATGTCAAAAATAGAGAAAATATGAGAGAGAAAGTAGGATGAAGCCTTCAGTCGAAGTAGGAGCATCTGGAGGTGCCAAAAGTAGAAGTTGCCCCTTTACTAGGCATGTGTCTGTAGACACCTAAATTTGATTACAGCATTTTGGTAATCCTATTTAGTTATATCTAAAGGCATAATTCATTAAATTCTTATTTAATTAATCCTTTTGACATCCCCTAGCTAATTAATTTAATTAATCATCTATAGTCCTAATTGATAAATCAAATAACCTATTATTTATCAATTAATCCTATTCTCCTATCGAATTCCAAAATCCCCATTTATTAAATAAATCTATTTGATAAATAAATCCCTCAAATCTAATAACCCCTAAACTATCCTAAACCCCCTTTTTAGCCTAATCCACCCCATCCACCCATACTAACCAAGCTTAGCCACTAACTCACCCACCCTCATGAATGCCATCCACTTGCAAATCTCTAACATGCCTAATCTAATTGTAAATAACCTCTAATCCCCCCTAACCTTGTCACATTCCCTAAGTAAGCTTAAGACTTTCCTAAGCCAAGAAAAGTCAACAATCTCAACTCCCTCCAAAATATCCCAACCACTGAGCTTTGAATGCTCTTACAAAGGCCATAAAGACTCTTACAAGCCCATTCATTGCTCTTACAAGCCATTCTGAAGGGTATTTATGAAGATATTATCCCTTGAGCCTCCTTTTTTGACTCATCCATCCCCTTGCCTCCATTCACTCACCCTGTGACATGTGTCACTCTTTGGTTGGTGCTAAACAAGCACAATCTATGTGCTTTCCTTTGAGTGCATCCTAGCCCTCCTTAAGCTTTCATCTCTCCCTGCATCTTAACCCTCCATCTCTCAAGCCCTTAGCTTATAAATTGAATCCCCTCCCAAGCCATTTCATCACAATCCTTGAGCTAAAGTTATAATGCTAGTTTGAAAAACCAAAGCTCTTAACCATACCCTTATGATGCCAAATTGAAAGCTCACAAAGCTACCAATTTGGCATTTTCCATCTCCATTGAAGCTAGTTTTGAGAACCTTGAGCATACATACCAAATCTAAGCAAATAGACTCATCCCTAAATCAAGTGACCATCCTCATTGGGAAAGCCATTCTATGGCTCATATTCTCATTTGAGGGTTTCACTTTGTCTCTCATATATGTTATAATTTTTATGCTAGTTAATGCTTTGTTTTCTTAATAGATTAGTATTTCTTGCTAACATATTTCTCATATACATTTTGGCATGCCTGGTGGGACCCCACTATTGGTCATTTAATCATCTATTTCTATCTATATGTTGTCTTTTCTAATAATCTAATGTTTCTTGTTGTTTGAGTGAGTTGTAGGGTGTTTCACTTATTTTTGCAAGTTAAAGAATGCACTTAGAAAGAAGACATACCCTCTAAAAATTTGAAAATAACAAAAACAATTTTTTTTTTGGAAAAATTTGGGCATTTTTGTTCTGTTTGATCAATGTAATCTTCGTAGATCAGCGTCTTCGCAGATTGGCATCTGCGCCTGGTGAACTGTCATCTGCACTTGGTGAACTGTCATCTCTGCAACGTTGACTATCATCTTTGCAGATTGGCATCTGTGCCTGCAAACTATCATCTCCGTTGGCTACTCTGTCATCCCTGTTGCCACCTCTAGTCCTTTGTCGTCTCTGCCACCACCTCTAGTTTTCTATCATCTCCGCCGTTGCCAACCTAAACTATCATCTCCACTGCCGCCAACCTAAACTATCATCTTCTTAGATCAACATCTCCATAGTTCAACATCTCCACCTAGTTTCCTATTCTCTACATCGCTAAACTAAACTGTCATCTTTGCCTCTTTCTTTGTCATCTCTGTAGATCAACATCTCCGCAGATCAATGTCTCTATAATTTGGTGTCTACGCCTGATGAACTATAGTCTCCGCCTGCCTTTGTTGCATTTTTATTTTAACATCTTTGTTTCTACACTTTGTAGTTAAAAAAAGTAAAAAATAAAAAAAAATTGTGGTTCCATAGAGTAGAAGTTTTTTAAAACATTTTTACGCCTAGAAAAAAGAATAAAAAAAGTTAAATTTTTTTTTCTCATAGTTAAGCTTTCATTTTGAAAAATTTCGGCTGACTTATCAATTTTCTTTTTTGTCTCATTGCAGGTTGGAGCAACAAAATTCAATCATATTTTTTAGGTTTTTCATGGAACGAACTTGTATGTTTAAACACATTTTTCTTTTGAATGTATGTTGCTCAAAACACACTCTTGAATGCCATAGATTAAAATCAATTTTCCTTGAATGCATGATTAAAACAAAAAATCCAATCTTGAATGCAAAAGATCAACTAACCATTGCAATATCTCTCACTTCAATTTTTGGTGCATTAAAAAGAATAAAAAAATCTCTTTTTTTTGCATGCAACTTAGGAAAAGTTAATTTTTGAACACTTAAGAAATTTTTTAAGTTAAAAACAAATCACAAAAATCAAATTTAATAGTTTCTTCATTGGACTCACCCACTTCAATCATCCATCAATTTAACCATTGGTTGCAATCTCAGTGCCATCTATGGGGATGGGTCCACGTAAGAGAGTGTTAAGTGTTCCATAATTAGATTCTACTTAATTCACTTTTTGAGGGTTTGTCTTAACTTATAAGATTTCTTCAATGTCCAAAAATCTAGATTAAATCGATCACACTTCAAGTTTGGATTTTAAAACTGAACAACCAATTGACATGGAGGGCCTCCAGAGGCGCGCTTGACAATCAAGTTTCACACATCTTTGTTTTGGGCTTAAAACAAAATCACACCAACTCTTGAATGCTTTAAAGGAAATTAATCGATACTTGATGTGGAGGGCCTCTGAGCGTGTGAGTTTACTTTCTTATTGATCCTAACTCTTCTTCTTGTTTGCATTTTTTGATCGATTTTACTTTGTTGGTGCATTTCAAAGTTGGAATTGAACATTGTCTCTTAAACATGAGTGCTTGCAAGGTCTAGATCAGCACACAAAAGAGCCAATTGGTAAAAGAACAAGCATGTTTTTTAGCCCAAGGTCATCCAAGTCTTCTCTCCCCTTGTCATCTTTCGAGGCCATCTTGGGTGCATAAGATTAGGATCCAAAATCTTGTTTCTCTTTTTAGGAGGCCTGCTTGAGGATTTCATCACCCTTTGGACGACCTCAACTTCAGCGTTCTGGTGGAGCATAAAAATTTGGAGGTGAATCCAAAGACACCTCTCTTGGAACCAAGATTTTGTCACTCGGGCTAAGCCTCAAGGAACTTTATACCCTTGAGAAGTGAAAGAGGAGAAGTGGGTTATCGCTCCTCTCGGCTGTGTGACATCTTTTTGGTTTCATCTACGAACTTGGACCTCACATACCTTGGGTATATCGAGGACTCCCTAGCTAAACCAACTATCAGCCTTGTAGACAACCATCTAGGGTGTTAATGTGTTTGAAGTGACTAATCGAAACATTTTTAAAACATACACACTCCTTGGCACAAGTATCATATTCTAAGAATCAAAAACTTCTATCTGGTTGTTTCTATCTATTGCTTGATTTTTTATTTGTTAAATAAATGTTTGCCAAACTTGGTCAATCCTAGCTTAGGGTACACTTAATGTAGTCACTACCTATTTTAGAAGTTGAACAAGTTGAAGCAAAACAACAGAGATCTCTCAAAGCCAAGTAGATTCAGGAATTAATGTCAGAGCAACCCAAACCCAAACAGAAGTTTCACAAAGTCAAACTCAAGTCATCTCAGGCATACCAAGAACTTTCAGCCAAGAGAAAGGAACTAACACCAAGCCCTCAAATTACCAAACTCCACAAAGTAGAGGACAAAGTTGTCAACAAAGCCCTTTAAGATGCCTAGTTAGATCGCACCATCCAACTCAACCAACATCCAAGAGTTAACTCTGCTTATGCCTTACCAACTAGGAATGATTTCTATGATTAGACCCCCTTGTTTCTCCACATCTTCTTGCATAAGCTTCACTTTAGAGTCATCTTTGTAGGTAAGCCAGCCATCCTTAGTCATCCATTTAAGCATTTTAGCTCATCCATCTCATTTAGAACCAAACCATCTAGCCAGCAATCCAAAAAAGCTTCACATCCAAGCCTTCAAAATTATTGTCACCTTGCCAAAAGTTTTCAATTCCTAACATCTTCCAAATCCACTAGCCTCACCAAGGTTATCCCTTTGACAGAGCTTTGTCTAGGGTAATCTAGCTTTGTCACTTTTTATCCCTCATCACCTTGAGCTAAAAGTTGAGATCCACAAGTGGTCAATCTCATGTTCTTCCTAAAGGATCATTAGTCTATCCTTAAGTTGACACAATCACCACCAAGCTTGCACATAGGAAAGAAGACCTTTCATGCTTTGGAAACATATCTTTGAAGTTAGAATCCCCAACCCAATCCTCCTTAGGTTTTTTCATATAGCTTTGACTCAACCTAGAAAATCTTTTGCATAGAAAAGCCTTCCTCTTTTGCATCCATCAGCATTTTTGCATCTCATCCTTAGGAAACATTCTGCATTTTCATGCCACCTGTCACTTGCTTAGCCAAGAAGAAGGAAACAATGGAGCCTTATCATTTGGATCAAACAACATTGCTCCCCTTGAGAATTCAACCATCCTTCAGCCTAGAGAACACCATACCATCACCTACTGACATCGAAGCTTTCATGAACCAACCAAGAAATGCAGTATTGGTGAACACCATTATAGACAAAAACAAGGAAACAATCATGGCTAACTTTTGAAGGGACAACATTGGAGCCTTCGACTTTGGAAGACCTCCTCCCCTATCAGAGCCATCTCACCTATTTTTTGGAAAACTCCCACCACCCATAGGCTCTTATGATTCCAATTATCCTTAATATGTGCCAAAAGAAGAGCCTCAACCCACCCCATATGATCCAACAGACCCAAACATACTGGGCTCCACTCAAGTTGAAATCTACCTTCCACAAGCCAACCTAGCCACTACTACTCCAGCATTGGTCCATACCACTCCATCCTAAACTCCCTTTGCCCAAAACACCTCACCATTCACTCCCTTCACTATTGCTGCTGTTGCTCTCTAACCTAGCCTTCCAAATCCACCCATCTCCCAAATCAGTGCTAGCATCTTTGGCCAACCTCAGCAATATACAATAGGGATGCCACCCATGGGGCCAAGTAATCAACCCTTCATCACCCCTAGCTTGTTTACCTCAGATTAGAACACAATTGCATCATTTCCACTAGGTCCTTGGAGCTCAGTGCCATCAACCACAAATCCACAAGCTACTACCCTCACTTTACAAAGCTATCAAACCCCTAAAGCTACTACCAATGTTATACCAAGCTCTCAAGTGACCCAAGCTCTTGCCACCACTCTACCAAGCTTTCAAATCCAACCACCAAGCTATCAAACCCCATCAGTTCAATTCCCAAGCTTTCAATTCCCACAACCTCCACCACCAACTAATCTATTACCTCCTATTACCAACTATTTTTCTATGCCACTTCTAGGAGGAAATCCACCACCACCAACCACCAATTACTTGGCCTCTTTTGCCATGTAGAAACCTTCCTAGATGGGGGTACAACCCACATATATTGGTCAAAATCTTCAAATCCAAAGTCAAGTTCCACAAGCTCCTCGATCCTTTCCCCAAGCTTCACAACCATATTATACCTTACCTCCATAAAGCAATCCATTTATCCCATAGCCAGCTTATGTTCCTCAATCCCAACCTCAAATCCAATATCAACAGCAAGCGTCACAACACATGTAGCAATATGTGCCACCTCCACCTCAGCAACCCATCATCCACCATTCAATTTCCCAAGCCATGTACAATCCCTACCAGCCCATACCTCAAAGCCATCCATATTCCATTGCCCCATCTAGCACATACCTACCTCAGGGCACTCCTACATTGGGGGCACCCCAGCCATCACCCATTAATTCAGAATGGGAAGCCATGAAAAAAGCTTTGAAGAACATCCAAGAGGAAAATGATCCAAAAACCTTCAAGTTTGAGAATGTGTGTCCTTACCCATTTGACAGAGCCATTACCATGACACCATTTTCCAAGCATTTTGAGACACCCAAGTTTGACAAATTCAGAGGAAAAGGAGACCCTGTCACACATATCAAAGAATTTTACATGCACTGCCAAGAAGTGGCCTACGATGACATCTTCCTCTTGTGTCTCTTTCCCAAAAGCTTGGCAGGACCAACTCTTGAATGGTTTTATAGAATCTTCTATGGCACAATTAAAATTTTTGCTGAATTGTCTGAGGCATTTGTAGCCCAATATGCCCATCTTGTTGAAACAGAGCTATCAGTAGTTGATCTTGTCCACACTAAGAAAAAAGGTGGAGAAAGCCTTCCTGAATATTTGCAAAGATGGAAAACCCTTACCACCCACATATCTTGCACCTTACCAGAGCGCCATTTGGTGAAAATGTTTATTGATAATGCCCATCCTAGCTTGGCTCACCACATGACCACGAACTATTTGCAGACCTACAAAGATATCAAAGAGAAAGGAATGATCCTTGAGCAAGGACTCATTAAAGATGATGTGGTCAAGATTTACAAGGAAGCCAACCAAAATAAATCACATTCCAATGACAAGTCTAGGTATTGGAACAAAACAAGCATGTTGCAACAGATGGCGTCACTGTCACCAGACATGTGAATATTGTTGGTCCTTCTCAAAACCAGTCCAACCCACCATATCAACCAAACAATCAGCAAGCTATCAACTACCAATAGCATAATAACCAAAGCTATCAAAACCACAATCCAAGACCCAACTTTCAAGGGTCTAGCAATCAAGCTAATGCCATCAATGTAGCTGCAGGACAAAAGCCTAGATTCTAACCTGCACCTAGAAATTATACACCCCTTGGTGAACCTTTGGATGTCATTTTTTAGAAATTAGTCAAGGAAAACCTCATAAAATTTCCTCCTACCTAGCAAATTGACCCAAGCCAATCCAAAGCTGCATGGTACAAAGATAATGAGTACTGCAAATTTCATAGGGTAAAAGGTCACACCACCCGTAGATGCATGAAACTGAAAGATTATGTGTAGGACGTCACTGATAAAAAAGAAATCACCATTGGTGCCCAAACCTCTCCCAATGTAGGCTTGCAGATCTATCAAAATTCTTTTCCTCCACACAACAACCAAAATCCTAGAAAAGCACCTATCCAAACCAACAACAACAACACCAACAACCGCCAGCCAAACCAAAAGCATGGGAAGAACAATGACCACACTTCATACTATATAGACTATGGTAGCCTCATAGGTTGTATATCTGAGAAAGAGCCTTTGTCAATGTTATCAATATCCAAGGACCAAACAATGAGTGTGCAGTCACCACTCGAAGAGCGCGATTTAACATCACGAGCCCACCAGTTTCACCAGCACCATCAGCTCCATCAAAAAGCTAGTACAATATCTTGGAACACCTTGGGAACATGCCAGCCTAAATCTCTATTTTAGACCTTCTTCACACCAGTCCTATGTACAAGAACATCCTTGATAGTGCTCTTATAGAATCTTGTGTCCCTTCAGATATCAACACTACTAATTTTTGTAATCTTGTTAGACACCTATCCTCCTCATGTGCCCTATCATTCAAACCCATCGACATACCTATGGTCGAGCTAGATCACACCCTTCTGCTTCGCATAGCCATCATGGTATCCAATTTTTCCATGAAAATAGTAATGATAGATAATGGATCAGCCTTGAATATTTGCACCCTAAAATTCATAAAAAAAGCTAGGTATATTGAGGCAGATATCATCAGTGAGGTTATCACCATCAAAGCTTATGACAACTTGGAAAGAACCATAGAAGGAACTATTTTGCTACCAATCAAGGTTGGGCCAGTCATCCAAGAGACAGTCTTCCATGTTATTGATCTAAATCTACCATTTAACATCCTCCTTGATTGCCCATGGATTCATGCCATGAAAGCCGTTCGATCCACTTACCATCAGTGCGTCAAATTTCCACATCAAGGCACTGAGGTAACCATCCATGCCAATCCAGAACCCTTTGCTTATTGCAATGTGGTTGAAGCTTCATATACCAACATTTCCCTAGAATTGATATCATCACATCCATTGCCAACTCATCCCACACTTGTAATGACCCAGAAACCATCCTCGCCTCCACCCTGTCGACCATGAAGATCAATAAAAAAGGCTATGGAGAGTATAGTCTGTTAGATGCATTTGTTGTCGGGGCACTCCCACTTGATCCACATGCCCATGGATGATCGACATATCACAAAGATAAGGAGATTCCACCTCCTTGACATAAATAGTTTAGCCCAACAACCTTTGTATCCTCAAAATCTCGCTTCATGAGGAGCTCACTTCAGATATCAACAATTGGTTACATAAGGATGCACCTCAAAGAAATCAAGCATGCCTTGATCACTTTAGCCAGAAGTATCCCCAAGAACATAAGCTTATCAATAAAAAATGGAACTATCAAGGTGGTGGTCTAGGACTAGAAGAAAGAGGCATGCAGTTCCCCATCAACGCACACAAGTGGGAATTGAAGTCAGGTCTTGGCTTTGGCATACCCACAACTAGGGGCACCAATATGGATGGTCACGCTTTTTTGAACATTCACCGTGACCTTGTCAAAATCAAAGACATTCCTAAGGAAGCTGAAAAGAGAGCCTATGACAATATACTAGACCAAATATCTCTTGGAGACTCTGTTCTCCAAGAACTATCCATCCACCTCATTGACCTACCACTCACCCCCCACAACTCATAGATTGGGACCAACCAAGCATCATACACATTGATGAGTTCACATTAGAGGAAGTGCTTCTGAGATTCATGGGAGCCGAAACTCCTCATAAGAAAACAAACCTAGATTCTACCTATATCTACAAGCTAGATCCCAAGGGGTATTTTGGAGAAAATCCCCAACCTAGTCCTGATACACCCAAAAATGGAACTAAGGTGAATTTGAGACTAGCTAAGGTAGTGAAGAGAACCCCTCAGTAAGAACATCTAGAGCCACAAGCAAAATATGAGGATTTAGCATTACCTCCTCAAGATAATCGACTAGAGGTGTCTTCTATTCTAATTGAGGATACTAGAGAAGTCAACATCGATTCTTCAGAGATCCACAGATTGGTTCATATTGCTGCATCCCTATCACAAGACCAAGCTGACCTCCTCTTTGAGGTCTTAAGAGAGAACATTGGCCAATTTGCATGGTCATATTAGGACATGTGAGGGCTGGATCCAAAGCTTGTAGTTCATCATCTTGCAGTCGATCCAAAGATCAAACTTGTCAGACAAAAGCTTAGAAGAATGCACCCCAAGGTGGCATTAATGGTCAAAGTTGAACTAGAAAGAATGTTAACTGATAAGGTTATTCGACCTATCGACTACTCAGAGTGGATCTCAAACCTTCTAGTGACATTAGAATATGCATTGATTTTAGAGATCTTAACATAGCTTGTCCAAAAGATGATTTTCCCTTGGCCAACATAGATATGATTGTAGACCTTACAGCTAGACATGAAATTTTGTCCCTCATGGATGGATTTTCTAGGTATAATCAAATCAAGATTGCAGAAGAGGATCAGCATAAGACAACATTCACTACCCCTTGGGGAACCTTTTGTTACAATATGATGTCTTTTGGCCTAAAGAATGTTGGGGCTACCTATCAAAGAGCTATGACAACCATTTTCCATGATCTTATCCATAGCATTTTGGAGGACTATGTGGATGATATCTTGGTCAAGTCTCATACCTTCATGGATCATCTTGCTGACCTAGAGAAAGTCTTTGATAGGTTAGCCAAATATCATCTCATGTTGAATCCCAAGAAATGTGTCTTTGGGGTCACACATGGCAAGCTTCTAGGCTTTATAGTTTCTAAATGAGGTATAGAGATCAACCCCAAGAAGGTAAAGGCTATCTTAGACATGCCTCCTCCTCAGACACTATGACAGCTACACTCTCTTCAGGGAAAGCTTCAATCTATCAGGCACTTCATCTCCCAACTTGTAGATAAGTGTACACCATTTGCACATTTACTGAAAAAGGATGAGAACTTCAATTGGGATCCTTTATGTCAGTGCAACTTCAATCAGCTCAAGTAGTATCTTGCCAATCCCCCTATCTTGGTTCCACCAGTTCCTAGTCATCCCTTCATCTTGTACATATCAGCAATGACTAATACTCTAGGGGCACTTCTAACACAACTTGATGACTACGTTAGAGAAAGAGCCATCTACTACATCAGTAGAAACCTAGTTGGTTATGAACTCAATTATACTCCTATGGAAAAAGCTTGTTTGGTAGTTGTTTTCTCAACTCAAAAGCTTTTCCACTACATGCTAAGTCATACCATCCAACTAGTCTCCAAGATCGACCCTCTCAAGTATATGCTCCCTAGAATAGCACTTATAGGCCATTTGGTCAAATGGGTCATGCTCCTTAGAGAATTTGACATCCAGTATGTGGACAAAAAGGTAATCAAAGGGAAAGCTATAGCATATCACCTAGCTGATGCACCTCTAATAGGTATATATCCTTTGATCACAGAATTTCCAGATGAACATGTCTATCTAATTGAAGAACAACCCCCATGGAAACGTTATTTTGATGGCTCATACACATCTCATGGATTAGGGGTAGGAATATTGTTGGTCACACCTCAAGGAGATTACATTCCAAAAGCCTTCAAGCTACAATTTCCTAGCACCAACAATATAGTTGAATATGAGGCTCTCATAACAGGATTAAAGATAACTACAGAATGGAACATTACTAAGTTACAAATCTTTGGTAATTCTTAGCTCATCATCAAGAAAGCCCTAAATGAATATCAAACCAAAGATGAAAAGCTATTACCCTACAAAGAGCTAGTTGATCAGCTAACCCAACATTATACAAAGCTTCAGTTTACACAAGTGCCTCGAATGCAGAACAAAGCAGTAGACGCTATGGCTACTATTAGCTCACTCTTGGAAATTCCCCAAGTGACTATGCAGTATGAGTTTTTAGTCAAGTAGCTCCTCACACCTGCCTATGCAAATGAGGATTCAAACCGTGTTTGTATCTTGGTTGGTCCCCAATCCTGTTCGTACCATGAGATTCATGCTTACCTTAATGATGGTATCATATCCTCTCACCTCACATGTACCCAATGCCAGAACCTCATCCAAAAATCATCTCGCTATGTTATCATAGCCAATACCCTATATTGTCGAGGTTATCACGATACTCTCTCTTGATGTTTAGATGAAAATAAGGCCATGATGACAATAAAAGAAGTGCATTCCAGACTTTGCGGTGCCCACATGAGTGGTATTGTCCTAGCACGAAAAATCCTTAAAGTAGGCTACTATTGGCCTACCATTGAAGAAGACTCTTGTGACTTTGTCAGAAAGTGTCTCCCATGTCAGTAGCATGCAAATCTTATGCACACTCCAACACAGGATCTATAGCCTATTGCATCACCTTGGCCTTTTTCTTGTCGGGGCCTTGATCTAGTTGGAACTATCACACCCCTCTCATCTAATGGACATAAATGGATAATAATAGCTATAGAATATTTCACTAAGTGGGTGAAAGCAGTCCCCCTAGTCTCAGCTATAGGAGTTCAAGTCTCCAAGTTCATCTTGTACCACATTGTTTGTCACTTTAGCATCCCATCCACCATCTTCACCGACCATAGAGGTAACTTTGAAAATCTCAACATGGAAGAATTATGCACTTCTCTCCGCATCCATCACCACTTTTCTAGCCCATATTTCCCACAAGGTAATGGCCAGGTAGAGGCAACTAACAAAACCCTCCTCAAAATCCTAAAGAAATTTGTCAATGATTCTGGCCATGATTGGCACCTACAAATAAATCCAGCCCTATGGGCCTATCAAACCTCCTTTCATACATCCAGCGGCACAACTCCATACTCCCTAGTCTATGGTGCCAAAGTGGTACTACCTGTAGAGGTTGAACTTTCCTCCTTATGCATATCTTTGCAAGGGAAAATATCAGATGAAGAATACAGAGTAGCTCAGCTCACCCAACTAGATCTCTTAGACGAGAAGTGACAACAAGCCTATGATCATCTCATAGTCTATCAAACTCATCTCAAAAGGAATTTTAACAAGAAGGTGATTCCACGACACTTTCAGCCAGGTGACATGGTCCTCAAAGAAAACATGAAAGTCCAAGCAGATCAAGAAAAGAAAGGCAAGTTTGAACCTACATGGCTTGGTCCTTATGTTGTCACTGCCTCCTTTGGCTCTGGAGCCTATTAGCTATCTAAACTAGAAGGAGAACTCTTGAATGATCCTACTAACATCATTCATCTCAATAAGTTCTATGCTTGAAGATCCTTGGTATACCCAGCTTTTGAAAAATACAAAAAAGTAGTAAAGAGAAATAAGTGTCCAATGGTGAAAACTTGGTAATTCAAGTGCCTTGGATAGGTACCTTGGTGAAAACCTAGTAATTTAGGCACCTTTTGTACTAAGACTAATCCATTATCTATCACTATCCTATCCCTCATCCATTCACCCACCATCCCATAAAACACCTACTTGTTCCCTTGGTGTTCCAACCAAATATCCAAAATCTGATGAAGCTTGTAAATACCTCCTATACAGCTTGTAAATATTGTACCTCAGCTTGTAAATCTTGTACCCCAGCTTGTAAATATTGTATCATCCCTTGTATCATAGCTTGTCTATCCAAATCTTTTTGAAAGCTTATACCATATTTTAGCTTGTAAATAAGTTTGTATCCTGTCACATGCACACAAAGAATCCCATTTTCCTTAAGCTTTTTGCAAACCATCTACCTATCCACCTATCAACTATTGCAGACATCCCACCCTTCACAAATATTTCCATCTCACAAAACCAAAACATGAAAAAACCTTGTACATTTGTAACATATCTTGGTCTGTTAGCTTGTACATCCTCTTTAACTTAGTACCATTATGTCTATCTAGCTTTTGTGTCAATTCCTCCTTGATCAACATCTTGTACACATCGTACAACCCTTAGTTAGCTATTCCAATGCATCCTTTAGCTAGATCTCTTGTCACCAAAGTGTTATCCTTATTAGTTCAGCTTGCCAGACACATCACTCATCCAGATCCATCAGCATAGGTGCTCTTTGATAGATCCTTGCAGGATATAGCTTTCCTCATGTCTGATCTTGGTCCGTTAGTACCTTGTCCTACCCATCTCATTGGCAAATGGTTCTCTTTTGGATTTTCGCTTTCTTTTGATGTGAATTCTTCCCTTTTGGGTCTTGAAGTATCTTTTCAAAACAATCTTTTTGTTCCCTCCTTAAAGTTGCCACGATCTTCCATATCATGGTATACTACAAATGGGGTAATCTGAGCGTAAGGTCTTGATCAAGTCTTTTGTTTGTTTTTTTTTTCTTCTTGTGGGTTACCTAGTGTTAGTTCCACTTTTATTCTTCCAAGATTCATGTGTGATGCTAGGGAAATTCTTGCATGTTTGTTTTGAGTTAGTTTGTTAGTCCTCTGGACAGTTGGTGAAAAGGCCTTGATGTTCTTGGTAACCTTGGCAATTAACCAACGGTCCTATAGAAAATCTAGTACTCAACTACATGGTGGTACTTCTCTTTGAAGTATCCCCCAACTCAATAAGATTCAATGGAATCCCTTCATCTCCATTATCCCCCATCCATATCCAACATTTGTCTCTCCTACCCTAGCTTATGCATCAGTATCTCTTTGAATCAATCTTCACTTTTAGCTTTAGGGATCCACAATTCTAGTCTTAGGGATGCACCAATCCTCATCTTTTGAGATCCACAATCCTAGTCCTAGGGATCTCTGAAACCCATCTTCTACCAATCTGACTCTTTGAAATCCTATTGCATCAGCTTTATAATCCCCTAATCCATCTCCCTATCCTGGATTCCTTTTTATAGTGCTCCGCTCCTTCATCCTCCCCCCAATCTTGAAATTTTTAAGCTTATTTACTCTTGTGCCTCTAATTTTCCCCTTTATCATTCTCCCATAGTGAGAGTTTGAGCTAATTTTGCCTCTTCTCTTAAGCCACTCTTCATCCTCCCATCTCGAATTCTTGTATTTCTCAAGAAGCCGTCGAGCCTCATTTTCTTTCCCTGCCACCTTCTTGAGGGGGCATCTCTACCTCTAGTCTCTCCTCTTCTTATCCGAGACTAGGGCATCCTTATTGCTAAAACATCTTCCTCATGTCTTCCTCATTCAATCTTCTTTGAAATAGTGCTCTCTCAACACTATGTCAAAGAGGGGCAAAATGTAGACACCTAAATTTGATTACACCGCTTTGGTAATCCTATTTAGTTATCTCTAAAGGCATCATTAATTAAATTCTTATTTAATTAATCTTTTTGCCATCCCCTAGCTAATTAATTTAATTAATCATCTATAGTCCTAATTGATAAATTAAATTACCTATTATTTATCAATTAATCCTATTCTCCTATCTAATTCCAAAATCCCCATTTATTAAATAAATCTATTTGATAAATAAAAACCTCAAATCTAATAACCCCTAAACTATCCTAAACCCCCTTTTTAGCCTAATCCACCCCATTCACCCATACTAACCAAGCTTAGCCACTAACTCACCCACCCTCATGAATGCCATCCACTTGCAAATCTCTAACAAGCCTAATCTAATTCTAAATCACCTCTAATCCCCCCCTAACCTTGTCACATTTCCTAAGTAAGCTTCCATCCCCTTGCCTCCATTCACTCACCCTATGACATGTGTCACTCCTTGGTTGGTGCTAAACAAGCACAACCCATGTGCTCCCCTTTGAGTGCATCCTAGCCCTCCTTAAGCTTTCATCTCTCCTTGCACCTTAACCTTGCATCCCTCAAGCCCTTAGCCTATAAATTAAAATCCCCTCCCAAGCCATTTGATCAGAATCCTTGAGTTAAAGTTATAATGCTAGTTTGAGAAACCAAAGCTCTTAACCATACCCTTATGATGCTAAATTGAGAGCTCACAAAGCTACCAATTTGGCATTTTCCATCTCCATTGAAGCTAGTTTTGAGAACCTTGAGCATACATACCAAATCTAAGTAAATAGACTCATCCCTAAATCAAGTGACCATCCTCATTGGGAGAGCCATTCTATGGCTCATATTCTCATTTGAGGGTTTCACTTTGTCTCTCATATATGGTATGATTTTTATGCTAGTTAATGCTTTGTTCTCTTAATAGATTAGTATTTCTTGCTAACATATTTCTCATATACAGTGTCAAGGCTAAACTTCTATCAAAATGCATTTCTAATGCAAGGAAAGTAATATTTTTGAAATGAGTAGTTAACTATTAGCACACCTCTGAATTACGAAGTTGCAGACTTGCGTACCTGTGGAGCTACGGACCTCGACAGGGTCAAAAATCTCAAAATTTTATTATGTGTCAAAATTAAAATTCTAGCATCGAGGTTTTGTTCTTCTTCATCACAAAGCTATGTTTGGATGTTTTACCTTAAATTTATCTATCATTTCAATAATCTTAGGTACATCACGAAGATCTAAAGCCTCCTACTTATCTTTTACCTTCTATCTATAATTGTCTCCCACAATTTGGGTGTCAGTAAAATCCCTGAGTTTGGTATCTAATTCTAACAAGGCTTCTTTTGACTTGAAGACTTGTCAGATGTCCTCATCATTAGCAACCTCCACAAAAATCTCCCTATAATTCTCCACTACTATCTTTATAGGTAATAACTTTTCTCATTCCTCATCTTCAAAAATATTTAAGCATGCATCACTGTAGTGTCTCTCTAGTTCCAAAATTTTCTCTCAGACTTGGTCCTTGAGTTGATGAATATCCTCATGTAATGTCTCCATTACTATATTGCTATCTTCTATCTTTCCTATCCAATCATCAATCATGTATAATTATTCTTTGGTATATACATCAATCAAAACATGATATCTTTGGCCTTTTATGGCTTGTAGAGTCTAAAAATCCTTACTTCAAGCACATACCTCATTGATGATACTAAAGTCTTTCTTCAAAATTGCTATGATCTTATTCATGTTCTCCTACATAGCATGTAGTAACTTAAAATTCATGGTGATGATTGTAACACCTTTCTCCTTAAAAATTTCATGCCACTCCTAACAAGCCTTCAAAAATGGGTCAAGTTGCACACCTCCCCCTGCCCTAAGTATGGTATTTAAAGTTTTCTTAGGGTTCTTATGATCAAGAGGACCAAGAACTTTGGCTAGATATCCTTTTAGGATCTCAACCTTCCTTTGAAGTGCTAGGAAGTAGAAGAAGTTGGCTCATCTTGTGCAAGAGGAATGAAAACTTGTGGAATTTGTCCCTCTTCTGGTTTGCTAGACACAATGGGAGGTAACTACGATTCATCTTCTACTTGTGTAGCTCCATTATCTTGGGACCCTTGTGGAATCTATTCCTATTTTTGGGGACATGCCCATTTTGTCTGAATCCTCTAAGGAGAGATCCTCTTTCTTTCTTTTTTCCTTTCCTTTTAGGAGGGTGATAATATCCAACTAGGTGATCAAGCTAGTACACTGTCTCTAGCCTGATAGGAGACTAGGTTGTGAAGGTAGGAATTGTGAATTTCTTTCCTCTACCTCTTTTTGGTGAGCATGTGCATGGAAGATTATTGTGTTAGAAATTGGATCAAATGGAAAAAAATTCTTGACAAAATCCTTTGTCATTTTGATGACATGCCTTGCTCGATGATTAATATCATCAACCTCCTCCTTGTCAACCTCAACATTCATTATGGGTCTTTCACCGATTTTTTTAGTGTTGAATAGGGGATCTAGTAACTTCATAGAATTTTGTTGCTTTATCTCCTTTGGAATGTTTCACTAGAGAGCCTTTTTCTACTAGATACAAAGTCATCCTACAATAGCCCCTAATGTAGACATCATAGTCATTTGTGGGATTCATCCAATGATCTTCAACAACATCCTCAAGATGGAAGTCCTTTCTTTCCAAACTCTCCACTCTCCTGACATTATCAAAATTGGGCCGAGAAGAGTTTTATTCTTCAAGGGGATAGTTCTCCAATTCTCATTTGAAGGATGGAATATCCTACTTTTGCTTCACCTATTTTGGTCCAATGGCCAATGGCCATGCCCAACAAGATCTTCATTGTCTCTTTATCTTCTCATAGGCTTACTCAATTTGCCAATAAATCTCCAATAGCACTAGTTTGTCACTTGGGCATCTTGGGAGCTTCTTAGGATTGTTGGATGCACTAGCTACCTATAGATATGTGAACATCTTGAACTAGAAGAAGTAGGCTCTGAGAGCTATAATTTGTGCTTTGGCTTCATCAAGTGACCTCTTTCCATAATCTCCCTCAATGAATTGAATGATCACAAATATGAATGCATCATTGATGATTCTATAGTCCTTGCTCTACGTTGACGACTTCTTCTTCACTAGTTGAGGGTAGACTATGTATGGCCAAGTGTTAGAATATTGTATAATGCCTCTCCTGCATAAATTGGGATAGTTTGTCACCCTCAATGCAAGTAGGTACCCCATGTAAGAAGTCATGTAAAACTTCTTCTTTTCCTTCATTGTCCTCAATTACTCACATAAGTTTTCACTCAGTGTGGTGGCCCAGTCCAATGGTATCTTTTCTTTTTTCATAGTCTCAATGAAGTTTACCATAAAGGCACTAAGGTGGCCTATTGCAGGTAAGCCCATAACTCTAGTCAAAAGAATGATAGAATATCCAATGTCCTCTTTCATGTATCCTCAAGTCCTATCAACTTTACCTATTATCCTTCCCTGAGGAGGCTTCTCAATGAGGTATGAAGATTGTATGATGTAAATTACTTCTGGTTGGTGCTCCCTGTACCATCTCTCATTTGCTTCATATGAGTGCCCAATGAACTAATCTACTCTCAAAAGATGGAAGACCCTCTCAATGTTGTCAGATCATAGGTCCAACACAACTTCTCTAGTCACACTCTTGACTACTTTTTCATCAGGAACAAAATGTTGTGACAAGGCCATGATTAGTTCAGTTGATTGTACTGACATGGGGTGTGACATTGTATTTACCAATTCAGAATGGACCAACGTGGATACCGAGGCTAATCTCTTTGTTGGCTTGTTACAAATTCTTAAGAATTGTCCTAGATTTGTGTGCCCTAAATTAGTATCTCAGACCTCTGTGTGGTCATCATGGAATCTCAACTTTGAGGGTATGCCTTGGAATTTGAACATGATGGATTCGGGTGCAACTCCAGATGTTGACACCATTTGATCACCTACATGTCATGAGAAAAACATTTATTAGTCCAAAGATAAAATGTAAAAGCTATGAATAAGAATAAGCATAAAGGAAGAAAAATGCCCAATTTGGGTATTTTTAATATTTTCTTTATTTTCTTTTTTCATCATTTTATTTTCTTTTTATTATTATTTTTAGAATTATATATATATATATTCTCAAAATTTAAATCAATTAAAAAATGTGAGGGGGTTGATGTTGAGATAATGGGTGTTGCACACATTGCATAATAATGTTATATTTTATTATTCTATTGCCTAGATGAACATGCAACATGTAAATATTCCTATGGAATATTTTTGATGTGTTGTATTGTAACATTGTGAAAATATTTCATGTAATTATTTAATATTGGGGAAAATAATTAAATGTCCAATATTAAATGTGGGGTCAATGGGTTAGGTAGCACTTAGTTTTAGCACATGATTTATGTAATACCACTGGATGGCTTTTTGGGACTTGCTACTATATAAGTAGCCACAAGAGTAGTTGTTGTAGAGAGTGAGAAGGGAAAAAGACAAGAGTCGAGTGGGACAAGGCTTGACAGGTTAGCCAAGGGAGCATTTGCGAAGGTTGGAAGCATGACATGAGATGTGTGGATTCATGCTTGTTCACATAGTTTGCTCAGTTGTGGCTATGGCCATGAAGGCTTCTATGGTTGTATGGCAATGGTATTTTTGTTGAATAATACATGGTGATAGATGCTTTTGAAGGCTGGGTTTTTTTTCCTCAATGTGAGTTTCTAAGGGTATATCTTGTGTCACAATTCTATGGGTATGTTGTCTATTCTCTTGTATGTGGATTTTAATTTCATATTTATTTCAGATCTATTATGGGTTATGTGGAAATAGTTATATTCTTTCTTATCGAGTTTCTTTACAAGTGGTATTAGAGCTATGGTTTTATTATTGTAACCCTAGATTGAATCCATGGGAATGCATGAGAGGATAAAAGAAAAGGGCAAGATATATGAGTGATTTATTGCAGATCTGAGAGCTTTGGGTTTGTTGTTATGATGGAATGTTAAAAGATTTGGGCATGTTAAATTGTTGGACAAAAGGGTCTTTTAGATGTTTCATTTAAAATGAGGGTTTTGGGGGGTAGCTTGCAGAAATGACCTCCTAGGTAAAAACATACTTCACCATTGGATCCGGGTTGACATTTTCATAAATTTTGATATATAATATGCCCTAGTTTGGCCATGTTCAAAGGAAATGAACGATTTTTTTGGTTTCAGCCCATGATGGCTGTCAAATTTAATCTCGTCAAAATTTTTGTCACAAAAAAAAAAAAAAAAAAATCGCAGTGAAAATGGTAAAAAGACTATCTCAATAAAATGGCCATAACTTTCTCTCAGAATATCAAATTTTAGAGTTCTTATAGGCATTGGAAAGATAATTCAGAGAAATACAACATGGTATAGGTTTGGTTCTATGATTTTGATATTTTGTCAAGTTTTAAGAGCCCTAAAAGTAGATGTTATTTATTTTGAGCAGGAATTAGGGCATAACTTGGGCATATGGAGTCAGATTTTGGACTTTGAGTAGTCAACGAAAAGCTCTTGGAGAGATCTACACATTGGTTTAGATTTGGTGTAGGTTTGACATGATTTATTTGGTGATATATTGATCTAAATAGTTTATAGATATATTTTGACTTTGGTAACATTGTGAGTTTATGGTATTAGAGATTTAAGATTTGATGTCATTGTATACTCAGTTCATATTTCAGATTGGTCTCATGATGATATGGTTATCAGTGTTTGGTTTGGATATGTACGATGACTTGTTGGATCTACAAGTTGTGCAATGTTGTCAGTAGTCTATACTTATAGGTTGCATTTATAGCTTGGTTATGGGTTGTCTTTCCCCATTGATCTTTCATTATTGATGCATATTCAGATTGGTGGCTTGGAGTTGGGTTGTCTATGCCCTAAGTCACATGATTTTATGATTTTATCTTCATGTAGAAGGGATGAGATGTTGTTACCAGGCATAGTCATGGTGGAGGATTGTGGTTGACTATTTTATGCTAACAGGTTGGATACTTTGAGAGATAGATACTCAGTTCATGGATGTGATTATGGTTTCATAGATTTTGGCATGACATGACTGGATATATAGGTACATCCTTGATGCTCATTAGGTTGGATTTTTTGATTTAGTTATCGTGGTATATCTTCTTGGTTGAGGATCATGGTTATTTGGTTTCTTTTAAGGAGCTCATGTTGTGCACTTTGAGTTCTTTAATGGTTTGATGCTTTGGTTGATTCTCATGGTTAGATAATGGTTTTTCATCATGATGTCATGGATAGCTTGGATAGATAGTTTAGTGAGAGCTTGTGACAATGATGGAGTGATAGTGCAGGATTAGTTCTTGGTTTTGTTTGGACGTTCATGTAAGAGATGGATTTTATGATGCCATAGGTGACTTGGTACCATGGTTGAGTGGGAGTTTTTGGAATTGATATATTTATTGAGTGTTTGTAGATGTTGGAGGTTTGTCTTAGATCCTATTGTTGTCAAAGTATCTTTGACATTTGCATTGTGCACTTGTTATCTTCATGGTGTGTGAAGATGGTTAGATTTTGAGGACTCATGGAGTTATTGGTTATCTTCATGGTATGTGGAGATGGTTCTTCCTAGTATGTGGAGGTGGTTTTCTTCATGGTGTATGGAGATGGTTGCATCTTGAGGACTCACAAGGTTCTTGGCAAAGGTGTGGTTTATGCTTTTATTTGGCATGTTATCTTTGGTATGAGGATGGTTTCATTATTATGTCATCGTATACTCTTGATACACATTTAGAGTTGTGACATATTATAGTATGTTCATGTGGAGAATGTTATCTCGTTGGTTGAGATGGTTAGATCATGTTGTCATGTTTATGTTTCTGAGGCCATGGTTGGAACTTTGACATTGATCTTGGTTTAGTTTCTTGGTATTGAGTACACTGATAAAAAGTTGGATACTTCATGATATTGCTATGTTGCATTTGGAGTTGGCATGGATTGATTGGTTACAGGTGCTCATGGATACTTAGAGGTGGTGGTGATGCTGATTTTTCTTGGATTATAGAAGTATTTGTTGGGAAAGTTGATGGTTTCAGCAAGAAGTTTGAGGGGCAGTCACCTGATATGGACTTGAGAGGAGATTGTTCTTAGATGAGTCTTGGTTGGATTTAGTTTATGTATTACGAATTTCCTTGATACTACATGGATTCACTTCTTTGACATGTTGTGAGTGGATTGGTTATAGATTTGACACTATCTTTTCCAGTGGGAGCTTCTTGGAATATATGTGGCAGGTATTGCTCTTGAGGGTTGTGATTGCAAGTTATAGATTGGATATGTTGATGATATGAGATTCACTTGTTATACCTTGGAGGTATGGATAGTTGGATGGGTTTGGCACTTGCTGTGGGTGCTATTTCAGCTATGGATATTTTTACAACTATAAGATACATGTGATTACCTTTGGATTAGATTATTTGTGCTTGAAATTTTAGTTGGTACAAGGTTTTATGATCTTCTAAAGGGACAGGCTGGGTGGCTTTCTCTTTGGATGGATTCTATGTATGTCCAATGATAGTGGCATAATAGGAGGTGAGATCATTCATGTTTGAGATGTTGGATACTTTGATTTTGTTGTGGGTACTAGGATGGAGCACTTGGTTTATTTTGATCCATGATGGTGGATGTGCTAAGAGGGATTGTTCCCTTGTTCATTTATGTGGCTACAAATTGACCCTATGTAATGTATACAAAAAGTGGGAGATTGTTGAGATAATGGGTGTTGAACACATTGCATAATATTGTTATCATTTATTATTCTATTTTATTTTATTATGTACTGTTGTGCCTAGATGGACATGCAAAATGTAAAGATTCTCAAGGAATATTTTTGATGTGTTGTATTGTAACATTGTGAAAATATTTCATGTAATTATTTAATATTGGGGAAAATAATTAAATGCCCAATATTAAATGTGGGGTCAGTGGGTTAGGTAGCACATGGTTTTAGCACATAGTTTATATAATATCACTTAGTGGCTTTTTGGGACTTGCTACTATATAAGAAACCACAAGGGTAGTTGTTGTAGAGAGTGAGGAGGTAAAAAGGCAAGAGTCAAGCAGGACAAGGCTTGACAAGTTAGCCAAGGGAGCATTTGTGAAGGTTGGAAGCATGGCATGAGATGTGTGGATTCATGCTTGTTCACATAGTTTGCTCAGTTGTGCTCATGGCCATGAAGGCTTCCATGGTTGTATGGAAATGGTATTTTTTCTGAATAATACATGGTGATGGATGCTTTTGGAGGCTAGATTTTTTTCCCTCAATGAGGGTTTTCAAGGGTATATCTCATGTCAAAATTTTATGGATATGTTGTCTATTCTCTTGCATGTGGATTTTAATTTCATATTTATTTTAGATCTATTATGGGTTATGTGGAAATGGTTATATTCTTTCTTGCTGAGTTTCTTTATAGTTGATGCATGTGTGTAGAGAAGGCGATGAGTGCATCACCCAAGGTGCACCGTGTGGGTGTCGCATGGGGTGTACCATGGCAGAGGTCGCAATGAAAGTGAATGTTGTGTTGTGGCTTAAGTGCAATGAGCACTAAGGGCATAACCAATGTGAATGTTGCACTAAGGCTTGAGCACTGCATGCACTAAGGGCACAACCAATGTGAATGTCATGCTATGGGTTGAGTGCAGCATGTTCTTAGGATGCAACCAATATGAATTCCACATGCTAGCTTGAGCATAGTGCATGCTTAGGGTGCAACCAATGTGAATGCCATGCCACCATGTGGTACTTGCATAGCACAATGCCATGAACATGAGGTGCAGAGCACTCACCTTGTTTTCTTGGTTGCCCCAACAAAAATAAAAATAAATGTTCAAGTGTTTGAAGATGGGAGTGGGGTTTTACAACCCTAGTGCTAGGCCAGGTTTGTAGAGCACCTCAGCACACACTTCACGTGTGCCCATGCCAATGCTCGACATGCACTTTGCCGATGGCCATGTGTTTTCTTTTTTTTGAATTTTATAATTTTTATACTTTTTCAACTTTTACAATTTTTTTTGTTTTTTCAACTTTCTATTTTTTTTGTTTTTTTGTTTTCTCTAATTTTCTGATTTTTTCTATTTTTTTTTTTATAAATTTTTGTTGACTCTAATACTTTGAACTTCTAATATTCTCTCCCAAATCTCGATCTATGAGTCTGGGAGTTGGAAAAAAAGTAGGGGGTCCCCATTCCTAGTGAAGAATCAAGTGTTTGTTGTGGACACCACAATAGGTTCCATGTGGTTCGTAGGCTTAGCTACCTTCACCACTACTAGGTACTGGTGTACAAAAATAACATATTATGCCAGTGTGATCATTGCTGGATGTTTTCACTTGGTACTTTGGGTTTCGAAGTATGCTTTCTTGTGATTTATGCTTTCATTGGAATGTTTGTATTTCATATTTAGATGATGTTAGTATTGACACATTTCCTTATTATGATATTTAGCATATGATTAGATAATGAGTTTAATTAGTTGGAATATCTAATGCTTTACTTTTAGCATGCTAGATTTTCTTATTCTTATGTTGTAGTACATTTTAGTAGTGACATCCTCATAAGACAACTTTGACAATCTGGTCAGTAATTTGGGATGTTATGTGAAGGGGATGGTTAGGGCCTTCGAGGTCCCATGATGCTATTATAGTTGGGAGGAACTGTGCACTTAGTTTGGTTGTTTCAATTCATTGCAATGTATCTTTTGTACACTACAATGTTACTTTCACCACATTCCTTTATTGCTTTGTTTAAGATGGTTTTTGTTGTTTTTATCTTACCATTTAGCATTCAAGTGTTCATGCCTCGATTGGTGGATCTGATACTCCCCAGTGTGGAGGAAATTCATTTTTTGGATTTTTAACTTTTTGTTTTTTGGCATGATGTTTGGGATCCTCATGCAAAATTTCACTTTCTTGTGTGAAAGTGCAAAATTTTTTAGTGGTGTGCTTGGTTTTCTTGAGAAGCTCTTGGTACTTCCTTATGCAAAACCCACATCAATTTTAGGTGTTTTGGTTACTGAGCAAAGTACATCCTTATTCCAAAGGTAATTTCTCATATGACGTGCTATACTTCCTTGCATGAAAATCAGAGGGCATCTCCACTAGTTTTTGGGGATTGCTTTTTGGTGTTTTAGCTACCATTTGGGTTTTCTTAATTTTTTATGCTTTTAGAGATCTTAGATTCTTCATTCTATTGGCATCTTAGGTCTTCATTTCTCTCTTTGTGTGTGTCAATTTGGTAGTGGAATTTGGAGATTATTTGGTTGCTAGGATTGTGGCTAAGACTTTTGTTGCAATCTTCAAGATCCTTGTATGTTGAGTGTCGTGTACATCCATACTTGTTTTAATATTTTGTTTTATCTTAGTTTATATTTATCCTTGTTCCAAGAATCTCTGAGTGGGGCATTACAAAGAGGCAATATGTTGAATCTTTCTTGGGATATTTCTCTTTGCACTTTGAATCAAATTCCTCAAAGTGGTGTTCTTTTTGTGAATATGGGAGGGGAAGTGAAAACTTTGGAACCTGAGAAGTGGCACTATTGGAAAAAGAAGTAAGTTTGGAACTAGCTCAAGAAAGGGAAGGTGAATAGTTATATTAAAAAACTTCAAGGTTACAAACCTCATGTGATGGAAAAATTCTACAAATTTTGGATAGTGACAAGGTTACACTCTATGCTATATAGTTTATCCTTAATGCTGATTTCATTGCAAAGGTTACCAGGCTGTCAAATGAAGGTATGAGATTTTTCAAGTAGAAAAAAGCTTTGAAAGAGGTGGTCAAGCACTTTCCCAAAAATAATTAGGAGGATTTGAGACTAGTGAAGGTCAATAAATTCTATGATCTTTCTAAAATTAAGGATATCTAGCAGGAAGTTCTCACTTGCATACATATATATTTCATTCTAGATGGTAGGGTTTCAAGGATTCATCAATACCACTTTGTTTTCCTCAACCACTTTTGTTATAAGAAAATAATCTCCTTTCCTTTCTATTTTCTACATTCTCTCCTATTTTTTCTTAAAGCCCATAAGAATAAGGATTCTAGATATATCATCCACAAGGGTCACATCCTTCTTATCACTAAGTTTTGCCAAGACAACACCCCTTCTCACTCTATTTCTAGTCATAAATGGAAAGGGAAAGACGAAAGCACACCCAACAAAAAGGAAAATTTTGGTGGTTCTTCAATGAAGAACAAAATAGATTTTAGTGGGCTCTAGCAATGGAAATAGACTTTGATTAGAGGTTAGATGATTTGGAGGAGGGCCAATATTGCAAGTGATGAGTGTTCTTCCAAGATCAATGATATCACTCTCATCCTGGATGATATCTCAGCCCATGATTCTATGCATTCCTCTGCTAGTATTTTAAGAAAGAGAGGTAATCCCTCTTCTAATAAGGGTTAAGCTAAGGTCAATGTCCCTTCCTTGAAGCTAAAGTAAATAATAAGATTAATACTATTCTTGAGATCATAGGTATTATCATTAAAGAGGATAGTGGAAAGATGGTGAATAAGGACATCTTTCATGATAAATATTGTTGATCTTAGATTGGTTTTGACAAGGGAGTGTTAACACACTTAAGTTATTTACTTAGTTCAGGCTAAACAAGTAGTTGATGCTAAGCACAACATGTATATTATAGAGCATTTCGAGTCAATAATGAGTGCCAAACCACTTATGTTTTGAGTCACTTAAGTGCCAAGTAAATAATTCATGTTGAGTGATATAGATATCGAGTCATAACAGAAAGATTGGTATATGCCGAGCATTAAAGACTTTAGATGCTAAGTGAAATAGTTTTGTCATAATTGTTTGTAAAGGTACAAACAACTATGTAAACCATTTTTGAGGTGACTAAAGATTGAATTATGATATTTTGGAGATAAGGATGGATCTCAAGTTGGATTCCCAATGTATTACATGTATCCAATTAGAAAATGGAAAGGTTTAAGAGGAAAAATGGATGAATCATAGTTGTTGATTCATACCTAACCCTAAGTCACCTATTTATTCTTAAAGAGAAAAACCCTAAATTCTTGATGTATGTGGAAGTTGTTGAAGGAGAGAAGAGATTAGTCTATATGCAAAAATAGAGCATTCATGGTGACTAAGGAATTGTGATTTGAGACTACATTGCAAAATCAATTGACGAGAACAGAGGAAAGAAGATAGCATACAAAAAAGAGACATTTGATCAAGAAGGATCAAGAAGAAAATAGTTTAGAGGTGATTTTTTATCAGGAAATCAAGTGCTAACCATAGGGTCAATGCTCAAACTCTCTAACAGGTGAGTTTAGTCAAAATCTCCTAATAGAGTAGTCCTAACAGTATGTATTGAAATCCTCTAACAAGGTGCTTACTTAATTGTGAGTTAAAGTCCTTTCAAAAGACACACTTTTAGCAGGGTGTTGAAATTCTTTAATAGGGTGAGACCTAATAGTCTTTGTAAGCCTTTAATAGGGTAGACATTTCACAAGGTAGATCATGTTTCATGGTAAAAATATTGTAACCTTCATTGACACTTTATTACTACAGTAGTGAAGATTTGTGGGTGTCATCCCCACCCTAGTTTTAGCTTCTCATTGGAGGGTTTCTAGGTAATCATATCTAGTGTTAAACATGTCTGAATCTCTACTTGCTTACATGTTTTAGATGCACATTCTTTACACGATATTTTACTTTACTCATTCAATGTATGAGATGGATGTGTGGTGAAAGTTTTTATGGGTTCATGTTTAAACTACTAGTTCACACCCCCCCCCCCCCCCCTCAAAAGTTTACCTTTCCTATTGTAATTCCAACAATTAGCATTAGAGCGTAATTCTCTAAAAGAAAAGCTTTGCAACTTTGAGGAAAGATTTGGATTTGGAATTCTACAAGTTTGGAAAGATTATTGAGAACCAGGAGATTGAATACATCTCATTCTATATCAATTAAATCAAGCAAGAGAATAACTAAAGAAATCCTTGAAGAGAAGGAAGGAAATTGCTATGGTAGAGAATGACAGACAATACAAAGAGATAGATACTACTAAGCTATTTGTAGATGGAGACTCAAATGAATTTGATGTAGAAGTTCCAAATCTAATGGAAAATAATAGAGGCCAAGCTAAGGAAATTAGAAATCTCAAGTTAGAGAAGGAATCAAAAGCTATACTACCATGTGAGGTGACTGAACAAAGAAGAAAGCTATGGAAGACAAAGTCATGATTGAAGAATATAAAAAAACTTTGATCAACAAACTGGAAGCAAAGTCAATAGAGCTGATGAAGATTTTCAACATTCAATTGGATACTCTAAGTCAAATTATGAATCCTAACTATGAACTAAATGTCAAGGACATTGAGATAACAACATTGAAGTTGCAGAATGAATAATTGTAGAGTGACTTAAAGAGGGAAAGGGAATTTGCTAAAAGTTTCAACAAACTAAGTGAAGCCATCAAACACTTTGAGAAATTGATGAGATCTCTTAGATCCAATAATGATACATCTAGACTGGGATACACAAGTACTAAAGAAGGAGAGTCATCCAAAAGTGCGGAAGAAAGGAAAAAAAATGGTAAGAACTCCAAACCTACTTGTCACAATTGTGGTAAGAAAGGACAAACTACTAATTTGTGTAGGAGCAAGACTATAAATCAAAATGTCAAGAATAAGAGCATGGTTTACTGCCATAAGTGCAACAAAAAAGGTCATTAGGCACATGAATACATAACCAAGACCATGAACATACAAAAATTTGAAGGATATTGCTACAACTATTAGAAGTATGGGCATAGGGCTTTTGAATGTAGATCCAAATCCATGTGGTCATCAAATATAAAAAAAAAGGTAAGGAACAATAGCAACTCTTATAACTCAGATTATAATACAAGATATAGCTATCATTATTGTCAAGAATATGGACATGTTCTTGAGAATTGTGTTAGAACACACTTGAGAAGTGACTACAAAAGGTAGTTGAGTCAAACCACATGTTTCAGTTATTTGAAGACTAGTCACATTAGTAGATATTGTCCTACAAATTCAAAGGCACCAAGTTGTGAGTTTTATAAAGGCAAAGGTAAAGGATGGTTACAACACATGAAATGGAGAAGAGATCACTTCTCCCAATGGGTCAGGAAATCACACCTCATCAAACTAAGCAATCAAGAGGTATGTGCAACTAATATTTAAAAGTTATATCATACATTAATTCCAAAAGAACTTAGTACTGAAAAGATTACATAAGCATGAACTAAGATGCAAGATGATGCCAAGCTAATAGACTAGCTAGTTGATGTTGAGTTCATAATGGATGCCAATCAAATGAAATGTCAATGGATGCCGAGTGAGCCCAAAATTGGTTGATGTCTAACTTATAGCTATGGAAGAACTCAACATTTATTGTAGGGTTTTCAAAGGGTATTTGATTAATTTTTGACTCATTTCACATCATTTCAAAATCAAGAAAGAGAAAGGAGAGCAAGAGGCAATCAAAAAACTCATCCAAAGCAATTGCATAAGATTTGAGCAATGATTCATCACTATTTCAATATCTCACAAGGTATTGATCAAGAGCCGAGCTACGTAGTTTATATTTTTGTAAACCCTAGTTTCACAGAATGACATCTAGTTCAAAGAATGCAGAGGAAAAGGAGATTTTTAATGTTCAATTAGTGGGTAATGAAGTTAAGAAACCAATTTTCAAAGCTATTCCTAATATTTCCTATAGGAAAGAACCCTCTAATGCATTATCCATGATACCACCAAATGTTTTAATGGTGCATAATGTTAGGAAATGCTATAGCTATAAAATTGGTAGTGTTGGTGTTTTTCAAATATAACACAATAAAAGATCAATACCAATATAATTATACTCACAAATCTAGGGACTAGCTACTTCCCATTGATAATTATGTATGCATATTATTTGTATCCAACATCAAAAAAACCAGGACTAGTTTTCTACTATTTAGGCTCTATAGAGCCAAGGTGGGTATAACTAGGGGATGATTCAAATGAATGTTGTTGTATGATGATCCTATAAGTTTCATTCTGATTCTCATCTTCTATCTCTAACATATACATAGTTTATCCATTCATTGACATTTTCAAATGACATACACCCCTTATAAGTAGATTTGGTCACAATTCTCCCTAGGTTTACAAATATTTCTATAAATAGTACCTATCTAAGACACAGAGTGTAGATTATAAATGAGTGCTAACCATTCTTTGAAACTCTTCAAATAGTAAAATAAAGTTGATTTTGATTTTAGATTTGGTGCTTATTCATGATCTATCTATCTACATACTAGATTAACTAGATCAGTGCCTCTTCCATTGGGATTCATAGTCTACTTCAATTTATACATCTAATTGATTGCATTACAACCAATACTATTAGAAATTCTTACTGGACCTCATTCTTACTAACATCCTTCCTATTACCATAGAAAACCTATCAAATTAACTACAACACTTACTTAATTCATTGAATTAATATTAATAATGAATTGACATACAACCTAAGTGAATTGCATTCAATTGGACAAGCTTTGCTCACAAAATATCTAAATTACCAGGTAATAGCAATGGAGACAAAATTTAGAAAGAATAGATATGGGGACATTTCAATTTTGTATTAATCTCCCTTGAATCTTTGTGTACAATTGTAATAAAACTCAGAATGACTCTAGAAAAGACACAAGAATCTTGTAACATTAATGTATTCTCAAAAAATTTGCAGAGAAAATACATCATAAAGTTTGCAACCATAACTTGACTAGCCAATATTCAATATGAACTCAAATTGCATTAGACATCATCCCCTTTCTCTAACCCTATAATCTCACTTAAATAGAGTGAGATGCAACAAGCTTTAGGCTTAGACAACTAAAAATTTTCCTATAAACAAAAGAATTTTTACAAGTGTTTGCTATTATAAAAGACAAAAAGGTGTGTAACAGAATTTTTTTTACATCAAAATATTCTTTTAGGCAAACTACTTTTCTGTTACACTTCCAAAATTTTAAAATTCAGGATTTGTTATCTTGTTACTCTAATTCTTTGGAGTACATGTCTATCAAGCTTGAAAGTGACGTGTCCTATTTTGTTACCTGCAAGCTCACCTCAACTCGGGGTTTCTCACTATCTTCATAATGACCTATTAAGGTAACAGTTACCTTTGCATCTTCCTCTACCCCATCATCTTCTACCATCTATTCTATAGACATAAATTTATCTTTCCACACATTGAAAGTAGTGTCATCAGGCCAATCAAAGTTTAGGATTTCCCTCTATACTTTTATCACAAAATTCCCAACTGCTTCTATTTCAGCAAGGTTCTTTGTGATAGCATTGTGAAAGAAGTGCACTTTGACTAGTTCTTCGTTGCTCATTGCCCATAGTATATGCCCTTTTTCATTTACTATATTATTCATTCTTTGGCATAATATTTCATCTAATTCCTTTTTCCATTCTTCCTTTTCCTTTATTTTATCAACCTTTTTAAGAGCACTAGGAAAGAGATCAAACTTTTCAACTACATATTTGGAAAGAAAAATTGTTATTCTTTTCTAAATTGAAACCTATTTTTCATTGAAGTCCTCCATTTTGCTGAGTATATGAAAAATCTTCTGTATTTGATGACATGGTAATTAGATGATAGATATGCACATAGTAATAATATCATTATTCCTTTCACTCCATTTTTGTACAATGGGCCTCAATTTGTCTTCATCTCTTTTTATCTCATCCCAAATATTTTCAATTCTTGCCAATAGGTCATAAAATGTTTGCCACTCAATTCTATCTATCAAGAACAAAATTGTTTACCTAAGCTTTTCTTCATATTGATTATTCAATTCTACATGCATTTCATATAATTTATTCTCCTCTTCTCCAAATTCCTCTACAATGTATAATTTAGGGTTTAGTATTTCAACAATGGGGGTTGACTTAAATGGCTCAACTCGTGGCTAAGGAAACACAATTTTTGGTCTACTAGGTTCTCCCTTCTTCCTCTTCCCAAGCTTCTTATCCATTTGGGATATCTAATTTTCTAGTAGTTGTATCCGTTTTCATCTATCCTCATATGCCTTCAATACTTCTTCATATTTGGCATTGAGTTCTAAGAACCTACTTTGTTCTTTTCCAGACACCACAACTCCAAACTCAAGTATTTCTTTAGCCATTCTAGTAATTTGTTGACTTCCCACTTCATTAGCTCTATATACTATGAGAGTACCAGTATGTTCTACACTAGAAATTTCTTGTATTCTAGTCTTGTCTATTTTCTCCATTGACCAAATAACCAGGGCTCGATGATCATTATTGAATTTGATTCCCCTATGTGCTTGTAAAATTTCCTCTTCTATCTTATATTGCACATTTTTCTCCTTTCTAATTGAATCAAAAATCATAACATTAGCTATTTTCCAGTAAGGAAAAATTAGAACTCTTGAATTCCTAACTAGTTGCCTCTCGGTCTCAGGTGTTAACTTGGCAAAGTCACTCAAAAATTTAGATTTTACCTCTTTAACAATATCAGAATTTGGTTTGCTAGGCTATTTTGCCTTTATTTTCTTACACATATTCTCAAAATTTTCTATATTCCTTCTCCACAAAAACTATGTAACAGCCTTAGATTTAAAAAAAAAAATCATCATTTATGAATTTTTGTGTGGCTTGAGAAATAATTGGATCTATCTCCTTACCTTGATAGTTAGCAACTGTGAGGTCCAAGGAGGGCATAAGAGGCTCTTGAGGCAGTCATCTTTCTGTATTTGTAGAAGTAACAATTATATCTCTTTCCCCACCCATCTTTCTTAACTGTTCTCTCAAAGATGCCTCATCTTCTATTTGGATTGGGGATTGAGTTGGTGAATACTCTTCCACTCGAGAAGAGGACCCTTGTTCTAGCTTCTATCTTTTTGGTGCATTAGTTGCGGGTGGGCTCTCTAGCCTTGGCCTTCCATGAGGGGGAACCTGTTGTATGTTATGAACCACAATGTATCCTAGCCTCTTCTGTAATTCTTATTGCCCTAGAGCAACAACGTCCTACTACAAATTCTTCTTTCCACCTCTGCTGCTTTATCAGGATAGTATTTAACATATGTATCCTTCTTCTCATTCATGGCTTGCATCATTTCATCAAAATTATTAATCAATACATGCATTTGGCCTGCTAATATTTTTTTTTATCTTTTAAAGGATTATAATCTGGGTCAAAAGCATTAAGGAATTCTAGAACTTTACTGAACACTACCCACTTCTCTTTCCTAACTTCCTACTCCTATAATGAGAAAATGTTTCTAATAATATCTTCAGGGAAATATACTTGTTGTGTAATCCTTTTGGCTTTTTTCCTTTCTCTCAAAAGATCATAAAATCCCACTTGATCAATACACCTTGCATCAGACTCTACCATATTGTATCTATCCAAAAATAAATTGACGTGCCTCCATTGCTTCTTTACAAAAGATAAATAATGTGCTAGAGTGATAATCAGGAAGAATGTACCTTTACTTTTACCAATCATGTCTCTTTCTTCAATAGTTCCAATCTGCCATAGCAATTCTACTATCTGTATCTTCAAAGGCACATGAAAATTTAGGACATGAGGTTTTCCTAAAAAACCATACACTCTAGTCATTGTAGAGACATAATATGGGATTATATCCCCCCAATTGTGACTAACGAAGAGTCCTTTTGCATGATCTTTAGCTTTGATCAACTCTAGTAGAGACTGTGGGATTATAGGGATATCCCCTGTCAAAAGCAATTTGAGCCTAAATGCAAAATATATGTCAAATCTCACATAACTAGCATTGTTGGCTTCCCAAGTCATGTCAATAATCTATAACTGGTCTAGTAATTTTTCACCATCTTTTTTTAACTCCAATTCCATCCCTTTAGAGAAACAAGTAACTCCCTTATAGAGACATATGTGCATAAGCAAGGAGTACCACTTGTGATATCCCAACCAAACCATTATGAATTTCTTGTGCAAAGAAAGTGGAAAAAACAAGAATATTGCTCATTCCAAACTGTAATGTTTGAGCCATAATAAGAACAACAAAGCCTTGCACATATTCCTCCTCATCTAGCCTAAAAATACTATAGAGGATAAAGTACAAAGCTTGAGCCCTAGGATTGAAGTATTTCCTCATTAGTGGCTTTGGGGTAGTGGATGTAACCAAGGGTAGTGTACCAATTTTGGCAAAATGTTGTTGTAGAGGCCCTGCTCTTAGATGCATTCTATATGCATCATACCTTCCTTGGAGGTCATCCATATCAATAAGCTTATGCACAACATGGTTAGAGTTGAGGTTGAAAACCTCACTAATAAATTCAAGAGAAACCCTAAAGAGATTTTCTCCAACATAATTCTTCACAAGCCTGGTAATATAGTCATACTTCTTAGCCAAGTTAGCTAGTAGATCACTGTCAAAGAAAGCCCCAAGGACTACTAATTTTCCAATGTCAAATTCTGAGACATTGCTCATAGGGGTATCTAGGTTTCTCTTAGCAAATATTTTTTTTAATAATTCTAGTCCTCCCATAGAAACCTAGGCATCTCTTACCCAATTGGCTCTATCATAGAAACCCTCAACTATAATCAACCTAGGGTTCTTTGGGATAAGCTCTCTCCCCTTGGTTATTTCATTTATAGATAGTGGAAATTTTTCAAGCAAATCATCATGCATAGAGCTCTTAACATAATCAATATGACTGGAGAATTCCTTTCAAGGAGGCATCTTTTGAGAATTTTAATTTCACACAATGCTGATTCCTTGATTTTCAATGGTTATAGATCACTTACCCACTGAATTGTCCTTATTTTTTGTGTAATTTACTATAGTTTTTCTATATACTTTGTAGAATTTTGTGCCCTAGCTATGAAAACACTTGTGCTCTAATAACCCATCATGATTATGTGATTCAAATAATGGAGAATTCATGAATTATACCAAGGAATTAAAATCACATGGAGGAATTTTGAGGCATATTAATTCCCTTAGTTGTTAACTTCATGTCATGCTTCAAATTTGAATTTCACCCATCGATCTTACAACATTAGATGACTTTGTTTTAAAAGGCAAAAAACTTTAAAGCTTTTAAAAGTCCTGGCCATGTGTCAAATAGGCACTTCCCCACATTTGTTAAACTCCTCACATTTTCATAAAGTGATGAAGCACTCACTGTTAATCTTCCTTAGATGAACGTCCTAAAGATATAAAATTAAGAAGGAGCCAACTATCTTCTCTTGACCAATGATATCACTAGAAAATCAAATGTGTCCTAACAAATCTAATAGTGGCACAAATTGTAATATTAACTCTTAGAATTTCCACACCCATGACATCATCATTTTTGATTTGGCGTATACATGTCATCTTCCACCAATGAATGCACACCAATTCATTAAAGCTTTACAAGCTTGTGTGACTCAACAACGTCCTTAGAACTTGGTCCCACTGTGCCATGTGAGACATTGGCACTTCCCCACATTACTTAAAATTAAGTCATTTTCTTAATGTGGATAAGCGCTTTCTGTCGATCTTATTAAGATCAATGGTGAATTAGAATCTTTTCCTTTTAGGATCTAGTCAGCTGAAATGACCAATGAAATACTTCCTTTATGCTCTAGTACATCTTTCAATTTCCATGGAAGAAACATCATTACTATCTTCTTAAAAAGTGGGTCCATGACATCACTATGTGCCACACGACACATTAGCGCTTCCCTGCATTATGTAACTGTCATGCATTTTCTATAGTGACAAAGTGCTCTCTGTCAATCTTACCAAGATTGACATTGCATCATAATTGAATGCAAAGTAACAACTTCATTAAATGAGCCAACCAAGAACATTGCAAGAAATTAGAACATGCATTGTTAGGCACTGACAAGTCTGCAAAAATGTCTGAGAAATTTTGACAAGCTATGGACTTTGTGACACACTTCAGTTCCATTTTCAACAAGGGCTATATGGTGCAAAGGTGCTTGCCTAATTTGGTTAAAGACCTTGAACTTTCTTACTGTAGGTAAGAACTTTCTATCGATCTTTTTAAGATCGATGGTTAATCAAAGAAACTGTTGTAGTTAAGACTTTTAAATAAAACATTTTAAATAATAACTACTATTAAATAAGGTTAGCAAAGGTTTATCATAAAAATTAATAAAGTAATTCTTGCGACATAGAACTTTAGGATAAGTTTTTCCTACCTAAATTCTATTTGAAATATTATTTTTAGAAAATTTCAAGGGCTAGGGAAAAAAAAAAAAAAGGCTTTAGGTTTTCT
Source organism: Cupressus sempervirens (assembly GCA_028749045.1). NCBI lineage: Eukaryota > Viridiplantae > Streptophyta > Pinopsida > Cupressales > Cupressaceae > Cupressus > Cupressus sempervirens. The sequence goes on along the minus strand of CM053790.1, from coordinate 69,607,813 downwards.
CATCAATTTCACCCAGGATCTTGACCTGATTTCAAGATTTTAAAACACATATTTAGGGTTTTTCACTACTAAGTGCAACAAGACAAGAATGATGAAAAACCAAGCCAACAATGGCTCTATTTGGAAATAATGAATAAGAAAAATTCATATGAGGGCTCAGAATCCCTAGGGGAATCAGAGCACAAGCTTGACCTCTTTACTTCTGACAACTTTGAGAGAGCAAAAATAGATAATAGAAAATGTACAAAAGCTATACAGAAGAAACAAATATTTTACAAAATATACAAGGGAACCTAGACTACTGTTCATGGAAGAAACAAGTATCTTTTAGGAAAAATACCTCTTCAAGAACTGTCCATGAATTGGTAGTTCAAGAATGTTGCTTGACAAATCCTTGAGAATATAAGAGTCTTCTCCCTATGTATTTTCAATCACATAGGGACCTAGACATATAGGATCAAACTTTCCATGTTTTCCTTTATCCTCGATCCTGGCATTCCACATGAGGACTAAATATCCATCTTCAAATTTCTTACTCACTATCCTTTTATTATAGAGTGCTTTGACTTGTAGTTGCAGCTTTTGATTTCTGATTGATGCCTCTTTCCTAGTCTCATTTAGTCCAACTAACTCATCCAATCTTTCTTGCATATCATCAATAATATCCTCATCATACATTTGAATGTAGTTATACAAGCCTACTAGGTTATTCTGAGGCATCCTTGCCTGGATTCAATATACAATGTCAAAGGGTGCTACACCAATGGCCTTTTTCATAGTTATCCTATCAACCCATATTTCTAATTGCAACATGGAATCCCATGCCTTCTTGTTATCATCTAGCATTCTTTTAATAACTTTTAATAGGCTTTTATTTGTAGATTCAACTTGTTCATTTCCTTGTGGATGGTAGGGAGAAGATGCTGATCTGGTTATCCCATACTTATCACAAAATTTTATAAATTCTTCAGATCTGAAGCAAATTGCATTATTTATCACAATCTTCTATGGGCAACCAAATATTGAAATGATGTTATTAAGAATAAAATTTTTTACAACCTTACTAGTTTCATTTCTTGTTGAAATGGCCTCTACCCACTTTTTTAAATAATCAGTTGCAACCAATATCCATGAATAACTAGTGCTAGACTTAGGAGAAATTTCTCCTATGAAGTGCATTCCCCATTGTTGAAATGGTGCTTGAACCTCTACTGACTTCAATGGAGTATTTCCTAAGAATTTCAACTTACCTACAAATCTCTAACAAACATCACATTTTCTAATCATTATCTAGGCATCTTTGAATAAGGAGGTCCACTAAAATCCAGCTCTCATTACCTTGTGTGTAGTAGTTTTTTCCATATAATGCCCTCCACATACTTTACCATGCATTTCATTCAATACTTCTTTTGATTTCTCTTGATCAACATATTGTAGTAGTACTCCCTTAAAATTTCTCCACGATAAATTGTTCTAGACAATAATATACCTGATAGCTTGTAACTTAGTACTTATTTTCTCATTTTTAGTCAAATGGGAAGGGCCTCAATGTGATGTAGATAATATATAACATTAGTATACCACTCACAGTGATCCATATCACATAATTTAGATCTTAGGTCATCTATTACTATGTTTATTTGATTAGCATCCAAATTAGACTAAGCCATAAGCTTAGCTAATCCTTGACCTCTTACCAGTTTTGTTATCTATATTTCATTGTTGAATTCTTGGATCCTATTAATCCACCTGCATCTTCTACTTGGTACTTCTTGTTGATAAAAAATGTCCTTTACAATAGCACTTGGTACAAATGCAATGACAATGACACCTACCAAATAACACCTAAATGCCTTAACAACTTTCACCAAAGCATATGCCTTTTTCTCATTTATCTGATATTACAGTTTAATAGGATGTATTGACTTACTAAAGAAAGCAATAGGTTGCTCATATCCTTCCTCATTTTTCTACAATAAGACTACAACTACAGTATGGAAAGATGCAAAAGAGAATATGTGCATTGGTTTTGTGTAATCTGAAGTTCTAAGGACTGCAGCATTCCTTATGGAAGTTTTAATATCCTGAAATGCCTATGAAGGTTCACCATCCTAGTTGATAGTAGCTCTTTTCTTAAGAATTTTTGAAATAGGTCTACTAATCTTAGCAAAGTTAGTAAGAAGCTTCCTCAAGATGTTAACTTTCCCAAAGAAATATTTTATTCCCTTCACATTCTTTGGTTTAAGGACCTTGTCAATGGCTGCCACTCTCTCGGGATCTATCTTTACACCATCTTTTGATACTATGTGTCCTAGTAACCTACTTTTTGTCACCCCAAATGTACATTTCTTTGGGTTTAATGACACTCCATTTTCTAAGGCTTTGACAAAAATCTTCTCCAAATGTCTTGATCTGATTAGGATCTAAGACTATTATAGAGGAATGCTAATTTATTACATAGAATTAATTTAAAACTTTTAACAAATCAAATTAACGTAAATAAAATAAGAGAACAACAAGATTAAGCTGATAAAAGAGACAATGAGAGAAAGAAGATGCAAACAATTTGATCTCAGAGTTCATCCATATGGACTATGTCTCCGGGTCTGGCTCCAATAGGGGGACCAATCCGATTATCTCAAAAAATTTGGTATAAATGTTTACAAATTCATTCCTTTGAAGTACAACAACATCACGTTGTTTCAAAGTACAAGAATAAACACTTCAAAAATCTCCCTTACTCTCAGCACTTCGACGTTCTCTCCTTTTTCTGAATGCCTCCAAGAGTCTCCTAAACCCCCTTTTTATACATGAAATTAGCCAAAATAAGGCTATAACCAAATTTGCAAAAATAACCCCTTCAATTAATTCCCCTCTCGGAATAACCTGTTAGCCAATTTAGAGGATTTGGCCCCATGTCATTTTTGGGGTCAAAAATAAACAATAACCTCATTTTACTAAGGTTAGGTGGGATTGAGATAAGAAATAAATAAAACAATGCGCATTCTTATCTTCAACCGCTAAAATAGCGTAGCGGCATGTAACCATTTTGAATGGTTGGTGGTGGGTAGTTCAAACCCCACCGCCGATGGCCTTTGTTATCCGAAATTAGCGGCTAAACAGACTCAAATACAATATCGTGCATTAATATCTTTGAATGTGACTTGCGTTCAGTTGGTTATTGGCTAAGCTTTGGAGACTAGTGGTCAAGGTTTTGAATCCCATAAAACTTTTGCCACCCGTCAACTTGGCTGAAGAACGAGGGCATGCTAACATCATCCCCATTTATACTTCTTTGTTAATTTCAAATTGCCATATCTTTTCCATATAGGCTCCAAATTTGATGAAACGAAAGCCACTAGAAATCTCTTGATGAGATCTTCAATTTTAAATCCATTGTTGTGCACTTTGGAGATGATTATTTTTTTTACCTTTTTTTATGACCTTCATACTTGATTTGACCAACCTTTGAATAACTGTAACTTTTGCATATGGACTCCATTTCTGTCCATTCAAATTGCATTGGATTGAGAATTTCGAGAACTTTAACTTGATGCTAATTATTGGAGTTTTAGAGATACTTCAATTTTTATGAAAGTATCCCCCGGATCATGTCTACAATGGTCTTCAACCCTTTTGGAATAAGTTGTAAGGTCATCTTGCTATACAACCATGAACTTATTGATGTACTCATGAAAAGATACATCCATAGCCCTTTGAAAAGTGGCACCAGCATTAATCAATCCAAATGGCATTCTCACATGTACATAAGTTCCCCATGGACTTATAAATCCTACCTTAAACTACTCTTCTTCTTTCACCAAGACCTTATTATACCCTGAGAACACATCCATGATGGACATTAACTCAGAGCTAGTTACTTATTGTAACATAGCCTCCATGTTTGGCAACCCATAATTATCTCTTAGAGAAGCAATGCTTAGATTTTTAAAATCTACACATAGTCTGATGACCCCATTCTTTTTCCTGATAGGTACCAAATTTGAGACCCAAGTGGAATGCCTAATAGGTTTAATTATCCCTCCATCTCTTAATTTTATTAGTTCTTCTTGCATTTTGGGTGCTAAGGTGGGATTTACTAGTCTCTACTTTTGCCTAAAAGGTTTTTACATTATCCTTTAATGGTATGACATGTTGAAATAGATCTTCTCTATAAGCCTTTAAATCATCATACGACCATGCAAAAATATGTCGATATTTTCTCAATAGGTCAATCAAAGGCTTTTTGATTTTAACTGACACATTTTGACCAATATAAACTTTCTTGGGGGCCTCATTAGTACCTAGATTTATCTCTTCTAGCTCTTGAGGTTTACAATCTTTAGCCCTAGGCCTTACACTATCTTGGTTGTCAAACATGTTCTCTAAAAAAAATAGACCCTTAGGTACTTTATTAGTCTTTAATTCTATGACATCTTGACCAAAGATTTTTTCCTTCCAATCTATGGTTTCAACCAAGTCACTATAGTCCAATTCCTAACCATGGTACTTATCTTCATTTAACAAGAAATTCACAATGTCTTTGTCATCTTCAAATACTTGCCAATGTTCAATATTGTTAGGTATTGAAGGTCTATTTTGGACCTCAATCTATGAAATTCTTACAAAAGATACATCCTTTTGTTTAAGTGCTACATTTTCCAATAGGTCAGCCATCTTATTCTGAGTTCTGTCTCTCCATGAATTACCAAATGCATCAAAGAATTCTATCTGATCCCAAAAAACATTTCTATACTATTTCAATATTTTATTTTTAGAGGCATATGTTTCCCTAATATATGAGATAATCAATTTAGAATCACCTAGAACATGCAACTTTTTAATTCCACGGTGGATAGAAACTTTTAGTCCCAATAAAAGAGCCTCATATTCTGCTATATTATTGGTGCATGAAAATTTCAAAGTGAAAGAATACCTAAAAGTGTTCCTCTCTTGAGAGACAAATACTACTCCTACCCTTGCACCCTCTTTAGAGCTAGCCCCATAAAAGTACATGGTCCATAAAACTAGTGAATCCATACAACATTCAACTTCATGCTCAATCAGATCAAGCAATTTATCAACCTCTTGAATAATCAACTTTACCCAAAAAGAATTCATAGTAGTGTCCAAGAAAAAAGTAAAATCTCTATTAATTTCTTCCCCCAAAATATGACTGACCCTTGGTTCTTTATCTACTTTAACAAACTTATCTCCTATGTGAAATGTTGCATAGGTTAGGTCACATTCTAGGCTACCTCCCATAGCAACACTCCATTTTCTAGAGAGAAACATTCCATAATGTGGAGGAATATCAACTAAAAAGACTTTTTGGGACTAAAAATTGCATGGTCAATTTTCAGTCAAATATTGAAAATTTTGAAAAATCAATGCCCTAAAGTGGTTTTTATGCATATGTAGCTAGTTCTCAGTTTGAGGCCTAGATGGTGTTTGAGTGGCTTAACACCTTTCATTTGACATATGAATGTGATCCAAAATGTTATTTTTCCATCCTGAATCATTCAATGAAGTCCCATTTTGAGCTAGTGTCAAAATTTGCAATTTTGCCCAACTGTCAAATAGCAACAGGAGGCCTAGTTTGTCTTTGAATATCTTTTACCTAGGAAAGTGTCATGACTCACCACTTTGGGATTGTTTAGTATGCATATCAAAGAACATGTGTTCTAACCTTTGGTCCATTTTGAATCCATTTGACTAGGTGTCGAGCCCCTCAAAATTGGTCGTTTACTATTTCGTGCATGTGTAGTTATTCACAATTTTGGGAAGCCCTATTCAACCAATGATATCTTTGACCTAGTTGACCCAAATGGAGAAATTATTTTTACATTGTGTTCTAGGGGTCATGCACTTCATATGTCCCAATTTTGAGATCATGAAAAATCCATTTGATCAGTTTGCTAACCTGATTAAAAACTCAGTTTACATTGTTTTGCTATGACTAAAGTATCCAGATTGATCCATACCCTTGTTCGGCACATTATAACTTTGATTAAGTGATTGGTAAGCCTAAACTGATTGTACCATTATGTTGTGTCTTGGAATTCCTTGAAGTATTTCAATTCTCAAGTCATGAGGAATCCATCTGTATACTTTCTTATGTCTGTCCGTTTACCAAAAATTACTTTTTGACATATTTCCAAATGCCTATTTTTAGAAATTCACCAAATTCATTCTATTATTTGTGATAAGCCCTAATTATGGGTTCTTATCCTTTGAATGGAAAAGAACCTATATCATAGTCTTTAGAAGCCTAAGTGATCAATAACCTAGTTTATAATGTCAAACTTGAGCCTAGTTTATGTTTTTTTAACACTGTATACTTGTAGGATAATCGAAGTATGGATGTTTGACAATTAAAATCTTTTGAATTAGAATTTTTCATGGGCTGAGAATTTTTAGTATGGTAGAGCATGTAGGATTGAACACTCATGCTGATTTTTGTGGCCTGGTTACTTGATTGAATTAGTTTTTAACGCTAGCTGGTTGGCCTCTAAACACAAATTCACAATTTGTAGATTTGATTAAAAGTGAGTTTTAAAATAATGAATCGATGATTGATTTTGAATCCTGTTAGTCTGAGATGTCCAATGGGGTCAAGGGACAAATATGAGGATGCTAGTTTTTTGAAAGGAAAAAAATATTTAGCTAGACTTGCTTTGGGGTCCAACTAATTTCCAAGCATGGTTGATTGTGAATTTTAAATAAACATTATCATAATTCAAATTATTTGAATGCACGATCAAAGTTCTCAAATAAAAATAAAGAGTTTCTACTTGATGAAAACACCCCATGGTGTCAAAGAAAGATGAGGCTACCATTTTTGGGAGGCAATGTAGTTTCAATTTTAAACTTTAAAAATGAATGTGTGACTCTTTGTAGAAGTCACAGGTAGGAACATTACATAAATAAAAAAAATTGCCCCCATCTTGAAGCTATGAGAAGAGCAATTGGGATTTCATTAAATTCATTTAGATTGAATGAGATTATAAGTTTCATATAGGATGAGGATTTAGACAAAATGAAAAATAAAAATGAAAGGTACAAATTATGACAAATCATCAGCAGTAACAGAAAACTTAATTAAGATTTATAGATATAGATATATTGAGATTCTTGATGAAAGGAGCCATGCACTTGATGAATAGTTTAAAACATTTTGGGCAAATGATCCACAAGAAATTTATGCTTCAAAGTTATCAAACCCATTAGGGATACAAACATTGAGTTGGGAATTCTATGTGGGAGCTTGAACAAAAAATTTGTAGGAGAGGAAAATAGTGGAAAGAAAAGGGAAGTTTGTTCATATCGTCTTTCTTTAGAAAGACTGATCAAAGTCTTCAAGATTATGAACACTGTTTATGGGTTCCTTGAAAAACAACATATGCAAGCTACTTGGAATAATATCAAAGGAGCATTGAAGCAGCTCTTCTGTCATGGGTTTGAAGAAGTTACTTTGAAGGACATTAAACAAATTGCAAAACTTTGCCTGAAGGTGCTTGTGCTTCATAGTAGAGCTATGGATGCAATGTATTTGACATTATTTATTGATTTAATTCATTCATCAAGAAACAAAATACCTAATCTTTTGAATCTATTGCATGATGTTATGCCTAGTGGAAAGAAAATGTTAGAAAGAACTATAATTAATACAATCTAGAAATGATAGAGTGCCTTAGAGAAAGATTATTTTTGAAGCAAGCTAGGTGAGAAAACTCTATTTAAACAAAGGGAGCTTCATAGATAGGGGTAGACATAGGGGACATGAGGAATTCCCATGCTATAAAAGAAAACTCAAAAATTTGTGTTTGAAAAAAGGTGCCAGTTTAAAAAGGAATTCCTCCATGAACTGAAGAAGCCTCATGTTTTAAAAACATAGGAGTAAGAGCAAAAAAGAAGCCAATAGCTAGTTAAAGACAAAACATTTTGTCTACCATACCATATGAAGAGGAAATTGTGAAATAAGAGGAAACCACAACATAAAAGTGTGTCTAGCTAGATTTGAACTAGAGTGGGCACAATAATTTTTAGAATACTTCCCCCATGTAGAAGGATAGAGCACCCAATACGATATCAAGCATATGAAAAAAGGATCCGCAAGCTTATAGGGTAGAGGTTCCATGTTATTTAGAAAGCATACATAAAAAAGGAAAGCCACAACATTTTAAACATAGAGGAAGCTTGGCATAGGGCAAGAACAATATCCCACATTGGTGTCATGGGAAACTTTTAAGCAATTTAAATAAAAATCTACACATAAAGCATTGTGTCTCAAGACAAGAGCCTTCTGAAAGGCCACATGTTACAAGGTGAGGCCTATGTATCAAACATGAATGTCAATTGGAGGTGACCTATCACAAATTTTAAATGAAAATGCAAGTGTGATGATGTGGCAGATCAAAGGTAAATGCAGAGTATGCTACCATATGGCTGCATTGGAGGGCTAGTGCATGCCTACAAAATGAAGATGTGAGGAAGTTAGATAATGTGGGTATGTAGGTGATTGACACATGGAAGCATTTCTCAGCTAGTGGTGACATGGCAATCAATAATAGGTTTAGATGTGAAGCATAGGATCATGACATATGTCCTCATCCAACAGTTTGTGAATCCTCACAAAAGAAAGATGATCACTGGATAAGTAGTGCAAGTAAGCGGGTGATCAACAAATGGCATCGAGCCCACCCCATGATGATGAAGTAGGTGACTAGATAGAGGTTGGCCAATAGAATGGTGCCATGTGGTGCTTAGTCAAAGGAGGGTTGACCCTAAAATTTAAGGGGGTGAGGAAAAAACAAGATAATTTTAAAATGTCATTTTAATTTTTTTTTCAAAATGGGTATACATGCAAGTTTTTAAATAAAAAAGGGCATTTATTCTAAACTTCAAACTTTAAATATTTTAAATTTAAAAGAGATGCAAACCTGAGCCATGTAGTAGAGGGAGGATTTTCAAAATGGCTTCTTGGGGGTTCCTAGTAAGAAAATATAGTGATGTTATATATGACCAAAACTAAGTGAAACTAAAATTTCCAAATATGAAGTTTGTTTTCACACAAAATGCCACTAGTACATGCTATGAGAGGTTTTTTTTCTCTCAAATTGATTTACATGTTTTATTAGGTGTTTTGAGTGACCAGTTGTAGAATTAAGTGAAAAATACCTTAAACACATCCAATGACCCTTGTATCTGACCATTTTGAGTTTTAGTGGTGTTTTGGCTAAAAATTGATCAATTGGCACATATCCAGGTTCAGTTAGGAGATCTTTATCTTTTGTCAAGATACTTTACATTTGGAAAGGTAAAATAGAAATAATATGATTATCAATTGATGGGAGGAGGTAGAGAGAGGTTATTCAGTTGCAAGGGATGGAATACCAAGTGGACACTTGTCATGTTTGGATCAAATCCAGGATTCATTTCCTCCTATATCTTTCTTTATTTCATCCATTGAAAGGGTTGGAAAATATTGGAAAGTTTCTCTAGAATGAAGACATTTAGTAGAATTGGCCCTCAAATTGATGAATTTTGAATGGAAGATTTGGGATGTGCTAGTCCCAGACCATGAATCTTTTGCTTTTGGCTATGACACCCCCTTTCCATCCCATTAGTTTCTCATTCCTACCATTTTCTCTCTTGTATGACAACACTTGTAAAAAGAGCCTAGATCATAATTGTAGTTCCTTAAGGTTGTCTGTTGCTTCATTATTGCTTATAATTCAAGGAATTATATAAATGCTTTAGGGAAATCAATAGGGTTGTAGGTTTATTGATGAGGATATCAGGTAAGAATGAGATTTACATCGAACATTGATATCCAATTTACAAGGTAAATGGATAGATCTAGAATCTTGGCATAAGATCTATGTTCTAGATATCCAAAATGCATGAGGGAGATTCATGAATTCCCCAATGGATGAGGCACTGATTTGTTACAAGATTATAAGTTTTTTGTTCATACCTAGTTTTCATCCACTTTCCCCACCCACATAAAATCAAATCAAATTCAAATCATCGTTACATTTTATGTTGAAGAACTAGAATAGTCTGACCCTCACTCAGCTTGTGCATTTCATAGAGTTTTAATTTGCTACTGCACTTCTTTGTTACTACATAGGTCATTTGGAGAAATAAGGGTTTTTATCTACTTTGTGAGATTCAAGAATATGTTTTCCACTGGTACCATATTATATTGAATCTAAGGTCCACCCACCTAGGTTTTATAGAGCTTGAAGTGAAGAAGGGTCTAGCCTTATAGTTGGCCTGGTGTCTAAAATAATACGTTGAAGATTGGAGTTAGCTACCCCTAGCTATACCATATTCTCGTTAGGTTAATTTAAAACTTATAATGTTTTAAAACACCAACAAAATGGTGACTCTATTGGGGAGTTTGTGAAGAAATTCACCATTAGAAGTACTAGAATTTTTGGTATAAATAGTATTTTCATGAATTATTTTTCATTTGCTTTGTTGAAGATTCATGTTCCCCAGTGAAGTTTTATCCCTTTGCAATAGTGACTTTGAGGTTGAATGTAAATTGTATTGCTAAAAGGTGTTCATCTTCAGTCAATTTAGTTGGTTGTTGTTTTCAAAGTCCTACTATGATTTTAGATTCAAGGAACTTATGTTTCAACTTTGTGTAGAAGTTTCTAATTCAAGATAAATTTGAAGAGGTATCTTCTATCTATTGTTGTTTCAAATTAGTTTGTGGTATCTTCAAGAATAATGCAATTCATGTCTCACTTAATGTGAGTGGTGACTTGAAATTAATCTCTATACCAATGCAGTTTTATACATGAATTGTGATTAGTTGCTATAGGAGAAGAGCAGATTCAAAGAAATTGAAACATTCAAAAGCTTGGTAAGATTTGTGATGTGCTGGTTTAAAAGGTTCAGTAAAGAATTTATGAGATTTTGGGTCTGCTGTTGTAAATAGTGGATAGAGAGCTTTCAACCATCTAGATCTTGAGGTATTCTTATTTTCATGTATTCTCTTTTCATGAAAATTGATTGCTACAACGTTTGTGTTCTCCATCAAGTGATTTTCAGCACTAAAAAGAGGAGAATAGTTTTAAAGGTTTCATACACTTCATTGGATTGAGTTTCAGCTTGTTGTATTTAAGCTTGTGAAGTGTATTTAAAGAGATTTATTTGGTAGAAGGGTATAGATCTGTTGGAAGTTGTGAATTTGAGATTTATTATGGGTGAATGAGTTTCAAATCTTTGAAGAATGTCAAGGTTCATTTCACCGAGTATGCAGTCAGTCGGTAAAGTTTCTAGATCTATTTCCACCAAGCAATATATGCCATTAAATTTTGATGGTATTCATGGTTTCCCAAATATCATTCCTAATGATATTAGAAAATGTTTGCCTAAAATTAATGGGAACCATCTTGTTTTAGCTACTCATCATGTTGAGTTGTTTACTGATTTGATGGGTGACTGAGATTGCTCATGAGGATGTGCACATGAAGTTATTTGTTCAAACTTTGGAAGGTGATGCTAGAGACTCATTTTCTTTTCTACTAGCATGTTCTATTTCATCTTGGGGTGAGTTACATTCTACCTTCATGGAGCAATTTGGAGAAAGGGTGAGCATATTTGATTCTTATAATAAATATTTAAGGATTCACATTGACAGTGGCGAATTGGTTCCTCAATTTAACATTAGATTTGCAAGATTTTTGAATGAGATCCCTGAGAGTTATAGACCTAATGATCCAATGTGTTTAGCTATTTACTTTGATGCATTTGACAAGAAAATGAACTATCCACTAAGGGATAAAGAATCATAGACATTATATCAAGTTTTTGTGACCACTAGGGATATTGAAAATAATTTGAAGTATGGATTGATTAGAGGTCATTTTTCTATGAACCATTGATGGTATAATGGCTATGAAAGAAAGGATGAACATAGTGTTGATACTTTAATCCCAAATTAGAAAATCAACACTCCTACTATAATGCATAATTAGATGGAAAATTCATATCAGAATGTGTGTATAAGGAAGGTTAGTTCAGTTACAAATGAAGACAGATATGTTCATGAAGTTATAGCAATAAGATGTATTTCAGACTTTGATAAGGTTGAGAAATGTGTTGATTTTATGAATTAAGGTTTGGTTAAAACAATAAGTTCTTCTCATGATAATTATATGTATAATGATGTAACTAATGCTTCAAAGTTTGAGGTTGTTGCACCTAGGTCTTAGTCTTATCCAAGTGAGGAGGCGAAGAGTTATCTCTTTGATCATGAGTTTGATGTTGCTTATCTGACATGCCATGGAGAGATAACACAAGATGAAGAGTGTGAATCACATTTATCTCAGTCACAGTCAGAAGAACATAGCACACATGTTTCTAATGTTTCAATAGTAGATGGTAAGATGGATTCACTTGATCAGTCCAATATGCAAGAAATGATTTCTCTTATTCATAGATTGCATCAGGTTGAGAATGTTCTAAAATTTGAAGTTGATAGATATTCATCTCAATATGAGTACAAAGAAGCTGAAAGTCATGTTTCAAGTGATGATGATAAAGTTGTTGATCCAATGTATTTTCAATAGGCATGATATGAAGGAGATGATGAGAGGGGTTACGCTAATCAAAGTGAGAAAAATGATGCTACATGCTCATCTTCATACAAGTCTGATGCTGATTGGGAAGAAGAAAGCAATGACGGAAGTGAACATTTATATGAAGGTGACGGTATGAATTCTTTTTTTGAATTTGAAAAGAGAAGTGAATCTCAATGTTTGCATTATACAAATTAGTTAGTCAATGAAGAATTTGAGAATTATTTGTCCTCAAGGTATGAAGATAAATAAATGTTGAATCTAGTTGATGTTAATGAATTTGAATATGAAGGTTTCAGTGAAGGGTTGTCAAGTGTTCCTATATTAGATAGTTAATTTGTAGCATGTAGTGAGGGGTTAGGAATGAATCACAATTTATCCAAAATGGTTACCATAAAAAATATAATGAAGAGAATGTAATCATTGATACTATATGTGTGGTAGATGAAGAAGAAAGAAAGTCTTGATATAATTCTGATTTTTTGTCATATGCTGCAAGTTTTTGTGATAATACATTGGGTAATGGCTTCAAGGTATTTGATAACATTTTATATGATAATGATCTTAATGATGGTCAGCCCCCTTTTTGTCATAATGTCGTAAGAGGGCCATTGCTTGGAGTTGTCAATCCACTATTTGAGGAGAACTTTGAGCTTTCATATTTAGTTGAGCTAGGTATAAATGATGATGAATTATCATACTACTATAAGAAATTAGTTTATTCTTCTTTTCGATGTAATAGTGAATATACTAATCAGCATTTCAATTGGGATTATGAAGACAAGGTGTTTGATGACATGGTTACTAAAAATTTGCCTGCACTTCACAGGGATTTTTATAATGAATGTTTTAATATGACTAATTCATTTGCTAATTGTGAAGAATCATTGAAAAACTCTAGATTAGTTTCAAGTTGTAACATTGATGATATGTGTGAGTACAAATCTAATTTTTCATGTGAATACTCTTCAGTTATGCATAAGGATACACAATTTCAAGGTATGTGTGACCCTTTTTCCCATGTTGAGTATGATGCCTTCACATTTGAGACTGATAGCATGCATGATTCATTTGTTAGAGAAGGTCTTCAGTTTTAGTTTGATATTTTTGAGCACAGTACTTTCATAATGAGAAAGTAGTTGAGAATGAAGCAAGTTTTATATGCATTATGGAAGTAAGGATGTAGATTCAATTTTGCTAAGTGGTGAGTTTCAAGATGCTAATCTGATTGGTGAGACTAAAATGAATTATATTTCTATCTTACATCATTCACATTTAGATGAAAATTAGGTTTACAATAGAGGTAAACAATCTTGTTGAAGTTTGGTGGCCCGGGGTCATCACTTGTATATAGTAGGAGTAGTTGTTTCCTATTTTCAATAAAGTTGTGCAAGAGGAGTTTTTGAAGTTCAGGTGTGTGGTTTTCTTCTACTAGAGATCTAAATCCTTTCCTTGCCCACAAGGAACATGCATCCAAAAATAGAGCTACTATTGGCACTGAAAAATTGCATGGTCAATTTTTAGTCACATATTGAAAAATTTGAAGAATCAATGCCCTAAAGTTCTTTTTATGCATATGTAGCTAGTTGTTAGTTCGAGGCCTATATGGTGTTTGAGTGGCTTAACACCTTTCATTTGACATATGAATGTGATCCACAATGTTATTTTGTGATCCCAAATCATTCGATGAAGTCCCATTTTGAGCTAGTGTCAAAATTTGCAATTCTACTAAGTGTCAAAAAGTGATAGGAGGCCTAATTTGTCATTGAATAGCTTTTACCTAGGAATGTATCATGACCCGCCACTTTAGGAATTTTTATTATGCATACCAAAGAACATGTTTTTTAAATTTTTAGCACATTTTGAATCCGTTTGACTAGGTTTTGAAACCCTCAAAGTTGGTCATTTACTATTTCATGCATTTGTGTAGTTATTCACAATTTTGGGAAGTCCTATTCAACCAATGATATCTTTGACCCAATTGAGACAAATGGAGAAATTATTTTTGCATTGTGTTCTAGGGTTCAGACACTTCATACGTTCCAATTTTGAGATCATGATGAATCCATTTGTTCAGTTTGCTAACATGATTAAAAACTTAGTTTACATTGTTTTGCTATGACTAAGGTATCCAGATTGATCCATACCCCTATTTGGCATGTTATAACTTTGATCCTGTGATTGGTAAGGCTAAACTAATTCTACCATCATGTTGTGTCCTGTAATTCCTTGAAGTATGTCAGTTCTCAAGTCATGACGAATCCATATGTATACTTTCTTATGTCCATTCATTGACCAAAAATTACTTATTGAATCTTGTCAGTCTGAGATGTCCGATGGGGTCAAGGGAAAAATACGAGGATGCCAATTATTTGAAAGAAATTTCTTCTTTAGCTAGACCTGCTTTGGGGTCTGACTAATTTCCAAGCATGGGTGATTGTGAATTTTAAATAAACATTATCATAATTCAAATTATTTGAATAAAGCTCTCAAATAAAAATAGAGTTTCTACTCAATGAAAACACCCCATGTCATGAAAGAATGGATGAGGCTGCCATTTTTCAGAGGCAATGTAGTTCCAATTAAAAAATTTAAAAATGAATGTTTGACTCTTTGTAGAAGTCATAGTCAGGAACATTACATAAATTAAAAAAAGCACCCCCCATCTTGAGGCTATGAGCAAAGCAGTTGGGATTTCATTAAATTTATTTAAATTGAATGAGATTAGAAGTGTCTGTAAGAAATGATAATGTTGAGCAAGGAACGAGAAACAATCCAAGTAAGTTAAGTGTGAAACAATGTTACCATAAGATAAGCAACTCCAAGAGCATACACCAAGATGGTTCAACAATGGAGACAAGGATTTATAAGGGGAAAGCAAAGAAAACCCCTTGTGAGTTATTATGAATGAAGGCAAATGCCTAAAGAAGAGAGAGAGAGAGTGTTGGAGCAAAAGTAGCTCAATACAATAACATCAAGTGCTTAGAGTGGTGTGTAGTTGTGAAGAAAGAAGGAGGAGCATCTCTTATATAGAGATGAGAGAGGAGTTGCATTTGTAACTCCCATTTCTATGAATGCCACATTCATAATAGGTGTGTGCAAAGTGTCACAATCCTCTTAAGGAGGATAAACTAAATAAAGAAATAAACAAGAGTTGTCCTTACATGTGGAATAAGGGACAAACAATGACATGTCCTCCACATGTGTAGAAGTGGACAAACTACATGTAGGGACCCTTGGAATATCCAATTAAATTATATCCAAGGAAAGATTAACTTTTCTAACACCCCCCCTTAATCTTTACTTGGGGAGTTTACTTCAACGGGTTGTAAACCCAAATTTTTACAATGGAACTGAAATCTCTCTTTAGAAAGTGGTTTGGTTAAAATATCAGCCACTTGATCTTCTCCTTTACAATAAAGAAGAATAATTTGATTGTCTTCAACTTGTTCTTGAATGAAGTGATGTTGAAGTGAAATATGTTTGGTTCGAGCATGATACACTGAATTCTTTGCCAAGGAAATAGCACTTTGATTGTCACAATGTATAGGTGTAGGTAATTGTTGAGGTAGACCCAAATCATCAAGAAGTCTTCGAATCCACAAAGCTTCCTTAGCTGCATTGGTACAACCTTTGTATTCAGCTTCAATTGAGCATAGGGGAATAGAGTGTTCCTTTTTGCTTTTCCAAGAAATTGGACCTGAACCAACAAAGAAAAAGTAACCACAAGTGGATTTCCCATCGTTGGGATCTCCACCTAGATCGAAATCAGTATAGCCATGTAAAATAAATTCAGAGCTTGGATCATAAAATAATCCTATATTAATAGTTCCTTTA
The DNA here is from genome assembly GCA_028749045.1 of Cupressus sempervirens. Lineage (NCBI taxonomy): Eukaryota > Viridiplantae > Streptophyta > Pinopsida > Cupressales > Cupressaceae > Cupressus > Cupressus sempervirens. The sequence continues at coordinate 69,591,377 of CM053790.1, read as the reverse complement.
ATATACCTTAAGATGCATTTAGCAACTTTAAAATGAGTTTGTTGAGGTTTAGACATAAAGCGAGACACTAAACCAACACTATAAGCAATATCAGGTCTAGTAAGAGTTAAATAATTTAAACTTCCTACTAACTGTCTATACAAAGTTTCATTAACAAAAGGAGTATTCATATCATTCATTAATTTAGTTCCTAATTCACATGGAATTGAAACATGGTTAGAGTCATTCATCTTAAATTTTTCTAAAAGATCATAAGCATACTTGCTTTGAGAAACAAAGATACCATTAGGAGTTTGAAAAATTTGCATACCTAAGAAGTAATGTAAGATACCTAAGTCGGTCATTTGAAATTTTTGTTTAAGTTGGAATTTAATATCAGAAATCAAAATGTCTAAACTAGAAGTGAGAATTAAATCATCTACATGAACAATAACAATAATAATATCATCGTTAGTATGTTTAATATACAAATTAGGATCATTTTTACTTCTAGTAAAACCTTGAGAAATGAAGAAAGAATTAATTTGAGAATACCATTCTCTAGGTGATTGTTTAAGACCATAAATAGATTTGTTCAATTTGCAAACTAGATTTTCAGTACCTTTCTTAACAAATCCAGGAGGTTGAGCCATATAGATTTCTTCATGTAACTCACCATTTAAGAAGGCACTTTTAACATCCATTTGATGAATGGGCCAATTCATTTTAGATGCTAAAGCAAGAACTAATTTGATAGTAGGCATTTTAGCAACAGGTGCAAAGGTTTTGTTATAGTCTAAGCCTTAAATTTGGGAGAAACCTCTAGCAACTAGTCTAGCTTTAAACTTACTAATTTCATTATTGGTATTCAATTTTGTTTTATATAACCATTTACATGAAACTAGATTTTTGCCAGGAGGTAATGTGACTAAGTCCCAAGTGTGATTAGCAAGTAATGAATCATATTCCTCTTGCATGGCTTTCTGCCAATGAGGTTGAGAGTTAGCTTGATCAAAAGACTTAGGATCGTTAGAATTCATAATAGTAGTCATCAAAGCATAATTACAATAATTAATCCTTCTATGTTTAATTCCACCAGATTTGGAAATATAATCATCAGCTTCATTGATGAGGTTTTGAGCTCATTTAGGTTTACATTTAGTTGTAATGGAATTATCACTAGAGGAAGAATCATGAGTAAGAAAAGTATCATTAGTATCTATTTGAGTATCATGAGATGTAGGAGTAGAAATAACCGGTGGTACTTGATTAAGAGAAAGAGTAGGGTTAAGAGAAGGAGGTTGGTCCTCCACCAGCACAATTTTAGTGCCACTGAATTCTTCATCCGTTGTAGTAGAGCAATCATGAACTCCATTTTCTGCAATACAAACATCTCTAGCAACTTGAACTTTGTTAGTAGTGGAATCATAAACACGATAACCCTTAGTGTTTTCATCATAGCCAACAAACATATAAGGAGATGACATAGCATCTAATTTATGCCTTTTTTGTTTAGACATATGAACATAAGCAATAGAACCAAATATCCGTAAATGATGTAAATTCGGTTTCCTACCAGACCAAGCCTCTTCTGGAGTGATAGCCTTGAGAGCTTTGGTAGGAGTTCGATTAAGAATATAAGTTGCACAAAACATGGCTTCAGCCCAAAATTTATAATACAAATTCTTAGCATGCAACATGCTTCGAGCCATTTCAACAATGGTCCGATGCTTTCTTTCCGCTACACCATTTTGTTGTGGTGTATAAGGAATAGTAAGCTCGTGCTTAATTCCACACGATTTCAAATAAGAATGAAAAGCATTATTCACATATTCCTTCCCATTATCAGTTCTAAGAATTTTAAGTTTATACCCAGATTGCCTTTCAACATATAACTGAAATTTAATAAATATATCAAGAACTTGATCCTTGTTATGCAAAAAATAGATCCAAGTTCGTCTAGAAAAATCATCAACAAAGGTAAGTGCATACCGAGAACCTTGGATGGAGGTATTCTCCATGGGACCCAAAAGATAACTATGGACAAGATGCAACTTATGAGTTGCTCGCCATGATTTTCCATTTGGAAAGGGCTCCCTATGCATCTTACCACTCATACAACTTGTACAGGCAATCTTGGAAGGAATAATGTTAGGCAAACCATCAACCATATTATGCTTTTGCATGAAAGTAATATAATCAGAATTTAAATGACCAAGTCTTTCATGCCATATATTGAAATCAATAGAAGTATGTAAAGAATATCGTGAACTAGAAAATTCATGGAATTTAAACAAATTGTCATTATCCATTTTAGCATAAGCAATCACTTTGAGAGTTTGAGGATGCATAATATAACATGTATCTTTGTAGAATTCAACTTTATAGTTCTGACATAGCTGTGAAATAGAAAGTAGATTAGTTTTCAAGTCAGGTACATATAAAACATCATGCAATTTACCATTAGGAATAGTAACATCACCTAGTCCTTCAACTTTACAAGTCTGATTATTAGCTAACTGAATAGGAATGTTAGCAATATCAGGTTGTAAAGAATCAAAAATTTCTTTATGAGAAGTGACATGTTGTGATGCACCGCTATCAACAATCCATTCTAAAGGTTTACAAAGATTAAAGCTACAAGTAAAAGCATGATGAGGATTAGAACTAGTCGAATTACCTTTTTTATGGTTTGAGGTTTGATGATTGGTACTATGATTCATAGGTTTTTTATCATTTTGTTTTCTAAAATAGTTATTGACAAGGTGACCATCTTTGCCACAATAAGAACAATGAGGTTTGAAATTGGAATGATTCCTTTGATTATTAGTATTACGAGTATTATTAGGATGATGGGTATTATTATATTTGGGATGAAATTTAGTGTTATTTGAATTAGAAGTAGATTGTTTGTAATTATTATTATTGGAACGAAAATTATTAGTTGAATTTCTAGAGAAAAATGCATGTTCAGTTGATTTGAGAGTACCAAACTGAATTAGCTTAGCTTCTTCCTGTCTTAATAAAGTTTGAAAAATAACATAAGTTAACTAAGAAGTTAAAGTAGGAATAGCAAGCTGTGCATGAATATTAGTTATAAACTATTGAAACTGTCTAGGAAGACATTTTTTAAGAATAAGATGGATTAAACGAATGTCCTCTAATTGAACACCTAAAGCCATAATTTGACTTTTAAGAGAATCAAATTTTAAGAGGAATTCATCCATACCTTTAAAATCTGCATACCTGAGATCTTTAAGTTGATCTTGCAATTGTATTTTGCGGTATTCATCGTCACTATCATACTTGGTTTTCAAGATGGACCATGCATCATGAGCTTTAGAACAGTGAGCAATTAAAACATATAAATCGGGAATAATAGAAATACCAATTAACCCTAAAGCTTCTTCATTTTTAGCTTTCCAAGTATCTTTCTCGTCTTGAGTAGCCGCTGAACTGGGCTCAAGAGAAGGGTCAGTGGCTATTTCGAAGAGATGTTTAAAGCGAAAAATAAATGAGATATGAGTTTTCCAAGAATGATAATTAGAATAATTAAGTTTGATTTCTGGAATTAATGTTGACATGATTAGGAAAAAAAAATTCTTCGCTTTTTTTGAAAAAAAATAAATGCCCTTAATTTGAAGATTAGATGAATTGAAAAAAAATTGTTAAATGAGAGAAAAAAAAATTTAAAAGAAATTGGTTTTTTTTTGTTTTTTTTTTGATAAGATTAAGAATATTTTCTTTTAATTTTATCTAATTGTGATAGAGAAAATTAAAAATTAATTTATTAAACAATTAAAAAATTAATATAATACAAGTTGGATTAGTTTGAGTTAAAACAAAATTTTAAAAATATAAAAGGTTTAAAATTAGCAAAGAGGGGGAAAGATTTTTTTAAAAAAAATTGAAAGTGGAGCGGAGCTGTCGGTGGCTGCCGCATGGCGAAAGGAGGGCCGAGGTCGGTGGTTGCCGCGGGGCGAACGGAGGGCCGAGGTCGGTGGTTGCCGCATGGCGAACGGAGGGCTGAGGTCGGTGGTCACCGCGTAATGGGAGCGGCGGAAGCAGTGGTTGGGGTTTAAAATGCGAACAGAGTGGGGAGCGGCGCAAGAGTGCGCGGCGGTTGCGCGCAGCAGCGCGAGGTCTGCAACGGCGACGACGTTTACGCGCGGCGACGTAAGTCTGGACCGGAGGCAGTGTTTGCACGTGGCGGCGCGAGTCTGGACCGGCGACACTTGCGCGCGGAGAAATGGGGACAGTGCCGTCGGCGGCGGTTGCGCACTGAGGCACGGGGTGGCGCACGGGTGGCGCGGCCGCCCAACTAAAAAAAAAATATATTTTTATTTTATATATAAAAAACTTTGCACTATGTTTTTAAAAAAAACACAATATAATAAAATATATTATTTTTTTTTTCTAAAGAATTTTTTTTTTTTTTTTTATAAATGAAGTAAGAAAACGTAGAGAGATAGAAAGCTTTACTATTGTGTTTTTATAAAAAGCTTTACCAATGTAATATGTTTTGTTTTGGCGGCATGCCGTCCAAAACAAACCAAAAAAAAATTAAAATTTACTAAAAAAAATAAAATTTACTAAGAAAACCCTTTGGCGGAAAGCCTTCCAAAGAGGGTTAGTAAAAAATGAAGCTTGCATGCACAAGATTAGTTAAAAAGAGCTAAAATCACAACACAAACTTCTTCTCTCAATAATGTCTCCAAATAAGGTGTGCTCCAATGAATGGCAACCTTCACCACAAAACTTAAAACAAGGATTAGATAACCAAGCTCTGATACCATGTAAGAAATGATAATGTTGAGCAAGGAATGAGAAACAATCCAAGTAAGTTAAGTGTGAAACAATGTTACCATAAGATAAGCAACTCCAAGAGCATACACCAAGATGGTTCAACAATGGAGACAAGGATTTATAAGGGGAAAGCAAAGAAAACCCCTTGTGAGTTATTATGAATGAAGGCAAATGCCTAAAGAAGAGAGAGAGAGAGTGTTGGAGCAAAAGTAGCTCAATACAATAACATCAAGTGCTTAGAGTGGTGTGTAGTTGTGAAGAAAGAAGGAGGAGCATCTCTTATATAGAGATGAGAGAGGAGTTGCATTTGTAACTCCCATTTCTATGAATGCCACATTCATAATAGGTGTGTGCAAAGTGTCACAATCCTCTTAAGGAGGATAAACTAAATAAAGAAATAAACAAGAGTTGTCCTTACATGTGGAATAAGGGACAAACAATGACATGTCCTCCACATGTGTACAAGTGGACAAACTACATGTAAGGACCCTTGGAATATCCAATTAAATTATATCCAAGGAAAGATTAACTTTTCTAATAGTGTCAAATAGGATGAGGATTCATACAAAATAAAAAATAAAATGAAAGGTATAAAGTATGAAAAATCATTAACAGTAATAGAAAACTTAATTAAGATTTCTAGATCTAGATATATTGAGATTCTTGATGAAAGGAGCCATGCACTTGGTGAACAGTTTAAAATTTTTTGGTCAAATGATCCAAAAGAAATTTATGCTTCAAAGTTATCAAACTCATTAGGGATACAGACATTGAGTTGGGAATTTTGTGTGGGAGCTTGAACAAAACTTTTGCAGGAGAGGAAAATAGTGGAAAGAAAAGGGAAGTTTGTTCGTATCTTCCTACTTTTGAAAGACTGATCAAAGTCTTCAAGATTATGAAAACTGTTTATGGGTTCTTGGAAAAAAAAATATGCCAGCTACTTGGAATAATATCAAATGAGCATTGAAGCAGCCCTGCTATCATGGGTTTGAAGAAGTTACTTTGAAGGACATTGAGAGACTTGTAAAACTTTTCCCAAAGGTGCTTGTGCTTCATAGCAGAGTAATGGATACAAAGGATTTGACATTCTTTATTGATTTGCTTCATTCATCAAGAAATGAAATACCTGATCATTTGAATCTATTGCATGATGTTATGCCTAGTGGAAATAATTTTTTAGAAAGGACTATAATTAATACAATCTAGAAATGATAGAGAACCTTAGAGAAAGATTATTTTTGAATCAAGCTAGGTGAGAAAACTCTATTTAAAAAATGAGAGCTTCATAGCTGGGCATAGGCACAGGGGACATGAGGAATTCCCATGCCATAAAAGAACACTAAAAAAATTGTGTTTGAAAAAAGGTGCCAATTTAAATTGGAAGCTGTCCATGCAAAGAAGAAGCCTCATGTTTTAAAAACGTAGGAGTCATAGCAAAAATGAAATTAGCATCTCGTCAAAAAAAAAAAATTTAGTCTCCCATGCCATATGAAGAGGATATTGTGAAATAAGAGGAAACTACAACATAAAAGTGTGTCTAGGCAGCTTTGAACAGGAGTAGGGCACAAGAATTTTTAGATGTTTTCCCCCACGTAGAGGGACAAAGAACCCAATATGGCAGAAACCATATGAAGAAAAGGAGTTGCAAGCCTATAGAGTAGAGGTTCCATGTTATTTAGGAAGCATGCATAAAAATGGAAAGACATAGTGTTTTAAACATAGAGGAAGTTGTGCACAAGGTAAGAACAATATCCCACATTGGTGCCGTGGGAAACTTTTAAGCAGTTGAAATACAAATCTACACATAAAGCATTGTGTCTAGAGACAAGAGCCTTTTAAAAGGCCACATGTTACAAGGTGGGCCCTATGTATCAAACATGAATGTTAGTTGGAATTTATCTATCACAAAGTTTAAATTAAAATTCAAGTGCAATGATGTGGCAGATCAAAGGTGAATTGTTGGAATATTCAAATATGGAAAGAATACTTATGAGAGTGGGGGGGGGGGGGGGGGGGGGGGGTGAATCGAAAGTATCACACTTTAACCAATAAAACTTTTAACTAAAAGTAAATGGCATGCATGTAAACACATCAAATAAACATGAAACTAATACATGCATCAACAACACATAACACTGGAATTTGGTAACCCAGAAACCCTCTAGAAATAAGAAGGTAAAACTGGGGTGGGGATGATACCAACAAAATCACTACAGCTATATTATTCAACCACTTCTGATGGTCTGCCCTGTTAAAGGCTTTACACTATGTCAATAGTGACTTGGTTAAAGGATTTACAAACACTTTACATGAAGTGTCACCTTGTTAAAGGATTTAATCACCTTTTGATAAGGATCTACAAATAGCTGTTAGGCCAACCTATCTACATAGGGTTTCCTTTCTAATACAATGGTAAGAGAGTATTAGGTATTATAAACCTGATAGTTTGCAATCCTTGATTGCTAAATGGAGGCACTTGTTCTGTCGATCTCTCTAATTTTGATCATCTAAGATCTAATTTTTATTTGTCTCCTTTGCTTTGTTCTGATCAACTGAATATCAAATTCCTGCTCTTACCCTCTATGTCTCCTTTCACTGAATTCCACTATGTTTTCCCGTTAACACTATTCTCTCCCTCATTCATCCTTTTTATAGTGAGTCTTTTATCTTCCTTAAAAAGACTTTGAAGACTTAGGGTTAGGCATGGATCTACAATCCACATTGAATCTCAATTTCCCACTCAATACTTCCCTTTTTGCTGATTGGTTGCATGCTTTTCCAATTTTCTAATTGGTTGCATGCAGATTGCATAGGAAATGTAAAAAGATTCATTCTTATCTCTAGATCTTTAGAGATTTACCTTGTGTTGGCTACAAAAATAGTTTACATCATATTTTGTGCGATTACAAACTCTTATGCTGATATACTGAGTTACTCAGCTCATGAAGCATTACTGATGTTGGACACATGCTATTTCTTGGATAGTTCGGCACTTGAACAAAAATGTATCACTTGGCACCTAATATCTCTTAGCACTTGATATCACTTGACACTTGATAAACTCTGTATCACTCGACACTTGATATCACTCGACACTTGACGAAACTGGATTGCTCAGCACATAACTGTGACTCAACTCCTACTCTTTGCTTGGAATGTATAGTGAAAAATGGTTAAGTGTATTGAAACTTAGCTGAAAAATTTATTCTTTAAACCAACAGAATGCATAGGATGCTACCATGTGGCCGCATTGGAGGGCAGGCACATGCCCACAAAATGAAGATGCAAGGAAGTTAGATAATGTAGATATGCAAGTGATTGACACGTAGTGGTGAGTCTTGACTAGCAGTGATGTGGCAATCGATGGCAAGTTCAAATGCAAAGCATAGAATCATGACATGTGTCTTCATCCAATGGTCTGTGCATCCCCGCAAAAGAAAGATGCTCACTAGATAAGTAGTGTGGGTAAGCAGGTGATCAACACATGGCATCGAGCCCACCTAGTGATGACAAGGTAGGTGAATGGATAGAGGTTGGCCAATAGAATGGTGCCACATGGTGCTCGATCAAAGGATGTTTGACCCAAAGTTGAAGCAGTTGAGGAAAAAACAAGATAATTTTAAAATGTCAATTTTAGTATGTCAATTTTTGCACGTAATTGTTTTTGTCAGTAGTGCCAAAGGGGAGATTGTTGGCATAAAGTTATTTGCCATTAGTGACAACACTCATCTCATAGTTCACACCGAGTAATATAGTTCTAACCGAGTAATATAGTTCACACTGAGTAATATAGTTCTAATCGAGTAATACAGTTCACACTGAGTAATATAGTTCACACCGAGTAATACAGTTCAGATTGAGTGATGGTGACATAGTTCAAATCGAGCATCGCAGACACAGTTCTAACTGAGTGAAGATGCACTTAGTATTAACCAAGTAAGGAAGCACTCAATGATGACTGAGTGAGGAAGGACTAAGTGATAATCAAGCTCAGAAGGTTAACGAAGAAAATAGTTTCTATTGAGTGACACTATATCTACCGAGTCACCAATGGTTACCGAGTTCTAGGCAGTGTTGTATGACTAGTATGAACCGAGCCCCTACCTCTACCAGGTGCATGACAATGCCGAGTAATGTAGTGGATGCCATGTATTAGAAGGTCATCAAGTCTGTCTGAAGAACCCGAGTTTATTTTACCATTTGGCCGACTCAGTTATATTTTGTTCACTTGTGTTTGGCCAACCTTGCATGAATAATTATTGGAATGGTATATATATGTAATGTATTATATCATTCATGAGAGATATAGAGATATATACAATTGACACATTCAAGAATACACAAGAGATAGAATATTGCGAATTCATCAGCAAAAAAGAATACTCACCAAGGTCTACCAGGAGCGGAAATGATTTCATCAATCACAGAAGGTGATCTACAATAAAGAACTCAGCCAACTTGTAAGTTGATCTGTTGGTTCATCCTAACAGGTGAATCATTTTTGTAAATCCTTTAACAGGGTAGACTTAACCATCTTTATTCAAATCTCCTAGCAGAGTGCATACTTGTAAAGTATGTTTGTAAATCCTCTAACAAGGTGGATCTAGCAATCCTCTGTGCTCCTAACAAGGCAGATCACCAGAAGTGATCATTGTAAGCCTTAACTGACAAACTTCATACTGTAGTAATGAAGCTTTGTGGGTATCATCCTCACCCCAGTTTTACTTTCTATTTTGGAAGGTTTCTGGGTCACCAAATCTCTGTGCATATATGGTTTAAATGTTTAATAGTTTTTTTTTAATGCAGCAAGATAGATGAGTAAATGTTGTGTATGGTTGACTTAAAGGTAAATTATTGTTATTGATTCACCCCTCCCCTCTTAGTAACCTATTATATCTTGAATATTTCCAACACCTTAAGGTTGTATGTTACTTCATTATTGTTTATAATTAAAGGAATTATGTAAATGATTTAGGGAAATCAACAAGGTTGCAGGTTTATTAAGGGGGATATCAGGTAAGAATGAGATTTATATCGAACATTGATATCCAATTTATGAGGTAAATGGATAGATCTGGAGTCTTGACATAAGATATGAGTTCTATATATCCAAAATGCATGAGGGAGATTTGTGAATTGCCCAATGGATGGGGCACTGATCTATTACAGGATCATAAGTTTTTTGTTCATACATGGTTTTCATCCACTTTCGCCACCCACATAAAATCAAATAAAATTCAAATAATCTTTACATTTTATGTTGAAGAGCTTGAATAGTCTGACCCTCATTTAGCTTGTACACTTCACCAAGTTGTAATTTGCTACTATACTTCTTTGTTACTACATAGGTCATTAGATGAAATAAGGGTTTTTATCTACTTTGTGAGATTCAAGAATATGTTTTTCACTAGTACCATATTAAATTGAATCTAAGTTCCACCCACCTAGGTTTTGTAGAGCCTGAAGTGAAGAAGGGTCTAGCCTTATATTTGGCTTGGTGTCTGAAATAGTATGTTGAAGATGGGAGTTAGCTGCCCATAGGTGTACCATATTCTCATCGGGGTAATTTAAAACCTATAATATTTTCAAACACCAACAAGACTGACATGGTCAATTCTTCCTTAGGGTATGCAACTAGCTTGAGTGGAAAACCATTAATAGTACCTATAACTGGGACTTCTCTAGCATCCATACCTCTACACCTGCCTTGTTTACTATCTACTTTTAACCCTAGGGCTTCCATTAATTTGAAGGCCATGATGGTGTTAGAGGCTCTTGAATGTATTATGCAATTTTTTAGGGTTTTTTTTCTTTATAATTAGACTGAGAAAGAAGGGGTCAATATCTTCTATATATGCTATTGATGAATCATCAAAGAAAATTTAGGGAATTTGAGATATAAGATCACTATCTTCTACTACCAATGGGGTTTTTTGGATGACATTTTGTTTTACAACATTGTTATTACTTCCTATTTCACCTAGCCATGACAAGGCCTTTCTTTTATGCTCTTCTATTCTAAATAGTTCAAATAAAGGCACCTTTACCATTATTTGGGACAATTTAGATATCATATCAATAGGTTTAAATATAGTGGGTTTCACAACAATACCTAGAATGAAACCTTTTGAATTGCGGGCACTATTATTTGTTTGACAGTATTTGATCTTGATTTTTTTTATTGTACAATTGCTTTTGTTGTCTCATTTTTTCAATTTGAACCTTCTTCTTGGGTTCCCAATTCTTGGTTTTGATGTCTTTAACGTTAACTACTTCTACATTAGCCTCCTTACTTTCATCCTTCATCTTATGTGAAATATCCTTGATGAATATGCTAGAAGGCTTCCAAATAATATTATTAACTATTATATTTCTCAAATTATAATTTCTATGTACTTCAAAAATCATCTCTACAGTGATCCTATCAATTTCCTCTTTAAAAGGCATTGTCAAGTTTACATGACCAACTTCAGAAGATGTAATACATACCTTATCTTCATCCTACCCTTCATCATCTGAGAACACTTGTTGATGATGTAACTAATAAGAAACTCTCTTAGTTTCAAGATCATTTTTAGTTTCTTCCAAATTAGAATCCACACAATAATTGCACATGCTCACCATATTATAGCTTAGCTCATCATGGCTTTCTTCTTCTTCCTCCTCATTTTGTGCACTATGATCTAAAAAAAATGACTGAGAAACTACACAATAGTCTAGAGAGAGAGGTGATTGACATATGATGCACCATGGTACATCATCATTCATATTTACAAAGCATCTTTTTAGAGGATCTGGTGTGCCTAAATCTTTTACATTCTGGGTTTGGCTAGGAATTGGCTTACCATCTTTGCATTGAGTGGTATAAGGATACTTCTGCATTCTAAGTTGTCTATTGAAATTGTTGTTTTTCACTAAGACCTTCTCACCAACATTGGGCTTATGTATAATGAAAGTAGTTGGGTTCATCTTTTTTAACTAGTCCAATATCTAACCTATTGTGGGTTCTTTAGGTTTCTTACCTACAAGAGTTTTATCAACTTCCCTTTTTGTTTTTATTCTTTGGATTGAACAACTTTGGATCATCTCTCCTACCAAGCTTTCCAGGTGATTTCCTATTATTTTCAATATTCACTACAATTTTATAACATCCCTCAAAGTTTTAGGATCTTTATCCCTAAACTAGTAAGTCATCTTGCTGTCAAAAGCATTAAAATAAGTTGTAAGAAAAACATCTTCATTCAATCTCATAACTTGGAATAGTTTGTACATTTCCTTCTAAAATCTCATATTGAAGTCACACATAGACTCATTAGGATTCTTCTTGATGTTATTGAAATCATTTAGCATATAACCAACATTAGTATTATCTCCATATTGTTCTTTGAACAACTTTTCTAGATCACTCCATGAGCTAATGTTGTCATCAAGAAATCTTCTAAACCAATCCCTTGCATCTTCAATTAGTGAATGAGTAAATAACTTCATCACCACATCTACATGTTCAACTTAAAAGTCATTTAGCATATCTATGAAAATTCTTAACTTTTCCTCACCAATAATAGCATTATTTCCAGAGAACTTGACAACTTTATCTCTAAAATCAAAAGATATAGGGGGTGGAGAACCATGAATACCTACAAATGACATTTGTCTATATTTTTCCATGTACATGGGCTTCTTTTGGAAACCAACAACATTTGAGGTGATTGCTACATTGGCTTGGTTGGGAACAATACTTTGAGATTGTTGAGGTTGGACAACAAGGACTTGAGTACTAATCATGGATGATGAGGTAGGAGCAAATTGAGACATTGCTTGATTTGAAATTACTGGTCCACAAGCATGTACAAAGGTTTCAACTAGGGTAGACAAGTTTGGCCATGAAGCCAATGCAGAATTAGACTTTATGAATTGAATTTTTCTCCTACTTTCTATAGCTTGGGCTTCATTCTCAACCTTCTTTAGGTCCTTTGAAAGGTCTTGTTTCTATTTCCTATCCTTCTCTAGATCTAGATCTAACTTGGACATAGGAGGGTTTACAGGTTTGCTTGTTTCTTCTTGAGGCTTGTTTATCTAGATTCTTACAACTTTACCTTTTCCTTTATCTATTTCCTTGATAGTAGGTTCTACCTGGTTATTGGATAGGCTTGTAGGGTTGAACTTGGGAAATAATAGGTTCTTGTCTTTGGCTAAGAACCTTTTCTTGTTCCTAAACTTTGGTTCTCAAACTATCTACATCTCCATAGACATCAGCATGAAGGACCAAAGTCCTTTCTTCTAACTTATTTTTTTGTTCCTTTAGGGCAGCCATCCTTCTAAGAAAGTTGTCTCTTTCAATAATGATGTCTAGAATGGCTTTCTCTCTTTCTTTTTCTAAATGAGCATGTTTAGCTTCTTCTTTAGTGACCCATTTCTTCAAAACTTCTATCTCTGATTGTGCCTCTTTAGGATCTATAGAAGTGGCTCCTAAATTAGTAGGATCATCTAAATCTATAGGATTAGTTTCCATGTATGGGACTACTCTAGGATTAAAAGGATCTTTAAATGTACTCCTAAATCCTAGCCTATAATTCATCTTAGCTATTAGATCTAGCCTAGGCAATGCATTCCCTACTAGTGAAATATTCTTGTCCTGATAAACTCTTTCATATAGTAATGGGGTAATAAATATTCCTCCTAAGAGTTTTCTGGTTTCTAATTCAGAGCTGATTGAAGAAGATTCTCTCCCTACCACTAGTTGGTATTGAGAACTAGCTAATACACTACCTCTTGGTTTCTAGGTGGGGTTGGGATCTACCTTTTTCTTATTCTAGTTCTTCGTACCACCTTGTGGTAAGTAAGTATACATTGGTACATAAGGATTGGCTCTTGTGTAAGCTCTTGTGTTTTTTCTCTTGTCAGCCATATTTATTATCTATCAAATAAGGACTAGCTTCAAAACCTTGATTGAATCACCACCCTACTTTAAGGAAAGAACATAAGATAATATAGAAATATCTAACATACAGATGAACCAATTACTAAGATATAAGATTGCAACTCTTGCTTGAAAGATAAGACACTTGGAAGGGATGTATACATCAATACACATCTATGACATTTGGTTTTCCTTGTCTTCATTAAATTCTCAAGGTTTTGTCACTAGAACTTGTTCACTATAACCATAAGAATTACTAAAAGATCTAACAAACATGTACACAAAAAGACCAAAGAAATTGTAGTACTTCTCACTCATGTGTTGGACAAATCCCCAACAGAGTTGCCATTTTGTTGGTGTTTTTCAACTATTGAACAAAAAAGATCAATACCAAGATAATCATAATCACAAATCTAGGGACTAGCTACTTCCCATTGACAATTATGTATACATATTATTTGGATCCAACTTTAACAAAATGAGGACTGGGTTTTTACTCTTTAGGCTCTACAGAACCAAGGTGGGTATACCTAGGGGATGATTTAAATGAATGCTCTTGTATGAGAATCCTATTAGTTTCATTTTGATTCTCATCTTCTATCTCTAACATATACATAGTTTATCCATTTCTTGACATTTTTAAATGACATGCATCCCTTATAAGTAGATTTGGTCACATTTCTCCCTAAGTTTACAAATATTTCTAGAAATAGTAGCTATCTAAGACTTAGAGAGCAGATTGTAAAAAAGTGCTAACCATTCTTTGAAACTCTTCAAACAGTAAAATAAAGATGATTTTGATTTTAGATTTGTTTCTTATTCATGGTCTATCTATCTGCAGACTAGATTAACTAAATTAGTGCCTCTTCCATTGGGATTAAAAGTCTACTTCAATTTATACATCTAATTGATTGCATTACAACCAATACTATCAACACTTCTTATTGGAATTTGTTCTTACTGACATCTTTCCTATTACCATAGCAACCCTATCAAATTCAGTAGAGCATTTACTTAATTCATTGAATCAATAGCAATAATGAATTGACATACAACCTAAGTGAATTGCATTCAATTGGAAAAGCTTTGTTCACACAATATCAAAATGATCAAGTAATAACAATGGAGACAAAATTCAGCAAGAACACATATGGGGAAATTTCAATTTTGTATTAATCTCCCTTGAAGATTTGTGTACAATTATAATAAAACTCATAATGACTCTAGAAAGGACACAAGAATCTTGTAACATTAATGTATTCTCAAAAAATTTGCAGAGAAAATACATCATAAAGTTTGCAACCATAACTAGACTGACCAATATTCAATATGAACTAAAATTGCATTAGACATCAGACCCTTTCTCTAGCCTCAGAATCTCACTTATATTGAGTGAGATGCAACAAGCTTCAAGCTTGGAGAACTGATAGTTGTTTTATAAAAGAAAGATTTTTTACAAGTGTTTGCTATCATAAAAGACAAAAAGGTGTGTAACAGAAAATTTTTGACATCAAAATATTCTTTTAGGTGAATTAATTTTATATTAAACTTCCAAAATTGTGAAATCAAATATTTGTTATCTTGTTATTCTAATTATTCAGTGTATGTGGCTATTAAGCTTGAAAGTGATATGTTTTGTTCTGTTACCTACAAGTTCACCTCAACTTGTGGTTTCTCACTATCTTCATCATGAAATATTAATCTAATAGTTACCTTTGCATATTCCTCTTCCTTATCATCTTATGCCATCTGTTTTGTAAACATAAATTTCTCTTTCCAATTCTTGAAATTAGTGTCATCAGGCCAATCAAAGTTTAGGATTTCCCTCTATACTTTTATCATAAAATTTCCAACTACTTCTATTTCAATGAGGTCCTTTCTAATAGCATTGTAAAATTATTGCACTTTGATCAATTCTTCATTAAACATTGCACATAGTATATGCCCTTTTTCATTTACTACATTATTCATTCTTTGGCACAATATTTAATCTAATTCATTCTTTCATTCTTTCTTTTCCTTTATTTTATCAACCTTTTTAAGAGCACTAGGAAAGAGATCAAACTTACTAGCTACATATTTGGAAAGAAATTTTTTTATTCTTTTTTGAATTGAAACTCATTTGTCATTGAAGTCCTCCATTTTGCTGAGTATACCAAAAATCATCTCTATTTGATGACATGGTAATTGGATGACAAATATTCACATAATAGTAATATCATTATTCCTTTCACTCCATTTCTATAAAATGGGCCTCAATTTGTCTTCATCTCTTTCTATCTCATCCCAAATATTTCCAATTCTTGCCAATAGGTCATAAAATGTTGGCCACTGAATTCTATCTACCAAGAATAAAATTGTTTGCCTAATATTTTCTTCATATTGATTACCCAATTCTTCATGCATTGCATATAATTTATTCTTCTTCTTCAAATTCCTCTACAGTGTACAATTTAGGCCTTTGTGGGGTGTTTTCTATTTCAACAATGGGAGTTGACTTAAATGGCTCAACTGGTGGCTGGGGATACACAAGTTTTGGTATATTGGCTTCTCCCATCTTCCTCTTCCCAAGCTACTTATCCATTTGGGATATCTAATTTTCCAGTAGTTGTATCTATTTTCCTCTATCCTCATATGCCTTTAGTACTTCTTCAAATCTAGCATTAAGTTCTAAGAACCTACTTTTTCTTTTCTAGACACCACATCTCAAATCTCAAGTATTTCTTTAGCCATTCTAGTAATTTGTTGACTTCCTACTTCATCAGCTCTATATACTATGAGAGTACCAATATGTTTAGCACTAGAAATTTCTTGTATTCTAGTCTTGTCTCTTTTCTCCATTGACCAAATAACCAAGGCTTGATGATCATTACTAAATTTGATTCCCCTATGTGCTTGTAGAATTTCTTCTTATGTCTTATATTGCACATTTTTCTTCTTTCTAATTGAATCAAAAATCATAGCACTAGCTATGTCCTAGTAAGCCAAATTAGAACTCTTGAATCCATAACTAGTTGCCTCCTGGCCTTAGGTGTTAACTAGGAAAAGTCACTAAAAAATTAGGATTTCATCTCCTCAACAATATCAGAATCTAGTTTATTGGGTTGTTCTACCTTTATTTTGTGACACATTTTCTCAAAATTTTCTATATTACTTCACAAAAATTGCGCAAAAGTACTAGATTTAACAAAATTTTCATCATATATGAATTTTTGTGAGGCTTGAGAAATAACTGGATCTATCTCCTTACCTTGATAGTTAGCAACTATGAGGTCCAAGGAAGGCATATGAGGCTCTTGAGGAACTCCTCTTTTCGTATCTATAGAAGTAGAAATTATATCTCTTTCCCCACCTATTTGTCTTAACTATTCTCTCAAAGATGCTTCATCTTCTATTTAGATTGAGGATTGAGTTGGTGAATACTCTCCCACTTGAGAAGAGGAACCTTGTTCCAACTTCTATCTTTTTGGTGCACTAGTTGCAGGTGACCTCTCTTGCCTTGGCCTTCTATGAGGGGGAACCTATTGTATTTTCTAAACCACAATGTATCCTGCCATCTTCTGCTATGTGTACTACCCTAGAGCAACAATCATCTTGTTATTAATTCTTCTTTCCACTTTTTTTTCTTTATTAGGATAGGCTTTAACATATGTAGCCTTCTTCTCATTCATGGTTTGCATCATTTCAAAAAAATTATTAATCAATACATGCATTTTGGGCCCCCAATATTTTTTTATCTTTTAAAGGATTATAATCTAGGTCAAAAGCATTAATGAATTCTAGAACTTTACTGAACACTACCCACTTCTCTTTACTAGCTTCCTACTCTTGTAATGAGAAAATATTCCTAATAATATCTTCACGGAAATATACTTTTTTTTGTAATACTTTTGGATTTTGTCCTTTCTCTCAAAAGATCATAAAATCCCTCTGGATCAATATACCTTATATGGGACTTTGCCATATTGTATCTATCCAAAAATAAATTGAGGTCCCTCCATCTCTTTGCAAAAAAAAAATCATGTGCCAAAGTGACAATTAGGAAGAAAGTACCTTTACCTTTACCAATCGTGTCTCTTTCTTGAATAGTTCCAAACTGCCACAACCATTCTACTATCCCTATCTTCAAAGGCACATGAAAAGGTAGGACATGAGGTTTTCCGAAGAAACCATACACTCTAATCACTTTAGAGACATTATATTGTATTATATCCCCCCAACTGTGACTAACCAAGAGTCATTTTGCATGATCTTTAGGTTTGATCAACTCCAGTAGAGACCATGGGATTCTAGGGCTATCCCCTCTCAAAAGAAATCTGAGCCTAGATGCAAAATATCTATTGAATCTCACATAACTAGCATTCCTAACTTCCCAAGTCATTTCAACAATCCATAACTAGACTAGTAACTTCTCACCATCTTTTGTTATCTCCAGTTCCATCCCTTTAGAGAAAAAGGTAACTCCTTATAGAGACATATGCGCATAAGCTAGGAGTACCAGTAGAAGGGTCTGTTTACCTTTTTGTGTGATATCCCCACCAAACCATGATGAATTTCTTGTGCAAGGAAAGTGGCAAAATCAAGCATACTACTTATTCCAAACTATAATGTTTGAGCCATAATAAGAACAATAGAGCCTTGGATGTATTCTTGCTCATCCATCCCAAAAATTCTATAGAGGGTGAAGTACAAAGATAGAGCCCTAGGACTAAAGTATTTCCTCATAAGTGGCTCTAGGGTAGTGGATGTAACCAAGGGTAGTGTACCAATTCTGAAAAAATGTTGTTGCAAGGCCCTCCTCTTAGTTACATTCTTTGTGCATCATACCTTTCTTGGAGGTCATCCATATCAATAAGCTCATGCACAACATGGTTAGGGTTGAGGTTGAAAACATCACTAATCAATTTAGGAGAAACCCTAAAGAGATTTTCTCCAGCATAATTCTTCACAACCTTGGTAATATAATCATACTTGTTAGCCAAGTTAACTAGTAGATCACTATCAAAGAAATCCCTAGGGACTACTAATTTTCCAATTTCAAATTCCAAGACATTGCTCATAGGGGTATCTAGGTTTCTCTCAGGAAACCATTTTTTGAATAATTCTAGTCCTCCCATAGAAACTTGGGCATCTCTTAGCCAATTGGCCCTGTCATAGAAACCCTTAGCTACAATCAACCTAGGGTTCTTTTGGATAAGCTCTCTCCCCTTCGTTATTTCATTTATAGATAGTAGAAATTGTTCAAGAAAATCATCATGCATAGACCTCTTAAGATAATTAGTATGATCAAATAATTCCTTTCAAGGAGGAATCTTTTGAGAATTTTAACTTCACACAATGCTAATTCCTTGATTTTCAATGGTTATAGATCACTTACCCACTGAATTTTCCTTCTTTTTCTATGTAATTTGATGTATTTTTGCTGGATACTTTGCAAAATTTTGTGCTCTTGCTCTGAAAACCCTTGCACTCTAATAACCCATCATGATTATGTGATTCAAATAATTGCAAATTCATGAATTATACTAGGGCATTAGAATCACATGAAGGAGTTCTGAGGCATATTAATTCCCTTAGTCATTGACTTCGTGTCATGCTTCAAACTTTAATTTCACCCATTGATCTTACAACATTGGACAACTTTTTTTCAAAGGGAAAACATCTTTCAAGGTTTTAAAAATCCCATCCATGTGTCAAATAGGCACTTCCCCACTTTGGCTAAACTCATTGCATTTTCATAAAGCCGTGAAGCACTCACCATTGATCTTCCTTAGATCGATAGCCTAAGGATATAACATTAAGAAGGATCCCACTATCTTCTCCTAATCAATGATATCACTAAAAAATCAAACGTGTCATAACAAATTTGACAATGACACAAATTGCAATATTAACTCTTAGAACTTTCGTGTCCATGGCATCATCATTTCTAATTTGGTATATACATGTCATCTTCCACCAATGAATGTGCACGAATTCATTAAAGCTTTACAACTTGGCATGATTTAGTAGCCTCCTTTGAACTTAGTCTCACTGTATCATGTGGCACATTGGCGCTTCCCTACATTACTTAAAGTTTAGTCATTTTCTTAATGCGGGTAAGCACTTTCTGTCAATCTTATTAAGATCCATGGTGAATTAGAATCTTTTCCTTTTAGGATCCAACTAGCTGAACTGATCAATGAAATACTTCCTTTATGCTCTAGCTCATCTATCAATTTCCATAGAAGAAACATCATTACTATCTTCTGAAAAGGTGGGTCCATGAAATCACTATGTGCCATGTGGCACATTAGTGCTTCCCTACATTATGTAATTTTCATGCTTGTACTCATAGTGGGGAAGTGCCTTCCATCGATCTTACGAAGATTGATGATGCTCCATAATTGAATCCAAAGTAATAACTTCATTAAATGAGCTAGACAATAACATCACAAGAAATTAGAACTTATGTGGATAGGCATTGGCAACTCTACAAAAAAGGTTTGACAGATTCTAACAAGCTAAAGACTTTGCAATGCATTGAAGTTCCATCGTTAGCAAGGGCTACATGGCACAAAGGTGCTTGCCCGCTTTGGCTAAAGACCTTGCACTTTCTTAATGCTAGTAAGTGCATTTTGTTGATCTTGTTAAGATCGATGGTTAATCAAAGAAATGGCTGTAGTGAAGAATTTTAAATAAAATATTCAAAATAATAACTACGATTAAACAAGGTTAGCCAAGGTTTATCATGGAAATTAATAAAGTAATCCTTGTGACATAGAACTTTAGGATAAGTTTGTCCTAACTAAATTCTATTTCAAACATTATTTTCAAAAAAAATTTAGGGCTAGGGCAAACAAAAATTAAGGCTTTAGATTTTTTCATGAATTTTACCCAGGGTCTTGACTTGATTTCAAGATTTTAAAACACATATTTAGAGTTTTTCACTTCTAAGTGCAACAAAACAAGAATGGTGGAAAAATAGGCCAATAGGTAGCATTGGAGATATGGAGATCAGGGAAGCATACACCAAAATATGTGAGAATGGTGTGTTGAAAGAAGAGTTCAAAATTGTTGAGAAGAAAGGGTTGACACAAGCCCTAGATTTCCAAAATGTGTTCAAGACTGAATGTATTATGATAGTTCTTAGCTAAATTAATGATAGCTCATTATGGATAGATAATGGATCTATCAAGATAACTAAGAGAATAATTCATAGGGTTACTAGTTACCCAACCGTAGATTGGCCAAGGACATTGAGGAGTGACTCAAAAGAGGTGATTGAGAAGAAAACTGGACCTATATGTAACAAGACAGGCATGACTATTGATACAATTATTGATCCATTGATAGAGTTTTCTATCAGGGTTATTTCAAACAAGTTTCACTAGTCTAGTATATTAAATAGTGTTCCCTATATAGCTATGGATGTAGGATATAAAATTGTCAGGAAAGATCACACATATGATCTTGTGGAATTGCAACTACAACAAATAGTTGAGAACCTTGGAGCAATCAAAGAGACAAAAAGTGCACAATATAAATTTGGTTCTATATTGATATGCATATTATTTTATGTTCAAAACACTTTTCCTACATTTGGCATAGTTGCATGGAAAACTAATGGGTCAGTAGTAGTGTAGATAGGTGAATACATTGAACAATTAGGTGAAAATTTTTAATTAGTGATGACAAGCTATTTTGAGGACTTTAGGCAATCGATGAAGAAGAGATTGATAATAGTAGTGTCACTAGTAGAGAAACACTATAATGATGTATATTTTCTAGTGGATGTTGACTAAACTTTTGTACAAGTTGTTACACCAAGGGTGAGATGGTTGAGACACTAAGGATATGAAATCAATGTGGATGAAGCCTCTATAGCTATAAAAACTTTACTTGTAGAAGAGGTTGATAAAATTAATAAGACATTTGGAAACTATAAGTTAGCAAAGTCCAAAATATTAATGGAATTGAAAACTACTTCTATCATGAAGAAGAATGATAAATTGGTGAAGAAATTAAAAGCTAAATTTGGTGAGGGTGCCAAGTAGGAAGAAGAAGAAGAGGAGGAGGATAAAGAGGAAGAAGACACGTACGCACCACTAGCTTTAACAAAAGGAATAGGAGAAGATCTTCCATAAGAGGAGACTAAAATTGTTGAAGGTGTTGAGGGAGAAGAAGTTGAGGAAGCACCTAATCCCACTGAACAAAAGAAGAGGAAGGCCAAGGCACAACCTATGGCAAGGGCTAATAAAATTGTAAAACCAAGACTAGCCACACCTATAACACCTACTACAAGGGCATGAACATGTGCAACTACACAAAAGGCTAAAGAGAAGAAAAAACTAGCAAAGCAAGAAGGGAAAGTGCAAAAAAGACCTAAGAGGAAATATGTTGTACAAGAAGAGTCTTATGAAGAGAAGAGAAAATCATATGACAACAACCAATTTAAAGTGGTGAGTCACAATCCTCTTTCAGACTTAGAAAATTTATGTGAAAATGTTAAGAATAGTGCAGATTTATCAGGATTCTCTCATGTAGATTTTGATAATCTTAGTAAAGTGGAGAAAAATCAAGTAGAGGAAGCCATATATGCTATGATGCAAAAATTCAAGACTACCCTAGTAGAGATTTCCAACTCAATGCCAAAAAGCTTAAATGATAGAGTTGAGAAGAAATGACACTATTGTCTGAACTTGGAGAGACAAATAATAGAAACCTCACTTGCACAAGTGATATCTAAACTAAGGCACATATTTCTAAGGCTATGAAGAAGTATAATGTTAGGTTTGTACCTAAATACATAACCTTTACCATATTACAAAATAAAATTGAGGATGTAGTTAAGAAGACCACTCAAATGTGAAAACTTACATATGGGTTGGCTATAATCAAGGAAGGTGAGCAAGAGCCCATAGATGTTAAAGATGATAAAGAAGATGATCATGATGACACTATTGAAGGAGGAACTAAAATGCATATAGATGACAAGATAGCTATTAAGCTAGAGTAACAAGAAGAATAGAGTGTGCAAGACACACAATTGCCTAGTGTCAGTTCTCAACATGTAACAAATGAGAATACTAAAATAGTAATAGTCAAGGATGTTTTTGATGTCACATCTTAGAACATAAATCCCCTTATAAATGAGAATCTCAAGAAGATACTTGATCAGTCCACATTGGAGGCAAAACTTTGTGACAATCCTATTTTGGTGAGTATGCATGAATTGTAGAAGACAATGACCAAAACAACAAGGGTAGAGATGAATCCACAAGAACCAACTTCTATCATCTCTCAAGTCACTCATGCACAACTTTTGGAAAAAATACCAGAAGCTACATCTAAAAAGGTTGATGCAATTGTAAAGGATACAGTGGAAACACAAGTCATTACTGAAGAATAGCAAGAAACAAGTTAGATAGAATTATTTGCACCAACAACACAAGATCAAGGTGTATCACAAGTCATTGTAGAAGTCAAGGGAAATCCTAGAGAGATAGAGATGATACCTAGAATGAAGGAGCATGCATCTATACAAGCCCTAGTAACCTTACCAGCATCCGAACCTCCTTCCACTCAAACTCTTCAAAAGCCAAGCACAAATTCAATACCATTGCAGATCTCAGTGTTGAGCCTGAACTCATTAAAGGTTTAAGAGTAATAAAATATATAGATTTGAGCCTTGATGAAGAAATTTTTCTACCAAAGTATGATTATGAAAAAATGACTATAGAAAAAATGGGCATACTCGAACAAGCCCTAATAAGAAAGAAGCATCAAGAAATGCTTAGAAGGGAGCACAGATAGAAACATACACTAAAGGATATTATTAATTTTTTTTTTGGATGCATTTAGCATACCAAATCTAGATGAGACCAAGCCAATAATTGAATATGTGACAACCATAGTGGAGAAGGTCACTGATGCAAAACTAGGTACAAATGCTAAATTATTAGAATGGTTAGAAAAGAAATTTCAGAGAAAAGTGAATGAAAAGATATCAAGTGATATAGCACTAACACAAGTTGCATTGGAAACTAAGGTGGAGGATGTGAAGAAGTTACTTGAGAATATTTTCTCATTGTACACTAAATTGTGTAATCCAATACTATTCACCCAAGAAACTAGAAGTCACATTTTGAGTTTAGAAAATTAGATTATTGCATTAGGTGCAAAACTGCCAAAGATACCTGCTCCAAGTGAAAATCACTTTAGAACATTACCACAAACCTAAAGTTAGTTAGCTACATTATCAGTAGATGAGGCGAACATAAGGGCCAAACTAATTAGCATCAAGACCACTCTAACCCCTCATATGGATATTTTGCACAAGGAACTAGGCTATGCCAAAACCCTAATGAAGAAAGTGTTGGTCTCATATTGGTTTTGACAATTGACTATCAACACACTTAACCAATTTTCATATAGAAGCCAAGTGCACTATATACGTTGAGCTATAGCATGTGTCAAGCTAGAATTTTTATAGGTGTCATGTGATCTTCATGCGCCATCAATATTCAGGTGCCAAGTGAAGATCAAGTGTTGAGTTTCTTGAGGTGCTAAGTGAACCATAAGAGCTAAGTGATATATAAGTACCGAGGCTTAGTTGATGCTAAGAAAGTCAAAGTGCTATAGGTGTTGAGTAAGCCAAAATACTATATGTGCCAAGTACCAATAATCCAGTATGTGCCAAGTAGCATAGAATCAATATATGAGTTTATGCCTTCACAAACTTAGATGTAAACCATTTTTTGAGCCAACATAGAAGGATCTTGAAGGATAATAAGGATAAGAGTGAATCTTTTATATTTCCTATGCAAATAACATGTAACCAATAAGAAAAATGGAGAAGGCATGCAACCAATAAAAAAAAGTGCAAGGAATGAGTGGGAAATAAAGATTCAATATGGATCATAGATCCATACCTTACCCTAAGTCTTCATAATATTTAAAAGGAGAATGAAAACCCATTTTATGTGTGGATGAGAGTAGTGTAAGGGTAAACTATACCAAAATTTAGACGGAAATGTGAAAGACTTAGAGGAAGAGATCAGTATTGCATATTCAATTGATCAGAACAGAGCAAGGGTTACGAATAGATATTAGATCTCAGAGGATCAAGATTAGAGAGAGCAAATTGAGTGCCTAAATTCAGCAATCAAGGATTGTAAGCTATTAGGTTTATTAGTCTAATACTCTCTAGCAATTGTATTGAAGGAAAATCTTGTGTTGATAGGTTAGCTTAACAACTAGGTTGTAGATCCTTTGAAGAGGTGCTTAAATCCTTTAAATAGGTCACTATTGATGTACTATAAAGACTTTAATAGGGTAGACCATCAAAAGTGATCAAACATTATTGCTGCAATGATTTTGTGGGTATCATCCCAACCCCAGTTTTACCTTCTTATTTTGGAGGGCTTCTGGGTTACCAAATTCGGTGTTATGCGTTGTGATGCATGTGCTTACTTTATGCTTATTTGATATGTTTACATGCATGAAGTTTACTTTTAGTTAAAAAATTTAATGGATAAAACATATTACTTCTAATTAACCCCCCCTCTCAAAAGTAATCTTCCCATTTGATTATTCCATCAATTGATATCGGAGCTAAGTTCTCACAAGGAGAAGCCTAAAAACTTAGAGAAAAGATCTGAAGATGGAAGTCTTCAAACTTGGGAAGATTATAGAGAATTAGGTGATTGATGTGCACCTTGCTCTACACAACTTGGAGGAAGCCAAAGAAGAATTGAGAGAATCCTTGAAAAGAAGGAAGGGTATAGACATAGCTAAAAATGACACACACTACAACAAGATTGATACCACAAAAGCATTTGTCAATAGAGATTTCAAAGAGTTTGATGTAGCAATAGTAGAGCCGATGGAGAAAAATAGAGCTCAAGCAGAAGAAATCAGAATACTAAAGATTGAACAAGAATCACAAGCCATAATGCTTTGTGAGGTAACTAAATAGAAGAAGAAAGTCATTGAAGACAAGGTTATGCTAGAAGATGGCAAGAGAAATCTTACTAATAGACTAGAGGAAAAGACAATTGAGTTTGAAAGAATCTCAAACATGCAGCTTGACACCATAAGCTAGATAATGAATGCACATCATGAGTTGAATATGAAGGACATTGAGATCTCTATATTAAAGATAAAAAGTGATCAACTAATAAATGACCTAAAAAGAGAGAAGGAAGTTTTAGAAATCTTCAAAAAACCCAATGAGATTATCAAGTACTTTGAGTAGCTACTAAAATCACCAAGGGCTAGTAATGATACTTCAGGACTTGGTTGCACCAGCACTGAACAAGGAGAATCATCCAAGACTACAAAAGAAAGGAGCAACAAAGTTAAGAACACTAAACCTACTTGTCATTTTTGTGATAAAAATAGACACACTACTAATGTATGTAGAAGTAAGAAAAAAAATCAACATGATAAGCCTAAGAATGCAAGCTACCGTCATAAGTGCAAGAAGCAAGGACATTGTTGGGACTAAAAATTGCATGGTCAATTTTAAGCACCATTAAAAATTTGAGCCCTATTAACGCCTTAAAATGACTTTGTACCCAGCTATACCTATGAGGCCCCTGAGGTGTTTAATGTTTCTAACACCCTCCATTCAGCCTATTTATGCGTTCCATGAAGTTCAATTGTCATTTTGAGTCATTTGGCAAAGTTCTGTTTTGGGCTAGTATCATTTTTGCATTTTCACCCAAGTGTCAGATAGCGATAAGAGGCCTTGTTTGCAAGTGAATATCTCAAACCCAGAAATGTTTTTTGATTCACCACTTTGGGAGTGTCTAGTGTCCATATTCAAGAACCTATGTTTCAAATTTTGAATCATTTCAAGTCCATTTGACTAGGTTTTGAATCCGTCAAAGTTGGTCATTCACTATTTTCATGCTTTTGCACTTTGTATAAATTCTGGGAAGCCTTGTTTGACGTGCTATAACTATTGACCTATTGACTAAAATGCTAAAATTCTTTTCCCATTGTATTGTAAACATCAGAGACTTATTATGTTTCAATTTTTGAGTCTTGACGAATCCGTTGGATCAGTTTTCAAATGCAATTCCAAATGGAATTTCTAAAGTTTTACTAGTGTCAACACTTGCAGATTTGTCAGTACCCCTGTTCGTGGCATTATAACTTGAAATTTGTGATTGCAAGGATTGAATGGATTATACCATTGTATTTTCCTCTGAAGATACTCCAAGTGTGTCAGTTTGCAAGTCATGACGAATCCACATGCACACTTTTCCAGGACAAATCTGTTTGCCAAAATCACTTTTCAGTCAGTGTTCCTAGTTGCAAAATTCTAAGTAGCCTACTTTTGAATGTTCGCCATTTCTGTCCTGTCATTTTTTGTGAGCCAAAATTCTAGATATATACTCACCTCATGATAGAGTACCAGTACCCCAAGTTTCATTTTCTCAAGTGTTAGTCTGCCCAATTTTTCGAGCCAAATCCAAACCCAGTTTATTGTATTCTGACATGTTTTCTTGCGGAGAAGGCAATTTTGATTGTCAATATCTTTTGAGCTCAAATTTTTCATGAGACAAGATTCGACAGGGTACAAGAATGCAAAGCAAAGACATAGTATATTCAATTTTAGGGCATGATCAGTTGATTTGGTCAGTTTTCAAAGCTAGTCAACAAACCTCCTGGCGCATATTTGACAGTTGATTGAACATTGAAAAATGAGTTTTAAAACTGGTTTTCAGTGGTCGAACTTGATGCCGATTAGCATTAGATGGTCAATGGTTTGATTTTGAGTATAAGTTGTTCGAAAGCGAAAAATTTTTAGTTGGACCCACTTGCGGCCTGACTAATTTCACCAGTCTGTTATGGCATCTAGATTTTTTCAAATGTGGAATAGTTTCAAGTGTTATTCACAAAGATGTTGCAATGTTTGATTGTTGTCTTATGCAGATGTATGAAGATGGAAATTGTGCAGTTTCTTTACAATGTAAAAACAAGTGGATGCACCTTCAAGACATGGTTCATAAC
This sequence comes from Cupressus sempervirens, assembly GCA_028749045.1. NCBI lineage: Eukaryota > Viridiplantae > Streptophyta > Pinopsida > Cupressales > Cupressaceae > Cupressus > Cupressus sempervirens. Next base: position 69,563,668 of record CM053790.1, on the reverse strand, counting down.
TACTCTCTGCATGTGAGGTTTTATAGGTCAAAAGTATATCGCAAATCTAGAGGGGAATGGAAAGGGTTTTGGCGGGAGCTCAAGGCTTAGAAGCTAACATTTGAAATAGAAAGATCCCTCATAGAGGCAAAAGCAAAGTACAAATCTCTACGCAAGAAGTTAAAGGTCCACACTAGGGGACCATAACATGTGATGATATTACTAAAGGAATTTATTTAATCATTATAGTGTCTTTATTCATGCAAATTCCACCCTCTACATTTTCATCAACACCAATTTTTCCTAAGGCAGTCAGAAGAGGACACCCTATAAAAAAAAGACTCAGAACAAAGGAATCTTACGCATCTAAAGAAGTTTCCTATTATGAAGAGGTATGCTCATGCAAAAGGTTCTCTAGAGAATGCCAAATGAAGAAGCCACTATAGGTAATAGAGTAGAGAGCGCAGAATGAAAAGATCTCCCTCACAAGGAAAAGAAGTCACACCAATTCAAAAGGAGGCAGGCACGTTTTTAGAGCTAGAAACTCACCGCACCAAATGAGAGAGAAGCCATGTTGCTTGAAGAAAACACAAGACCCAGAACAGTAATAAAAACAATGTCTACATTGGAGGACATCAGGTTAAGAGCCATTTATGCAACTTGTAGCAAGATGCATTCAACGCCTTTAGAAATGAACAACCAATTAAAAAGCCATTCCACGCAGCCTGCAAAGATAAAGAACACACACATTTAGTAGGCAACTAGGAAAATAGTCACGCCTTTTAAGTGAAACCCACGTCCATGAGCAGATACATTAAAAGGATCATGCAATTCAAAGGATAGCCACAGGCATCATTACAATGAGTCATCTTCTAAAAAAGACTGCTTGTTGGAAGGAGCTAGCCCACACAATGAAGGAACCCACAAATGCTAGATAAAAATGTAGAGTAAAGGTTTTTCAAAACCTTTAATCCCACATTGAGGCCATGAGAAGTGTTTTTACTTTTTAAATACAATACAACTCATCATACAATGTGAATTGAAGTGGAAGGCTTTTGGAAGCCAAGTTGCATGTTGTGCTCCTCATGGATGATGTCAACAGGATGGAGTAAATGCAAAATTTTAAACAAAGAAGCTCGTTTGCTGATGTGGTGGGAGATGAACATGATCGCGCTATGTAGTGGATCGAACGGAGGGTGCTTCCCCACAAAAAAAAGATGTAAGGTAGATAAATAATGCGGGAAAGCACATTTCTAACATGTGGCAGCACGGGTCTCGCGGGTGATTGAGTGGGCAAGGACGAGCAGTTCAAATGGGATGCACAAGATCGTGACACGTGTCACGATCCAATGGTCGGTGCATCCCCACATTATGAAGTTGTAGGTAGTTAAATAATGCGGGGAAGCGCATTTTTGACATGTGGCAGTGCGGGTCCCTGCGGTACTGATGTGGCACTGTAGACAAGGTGACAACGAGGCAGTCCAGCATCAGAGGTTGACTAATCAAAAATTGCCACATGGAAGAGAGGCTTAGTCAACCGTGGGTTGACCCTTGATTTGAAGGGCAAGGGTAAAAGTTTAAAAATGATAAAAAATATATTTTTTATTATTTTTCAAGTGGGTATGTTCAAAATTTAAAAAAAAAACAAATTTGCAAAAGGGGACATTTAGCCTAAAGTTTTTACTTTAGAATAATTTAATTTTTTTGAAATTTAAATTTCAAAGTAATGTAGACATGATTTTTATATAAGAGGGGGTATTTTTCAAATTTAGATTCTGAGAGTTTTCGATATAAAAAATGGGCACTTCCGTATACCATCGGAACCAAAACAAGATGAGCTATCTAAATATGAAGTTCATTTTTGCATAGGACGTATCTAGTTCATGCTATAGGGAGTTTTCTATCAGAGATTGATTTGTGTGTTTCGAGTGGTGTTTTAAATCACCAGTTGCAGGATTTAGTGAAAAGACACGTAAAATACACTTAGTAACCTTTGTGTCTGATTATTTTGTGTTTTTATGGTGTTTTGGCTAAAATTTGATCAGTTAGCATGTGTTAAGACTCAATTATCAGATTTCATCATTTAGCTAAGATATTTGGAAGTCAGTTAGAGTGTAATGATGAAACAAAAAATCACATCAGATGGGTAAAGAAATGAAAGAGGCTTTTCAGTTGTAGGAGATGGATTTCTAAGTCGATAGATGGCAGTTGCATGTGAGATCTGAGAATTCATCTATCCTATTTTATTCTTTCTTTTTTCCATTTTGGGGGGTTCCAATTTTTTTTTGACCGAGAGACCATTCATGCTTCCAATCTTGAGTTCTCTTAGATCTGTGATATCATTTTTCTCAGTGATTCTTCCTGTTATGAACAACATATTGTATTCCTTATAAGGAATTTGTTTTACATAGTCATTCTATGTGTATCTTTTGAGTTTTTGTATGCAGATGTTGCATTCTTTTTAATGAAATTAATACAAAGAGCCTCATCTTTTAGTTTCATTATGATTCTCATCTACTCCTTCTATTACTTGCAATGTTATGTGTTTAAGAACTAAGAGCTTGAAGCTAGTTACATCCCCTTAAGGTTGTATACCAGAATAGATCTATTGCTGGAACAAAGCTCCAAGTAAATGCTTGTTTATACTGCTAGGATTGCAAGTTACACCAGAAGGATATCACCATAAGTATGAAAGTTTTAATGAATATTGATGTCTATTTGCAAGTCAAGTAGATAGACCATATACCTGAATATATGAGTATATTTTAGGTATCCATCTGTATGTGAAGATTCAGTTAGTGCCCAATGGATAAGGGACTGGTCAGCTTGAAGGATGCATGTTCTTTTCTGTTACATACCTGATTATGCTAAGAAACCAAATCAAAATGAATATTATTTTCCCATTTTATTTTTTGAAGAACTATAAGTGTAGGTCATGGCTTATTTGTGGTTACTTTCCTTGGTTATGATTAGTTACTGTGATCAAGAGATTTACCAGCAAATTGAAGAAGAATATTGACCATATCTGCTATAGAGGGTAGTCTTGTAATGAAGTATCAAGATAAATTAGACAAATCCCTTAGGTTTGCCCACCTTGGCTTTACAGAGCCTAAAGTGAATTGAGTCCTGATATTACTCTCTTAATTGGCCCAGAACTAAGATTTAGCCTTGCTAAATATAGGATTTAGCTTGTCCTTAGGCATGTTCTTAGTCTTTATTTGTTGGTATCAGGTTTAAATTTACCTGTTATGTTCTTTACCAAAAAGAACACCAAACAAATGGTGACTCTGCTGGGGAGTCTATGAAGAAATTCATTGTTGGAACTACTAGAATTTCTAGTATAAATAGCAAGGTCATGAAGTGTTTTCCATTTATTTTTTGAAGATTCATGTCCCCCAGTGTTCTTATTCATTGACAACAGAAGTTTAATTGAATTGAATAATTTGCAATATCAAAGTCACTTGAAGTTTTGATAAGTTGCTATCAAAATTCAGAGTTAATGTCATGTTCTTTTAGTTTGTTAAGAATGTGAAATTCCCCTGTTGTTGAATACAATTTGCAAATACCAGTTGTAAGTTCTAGACCATCTTGTTTTCTTTTGCAAGTTGGTTAATCTTTTCTCACTAGGTGAGTGGCGACTCAAAGTAAAATCTTTGCACCAGTGCTTCATAAATATGAAGGTATTATGAAGGGAACAATAGTGGGAAGGCAGATTTGAAGAATTCATTTCAAGTTCTTGACACTGGGTAAAAGAATCAAATGAGATACAGTGCAAGTGTTAATAAATCTGGTTAAGATTTGAATCTATTGTTATTTACAGTAATGAAGTAGTTGCAGACATCCATAATAAAAGGTATTTTCCATTCTCATGGGATTTTATTTACATGAAAGTAAAGATTCACAAAACTTTCTCCATCAAATGGTTTATAGAATTAAATAGGAGATTGGTTCAGTACAGTTCAACATGCTTTGTGGAAAGTAGATTCAGCAAAAGTGTTTTATATGTCAAAGTATATTTGAAGTTTTGAATTGGTAGAAAGGACTCTAGATCTGCTGCAATTAATCAATTCTAAAAGTGTCTAATGGTGACTGATTCTTGAGTTTGAAGAATGTCGAGTTTCATCTCATCTAGTATGCATTCTGTTAGTGAAAGTTTTAGATCTGTTTCTACCAGGAGGTATGTGCCATTGAATTTTAATGGTATTCATGGTTTCCTGAATACTATAGCTTGTAACCTTAGAAAGTATTTTCCTGAGTTTAGTGGAAACCATGAAAATTCACCCAGTCATCATGTTTAGTTGTTTATTGACTTGGTTGGTGATTTTGAAATTGCTCGTGAAGACATTCAGATAAAGTTGTTTGTTCAGACTTTAGAGGATGATGCTAGGGACTAGTTTTCATTCCTACCAGCATGTTCAATTTCATCCTGGGATGAATTACTATCAGCCTTCATGATGTAGTTCAGGGAAAGAGTAAGCATCTCTAATTATTTTGATAAGTTTTTGAATATCCAAGTTAGGAATGGTGAGTTAGTTCCTGAATTTAATATCAGATTTGCAAAGGTTTTAAATGAAATTCTTGAAAGCTACAAGCTAGATGATCAAATGTGTTTAGTGGTTTATCTTGGTGCATTTGATAAAAAGATGAGCTATTTTTTGAGAGATAAGGAACCTAGAACTTTGCATCAGGCATTCATGATAGCAATAGACATTGAGAATTACACAAAATATGGCTTAACCAAGAGTCACTTCTCTAGGAATGTTTGCCGGGAAGATGAGGTGCAAAGAACAAATCAATGTCATAAGGAGTGTTTGATTTTAGATCAGCAAATAGGCACCCTTGCTATTTTTAATAATTTTGCTGAAGATTCAGAAATAAAAACATGTGAACATGAAATCTCTTTGTTGCAATAAAGAAATGATTCCATTCATGCTGAATTAAATGCACATGTTTATGATATTACAACAGTGAATGAGCAGGTTGATTCACTTGATGAGTTATGCATGCAAGATATAAATCCAGTCATTCATTTCCCCATTAATGATTTGCATTGTGTTGAAAACATAATGAATTAGGAAGTGGAAAGGTATTTATCTCAGTATGAGGATGAAGAACTTGGAAGTGATGTATCAAGTGATAAAGATGAAATTTCTGATCTGACATATTGTGAAGAAACATCATGTGAAGAAAATGGTGAGACTTGTTGCTCAAGTCAAGAAGAGGATTGTGATAGTACATATGTGTCTTCATGTGAATCAGATGCTGATTAGGAAGAAGAAAGTAATGATGGAAGTGAGTTCTCTTTTGCTAGCAAAGGTATGAGTACTATTTCTAAATTTGAAAGTGAGTTTCCATTTCAGAAATGTGTAAATCAGTTTGAGATTGAAAGTTATGAAGAAAATGTGTCTACACAATATGAAGACAAAGAGGTTATCCATAAGGAAATATTACCTAATTGTGTAGAAGAATGTCTTGAGGATGCGTGCAATGATGATTAGTATACTAATGATTCTAAGGTTAATACATCAGCACCTATTGTTAAGATAAATGATGATTTTCTTGCAAGACATTTGAATCGCCTTGATGAAGACAGTGAGAATTATATTGATTTGATTTGTACATGCTTTGTTGATGGAGTTAATGGTGAGTCTTTGGGTGATGATTCTGATTTTTCTTCTTCATATGTTGAAAGTGTTCATGACAGTGATGTTAGAAATGATTTTAAAGTTTTCACTAATCCATTATATGGTGAGGAGTTTGATGTTGATCAGCACATTACTTGTCCTAATGTCTACAAAGGCGCTTTGCATGGAGTTATCAATCCTCTTTTTGAAGAACACATGGACAATTCAGATTTAGTTGAGAATGAGTTTGATGATGATACCTTGTCTTACTTCTGTAAGAGATCAGAATATTCTTCTTCCAAGTTTGATAGTGAAACTAATTATTATGTTGCATCTGATGAGGTAAATGACAAGTTGTTTGATGAAGTTGTTTCTGAAAATTAGTATGCACCTTGCAATGAGATTTATGATGAACTCTCTAATGTGAAGACTAATCTGTTTGCTGATTGTGAAGAACCATTTGAAGATTATGGATTAGTTTTAGATTCTGATGTGGTTGACATATATGAGTATCAGTCATGTTGTTCATTTGATTTCTATTCGGTTATGCAAAATGATACACAATTTGAAGGTATGAGTGGTCTTTTTCCCCGTGTTGAATATGATGCATTCATATTCGAAACTAATAGCATGCACAAGTCATTTGTTAGAGATGGTTTTCAGCTTCAGTCTAATATTTTTGAGCATGTTGATCAGAACTTTCATAATAAGCATGTGGTTGAAGATGAACATAGTTTTTATTTGCATTATGAAATTCAAGGTTTAGATTCAATTTTGCTAAATGAGTTGATTCAGAATGATAATCTTATTGGTGAGATTGATATAAGTGGAAAGTTTAGTTTACCTCATGAAAGTTCAGATGAGAATCATGTTTATGGAAGAGATAATTTTTTTTATTGAAGTTCGGTGGCCTGGGGCCATCGTTTGTACATAGTAGTAGTTGTTTCCCTGTTTTCAATAAAGCTATTTGAGAGGAGAGTTTTGAATTTTTGGAGTGGTCTACTTCTCCCAGAGATTTAAATCCTTGCCATGCCCGCAAGGGAGATGTATCCCCAAACAGAGCCACTGTTGGGACTAAAAATTGCATGGTCAATTTTGAGCACCATTAAAAATTTGAGCCCTATTAACGCCTTAAAATGACTTTGTACCCGGCTATACCTATGAGGCCCCTGAGGTGTTTAATGTTTCTAACACCCTCCATTCATCCTATTTATGAATTCCATGAAGTTCAATTGTCTTTTCAAGTCATTTGGCAAAGTTCTATTTTGAGCTAGTATCATTTTTGCATTTTCACCTCTAGTATAATTTTTGCATTTTCGCCTAAGTGTTCAACAGCGATAAGAGGCCTTTTTTGCAAGTGAATATCTCGCACCTAGAAATGTTTTGTGATTCAACACTTTGAGAGTGTCTAGTGTCCATATCCAAGAACCTATGTTTCAAATTTTGAATCATTTTGAGTCCGTTTGACTAGGTTTTGAATCCGTCAAAGTTGGTCATTCACTATTTTCATGCTTTTGCACTTTGTACAAATTCTAGGAAGCCCTGTTTGATGTGCTATAACTTTTGAGAAATTGACCAAAATGCTGAAATTATTTTCATGTTGTATTGGAAATGTTAGAGACTTGTTATGCTTCAATTTTTGAGTCTTGACGAATCTGTTGGATCAGTTTTCAAATGTGATTCCAAATGGAATTTCTAAAGTTTTACTAGTGTCAACACTTGCAGATTTGTTAGTACCCTTGTTCATGGCATTATAACTTGAAATCCATGATTTCCAAGATCAAATGGATTGTACCATTGTATTGTTCTCTAAAGATACTCCAAGTGTGTCAGTTTGCAAGTCATGATGAATCCACATGCACACTTTTCCAAGATAATTATGTTTGCCAAAATCACTTTTCAGTCAGTGTTCCTAGTCACAAAATTCTGAGTAGCCTACTTTGAACGTTCGCCATTTGCACCCTGTCATTCATCATGAGCCTAAATTCTAGATATATACTCACCTCATGATAGAGTACTAGTGCCCCAAGTTTCATTTTCTCAAGTGTCAGTCTGCCTAGTTTTTCGAGCCAAATCCAAACCCAGTTTGTTGTTTTCTGACATGTTTTCCTACAGGTAAATTTGAGAAGGCAATTTTGGCTATCAATATATTTCGACCTTGAATTCTTCATGAGACAGGATTCAACAGGGTACAAGAATGCAGAGCAAAGAATCAGTATATTCAATTTTAGGGCATGATCAGTTGATTTGGTCAGTTTTCAAAGCTAGTCAACGGACCTCCTGGCGCATATTTGACAGTTGATTGAACATTGAAAAATGAGTATTAAAAGTGGTTTATAGTGGTCGAACTTGATGTTGATCAGCATCAGATGGTCAATAGTTTGATTTTGAGTATCAGTTTTTCAAAAGCAAAAAAAATTTAGTTGGACCCGCTTGCAGCCTGACTAATTTCACCAGTCTGTTATGGCATCCAAATTTTTTCAAATGTGGAATAGTTTCAAGTGTTATTTGCAAAGATGTTGCAATGTTTGATTGTTGTCTTATGGAGATGTATGAAGATGGAAATTGTGCAGTTTCTTTACAATGTAAAAACAAGTGGATGCACCTTCAAGACATGGTTCATAACTACTCTCTGCATGTGAGGTTTTATAGGTCAAAAGTATATTGCAAATCTAGAGGGGAATGGAAAGGGTTTTGGTGAGAGCTCAGGGCTTAGAAGCTAACATTTGAAATAGAAAGATCCCTCACAAAGGCAAAAGCAAAGTACAAATCTATACGCAAGAAGTTAAAGCTCCACACTAGGGGACCATAATATGTGATGATATTACTAAAGGAATTTCCTTAATCATTATAGTGTCTTTATTCATGCAAATTCCACCCTCTACATTTTCATGAACACCAATTTTTTCCAAGGCAGTCAGAAGGGGACACCCTATAAAAAAAAAGACTCAAAACAAAGGAATCTTACGCATCTGAAGAAGTTTCTTGTCATGAAGAGCTCTACTCATGCAAAAGGTTCTCTAGAGAATGACAAATGAAGAAGCCACTATAGGTAACAGAGCAGAGACGGAAAGATGAAAAGATCTCCCTCACAAGGAAAATAAGTCACACCAATTCAAAAGGAGGCAAGCACGTTTTTAGAGTTAGAAACTCACCGCACCAAATGAGAGAGAACCCATGTTGCTTGAAGAAAACACAAGACCCATAACAGCAATGAAAACAACCTCTGCATTGAAAGACGTCAGGTTAAGAGCCATTTATGCAACTTGTAGCAAGATGCATTCAACACCTTTAGAAATGAATAGCCAATTAAAAATCCATTCCACGTAGCCTGCAAAGACAAAGAACACACACATTTAGCAGGCAACTAAGAAAATAGTCACGCCTTTTAAGTGAAACCCACGTCCATGAGCAGATACATTAAAAGTATCATACAATTCAAAGGACAACTGTAGGCATCATTACAATGAGTCGCCTTCTAAAAAAGACCGCATGTTGGAAGGAGCCAACCCATAGAATGGAGGAACCCACAGACGCTAGATAAAAATGCAGAGTAAAGGTTTTTCAAAACCTTTAATCCCACATTGAGGCCGTGAGAAGTGTTTTTACTTTTTAAATACAATACAACTCATCATACAATGTGAATCAAAGTGGAAGGCTTTTAGAAGCCAAGGTGCATGTTGTGGTCCCCATGGATGACATCAGCAGGATGGAGGAAATGCAAAATTTTAAACAAAGAACCTCGTTCACTGATGTGGCGGGAGATGAACATGATTGCACCACGTGGCGGATCGAACAAAGGGCACTTCCCTACAAAATAAAGATGCAAGGTAGATAAATAATGTGGGGAAGCACATTTCTGACATGTGGCAGCATGGGTCCTACATGTGACTGAGTAGGCAAGGACGAGTAGTTCAAATGGGATGCACAGGATCGTGACACATGTCACGATCCAATGATTGGTGCATCCCCGCATTATGAAGTTGTAGGTAGTTAAATAATGCGGGGAAGTGCCTTTTCAACATGTGGTTGCACAGGTCCCTGTGGCGCTAACGTGGGACTATAGACAAGGTGACGATGAGGCAGTCCAACATCAGAGGTTGACTAATAAAAAATTGCCACATGGCAGAGAGGCTCAGTCAACCGTGGGTTGACCCTAGATTTGAAGGGCAATGGTTAAAGTTTGAAAATGATAAAAAATATATATTTTATTGTTTTTCAAGTGGGTACATTCAAATTTAAAAACAAAAAAAAAAAAAATTTGCAAAAGGGAACATTTAGCCTAAAGTTTTTACTTTAGAATAATTTAAATTTTTTGAAATTTAAATTTCAAAGGAATGCAAACATGATTTTTATATCAAAGGGGGTAATTTTCAAATTTAGATTTTGAGAGTTTTCAGTATCGAAAATGGGCACTTCAATATACCATCGAAACTAGAAAAAGACGAACTATCTGAATATGAAGTTCATTTTTGCACAAAATGCATCTAGTTCATGCTACAAAGTGTTTTCTATTAGAGATTTATTTGTGTGTTCTGAGTGGTGTTTTAAATCACCAGTTGCAAGATTCAGTAAAAAGACACCTAAATAACACTTAGTAACCTTTGTGTCTGATTATTTTGTGTTTTTATGGTGTTTTGGCTAAAATTTGAATAGTTAGCATGTGTTTGGACTCAATTATCATATTTCATCATTTCGCTCAGATATTTGGAATAGTTAAAATTGCTAAGACCATGAGGACACCGAGATTTGATGGTCACTACTACAATTGAAAGAAGTATGGACATAGAGCATATTAGTGCAGATCAAAGCCTATGTGGACATCAAATTAGGCAACAAGAGAAGGTAACCATGGTCATCACCACAATTGGGACTATAACACCAGGTATAGCTATCACTATTTTCAAGAATATGGACACATTCCTAAAAATTGCATGACACATTTCAGAGGGAACTACAACAAATGGTGAAGTCAAGCTACATGTTTAGCTTCTTGAAGACTGGTCATATTAGTAGGAACTACCCAAAAAAGTCAAGGGTACCAAGTTCTGAGTTCAACAAAGGGAAAGAAAATGTAGATGTTGAACAAATCAGAGGAAAAAGGAATAAAACATGGAAGAGAAGGGATGGAGCCAACACATCAAATGGCGGGATCACTTCACCCAAGAGGGCAAGTGGTCACAGCTCATCCAAATAAGTATGAATAGGTGTATGGGACTAATATACAAAATTATATCATACATCAGTCCCAAGACAAACAAGCACTGTAAAGAAGAAAATAGCATGAATCAAGATGCAAAGTCAAAACTTCAAATTTCAGCCAGTGTTGCCGAGTTGTTCTCAGATGCCAAGTAAATATCAGTAAATGTCGAGTTGTCAATGGAATCCGAGTGAAGTGGAAATCTAGTCAATGGCAAGTAAAGGAAAACCAATGGAAACCAAGTCATGCTGAAACCTTCAAGCACTGAGTGTACAGTTATATACACTAACCATTTAATGCTAGGTTTTGAAAGGTACAAGGACAATTTTCAATAATTTCATGTCATTCAAATGTAGAGAAAAGATGAGAAGAGTTTAGAAGAGATCAAAGAATAGCATTGAAGCCATTTGCATGGATTTCAACAGTGATCAAGCACTAATTTTGTCAATCTAAGGTATTCTTCAAGTGTTGTGTTAAAGTTTAAATGTTTTAAAACCCTAGATCAGAAAAATGGCTTCTAGTTGTAAGAATCCTAAGAATAAGGAAGGTCATGAGGTCCAACTAGTCAGTAATGAGGTCAAACAACTAGATTTTAGGTGGATTCCAAAGGTAGCTTATAAAAACAACCCTGCTGATGCACTGTCCATTATTCCACCCAAAGTTGTTATGGTACAAGATGTCAAGAAGTGTTATAATTGTAAGATAAGTGCAATAGGAGACTTTGAAAAATTTCAAGCATATGATAAACTATGTGATAATAGAATATTGAAGGATAAATTCCAAATTGTTGAGTAAAAGGGTTTAATCAATGCCCTAGTTTTCTCCACAGTTTTCAAGACCAAGTGGATATAGATTATCTTGAGTAGAATTCATGATGGATGTTTGTGGTTGGAAGGAGGACCATTTAAATTAACAAAGAGGAGTGCATAGGGTTATGGGCTTTCCAACTCTAGATTGGCATAAGACCTCAAGAAGTGACTCAAAAGAGGCCATTGAAAGAAACACAGGGGCCAAATGGAATAAAAGGGGCATGACAATTGATACTATCACAAATCCCCTTTTAGATTTTGTAGTGAGAATCATTTCTCACAAGTTTTATCAATCCAGTAGACTAAATAGTGTACAATGTATTGCTATGGATATAGCCTATAAATTTGTTAAGAAATATGATACATATGATCTAAAAAACTAATGTTGTAGTAGATAAATGAGAAGCTAAGAGAAATCAAAAGATCTAAAGGAGGTCAATGCAAGTTTGGTTTAGTCCTTGTCTGCATATTCTTCTATGTTTTCGAAGAATTTCCCTCAATTGGAAAAGTGAACTAGAAATCAAACAAATTTACAATTACTCAAACCAATGAGTATATTGAACAAATGGGTGACAACTTTGAAGCACAAATGACAAGCTACTTTGAGGATCTTAAGAAATCCATGAAACAATAATTGAGAATACTAGTTTCCCTAGTGGAACAACATGTCAATGACATCTGCTTCTTAGTTGATATTGTTTACACCTACATACAAGAAGAATTTCCAAGGGTGAGATGGCTAAGGCCATTGGGTTATGAACTAGATGTGGATGAAGCATCAGTAGCAATAACTGCATTTCTTGTAGAAGAAATAGACAAGATTGCTAAACCTTTTGGCACATATGATGTTATAAGGTCTAAAGTAGAGATGGAGTTGAAGACAACCTCTATAATTAATAGGAAGGATAAGCTGGTGAGAAAAATAAAGAAGAAATTTGGTGAAGGCATTGATAGGGCAAAAGGTCTTGAAGAGGAAGAAGAAGAAGAAGGTGAGAGTGAAGAAGAGGAACAAGGGAAAGGCCCAATGGAATTAATTCAAGGCTTAGGTGAAGATAAGGAGGAAGGTACCAAGGAAGCACCATCTCAAGCCAAACCAAAGAAGAGAAAGGAAAAAACTTAGCTTGTAGCCCAACCCAAAGCCAAGAAGGTTACAAAGCCTATAGAAGCCAATTAGACACTTGCAACAAGAGCTACCACAATGGAATCTACTCAAAAGGCCAAAGAGAAAACCAAAGAGATGAATAAGGCCACTAAGCAGACTTGTGAAGTGCAAAAGAAAAGAAGAAAGTATGTAGCACAACCATAATCTTATGATGAGGATAAAACTAAATGAGAGGACATCAACCAGTATAAAGTGGTAAGCCATCCTCCTAAGTCACACATAGATAAAATTTGTGAAAATATTAAGAATGCAGATTTTGCTAATTTGAAAAATATTGATTTCAATAAGTTAAGTAGAGAGGATCAAAACAAGATAGAAGAGTTAGTGTATGCCATGATGGTAGAATTCAAGTACACACCTCTTAATTTAAACAATATTATGCCTAGGGAGTTATATGAGATTATTGAAAATAAATGACTTTATTTTTTTAAAATGGAGAAGGAAATAAGTGAATCAACACTAGCACAAGAGATGCCTGCTTTCACTAGAGGTCAAATAACTAAGGCTAACAAGAAACATGGTGGAAAATTTGCACCAAAGTATAGAGCCTTTAACATCCTGCAAAATAAAACTGAACATGTAGTAAATAAGTCCAAAAAATTGTGGAAGTCAATATATAGATTGACTAATGACAAGGATGAAAAAGGAGAAGAGGAGGATGCAGAAGAAAATAAGGCAAAGGCTAGCGAGAAGGAGAAAGAAGAGAAAACAAAATAAGAGGGAACAAGAAAAGGAGAAGAAGAGAATAGAGAAGAAGTAAATAAAGAAGAAGAGAAGAATGATGAAGAGGAGAAATAAAATGGTGACGAGTAGACACAAAAGGGAGATTGAATGGCAACAGATGAGCAAGAGCAACAACAAGACTAGAGTGTGCAAGACACACAATTGCCACCTCCTAGCCCTCCTCATGTAACCATCACACCTGTAGACACTATAATTGTAAAGGATGTTACTAAAAAATCATGTGATAGCATCAATCCACTGACTACAAAGGATCTCACAAAGATCCTTGACCAATCTACCCAACAAACAAGATTATGCAATAATCGAGTATTGTTCAGTGTAGATGAGCTATAGAAGGTAGTAGCTTACTCATCAAAAGACAAGGTGAATCCACAAGAGCCACCTTCCATCTCTATAGCTACTAGTACTCAAATTTTAATACTTCTACAACCAATTGCAATAGTTGATACATCTGTAAGAGTTGATACCATAATGTAGAAGCCGAGTTAGAGGTAGTGAAACACATAGAGAAAATAGGAAAAATTGGTACATCTGATCATTTATTACAATCAATAGGTACACCTAAGATTATTGTGATTGATCAGGGGAGAATAGAGGAGGAAAAGGGGGACGAATAAAAAGAAGAGGATCAGGCCACAATACAAACATTGGTAGAGTTACCAAAAATAGGCACTCCTACAAAAACTTTTTAGAAGTCGAGCACTGATGTTATACCTTTGAAAATCTCTACACCAAGCTTGAGCTCAACCAAAGTGACCAGATTAATTCACTATGGAGACCCTAAGTTAGATGAAGAAATTATCATACCTACCTATGACTCCAAGACAATCAACATTGAGCAGATCACAGAGATGTAAGATGCATTGAATAGGAGAAAGAGGCAAGAAATACTCAAAAAGGAGTATAAACATAAGTAAGAATTGCATGATATTAATGACATCTTTATGGATGCCTTCAGCTTGTAGTCACTAGACGAGAGAAAGCTTATAATGGAACAATTGTCAGATGTTGTTGACTAGGCGACAAGTGAAGACCAAGAGACAAATGTGAAACTCATGGAATGGTCTGAAAGGAAGTTTCAAGGAAAAGTAAATGAGAAAATATCTAGTGACATAGAACTTCAACAAGTTGAATTGGCCAAGAAGATTGAAAAGGTCAAAACTATACTTGAGAATATCTTCTCATTGTACAACAAGCTATGTCATTTTTCCAATTTCACACAAGAGATAGGCCAAAGAATACTGAGCTTGGAGAGAAATCTAAGGATTTCTAGCATCCATCTACCAAGAGATCAAGCTCAAAGTGGAAGCATTTTACCCAATCGCTTCACATCCAAAGGGAGTTAGTTGCAATCACAAGTGAAGAGGCCAATATAAAGGCCAAATTAATGTAGATTCAATCTTCCATAACCCCACATTTGGAAGTACTCCATAAAGAGCAAGTCTATGCTGAAACTATTTTAGAGAAAGATCCTAATCTTTATACATTAGATGGACTTGTACATCTTGCTGTAGATACTACCATCCAATATAAGTGACTAGAAATTGCTTTGGAGAATTGGGATCCAACTCTTAAGATGATAATGGAGGTCAATAGTAACTTTTTGGAAAAATATGGTATTACTCCTTAGCACCCTTTGACATAAGTGTGAAAAAGAGGGAGAAATAAAATAATGGGGGAGATATAATAGGGAAGATATAAAAAAGGGGGGGAATACTAAGTATTTTAGTGATTACATTCTTCAATTCATTCTTTTGGAGAATAAAGGAGAAAGATTGTAGATAGATAAAAATGGGAGATAAGAGATAAGACATAGTGTGGGGGAGATATAATGTTTTGGGAATTGTATGGAAGGTAACACGGGTACAAAGTGTAGAAACAAGGAAAAGACAAAGAATATTAGATACATCAACACAAGAATTTTGGTTATGGGAATGAAATGGAACAATCAACCCAGGAGGAGTTATAAGAATTTTAAGGTATATTGTTCCTTACAAAATTTTGAATAACTTTTTGAACTTTTGTATATATGTTGAATAGTTTGGATAATTTACTCATAAGATCAAGCATAAAGCTTAGTTAAGTGTTTTGACACTCATGTCAAAGGGGGAGATTGTTGGTCTTAGATTGGTTTTGACAACTGAGTGTCAACACACTTAACCAATTTTCATATAGAAGCTGAGTACACTATATATGTAAGGCTATAGTATGTGTCAAGCAAGAATTTCTATAGGTCCTAAGTGATCTTCATGTGATAAGAAATCTTCAAGTGTTGAGTGAAGATCAAGTACCAAGTGACTTTAGGTGTTGAGTGAACCATATGAGTTGAGCGATATATAGGTGCAAACTCACAATTGATGTTAAGAAAGTCAAAGTGCTATACGTGCCAAACACACTAGAATAGTATATGTTTTGAGCACCAGTAATCAAGTATGTGCTGAGTAACACAAAATTAGCATGTAAGTTTGTGCCTTCACAAACTTAGATGTAAACCATTTTTTGAGCTAACATAGAAGGATCTTGAAGGATAATAAGGATAAAAATGAATCTTTTATGTTTCCTATGCAATCAACATGCAACCAATAAGAAAAATGGATTTGACATGCAACCAATAAAAAAAAGTGCAAGGAATGAGCGAGAGATAAAGATTCAATCTGGATCATAGTTCCATACCTAACCCTGAGTCTTTGTAATCTTTACAAGGAGGATGAAAAACCATTGTTTGTATGGATGAGAGCAGTGTAAGGGTAAACTATACCAAAATTTAGAGGGAATTGTGAAAGACTTAGAGGAATAGATCAACATTGCATATTCAGTTGATTAGAATAGAGCAAGGGTTATGAATAGATATAAGATCTTAGAGGATCAAGATAAGAGAGAGCAGATCAAGTGGCTAAATTCAGCAAACAAGGATTGTAACCTATAAAGTTTATTAGTCTAATACTCTCTAGCATTTGTATTAGAAGGAAAATCCTATGTTGATAGGTTAGCTTAATAGCTAGGTTGTAGATCCTTTGAAGAGGTGATAAAATCCTTTAACAGGGTGACACTTCATGTAAAGTGTTTATAAATCCTGTAAACAGGTCACTATTGATACAATGTAAATCCTTTAATAGGGAAAACCATTAGAAGTGGTAAAAAATTATTGCTATAGTGATTTTGTGGGTATCATCCCCACCCCAGTTTTACCTTCTCATTTTGGAGGGTTTCTGTGTTACCAAATCTAGTGTTATGTGTTGTTATGCATATGCTAACTTTATGCTTATTCGATATGTTTACATGCATGAAGTTTACTTTCAATTAAAAGTTTTAAGGGATAAAATGTATTACTTTTGATTCACTCCCCCTCTCAGAAGTATTCTTCCCATTTGATTATTCCAATACAAAGACTCAAATATTTCTATACTAGATGGTCTAATCGAATTTGCTATTGAGCTTGCTATCCAAATGAAGTCTTTGGAAGTAGCATGTGAAAATTGGGATGTAGCTCTCAAGATAATCCTAGATGTCCATTAATCTTTGTTGGACAAACACATTATAAGTGTATAGCCCATTAACATAAGTGTCAAAAAGGGGGAGAATAAGATAATGTGGAAGAGTAAGGAAAAGGGAGTTATAAGGAGAGTATGAGAAAGGGGAGCAATAAGGAGAGTGAAAAAGGATAAAGTAATGATAGATAAAGATAAGGGAGAGAAAGGAACAAATAACATGAAGTCAAAGATTATCAATTAAGGCATATTTACTCAGCAAGAGTACAAAATTTTGGTTAGAGCACCAACCTATCAACTCAAGGGGAGTTATGAAATTTTGTGGTATACAAGTTGTCACAAAATTTTGAAAATTTGAAATTTTGTATATATAAGCAAAGTTACAGATATGTTATGCTCATAAGATTAAGGATGTTAATGCATTCTCAAGTATTTTTGACACTCATGTCAAAGGGGGAGATTGTCGATCTTAGATTGGTTTTGACAAGTGAGTGTCAACACACTTAAGTTATTTACTTAGTTCATGCCAAACAAGTAGTACATGTCAAGCACAACATGTATATTATAGAGCATGCTAAGTTAATAGTGAGTGTTGAGCCACTTATGTGTGAAGTCACTCAAGTGTCGAGTAAAGAATGCATGTCAAGTGACATAGATGCTGAGTCACAATAGAAAGATTACTATATGTCGAGCATTAGAGACTTCAGATGCTAAGTGAAATAGTTTTGGGTAAAAGTACAAAGCTGTGTCACCTTTCAGGATGACTTAATTTGAGTATTTCTATGTAGAAAAAAATTGTTCAAACATATAATCTTGATAAATTTATTCTAGCTAAGTTATATATGGTCTCAAACTTTTCCAATTGGAAATATCTATTAAATGCATGTTTTATACTAGTTAGTATCCAATTACTAAAGAAATACAATTATTTCAGAAGAGTGACATTTCAATAACTTTTACTATTTGTTATGATATTTTTTTAATAACATATAAACACCACTTTATAGAGTTCAATCTCAAGAATATTCTCATATAGAGTTCATAGTGTTTTAATTAGATATAGTATATTATAATTAAAAACTCCTACAAGTATGTATTTTAACACTTGAGAAGATGCCAATTTTGAGAAAGAAAGAAAGACTAAATCATACTAAAAAAATTTAAAAATTATATCATGTTTTAGAGGAGAGAGTCCTCTTCTAGAATCTATAAATTTTCTTTTGGTTGTAATAGATTTATTTCAAAAAATGTGGTGGGAGATGAAAACTATCAATTTGAATAATTTGAAATATGAATCTTTATAAAAGAGAAAATATAGGTCTAAAGCCAATTATTATTTTTTATTGTTCTAGCTACATATTTTATCTATAACATAATTAAAGATCAAAGGGAAGTAAGTTTATTTCATGTAGTTTTGTGGTGGAAACAAGACCTCTAACTTTTAGCATTTTTTAACAACTAAAAGTTATCTTTAAAAAATAGGAAAATGTATTATTTATTATTCCAAATAATTATTTAAAATTATAATCCTAAACTTTATCCATTTCTACACATTTTATTAGTTTACTTCATTTTCAAATTCTAAATAATAATACCAGTTTTATGTCATTGAAGGTGAACAAGTATACTTTTGTTAGCCTTTTCCTTTGTAAAAGGCTGACACAAGTTTGTGCTTTTACCATTTTTTCATAATTGTTTGTAAAGGCACAAACAACTATGTAAACCTTTTTTGAGCTGACTAAAGATTGAATTATGATTTTTTAGAGATAAGGACAGATCTCAAGTTGGATTCCTAATGCATTACATGCAGTCAATAAAAAAATGGGAAGGTTTTAGCAGAAAAATGGATGAATCATAGCCATTGATTTGAATACCTAACCCTAAGTCACCTATGTCTTCTTAAAGAGAAAAACCCTAAATTCTTTATGTATGTAGAAGTTGTTGAAGGAGTAAAGAGAGTAGTTTGCATGTGAAAATAGAGCATTAATGGTGACTAAGGAGTTATGATCTGAGACTACATTGTAGAATTAGTTAAAGAGGAATAGAGGAAAGAAGATAGCTGATTCAGGGGCATCCGAGGGTCAAGGCTATTTACTTAGATGTGGATTTTGGTCAAGTTTTACATTCAGGGGTCAAAACTTTTGACTTGGATGTGGGTTTTGGCTAAAATTTTATAGGCAATTACAATAGAAGGAGTTATTTGGATTGCTAAGGGATCTCGACTTGATAGGTGGTCATTTCAACATTTTTTTGGGAGTTTGAAATCTCATCTTGACCTTTGAATTGGACTTTTTGTTTTTTTTCCATTTTTTTTTGAAAGTTTCTTTTGTAATAAATTTGAAATCATATTTTTGATTTTTTTGATTAGTGCAAAATTCATCTTGTCTTAGTTGGGGGATTTTCTTGGGAAAATTTGGGGTTTGTAGGATGAGTTTTAAAAATTATCAAAAATGGAAAAATCTATTTTTCCTAAAAATCTACCTAATATGGTATTTTTCAGAATTGTAATAAGTAGGTGTTTGTTTTCATTGTAGAGGCAGAGTAGAGTTGTGGAAGTTTTAATAAAGAGTTGTGGTATTCTGAAACATCTATCTTGTGTCAATTTCTAAATTAATTTTTGATGAAATTTGGTTACATCATTTAGTATTAGAGTAGTAAGATGGCTAGGAGACTAAGAGGAAGAGGAAGAGGAGGAATCACATTGATGCAAAGATTGGTACTAGATATGTAGAGGGACATTGAATGACTCAATAAGAGACTAGATAATCAAGGAATACAAAGAGGAAATGAATCTGATGAAGAGGGAGAAAGTTTAGATGAAAAACTGGGAGAAATGAGCTATGAAGATATAGCTCTCAGGGCTTTAGAAGGAAGGAGTGAAGCAATAAAGATTGACATTTTAGACTATGTTGGTAGTCTTGAGCCAGAAGAACTAATAGATTGGCTAAATAAGATGGGGAAATTTTTTGAATTGAAGCCTATGACAAAAGAAAAGAAGATGAAGTTTGCATGCAAAAAACTAAAAAGACATGCATTGATATGGTGGGATCACCTCCAAAAGGAATGAGTTATAAATGACAAGGAGAATATTAAGACATGGATGAAGATGGAGAAAAAGCTGAGAGAAAAATTCGTACCCATGGATTATTCACAAATCTTGTTTTGTAGATTCTAGAATTTGAAGCAAAACTTGTCTTCAATACAAGACTATAAAAATGAGTTCTATAAGCTATCCATGCACATAGATCATCAAGAAAATAAGGAGTAGATGGCTGCTAGATATGTGAATGGCTTGAAATTCTCTATTCAAGATGAACTGAGCATGCATTATGTTAATAGTATGGAGGAAGCCTGCCAATTAGCTTTGAAGGCTAAAGAAAAGTAGAATAGGCAATATAAAAAGAGGAATAGAGATGGTCAAAGGGGTACCTCAACTCCATTTTGAGGAAGTTCTAATAATGGTTGGGGAGAGAGCTTTCAAGGTTCTAAAAAATATAGAAAGAGGAAGAGGGTTTTAGTGAGGTTGAGGCTATGGAAGTGAAAGAGGTTGGGAAAACAAGAGAAGGCCTTTCACTTATTTTATGTGCAGAGAAGAAGGCCACATGGCTTTTGAGTGTTCCAATTTCAACATGTAGGATAGAAATCAAGGAGGGCCATCCAGATTGAATCTAGCCTAGGTTAACAATGAATTTGAGCAAGAAGTATCTCCAAATATGGGAGAAAGTCTCATGATGAGAAGTACAATAATTATTCCAGCCAAGGAGGATGTAGATGAGAAAGCAATTAATGATTCATGGCTTAGGACCAACATATTTTGGACAAGATGTACTTCAGGGGGAATGGTATGACAAGTAATTATTGATGGAGGTAGTTGTGAGAATATCATTTCTAAAGAAATGGTGGATAAACTAAATCTCCAATGTGAAAAAAACCCTTATTCTTATCAGATTGCATGGTTTTAAAAAAGGAAGTGAAGTCACAATACATAAGAGATGCCTTGTTAAATTTTCCACAGGGAAGGTCTACAAGGATGAGCTATGGTGTGATGTGGTTCTGATAGATGCATGCCATGTCCCCTTGGGTTGTCCCTAGCAGTACAATAGAAAGGTTATCATAATGGGGAAAAGAACACTTACACTTTCTGGAAGGATGGATCTAAGGTAGTCTTATTACCTCTCAAGAGTGATGGAAAAACTAAAATTATGTTATCTAAAAAGGAACTTGTCAAGGAGGTGAAAGTGATAGGGTGTTGTTATGCATTGGTAGTACAAAAGGGGAAAGAGGAAGACTTGACTATACCACCAGAAGTAACTATAGTGTTGGAAGAATATTTAGATGTTATTCTAGAGGAGCTAGCTGATAGACTTCCCCCAAAATGAGATATCCAACATCATATTGATCTTATTCCTAGAGCAGGTCTCCCCAATCATGTGACATATAGAATGAGTCTAACGTAGAATGCATAACTAGATGAATAGGTGACTGAGCTCATATGAAAGGGCTTAGTACCATAAAGCATGAGCCCCTGTGTTGTCCCAACATTATTAACTCCAAAGAAAGATGGAACATGGAGGATGTGCATATACAGTCGAGCCATCAATAAGATAACATTAGGTGACATTTTCCTATGCCACGTTTAGATGACATGCTAGATGTTCTTGCTAGAGCAATTTATTTTTCCAAGATTGATCTACAAAGTGGGTACCATCAATTCTACATCCAAGAGGGGGATGAGTGGAAAACAAATTTCAAAACTAGGGATGGTTTGTATGAATGGAAGGTTATGCCTTTTGGTTTATCTAATGCACCTAGTACTTTTATGACACTCATGAACACTATTTCATGTCCCTACATTGCTAAGTTTTTAGTAGTTTATTTTGATGATATACTAATTTTTATTAAGGGAAGGTAAGAACATCTCCAACACCTAAGGATCATATTGGGGGTATTGAGAAGAGAAAAGCTCTATGCTAATTTGAAGAAGTGTATGTTCATGCAAGCAAGCTTGGTTTTTCTAGGATCTTTCATTTGTGTAGATGGTGTCAAGATGGATCCAAAGAAAGTTTGAGCCATTCTTGAATGGTGTAGTCCACATAGTATCACTAAGGTGAGAATTTTTCATGGATTGGCTAGGTTCTATAGAAGATTCATTCATAATTTTATTAGCATTGTAGCACCTATGACAGACTGCACTAAGGGCTAGAAGTTTTCATGGACCAAAGAGGCCGAGGAGAGTTTCCAGTACCTAAAGAAGAAGGTCACTGAAGCTCCAATACTAGCACTACTAGATTTTGACAAAGTGTTTGAAGTGGATTGTGATGCCTCACATGTGGGCATTGGTGCTATACTCAGCCAAGAAGGTAAGCTCATTTCCTTTTAAAGTGAAAATTTGAATGATGTGTGAAAGAAATATTCTACATATGATATAGAATTCTATGCAATTGTGCAAGCTTTGAGGCACTAGAAGCATTATCTAGTAGCCAAAGAATTTGTGTTGTTTATAGACAATATTGCTCTGAAATTCTTGAACACACAAAAGAAATTAAACACTAGACATGCAAAGTGGGTCTCTTTCCTACAAGGGTTTACCTTTTTTCTAAAGCATAAGTTAGGAAAACATAATAAAGTTGTAGATGCCTTATAAGAAGGTGAGTTGTTCTTATGACCATCATGTAAACAGAGATGGTTGGCTTTGATGCAATCAAATGTTTGTATGAATCTAATAGTGAATTTTGGGAAGTTGTTGATCAATTGAAGAATCCAGCACCTGTGCATGCAAACACTATTCATGGTGAGTATCTAATGCAAGATGGTTACTTATTCAAGGGGAAGCAATTGTGTGTTCCTATAGGCTGAATGTGAGAAAATATTATTTGAGAATTTCATAGCAGTGGTATGGCTAGGCATTTTGGGAAGGATAAAATGATAGCTTTGGTGACAAATAAGTACTATTGGCCAAAAATGAAGTGAGATATCACCAGGTTTGTGGAGAGATGTCGAGTTTTTCAAGTATCCAAAGGGCACACACAAAACACTAGATTGTACATGCCATTACCAGTACTAGTCAAACCATGGATAGACTTGAGTATGGATTTTGTATTATGATTGCCACATACATAGCTAGGTAATGACTCTATCTTTGTAGTTGTGGAAAAATTCTCAAAAATGGTTCATTCCATTACCTGTAAGAAAACTAGTGATTCTACTAGGGTGGGCAAGTTATTCATTTCTAAAATAGTCAAATTGCATAGGGTTCCAAAAATGATCACCTCTGATCGAGATACTAAGTTCTTGAGTCATTTTTGGAGGACCTTATGGAAGAAAATGGGAACAAAATTATAGTTCAATAGTGCTTACCATCCACAAACTGATGGACAAATAGAAGTTGTCAATCATACTTTGGGTAATCCATTGTGATGTATTGTTGGAGAGAAGGCCAAACAATGGGATTTGGCATTGCCATAGGCAAAATTTTCTTATAATAGGTTAGTGAATAGGTCAACTAGTAAGTCACCATTTCAAGTTGTTTATGGACATAAGCCTCAAGGTGTTCTCGATTTGGTGCAACTTCCCTTGGGTGATAGAGATAGTGATGATGGAGAAGCCTTTGTAGAGAAGCTCTACTAGTTGTAGGAAGATGTAATACAAAAGTTGCAACACAATAATGAGTTGTACAAAAGCTTCTACAGGTGCTACTTGAAGGTATTAGGTTTTTAGTGTAGGGGATCTAGTGATGGTTTATCTTAGAAAATAGAGGTTTCCTACTAGGATTTATCATGAATTGAAATATAATAAAATTGGTTCCTACAATATTTTAAAGAAGATAAATGATAATGCTAATGAGGTAGAGCTCCCCAGTGGTCTTGATATATCTCCTATGTTTAATATTTTTGATTTGTATACTTTCCATGGTGATGATACCTCTGCTAAAAATGACAATGAGGTAGACTAGACACACACCATACCCATCAAAAAAAGAGAAAAGGTTGCACAAATTCTAGACAATAAGACTATTTAGACTCACTAGGGTGACTACAATAGATATCTCATGCAGTGGGAAGGGTTGGCACCAATAAATAGCACCTAGATTATTGAATGGGAGTTGTAGAAGCTAGATGACGCTAAATGGAAGTAGCTTGAGGACTAGAACTTGCAGGAACTACATTCTTTTCAAGTAGGGGAGAATGATGTAGGGCATCCAAGGTTCAATTTTGTTGACTTAGATGTGGGTTTTGGTCGAGATTTACTTCTAGGATCATAACTTTTGACTCGGATGTGAGTCTTGGCTGAAATTTTATAGGTAGTTGCAATAGAAGGAGTTATTTCGATTGTCAATGAGCTCAGATTGATAAGTGGATATTTTGACATTTTTATAGGAGCCTAAAATCTCATCTTGACCTCTAAATTTTCCTTTTTCTATTTTTTCCAAAAAAATTTGAAAGTTATTTTTGTAATAAATCTGAAATCATATTTTTGATTTCATTGATTAGCTAGCAATTTGTCTTGCCTTAGTTGGGGTTTTTTTTTGGGAAAAATTAGGGTTCATAGGATGAGTTTTAAAAATTACCAAAAATGGAAATATCCATTTTTCCCAAAAATTTGCCAAATATGGTAATTTTTGGAATTATAATAAGTAGGTGTTTTTTTTTCATTTTAGAGGCACAGTAGAGTTGTGGAAGTTTTAATAAAGAGTTGTGGTATTCTGAAACATGTCTTGTGTCAATTTCTGATTATTCTTTGATGAGATTTGGTTACTTCAATAGCTTACAAAAAAGAGACATTTGATCAAGAAGGGTCGAGAAGG
Organism: Cupressus sempervirens; assembly: GCA_028749045.1. Classification (NCBI taxonomy): domain Eukaryota; kingdom Viridiplantae; phylum Streptophyta; class Pinopsida; order Cupressales; family Cupressaceae; genus Cupressus; species Cupressus sempervirens. The sequence continues at coordinate 69,538,858 of CM053790.1, read as the reverse complement.
CAATAGTTTAAAGGTGATCTATTATCAGGCAATCAAGTGCTAACCATAGGGTTAATGTTGAGACATTCTAATAGGTGATTTCAATCAAAATTCTATAACAAGGTGCTTACTTAAGTGTGAGTTAGAGTCCTTTAGCAAGGAACATTGCTAATAGGGTGTTAAAATCCTTTAATAGGGTGAGACCTAATAGTCTTTGTAAGTCTTTAACAGGGTAGACCTTTCATAGGGTAGATCATGTTTCATGGTCAAAACATTGTCACCCTCATTGGATACACTTTATTATTGTAGTAGTGAAGATTTGTGGGTGTCATCACCACCACAATTTTACCTTCTCATTGGACAGTTTCTAGGTAATCATATTTGGTGTTAAATACATGTGTGAATGTCTACTTTCTTACATGTTCTAGATGTACATGCTTTATATGATATTTCAGTTTACTCATTGAATGTATGAGATGGATGTGTGGTAAAATTTTTTATGGGTCCAAGTTTAAACTACTGATTCACCACCCCTCACCCCTCTCAGAAGTTTACCTTTCCTATTGTAATTCCAACAAACAATGTTGGGAAAGAGAATAGTAATAATGACAAGGATGGGTTAATCAACCTAATTACCCATACACTGGATATAGAGTGTAATGACAACTTGCCTATTCATGCCACCCTTTCCCTTGATCATGTGTCACCTAAATCTTCTCTAGCCAAATTTCATCATGAAGATATTAATCTTGGTATAGATAATGAGCCCAATACCAAAAGCTAAGACTTTAAGGAAAAGTGGAAAAAAAAATAGTATTCAAGCAAATGATGATTTTGAGGGTGTCTAGTACTTAAAGGGTGATGATAATGTTCTAGAATTTTTAAATAAATCCAAAGACAAAGATAATATTGAGATGGAAATGGACAACTAGATGTCTAATGAAATTTAAAAACTTCACTTATTTGTTTCTTCCTTGCAGGAGTATGTCCCTATTTTTATAGGTCAAGCTAGATGTGGAAAGTAAGAAGTGAAGGGAGCTAGAATCTCTGGTTGGGAACATCCTAACTAAACTTTAGGATTATGAAGCTTCCCTTTAAAAAATTAGAGATAATAAGATGCATATGTAGGGTGTTACCTAGTCCATCCTAGCTCTTGTTGCTTCTATTAGAAATTGTTTCTCTAGATGAAGCTAACTTGACCGGTCATAAACCATTGTTGGCTGGTGGTGTGAGGAGAATAACCATACAAAGCACTAAGAAAGAGGACTTCCAGCTTTGTATGGATAATATTCAAGACTCTCTTAAAGAGGTTTCTTTCTTAGGCACATCTATTACTAGGGCTATTAAAGATCTAGTCTAACCAACTATTTCCTTCTATTCTATTTTGTTTTTAACTAGGTTTTTTTGGACTTTGGGGCCCTACTATTTTGTTGATTTATGTTGGTTTCTAGTCCCTATAAAATGAACTTGACTCAATTGTTGGTCCCTATAAAACTAGCCTTTGAATTCTACTTTTATATTCTGGGTTGCTAGTCCCTGTAAAACCAACTCCTCACTTTGGTACTTTTTTGTTTGGGGTTTTGGGTCCCTTTTAAACCTGATTTTACCTAATCAAAATGATAGCATGTCCTAATTGTAAATCCTTCACACCCTTCACCATCTTTATACCCTCTACACAAGATGGCCCTAGTTACCTCTTTCTACTACTAGTCTCTTCATGTATTTATTGTTATTGTACATAAACTACTCTTCTACAATCATTCCTTCGTCCTATCATATGGCTTTTTGACTTATTCTCTCCCTCTCTTGTTTCTCCTTTACTATCATCTCTTTCTATGCTTATGTCATGACCCAACTAAATATTTTCCTACAAAGGTTACCACAAGTCTAAATGTGAATCTCTTAGAACTAAGCATCTCCAACTATTCAATGTGTCCTAATACAATTTTGGGATCATTTACCATATGTGTATATCTCACTTCTATATCAAGGTTTCAACTATATTACTTATTTAAACACCTTATATATATATATATATATATAAAACTATGTGTGCATGTGTGTGGCTCTACTATCACAATCCATACCACCCAAAACTATATCATTAGAATGTCCAATATATACCTCTCAATCAAGTAACCAATTTTTTTGATCAAATAACATGTGTGAAAAATATCCATTTTATGTGTTGATCATCCTAATATTGCTCATCATGATATTGTCTCCATATTGATCATTTTCCCCTCTATAATATTATCAATTACTCTCCCTAAATGAGGAATCCCTCTAATATGTGATTGCTTCTTGGTCTAAGTAATCATTTAAGAAACTCATCCCACCCTTGAAGGAGTATAGAACTTAAAAAAGCAAACACAAATTACTTTATAGATTTTGAACTTGATTGAGAAATCAATACATAATATTAGAAAATGGATTCATGTTGAAGCATAAATACAAAATAAATGCCCATGAATTTAGTTATAAAAATTGATGGGATATGCAACTAGGAACTAGTCTAAATAGGAATAGGATAAATGAAAACTTAACAAAATGTTATTTATTTAACCAAGATTCCCCCTTTTCTTAATTCTCATTGAATATCCATATACTGAGTTATCAGGAAAAATATAGTTATATTACAACTAGACAAAGAAAGAAATAAAAACTAATATTTCGTTTTATACAATATAAGAGAGGAATTCACCATATTTTAATATTTTATTTTAATATGATATATCAGTTACTAGTGAACTATCCTCAATAGTTAGCACCCACAATTGGATCCTTAGTTTCTCACTATTTTTTGTGATTTTGAGATTTAATGTTTTTTATAGTATTCATCTTAATCATGCATCAATCACATTATCCAAACACCTAGTTCTAATTTCATCACGTTTTCTTAGGAAACCATGGTTTGAAATCTTATGTTATACATAAAATGTTCTAATCAATCTAGGCCCGCTTATCAATACTTTGGTGAAAAATTAGGCCTAGCTCAAATTATAATCCTAAATATTTGAAAAGTATATAACTATCCTATCTCTCTTCATTTTTCATATGACACGCATGATTAAGAATTAAAAAATTCAATGTGAATTCAATATTTGAAGGAAAGCATTTAATGCCTAGCATTTCATTAAGCTTCAAAGATTATTAAAATAAAATATTATTCGTGAAATAAACCCTATCTTGTATGATGACCAAGTAGAGGGTTTCTTAATCAAGAAAGAATATATTTTCTTCTATTCACATATATTCTTCTTTCATAGCATGTGACTATCAAGCATAGAATCACTAAATATATAGGAGTGGTATCCATAGATCCATATATTTGTGAGGATGTACTTGATTCCCTTATGTTAGTAACCACATTTCATAGATCACAACTCAAAGGCGGTGGGAAGAGGTCAATTAGTTATGTGTGATAATTATAAACATGATACTTCTTTAATTGATTAACAAACATAAATATAATAATGCACAACAATATGAAAGCCAATACCGTAACCCAAGATTATTTTTTCTCAAAGAAATCCATGTTAAGGGAGAAATGGCACTATAGAAGCTACCCACAAGATCATGCACTCATATGAAAATATACCTTGTGAAGGAATTCACCCTATTAGGAGTTGTTACAATACATTTAACACATCTATCTTTGTTAAAGGAAAATTTTGTACTAAAGGAACCTATATTAAAAGGTTTAGACCCTGTTAGAAGTTTATGAGAATGAAAAGATTGAATGCTTAAGCACACTTCCCAAACAAAGAAGATTAAATCCACCTTTAAGAAGACTCATTGTCTAAGTTGTGAAGCTTGAAGCCACCTTCAAGGATTTACAAATATAAGATGAATTGAGTGATGAAAAGAAACTTTTCTTAACTATTTTGATGAAGTGCACTAGAAAAGAGAACAAACTGTACTCATACATTTTCTCAAAGTATATTAAAAAAATTTAGCTCTTCTTTGAAATCCAAAATAAAGGCTATAATATATAATAATAATTCTATATATTAGAAATGAAGAAATTATGTTCCTTTATACAAGTTATAGCCAATGAATTAGGTAATCCTATTAGGACATCCTCAATATACAAATAAGTAAATAAAATCATCCTAAGGAATATGCATGTTCCTAATAAAATATTCTGCAATTAAAATTCATAGGATACATGTCAAGATCTCTAATTTACACTCTCCATATTAATTAACATGCTACACCATCCTATTGACCAAGAGAACAATTTTCCATATGCTACATGCTAGAAATCAATGCAACATCAACTAGAAATGGTTGAAAACTATGAAGACATCACTAATCAAAGTTTTCTATGAATCTCTATGCTCAAAAACATTTATTCAATCTTACCAAAAAATTATACCCAAAAGAGAGAAACTACTTCTAGCATAGTTTTTTTTTAATTAGAAACAACTACAATTAGTTTTCACTAAAGCAAGTCTAACTCAATCAAAGCAACATATAAAGAGTTACAATCATAGAGATAAATTCTATACTAATCTTGCAATGGAAATTAATTTTCACCTACTTATAACTTTGCTACATTATTCATACTATTATGATCAATTTCCTACAACATGTAGTAGCTAAGTCTATCTAACCTAATTATGAAACTATAGAGAATATGTTGATATCAATGAAAAAAAGTACACACCTCACAACTAAATAGGATGGGCGGGGGCGGGGGATGGAGTGGGTAAATAAATTGTGTACAAATATAGTTAAATCCAAAATTATAAAAGTGATCACCAATATTTATGACAATAATATACAAAAATAAGAAACCATACACCATAACACACTAATTTTTTTCTCAAAGAAAATACTTGATATGTGGGAAAAAAATCCAATGGGACTGACATCTAAAATATTATGTACTAATATATCAGATCTTTGTGAAACGATGTGACTATATTATAAGTCAAACATAGTATATTTAGTAAAATGCCTATTACTAGAAAGATTCATGTTAGGAGACCTTGAACTCTTTTTAGAAGGTTCTAACCTTGTTAAGAGTTTATTATATGAAAATGCACACTTCCTAAGACCACTTCTCAAAAGATGAAAGGTTAAGCCACCTTTATAAAAGAGTAACAAATCTAACAATGTTATCTGATAGATATGCAACTTACTTGTCAATATAGTTCCTTTGAGGGCCACTAAGAATGATAAATTCCACTCATACCTCTTCTCAAAGTATTTCTCTAAAAATCCAAAATTAAGGCTTCCATCTATAATTATCATTCTATCACCATTAGCATCCCATAACTCATAATAACTTACTTTTATACCAATTATTTTTAAATAATTAATTAGGTTAATTTATTAGGACTTCCCCAATATATAATTAATTACATAGTACCATGATAGGACATATATGCCTTCTCAAGAAATTATACAATCATTGCATGAAGTGTCTTATATTATATAACAATAAATTAACACTTCAAAAGAATAATTCACATACTAGAATGGTCAGTTGACTGCTAGTTAAATGCAACACATGTTACACATTGGTATCCTTTCTAGAGTAACACATATGACTCAATGATCTAGGTATATATGCATGAAAAATACTTCTAACATTCATGCTCACCACCATTAACTCATTCTCAACATAAGCGTATAGAAAAAATGGTCATAATCGTGAGGATATTTTTTAGGTTTTTATAGTCATAGTTGAATACCTATTAATAAAACAATGGTGAATGCAAGTGTCTCTTTCCACTTGAACATGTTCAATTGAGATAATTTTTCAACTTATACAACAAGGAAACCACAATGGAAATTAAATCTTGACTCATGATATAATATTGGGGGTTTGAAATTTGATCTCAATTTTGAAACCCTTATGATATTATCATTTAAAAATAACCCCATAATAATAAATTACATAACATTGGTGTAATTTTATATAGTCATTTAGGTGTTATTCAAACCTATCATTATCTAGTTGTGTGTGGTTTTAGTCAAGATGTAATTATTATAAATATGAGTTAGAGGCTAGTTAATATCATTGTGTTAATTATTAATCCCTTCCTTTAAGGAAAGAGACTATACTTTTCTCTAGCTCTTTTCAGTATTAATTAAGCTCTTGGAAAATGTGCAAACTTCAAATTAATTCTTTTGTTCATTAGGTTGAATAATTTTTATTATTAAACTGAAATTTAAGATTATAATTTTTAATTTCTTATTGGCTCTAGACATTTTTCCAGGTAGTCTTCTTCATTTTTTATGTGGAAATTTTTTGAAAAATTAGAGATGAAAAATGGAAGTGTGGTATTAACAAAAATAGTAGTTATGTCATTTGGTATGTTTGCATGTGTGTATCTTCACTCTTTTTATTTGTCACATGAAAAATAATAGCTGGAAAATGTGGCAATCTTCAAGCATGTCTAATACTTTAAGATTATATAGTGTTTGACCAAAGCTTTTTTAATAAGGTTATATGTTTATATTTTTCATAGTAGTGCATTAAACCATACTAGTTCTTGCACATTCATGAATGAAAAGAGGGGCTAATCTTCTTGAATTTCTCTAATGACTAGAAGATGACAAGAGAAATTTTTTTTCTTGACATTTTGGCTAGATATTTTGGTTTCATCTTATGCAGAGATAGGGTCTTCTACAAGATTTTTTTGCAAGATCTACCCTATTTGAAAGCTTAGGTACACTTCTTGAAACCATTGTTTGATTTTTTACATCAAAGTTATATTATTTTTTTCTTTGAAAATTTGAGGTGACTCAATTATATGTCTATGTCATGGGCTAGGTAAGCACAGAATTTCTACATTTTTTCTTCTCTACTTCAATTTTATTCTTTACACCCTATTTTAGAAGACCAAATCCAAATTTTTCAAGGAGAATCTATTGAAAATATAGGAGAAGTAACTAAGAGGGGAGGGGTGAATCAATTACTAGTAAAATAAATCCCAAGTTCCTTAGATCTCATCACAAAATACAAACTTCACTTAAATTATTGATGCTCAATAAACACACAATCACTTGGTTTACAATAGTAAATGATGTAACTCAAAAAATGCAAATCTTAAGATATTATTTGTGATTAACCTTACTTAACTTAGTTGCATAGACATAAAAGAAATATTATGAAAACAAGTGAGACCAAGATTTAATGTGGAAACCTAGTTTGAGAAAAACCACCAATTACAACTAGTTACTAATTTTCACTCTTCTTAAGTGAGCCCTATTACGAGCCAACCCTATTGGGAGTGACCTTGTTAGAGGTCTTTAGAAACCTCAATCTATAAATGCCACCTTGTTAGAAAATTTAAAAATAGCTACTAAGCCAACTCTATTAAGAGATTTAGATCACTACTACAATGGTTAGAGACTAACAATGAGATGACCTAATTTATGATGCAATTGAATTGTTGATTATAGATCTCTATTTTGGCTTGTATACCTGATCCTTTTCAATTGAATGTATCTTTGCAACTCCACAAGGATATTCTATTTATCATTCTAATTCACTTCCTCTTAGCATCTTGTATACTTCAAGTCACTTTTCCCACATTAAATCCTTAACTTCACCTTATACTCATATCATACAAATTGTCAAGTTGGATGGAATACAACTTAGAATAATTAAGTTTTTGAAATGGTTAGAGCTCTAGTAGGTGGGAATCTAGAAGGTGGAAACTTATTAGTAGGGACTGACCCTAGAAGGGTAGGGAGTCAAAAAGTGGGGATCTCAATAGGAATTGTAGGATCAAACATAGTTTTTGATGGATCCCTGGAAGAAGAAGACAAACAATCAGGCTCCTGTTACACAAAATGTGGGATCAAGGATGTTCTATTTGTTCCTCTATTTGAATATCATGTTAAGAAAAGGGACCCACTATAGGAAAGGATTTTCTTGGAAGGTGTGGATAAGAATGCAAATTTTTAATGTAGAGGACTAGAAGGAGAAGTGGGCTCTTTGTGGTCAAGTGGACATTGCACTTATGATGAATGGTTCTTTTCCTTTGTTTTTACCTATAAGGAAGATTTAAACATGGTAGTATGTGGTAGACCTTTTTCATTTGGTAAAAGTACTCTAATGATTAAAAAATTGATACCCAATATGGATCTATATGATGCTTTCTTCCTAACTACTCTAGTTTGGGTTAGATTGACTTGTTTACCCTTTGAGTTTTAGCATGAAGAAATCATCATCGGAATAGCTAGATCGTTTAGTGAACTTGTAGCTATTGACACTGTTATAGGTTCAAGATCAAAACTTCAGTGTGCTAGAATCTATGTAAAAGTTTCTCATTTAAAGAACCTTCCCCAGAAGGTGGAATTGAATTCAAAACTTAGTAAAATAATGCAAGAGATAAACAATGAAGATATTCCAAATACTTATTTTGTCTATAAAAGATAGGGCCACTAGACAAAAAGTTTTCCTATGAAAATTAAAAATCAACATAAGTTGGTAAATGTGGAAGAAAAAAGAAACTAAGATCTAGAAAAGGGTATGGAAACCTAAAGCTATGCCTAAGAAGGTGAGTGAAGGTAAAGATATCCTAGATAATTAGGATTTAGTAATGTAGATGGTAGTAGAGGAGACTTCAAATTTGCAATAAAAAGAGAAGGATGTAGATCCAATAAATCACATGGTTATTTATAAAAAAAGAGCTAGAATGGGAAGATATAAAAGAATTAGAAGAGACAGAGGAAGGAGAAATTCTTGAGGAAGGAAGTCATATTCAAGCATTAGAGAATATTTAGGTTGTTGAATGTTAGATTCAATCTCCTCCTCTTTGTTAATAGATTATATCCATTGAGAATGTCCTTGAATCCAAAGGTATGGATGTGATTTCATATAAGAAATAAAGAAAATAGAGAAGAAATGTAACATTTTATCTAAAGGAATTGAGACTTGAAGTAGTAAATTGGAAATTTTCATTCCAAAACAAAAATTGAATGTTGGTGCTCTATAGAAACCTAGAAGGAAAATGTCTAAAAAAACCAAAGAAAGTGAAAGTTTACAGAATATTGCTGATGGGAAATAGGCAACTATTTTGGATTTTACCCCTAAAAAGTTATGATGAATGTTATTACTTGGAATATTATAGGGTTGAATAATATTCATAAGTTAGATATTGTTGAAAATTTTTTTAGAGAGCACAAACTGGATATTTTAGTGCTTCAAGAAACCAAAATGGATAAAGAGAAATTTGAAAAGCTTAAATCTTTTAATAACTACTGTATTATGTGATGCAGGAGCATCTTGGGTTGATGTGTTATCTTACTCATTTGTTTTCATTCTACTAGTTGTTACCGAGTTTCAATCATTGCCATGTTGCAGCAATTGTCGAGTGCTAGTAATTTTGCAATTTATGTTGAGTTGAGGTTATCTCACATTGTGTTAATAGTCAGGTTTGCTTGTTATCCCATGTTTCAATAGTACAATGTGTATTGAGTTCCATAGTGTGTTTTGAGCTATTCTTCATTTGCTAAGTAACCTAGTGTATGCTGAGTGAATCTTCATACACTATATTATCTTGTTTATGCCTAATGTCAATATTTTGACTGTGATTTTTGTATTTTTGGTGTGAGCTTGTGGGATTTATTTCGATTCCTATGACAAGATATTTTCTTATGATGTGTCCAGATTGTTGTTAGGTCAGCCATGATATTATATAATGTTCTAGAATGATTTATAAGCCATTTTGGCAAGTATAAATAGAATGTTTAGGCTTAGAGTTAGGCAGTTTTTAGGAGAGTCTGGACCAGAACATGAAAGATTGGAAAGTTTGTTGCATATGTGTCTAGAGATGCAAATTTAATGTTGGATATTTGATCTTGAATATATTTTGTATTGGCTGTAACCCAGATGGCCTTATAGCTAGGCATGTATGCTGATCATTTGATGAATTAAAAAAGAATGTTGTTCTCTCTCTCTCTTTGGTGTTGATCTCTTTATATTTTTCTTCTATTGTCATAACTTTGCAAGGTTGGTTTGGATTGTTGGGTGTGCCTTTGGCCCTAGTTATCAATGCCCTCCTTGCATCATTATGGCTAGTAGCTTAGAAGGAACCTCAGGAGGAATGATGATAATGTGGAAGCACTCCTCTTTCTTAGGAACTTTGTTGAATGCTAATAAACATTTTATGGAGGTTAAGATAAATAGTTTTTCCCTAAACAATGAATGGTACATTGTGAATTTGTGTATGCACCTAACATCAGGAATGCTAGAAAAAGGTTGTGAGCTACTTTGTCTAACATTAAGAGTAATGACTACTATGGTAGATTGATTTTTTTGGGGGATTTTAATGTTATGCTTTATGAGCATGACAAAAAGGGGGAAATGCTAGTCAACTAGATGGTAGACTAAATTTTATGGATTTAGATCTTCTTGGGATTGATTTAACTTAGAGTAACAAAAGGATTCATAATGACTATATCCAAGCTCACCTAGATAGAGTTCTTATATCTCTGAATTGAATAAAGATTTTGTGTGCAATCTAAAGGCTACCTCAAAGATAGGTTTTGATCATTTTCCTTTGATATTTAGAGCTGATGCTATTGAAAATAGAAAGAATTTTCCATTTAGATTAGAAAGAATTTTCCATTTAGATTTGAAAAATTGTGGATGCAACATCCACATTTTGAGGATCAATTGGTTAAATGGTGGAACATAAATATTAAAGGAACAACTCTATTTTGAGTGGTTTCTAAACTCAAAAATGTTAAAAAGAAAGCTAAAGTTTGGAAAAAAGATGTTTTGGGAACATTTTTGGTAGAAAATCTAAAATTAAAAAGGATTTGCAAGCTGTCCAATTTGGAAGGCTACACTATGAATTTGGTGATGGAAGAAAAATAGAAGATTGTGGTGTATCATGATATTGTCACCAAAGAAGTGATTTATTGGAGGCAAAGATGCAGATCTATTTGGCAAGATGAAGGTGACAAAAATATGAAATTTTTTCATTTGTCAACTTTAAACATAGAGCCAAAACTCAAATTTTAGGCCATAATAAAGGAAGAACTAATTTAACTAATGAAAAGTAAATTTTAAAGGAAATATTTTCCTTTTTTCCTTCTTTGACGGCCTTAGATCCTCAAATTAATTTGACTAATCAAGCTGAGTTTTTGGATGTTATTCATTCTTTTATTTTTGAAGATTATAATAGATTATTGTGTGCTATTCCTAAGGAAGAGAAAATTCATAAAGTTGTTTCCTCCCTAGGAGGGGACAAGTCATTAGGGCTAGATGGTTTTCCCATGCTATTTTTTTAGAAAAAATGGAATCTAGTTGGTAAAGATGTGTATGATGTTGTTAAAGAATTCTATGCGGTAAAAGGATGTTGAAGGAAATTAATTCTACTTTCCTACATCTAATTCCTAAGAAAATTGGTGTTGATTCCCCAGATCAGTTTAGGGCTACCAGTCTTTGTAATTTGAATTATAAAATTATTTCTAATGTCCTAACTTTGAGATTTTTTCATATGCTTCCTTCTCTTGTATTTGAGCAACATAATGGTTTTATTCTTGGTAGACAAATCATTAACTCTATTATCTCTATGCATTAGAATATCCATTCTTTATCTCTCTAATAATCAAGTGTTTACTATAAAAGTTGATATTACTAAAGCCTATGATAGAGTAGAATGGTCCTTTCTTAATAATATCTTATTATCTTTTTGTTTTAAGTGTCAATGTGGTTAAGCTTATTATGTAGATGATCCATACTAATATGGTTGTTTTTTTGGTTAATGGGAATTCTTCTTCTTTCTTTAAATTGACAAGGGGGTTGAGATAGGGGGATCCTTTATCTCGAATCATCTTCACTATTATGGTTGATTGCCTAGGTACATATATTGGGAAATTGGTATCTTTAGGGGAAATTAAAGGCTTGAGACCACCTTCTCATCCTTTTATTTGTTCTCATGAACAATTTGTGGATGATACTATTTTCTTAGGTAAATTTGAGGTTAAGGAGGCGAGGAATCTCAAAAAGGCCCTTAATCTCTATTCTTCTACTTCCGATCAATTGATTGATTGGAATAAGAGCTCTTTGTATTTTATTAATACCCCTATTTCTAGATAGGGTAAGATTGTTAATATTCTTGGTTGTTCTATAGGGTCTTCTCCTTGCATTTTCTTAGGTCTCCATTTGGAACCTACTCCTTTAGATTCATTTTGGGAGGACGTTGTTAAGAAATTCAACAAGAAATTGATAGGTTGGAAAGGTAATTTGCTGTGTCAAGCTAGTAAAGTCACTATTCTTAAGGCTTGCCTCCAAAGTATCCCTACTTAAGATTTGAGTCTCTTCAAGATTCTAGCTAAATATGCTAATACTATTGATAAAATCCAAAGGAATTTCCTTTCGTCTGGATCTAAGGAGAAGAAGAGAATGGATTTAATTACTTGGGAGAAAATTTGTAAGCCTAAATTGGATGGTGAATTAGGCATCAAGTTTGTTAGGATTATGAGTAAATCTTTTCTTGCTAAGCAGGGTTGGAGAGTTTATCATGATAATAAGGAGTGGAGTTCAATTTGGAGACATAAATACCTCTTTGCTACTCCCTCTTTGCCTAATTTTCTATCTTATCCAAATGTCCATTCATCTTCTACTATTTGGGATGTTGATCAGGGAGCCAAAAATATTTTAATCAAGGGATGCATCTAGAAAGTGGACAATGGGCATATGGTCATGTTTTGGGATGATGTGTAGCTTCTAGATCATCCTCTAATTAAGAATTTTGAGGATAGAACACTTGTTGATAGATGTAAATAGATTTCTGGTATCTTAGTAGAGAATTATTAGATTAATAGTGAATGGGTCAATTTTGCTGAAATTAATATGGTTTTTACGAGTGTCCACTTAATCTTGAATGCTTTTAGCCTTTATCCTCATATTGAAGATAAAAGGGTTTGGGAGATAGAACCAAGAGGTTGTTTTAAACTCTCTTCTATTTTTAAAATAGAGGAAAAGGGAATTAGACCTTTATGGGCTAAAGCATGGATTAAAGTTCTTACTCCTAAAATTAATATATTTTTTCTGAATCTTTCTTCAAAACAAAATCTTAACTTTGGACAATCTAGAAAAAAGAGGGGTTGATGTGGTTGACAGATGTTGGCTATGAAAAAGGGAATCTAAAGATAGGAATCACCATTTCTTAAATTTTAGGTTCAATTAGAAAGTTTAGAGTTATATCCTTCTCTATTGGTACTCAAATTGGGTTCAACATAATAATATAGATCAATGTTTCTAGAGTTGGACATGTCCTTCAAAGGATGCTAATACCAATTTCCTATGGAAAACTTCTCTACCCCATCTCTAGTGGGGAATCTAGAAAGAAAGAAATAATAGAATTTTTAGAGACAAAGAAACTCCTGAGCGGGTTCTAAGTCATAATATTTTTGGGGCTATCAAGGAAAACTTCAATTCTCATAGACATTTGAGTAGTGAAATTCAAATCAATAATCCTTTGAAGAATGCAAGCTATAAAACCAAACCTAATGATAAGAGATAGAATATTAAATGGGATTCTCCACCTATGGGTTGGATTAAATGTAATTTTGATGGCACTGCAAAAGTTAATCCTGCTAAAGCTTGTTGTGGAGGGGTTTTGAGGGACCATTATAGTATAATTGTTGATGTTATTTCTATTCCTATAGGGATATCTACTAGCCATAAAGTAGAGGCTATGGTTGCTTTGTATACTATGATGCTATGGTTGCTTTGTATACTATGATGTTGGTAGTGGATTCAAGTTATCATAATCTTTGGTTGGAATGAGATTCAATCAACATTAGTAATATGCTTAATAACAAGAGCCTAATTACTTGGAATATTGAGGGAACTATAATGGAATTAAAAAACCTTATTAATAAATTTGATAATGTCTTATTTTCTCATAATTTTTGGAAGGTTATTTCAATTTCTCGTTGGATTTCCAACCAAGCTCTCTATAGGAAAGTAAGTTGAGGTGGCATGCTGACCTATGCAAGGAAGTGGAGCTGACAATGATAGATAATTATGACAAGACACATGCTAGAGAAGGAAAATTTCCTAAGATTGGACAATTTATTAAGGGGAGTGGAGGATAGTTTGAGTTTCCCTAGAAAGTACTTTTGTGCTATTATGACTTGCATCTAACATGTATGCAATGTTAATAGCTCCTCAGTAATCATAAACACTTTACTCTTCTTTCTAGTTTATATTTATTAGGTGAATTGCATGGGAAAACAAGATTTCAAGATGGGAGGGGAACCTAGAGAGCAAGAACTGAGCAATTGCAAGGAATGGAAGGAAAATGCTTCTGTGTGGGAGAATTTACTAAGGAAAGTGATGACTTACATTGAGAGACTCCATGGGTATAAACCTTACATTACAAAGAGTTTTTCAAAAATTGGATTGAAGAAAGGGTCACTTTGCATAAGGTCATGATGAACTTGAATGAAGAATTCATTTTTGAGCTTATGGGGCTTCCCATGGAAGAGATAAAATTGAGTAAGGTGACTAGTATCTTGAACACAAATTTTAAGAAATTCCTGAAGATAGAAGCTAGAAAGAAAAAAATGAAGAAAAATGTCGACTTCTATGACCTAAAAAAATTAAGGTCAACTAGAGGGATGTGTTGTTATGTATCCATGAGCATTTTGATCTTGATGGTAGGACAAAGAGACTCCATAAATTTCACTTTGTTTTACTAAATAATTTTAGGCAGAAATATAGGATTTCCTTTCTATTTTATCTAAAGTATTCTCTACTTCAAAGCCTCTATGGTCATAGGAATAAATATTCTCAACATGTGCTTCATGAAGTTTTAATTTTACTTATAGTTAACTTCTTTAAAAGAAAGGTCATTAAGCCCTCTCTAGTTTCAAAGAAGAGGAAAGGGTCTAGTAATGATCCTCACTCTAAGAGAATTAAGTTTAAAAGTGAGGAAGGTACTAGTGATAGCAAGAAGGTTTTCAAAAGGGAGAGGAATAAGAAAAATGTGGAGGAATCACATAATCTAAGGATTTTGAAAATGGTGATACAACAAAAATGGGGGAACTTAGTTCCAATCTAGATGTATATTCTAGGAGCAAAGGGGTGTTGATGGGAATAAATAATGTGGAGGGTAGCAAGGATAGAATTAATAACTCAAATGTTGGGTCAAAAGCCCTTGGGGAGGATGAAGAGAAATAGGGTGCTCACCCTTCCCACTCGAAAAGGAATGTCAGTGAGAAGAAAATAGAGGAGGATATTGGTAAGGAAATTGAGGATAAAGACCATGTTGATAAGGAAAACATCTTGAGTAAAGAGGAAAAATAGGAGAGGATGGAGAAGTAGGCTATCAATACTAATATCTAGATCAATACAGTTACCATTGCTATTGATTATGATATTAGGGTTGTTGTAGATTGCAGGGAAGATTCTCATTAGGTGAAATTATCATTTCTTCACACTGTTAAGCTTAAAGTAGAGTCTTCCCTTTAGGGTAATTCTTAGCTTTACAATGAAATTATGGTACTTCAAAAGAAAATGGGGGTTAAATCTAGAAAGAGATGGACTATGAATGTACCATGAGAGCTTAGATGGAAATACAAATTGGTAGCATTCCTAAAAAGCTCAAAGAATACGAGCAAGAGCTCCATTACTTAATTAAGGATAGTAGTCAAAGAATAGAATAGGTCACTTCCAATCTATGTGCTGCAATGACTAGTCTGGGTAAGAAGAGTAAAAAGGGGATAATGTCTCTAGATAATGTGGGGTTGGGGAGTCCTAGAGGACCTAGTAAGAGAACTAGGTAGAGCATGAGGAAAAAGGTCACTGAGGCTCTTCAGGGTCCTATTTTAGCTTTAGTTGACATTATTTGAAATACTACAAAATTAGGTAAAGAGGTGGAAAATATCATCAAAGAGTTGTTGTAAGTGTTGGTTGTGGAGCTGATGTGTTGGTTGCTAGTTCGAGTGGTTTTACTAGATTTTTATTTTTATTTTCTAGCTTGTTTAAAACTCTAGGTTCTAGGTCCTTGTAAAACCTAATTTCTTTTTTATGGTTTAAACTTTTGGTTTCAAGTCCTTGTAAACCTTGGTATTTTTGTTTAAAACTTTAGGTTTGAGGTCCTTCTAAAACTTGGTGGTTCTTAATGTTTATCTTTAGTTTTTTGTAAAGGGTTCCAAGTCCCTTCAAAACTTGTTTTTACCTTAATATAAAACTTAGAATAATCAATATTCATCTCCTCAATTAGCTAGAACCATAAAAATAATCTATTAAACTCAATATTCCAAAAGAAGAAAATTCTTAGTTAGTCGACCTTGTTCCGTAGACACTAACGAAAACATGATTTTCCTATGTTAACCAAGTGAACTCAGTTAACACTCCATCTTCACAAAATTCCTTTCATAACCAAGTGAGATCGATGAATAATAGTTTTTTTCCAAATTTTTCTTCATTAATTAAGTGAGCTCGGCTAATATTCAATTTTCTAGGAACTTTTCTTTGTCACCTGAGTGAACTTGGTTGGCATTGCCTTCTAAACTAACCAAACTTTGGAATGCTTGACAAACATAGGAAATTGTGTTCAACACCCAAGTGAGCTTGACATACACTAACTTGAAAAATATTTTATTTTGTGTAACATCAAAGACAATACATAATTAATTGATTGTTTTCAACATTCTCCATATTTGGCATTAATGGTAATACAACATGTCATAATACAATGAAATTTTAGAGAAAAATAAAGTAATGAAAATATCCTTAGTTTCATTCTAATTCTCATCCATGAGAACTCCCTCTATCAATGTGAACTCCCTCTACCTTCAGTTTCTCTCTCTGTCAGTAAACTTTGTCTCTTTCATTCTCTCTATTTGACATCTTTAAGAAAATTCTCTGTTATCAAAGAATTCACCCTTTATAAAATTTCTATGAATATGATAGAAAATTCTCCCTCTTTGACATTTCATACCAAATAAAATATTGAGTGAATATTAGTATGCCTCATATACTAATTCATATGCAATATACCCTTTTCAATACTACATCAACTAAATGATCTTCAACATGCTCTAGTTGATGCATTACTAAACTTCATTTTAGTGAGCTTTAGATAGGGGAATGACCCCTAACTTACCTCTTAGATAAAATAGTGCATCCTTAGATAAAGAATTATGGAATATGTCTGTAATTTTCTCTTTAGTATTCACATATTCCAATCTTACCTCTTTATCTTGCACCAATTCTCTCAAAAAATGTTATTTTACAGCAATGTGCTTGGTTTTGGTATGCATCATAGGATTCTTTGATATATTAATTATACTAGTGTTATCATAGAAGATAACCACTAGATCCTTGATTTCTACATTCATACTTGCTAATAGTTGCTTGAACCAAAAAAGATTGGAACAATTAACTACTACTGCCACATACTCTACCTTCTTGTAGACTGAGAAATATATTTTTTCTTCTTTCTTGTCTAACGCACTAGGCTTTTAGCAAGAATGAATGCTCCACCACTAGTGCTCTTCCTGCCATCAATACTTCCTACTCAATCAACATTTATGAAGACATTCAAATCTAGATTACCTTATTTTTGTACAATAATCCACAATCTTCAATACCCTTCAAATACCTCATGATTCTCTTGATTTCTGTCATGTGATTTTCTTTGAGATTTTTTGAGAATCTTTCCACCATACCAAATTCTAATGTAATATCACCACATATGGAAATTTTGTAATCATTGATCTATATGTGGTTTGATCTAGCTCTCTAGAATAATCATTCTTGAAAAGCTTATGTCCAATAGACATAGGTGATCCAACTGGCATAGAATCTTCCATTCCAAATTTGTTTAGTATCTCCTTCATATATTTTGATTGAGTAATGTAGATACCATCTTTCTTCTGCTAGATCTACAATACAAAAAATAATTTTATCTCTCCAAACATGGACATCTCAAATTATTTACTCATATCTTCTAAAAGGTCTTTGCACAAGTCACCATTTCTAGTAAACAATGTGTCATCTACAAATATTTTAGCCAATACAATTTTTTTGTTTGGTACTTCTTTGACAAAAAAACTATTATTATCATCTATTCTTTGAAAACCAATATTTATCAAGTACTTATGAAGTCTTTCATACAAAGCTCTAGGAGCTTGCTTGAGTACATATAATGCCTTATGTAGTTTACAAACCATATCCTTTTTTCTAAGATCTACAAAACCTTTAGGTTATTCTATTTAACCTTCCTCTTCAAGAATTCCATTCAAGAATGCAGATTTCAAATCCATTTGATAACCTTTAAATCTTTATGTGCAACATAAGAAATTATAGTTCTAACACTTTCTGATCTTGAAATAAGAGAAAAAGTTTTATCGTAATCAATACCTTCTTCTTGAGAATAGCCTTTGCATACTAACCTTGCTTTGTTTCTAGAAACGTTTCCATCTTCATTTAGCTTACTTTTCAAAAGCCACTTTGTGCCAATTAAATTTTTATCATTAGGTATAGAAACAAGATTCCAAGCCTTATTCCTCTCTATCTATTCTATCTCTTCATTCATAGCTTCAATCGAACTTTCATTATACAAAGAATCTTTAACTATTCTAGGTTGAAATTTAGTGAGAAAATACGTACCTTTCAATTTGTTTGTTGTCATTGTTCCATCTAACTTTTCTCCAATGATTTGATAAGGTGCATGGTGCCTTCTGACATATCTTGCTAACATAGGTACTTTAGATTTATAACTTATTACACTAGCCTTGTCATGATCTTTTGTACCAAGCTTGAGTCCCACTATCTATGACTCAGGTCCATCAGACTCAATTTTCTCTAGCAATAGCTCAGTAGCTTTTGTCTACAACTTGATCCTTTAGACTATGACTTGGGTTGCACTATTTGTAACTCGGTAACCTTTGGCAATTTTGGGGATTTGAGAGGTGAAGTCTACTGACTTCCAATAAGATTTGGCAATGTATCAGGTTCATAGAAGATAAAAAAATTGTAATCACCAGGTTCATTGTTGCTGTCTTCTTCACTCTTTTATGCAAACTCATCAATTCTCACATGTGCACTTTCTATGATCTTATGAGTGGATGAATTAAAAAATTTATATGCTTTACTTCTACAAAGTATCCTAGAAATATGTCTTCATCACCTTTGACATCAAATTTTAACTTTCCTAGATTCCTTCAAGATATAACATTTGGTACCAAATATTTTCAAGTAATTTACATCAGGTTTGTAGCCATACCATAGTCCATAAGGAGTTTAATTTGGGTTTTTATTTAGCTATACTTTGTTCAAGGTATGCTCTGTAGTACTCATTACTTGCTTTCAATATTTGATTCCAACATTCTTTTTTATCATCAAAGTTCTTGCAGAATCCATGATGGATCTGTTGTTTCTTTCAGCAATACCATTTTTCTGTGGTGTACCAAGGGTTGATACTTGTCTTTTAATTCCTCCTAAAACTTTGATTGCACAAACATTGGCTTTGGTTCTATCACTATACTTTTTAACATTCTCATCTTCTCTCATCTTTATTTGATGAAATTTTCCTCTAAGACTTTCATCCTTAGCTCTTCTTACATTATCATCTCCTCCATAGATGGCTTTTATCTTGATCCACATTTCATAAGTAGTTCCACAATCTTTGACTTCATCAA
Source organism: Cupressus sempervirens (assembly GCA_028749045.1). Taxonomy (NCBI): domain Eukaryota; kingdom Viridiplantae; phylum Streptophyta; class Pinopsida; order Cupressales; family Cupressaceae; genus Cupressus; species Cupressus sempervirens. The sequence goes on along the minus strand of CM053790.1, from coordinate 69,519,241 downwards.
ATTTCTCATAGTTGAGAGATGAAGCAATATCAATCATCGTAATGTTATGACTCTTATTTTTTGCAATTTCATCAACCATCATAGTTCTTGTAGGTGTCACGTATGGTGTCTAGGTACTTTAGGTCTAACTCTCCAATGGTTGCCAAGTGCAGCCTCGTGATTTCTTTCCATGTGTTGAAGTTATCTTTGTTCAACTTGGGGATCTCCCTTTTGTAAGACATTCTAATCTTTAGCTTGGGTCCTTCAAACCTTCTCTGCAAGCACCAAGAAGTTGTGATACCAATTATTGGAAATATAGGAGGAGTAACAAAGAGGGGAGGGGTGAATCAGTTACCACTAAAATAATTCCTAGACCCCTTAGATGTCAACATAGAATATAAACTTCATTGAAAATATTAATGCTCGACAAATACAATTAAGTCACTCGATTTACACTAGTAAATGTTGTAACTTAGCAAATGCAAATCTTAGGATATTATCTATGATTAGTATTACTTAACTTAGCTTCATACACATATAAGAAATAGCACAAGCACAAGTGACACCAAGATTTAATGTCGAAACCCAATTTGGGAAAAACCACCAATTGCAACTACTTACTAATTTTCACTCTTCTAAAGTGAGCTTTGTTAGGAGCCAATCCCATTAAAGCATACAAAACACATTGTTAGGTGTGACCCTGTTAGAAGATTTAATCACCCTACTAGGAGTGGCCTTTTTAGAGGTATTTAGACACTCCAATCTATAAATGCCACCTTGTTAGAGGATTTACTAACAACTATTAAGACCACTCTATTAACTCATTTAGATCACTACTACATTGGTTAGAGAGTAACAATGATATGACCTAATTTTTGATGCAACTAAATTGCTGTACATATCTCATTCTAGCTTGTATAGTTGATCCTTTCTGATCAAATGTGTCTTTGTAGCTTGACAAGGATATTCTACTTATCCTTCTAATTCACTTCCTCTTAGCATCTTCTACATTTCAATTCACATTTACCACATTCAATCCTTAACTTGACCTTATACTTATATCATACACATTGTCAAGTCAACTTGAATGGAACTTAGAATAATTAATATTCATATCCTTAGTGAGTTAGAACCAACAAAAAAATCTATTAAACTCAATATGACGAAACAAGAAAATCCTTTATCAGCCTACCCTACTTGGTAGACACTAACTCAAACATGATTTTCTTGTGTTAACCAAGTAAACTTGGTTAACATTGCATCTTCACAAAGTTCCTTTCATGACCAAGTGAGCTTATTTAACACTGGCTCTATCCAACTTTTTCTTCATTAACCAAGTGAGCTCGGTTAACACTCAATCTTTAGTGAACTTTTCTTTGTTGCCCAAGTGAACTAAGTTGACACTGTCTTCTAAACTAGGAAAACACTGGAATTCCCGGCTGATATAGGAAATTTTCTTCATCACCCAAGTGAGCTCAGCATATACTGACTGGCAAGGTATGATATTTTGTGTAACATCAAAGATAATACACAATTAACCAATTATTTTCAACAAAATGTATACATTTTAAACCTAGATAGTAGGCTTCATAGAGATCCATTTTGTATTGGATTTTCCTTGTGTTGGGAGACATGATCCAATTGATTGAGAATAATCATAACTACACAAGTTGATTTCAATACAAAAAAATTGATATATTTTGTCTCTTTCTTAAATCTTCAAACATGTTAGGTCTAGATTGAATTTTATTGGGCTTAAAATTTCTAGTATAATAGCTAGGAGTAGTTTTGGACTCTATTTTTCCTATTTACCAAAGAGTATAAAGCATGGCTCCTTTGTCTTCATTGGTCTAGGAACAGAAAAGATCCTTTTTTTAGTATGAGAATTTGTTCATTGGTCTTTGTTTCTGTGTTAACGGTTTGCATAAATTGATTACAACTCAACTTGTACCAAAATTCATGCCTTCCTACTGAACAAATTATGAAAACATGTATTAATGTGTTATTATAGAACTCAATGGATGTGGCAATAACACTTATATGACTAGCCTTCCATGACTATCTCATGGATATGACTAACATATTCTTTTCCATGTAGAGATTTATAATCTTACAATAATATCATGTAATAAATGAATCATCAAATGTGCAACTTTGTGCTGCCTTGATTTTACTAGACTCAATGGAGGTGATATTTTTATCTCATAAATAGTTCACAAATTTTGTGAAGGGGTACGAGTTCCTTGATACCATAAAATATAAGGTCGAAGAAAGGATAACTAGGTCAATCATGTCATATCACATCATTTCCTAGATGGGCATTTAAGAATTTAATTTTAGCATGATTTATGAATCATATTAATGTATTACTCTATTGATGGAGGGTCAATTTGAAATTTGATTGTTTATTAATCCCTAATCTGTTTAATCAATTTTGTTATCATGTAACTCCCTTCATAGTTTGGTGTTGAATCATAAGATTTTTTTTCTTACTCATGGAAGCTACATGGTTGATTTAGAATGTCCAACGATAAATATATTGTACACATAGCACACTCTATTATAGAAAGTAAAGTCAATTATGTTTGTATGCACATGTCAAGTTTTCTCATTATATTAAGGTCAAATTAGGAATACCACTTGGACTAAATATTCTGTTTTTTTGTTTTTCAAGAATTGGAATAACAAATGATTGAAGGCGAAAAACAATAAACTTGATGTCATCCTACATTTGAAGCAAAGAGCTTTTACACAAGTGGTTGAATGTGCTCCAAAAACATCAAGATCATCATACAAACTATTAAGAATACATTCTTCAAGTAAATTCCTTCTACTCATTGTTTTTAAAATTGAACAAAGAATATAAATGATAACAATAGGATTGTTTTAAATATTTCCTTCTGAGTTTCAAAGAATATAGCTTGGAAGGGCTTGGATGATTTAGTTTCTAAAATATGGATGATTTAGGTAGCCTGTGTGTGGATAGAATATTTGGTTATAGAATTTATAGTTTTAACATAAATTCTAAGGCCAACAACACACACTTTAGCTTAAAAAAAATTGCATCTAGACACCTTCATTTTCTATGATATATTAGGCACCTAGTCTATTTAATGAGTATCTTCCTTCTTGGATTGTCCTATTCATTAGGGCTCTCCACAAGTTAGAAGGCTAGTTGGTTGTAAGGTAGTTTTTATTTGGGAGACTAGTAGTCCCTCCCTTGTGAAGATTCTTAAATATTAACCATTATTGACATTAATGGATCCTTATTCTTAGACATGGTCTATATGGTGATCTTTGTAAAGAATTTTTTAGAAAGCAAAGGATTGACATCAGGTTTGATGAAGGGATGATTTGGTCTATTTAGTGTCATCCTATTAATAACATGGACAACATTGTTTCCAAATTCAAATGAGGTTTACATTTTTGTTAGTGGCAATAATAAAATATTTGTTAACTGATGGATTTTTTTACTTCATGATTACTTATTCAATCAATAAATTTTAATTTATTCATGGAGTTACAATGTAGAAGATCATAGGAGATCATATACATAATCATCTTTCCTCTGCACATGTGAACCTTAACAAACTATAAGTATAAATTAATTAGTGTGATTATATAAACTAAAAAAATTTACTATCACATTTCAAATAGAAATCTAGCTTATGTAGGGAAGACATCTCCTCTAGATCATATTGAATATATAAGTGGAATTCTTTAGACATTCCACTTTCCATTTTAATCTTTGCATACATGTTAGCTAGGGTTGTAGCTTTAATGTGTTGATACTTTTCATTAAAAAATATTTTCTAATACCTATTGTTTTTGGGCATGTAATGGGTACAGTACTGCAATCATGTTGTGGAAGAGAAGAAATCATATGTTACATAAGTTGTTTGCATATTTCTAAATAAGGGATGATATGAAAGAATTATTTTTGGGCTTGAATTTGTCTATTTTTGGCGTATCAAAGGAGGCAGTGTTTTCAGCATGAAATTAAGGATAGTCAAGTCCTACAACATTTTTGATATAAATGAAATCTCATTACTAGAATATATTCATTTACATCAAAATAAATCTATACAAATCAAGAAGCCTCACACAAAGACTACCTAAGAATTTGAAGAGGCCATTTGGCCACACTACGTGATTCAAATCCTACCTCCAATGAGGACAAAGTTTGAAACAAGGTCTGAGTGTCTTATGAGCTAACTATCAACCCAAAAGTATGAGAGATGTTTGAATAAAGGAAACTTGATAAACATCTTATCTTTTCATTAGGTAATGAATTTTATTTAGTTTTCTAGTCTTTTATAGTACTTTTCTAGGTAATGTCGTATACAAGAATAAAAATCAAAGAAACCCAAAGTAATGATGCTCTCTAATTTTTCATGGAGAGGCAAAATTTCTAAAGACATTCTTCTTGGTTTGAGGTAAGAGGATTGTAAATAGTTTATTTTTCTATTTATAAATAACCTTAAAATATAATCTTTGCAAAGATAACATGTAGAAGCATCCCCACTCTTCACAAATTCCATAAATTGTAAAATAAATGTTTTGGGATCTAATATACTTGCTCATGTGTTTAATAGATCAGCTTTAGTTTGCTCCTGAAATATCTTATTTAAAGTAGCAATTTCCATTAGAAAATTAAAGAAATAGTTTTTTAAAACTATTTTATCTATTTTCTTATGTCCGTGAATCATTCCCATAGTGACAAGTAATCTCAAAATATTCAACCACCATGTTTTTGAAGTGTTTGATACCAACCACGATGTTGCCTAAAACATTTATCCATTGATTAAAAACTTTTGAGAATATTATTCTCATCATTGTAATAGTGGATCCATTTATAAAGGCCACAAATATGCCTAGTGCTACAAGGAAAATGATGAGCATACAATTGAAATGTATTGTTTTAAACATTTGTGGGTACATGTTTTAATTTTTTTACTAAATCAATAAACTTACGTCAACTATTTAAACATAGAACAACTATCCTATTTTTTTGAAGTCCCCTCCCTATTTGTTTGAGGGTAGGCACTCTATCTACAACTGATGTAGCTCTTAATGATTTCTTATTGAAGAATATTGAAGTTATCACCTTCAAAGTAAGATATTATTAGATCAATTATTTTTAAAAAAATGATTTTATATAATTATTCTATTGTAATAATTTTTACATTATATACCCTAACTAAAGCATACCTAATTATGGATTACCTTATTTATCCATTCATATACATGATAGATGAGATCCCATGAACTACTACTTATGTAAGAGCATTGATAGAATAGATTGAAGAATGCTACACTTTCAAATAAGATAACAAACTACATGATTTGATATTGGAGAACTACATGAGTAAATACATTAGAATCAAAATAACATTAAAATGACCAACTTCTTTGAAAATCTTAACATTCATTTTTTTAAATATCTCTATAACAAGTTTAGTATATAATTTATACTTTGAATAATATATAAATTTACATATAAACTCTTGTATTTGTTGAATCTAGATAGTAAAAAATATAAATACAACACAAACGATGACAACTGTGTAATATCTAAAATATAAATATTTGTTAATTAAAAGATATAGATTAACAAATAGGTAGTTGAAGTACAACTAATGTAATATATTTTTAATTTAAAATTGATTAATACAATAAATAGAGTCTAGCTATTGCACATACAATGGTATGATTCGATCGAGGTGGTGAGATTTTCCATGCCCACATCTATTATTAATTTTATTGGATGAATGATGACAATGACAAATGACATTTATGAGAGCCTTCCTAATAGCTCTAGATTCAGTATTTCTAGTTTTGTTATGTTTGGTACTATTATTCTCATATGTTACTAATTACAATAATAAAGGTTTAGAGAATATACTTTGCAAATACCATTTCAAGTCTATGTCCTAGATTGATAAATTAAATGAGTTCAATGAAGTATTTGGGTGCTACTTAGGATGTGCAATCCTTGAGTATAGAACTCTAGTTTCTAAAGAAATCATTTAACCACACAATCAACACTACTTGCATTGGCTTTGTCATTGGTATTTCATCAATTTCCATAGGAGTTGGTCCCTCCTCTACTTTTTCCTCCAATGTTGAAGTGGAAGCAAAGAAATTTTCCATCAAAGATGATAAATTTTGGTATAATTACCATACATATTTCATTATTAATTATTGACATACAAGAGTGTTTGGAGGCCTCATGTTGTTCTATAGTACCACCTTCATCTCATGTAGAATCAATGGTATTTTTTAGCTTCTTTTCACCATAATCACTACCTATAGAGGCCATTCAAGGGGAAAATTTTGATGGGATTCACTAAGCCCAACTCAAGATCACTCCTATTAATGAATTATTAGGGAACACATAAGGGGTCCAAAATATTAGGAAACAAGAAACCACACAAATAAATAAAAAAACATGCCACTCATGAAATAAGAAAAAGAAAGAGGTGATAAATTTCAACACTAGGCTAGGTCTCTCTAATACTTCTACAATTGGAGTATGGAAGAAGCCATGTGGATGAAGCATAGTACTCTATTTACAAAGATATCGATCTATCTAAGACCAAAAATTTAAAAAATGTATTTCTCAAATTACACAATAACATATCCATTATTTGAATACATCTCAAACTATGTAAGTATATTCTCATCAATCTGTTCTTATGCATGGAACTCATACTGAGGCTTAACTTTAAACTATCAAGTATATAGCCAACAAAAAGATTTAAAATAGGGATAATATTGGGGTTCAAATTTAATCTCTTAGATAAAAATTGATTGGGGGGCTTCGTTCAAAAATCTTGTTAGCCTAGACATTTTGTTTTGAATTTTGAATTGATATAGATACACAAAAAAAATTAGTTTCTAAATCAATCCAAAATTAACTTTAAATTTATTTTTTTTTAAAAGAAATAGATAGAAGATTTAAGTATAAAATATAAGAGTTTTTCATTTCAAAGAAAATTTGATATGTTTTCGAAGAAAGAAAAGAAAAGTAAACTGACAAGAAAATATCATTTGATGTATAATAGAGAAATCATGAAAAAACCATTATCAAATTATCATCAAAAGAGAGAAGGTATGTACCCATATTTTCATATTTGTCTACATTTTTAATTTTCTCTAAATAATATTGTAATTTCATTCATTTATGTGCATGTACCCCACATAAAAAAATCAAAGGATGAGAAAATATATGTTGGAGAAGGTTTAGGACATAAAAATTTAGTACATGAAGCAAATGAAATTGAAGAAGGGTTAGGGTCAGTTGCTCCAATTGGTATGGATGAACAATAAAGACTAGATATAATTGTAAAGAAAAGTATCACACATATAAATTTAGATCATCTTTTTCCAATAGATGTGTATAAATTTAAATCACTTGCTAATATTAAATCATTAAGTCTTTCCAGAAAGAGAGCTTTAAATAAGATAGTAAAAAAGAATTAACAAGTAAATTTGATTATTTAGAAGTACCCAAAAAAGCCCAAGTACTTTGTCATGTTCTTCTAGGAAAAAATTCACAAGATCCATTTAGATTGTTGTGTGTAATCACAACATTGAAAAATAAATATTCTAACATGAAAAGTGACATTACTGAAAACGTCAAGAAAGGTTTGAGCTCTTTATGGAAGAGAACTCGAAGTAAAGATAGGATTGTGACAACAAGGGTAATGTTCACATCTATTGTTAGTAGCAATGTACCTCAAAATAGAAAAATATCTTTAATTTCATCACATATAGTAGAAAAAAAAAATCAAAATATGTTAAGAGGAGAATGGTTTTGGATGTAGCATTTTTGAAGGAATATGTGAAAATATGTGTAGAGCTCATCATTGTGATAGGATTGATGATAGAAGTAAAAATTTGGTAATATGATTTTAGAATGATAATACACATCCTTCATCAAATACTAGAGATGTTCTTAGACATAGGGTTAGAGATAATCATTATGAACATCATACAAAACATTAGCTGGACACAACACAACATAAAATGTATGTCTAAATTTGTAATTCAAATCCTAATATAAAGATTGGGTAGACATTATTTGAAATATTGGAGCCATATCATGGAAGGAGAAACAAAGTGTTTGAATTTTTTTTGTTTTCATTATCATATTGAATTTGATTTCCACTATTAGGTTCATCCAAAATTTGTACTCTAATATACCTTTTCATTATGCAAATGCTCACCCTACTATATGGGATAAGTTTATTTCATCTATTTAATGTGACAAAATAGATGATCATGTTGGTAAAAATATTTTATTAAAGGGTTACAAGTATGTAAAGACTATTTTATGCATTTTGTCAAATTCATTGGAATTAAAACATACCACATGTATGGATTTTGTTTGAAAGTGGACATGGAAAAGGTGAACATGATGGTGTTGGAGCTTGCATCAAACATGCTCTATGAAAGTATGAAATGAATTATTCAAGGGAGTTTGTATAAAAAATACACATGATATTGATGAATGGTGCAAGAAACATTTTGCATAAAACAAGGTTGGTGCATCATCAAGAATGAGTCAAATAGTATAATGCAAAGTCTTTTAGGATATATCAGGTACATGTATGCACAAATTTAAATTAAAATTATTTAATTTATACTTGTATGTATATATATTTCTCTCTCTAATATTTATGTATATAATAAATATGTGTGTTTTAGGTGTCAATAGAAGAAGTAAAGAGGGTTGCAAGAGGATAGAAAAAAAATGATCCTTACATTCTACTATGACTACCAATCATAAAAATTGGACATTGTACATGAGAGACTATTCTTTTTTTTTTTGTTATTGCATTAATGAAAATTCTTTTGAATGCATTAACTAGGATCATGGATATGTAGGACTGTAAAATTTGGTTCCACTTGTTGTTACTAATACAATTAATGGATAAGAAGATGAAACTTTGATTGCATCTAGGTAAAAGCACAAAACTATGTCACCCTTTGGGATATACTGGATAGCTACAATTGAACACTTTATGATAGAAAGGGTTTTCGCCATAACCCTATTGGCCATATGTGTGTGGCACTTTCTTGCACCTATGTTGCCATCAGGGTTATGGCCAAATCCCTTTCAGCCATAAGGGTTAAAAAAAAAAAAACATTATAAATAGGTGAAATTTTGGTTTTGGAGGTCATTTTCACTATTGCAAATTCCAAATTCTGAGGAGTGGATTAGGGTGTTTTGGTCATAAGTGGTAGGTGGCTTTTTTTTTTGTTTAATTTTTTTTTTTTTGTCAAGTTGTTTTTTTATTACATGTTAGTATTAGTTAAATTAATTGTATTTTAGTAGTTAAATTAATTGTATTTTTTTAATTGTTAAATCATATGTTAAATAGAGAACTATATTATATTTTTTTAATTAAATATCTACTTAACAAAATATGTAGATATTACAAAAAATATAGAAAATGAAAGTTAAGACATAGATAACTAAATTAGTTACATTTTAGAAAACCTAAACATAGTAAACCTATATTGATAACTAACATGTAGTGAAATATTAGGTAGAACTGAACTATAATAATTTCTAGTTGTTCAAGCATGAAAATTTAAAATTTAACCAATTTCAAACTTAGAAAACTTGGAAACTATAATATCCTACATGTATGTGAATCTTAGAAAACTTATTCAGACCTCAAGATAGCCAAAAATTAGTTACATTTTAGAAAATATTAACACAATAAACCTATGTACTATAACATGTAGTCAAAAATTAGGTAGAAGAAAGATAACTTAATTTCAAATTAGTTTTTTTATCATACATACATGTGCATATTTTTTTTTCACATGCATGAGCTATACATAGAATTGATATATATTTAACATGTGTGTTAAATAAAATGATCTATTTTTTCTAGTTAAATTCAACTTTGTACGTATATGTACATACATGTTTTAAATTAAATTTAACTTTCAATTTTATATACTTACATATCTTAATTGTGCATTTGTAGACATATCTTCTTTGCATATCATTATGGCATCTTGTATTGGTGGTGCACCTACATCCTTAGGGAAGGCTAGTGTTTAGGGCACGGGTCATAGTGCTAAGTTAGGTAAAACACATCAACCGATATTATCCTCTAAGGAGAGACATTGCTTATTTAGAGATATAGTTGCTATGTATCTCATGCTATGGATTTTCGCTATTCTATAGTTTTGGCTTCTACCACTCTCCCTAATAGGGAGAATATTTTTTCTATGCGAGATGAGTTATGTTATATGATTCAGATGATAGTGACATACAACTCATATGATGATATTAGTATTGAGACTTTTTACTCTTCCCTTTTTCACAGTGTTACTAGCACTGTGAAGTATAGACAAACTGATACACAGGTCTCCATCACTATGGTGAAGAGTATGTTTCCCTTTTATACATATAGGTCTAGGGTTAGAGGGTATTCTACTATGAAGTGTGCAAACCAGGTTGTTGTACCATTTATGTATCCTCATTGGTTAGCTATACATCACAGGTAGCCATAGAAGGATGAGTTCCATCTTTATTTCTACAATTAATTGTTTGCAAAATTTTATTTACATCATGATGTAGATTATACAGATTTTCCAGGTCATGTTACATAGGCCTTGGTAGATTATTAGAGGGATTAAGTCTTGTAGACACCATTGTGCCCATTAATAAATGAGAAATGGTGGGTCCAAACCTTTTGGTTATCCCAAGAGCTTCATAGATGGTTGTTGTGGGTATGAATATTCCAGATGATACAGTTAGGACTCAAATGTATTCTAGCATTGCCATAGTTGCTATATAGTTACAAGATATGTCTTTAGATTGATGTGGTAAATATATGTTATGATCTCATGGTACCATTTTGATAGCTACATCCTCTAGCACAAGAGTTGATAATGTGTATGGGACAATAGATATACCATCTCCACTAGAGGTTTCTACTATATTAGATGTGGATGTATTATGTCATATGGCATCCTATTTAGCACATAATCTTCTTGGTTTATATTAGGTATTATCGACAGTCATAAGGATTCCTCTTAGTGACATTGGTGGACACATTAGGAATATTCTCTCATGCATAACAAGATCACAGGGTTCACAATGATAGGAGGATAGTCTTGCACCTTCTGCAACACCTACTCCTACATAGGGTCCTACAACATTGGCCCTACACCTACTCAGGATCCTATAGCACATGTTCCTACATAGGGCCCTACAAAACTTTCCCCCTCACCTATTGAGGATCTTGTACCACCTCTTATAGCACCCGCCCATACTTAGACCCCCAGAGTACAACAATGTCTATTTACCACTACACTTTCAAATGAGATGGTTGACTTGGACCAGGCTACTTTATCACTACATGATTCAAATATCAGTTAGATTTGTAGAGAATTACATGATGTTATGGTAAATATAAATTTAGATGTTTTAATTTATTTGTTACTATAATTTACACTTATAAGTTTAACGTACATGATCTTAAATACATGTACTTAGAGACATACATATGTTCTATAGAGTCTTAGTGATAATATGTTTTATTTTGGTGATCATTAGGCCACAAAAAATCTTGCTTAGACCCAAATCATAGAGCCTTTTAGGGTCGTGGATCAGGAGGGGGTTGCAATTAATCTTATTTTAGATGTCTATTTCATTGATGTTGAGACATTATATATATAGACACATGTTATTTTAGATACTTTGATATGGAGACCTCCATGTTTTCTATGTGTTATTTGGATACATTTGATGTAGTATTTTAGAGACATTTGATGTGGTATTTTGGAGACATTTTATATGGTATTTTGGATACATTTTACATGGATACATTATTTCATAGATGTGTTATTTTTTAGATGTACATGTTATGTTCATGTTGAATGTATGTATATTTTCAATATTCATATTTTTATTTCATAGATCATGTGTTGCTTTATACATGTGTTACAATATTTAATCAATAAATTCAATACATATTTATGAACATAAAGAGTACTAGTAAAGAATACATGTGTTAAAATATTTAATCAATAAATTTAATAAATATTTAAGAACATAAAGAGTAATAGTAAAGAATACATATGTTACAACATTTAATTACTAAATACATATAAGAACACAAAGAATAGATATGAACATAAACAATGTAATATATGCTACAGAATCTAATAAGAGTGTACTTAATTAGTAAAGGGTTTTTCTGAAGGGGAAGTCTTTAGGGGAGGTCCTAAGGGGAAGTCCTAATGGGATGTCTTAAGGGGTTTTCTTAAGGGGAATTCTTAAGGAGAGGTCCTAAGGGGAAGTCCTACTGGGATGTCTTAAGAGGTTGTCTTAAGGGGAAGTCTTAAGGGGAGGTCCTAGGGGAAGACCTAATGGGATGTCTTAAGGGGTTGTCTTAAGGATAAGTCTTAAGGGGAGGTCCTAAGGGGAAGTCCTAATGGGATTTCTTAAGGGGTTTTCTTAAGGAGAAGTCTTAAGGGAAGGTCTTAAGGGGAAGTTCTAATGGGATTTCTTAAGGGGAAGTCTTAAGGGGTTGTATAAATATATATGCATCAAACCATACAAAAAATATAAATAATAATACATGTTCATAATTTGTACCATATATCAAAGATCCATTATAAAATTTATATAAATTTTTTAAACATATATCCAAAATGATGTGTATGTAGTAAATATGAAAGTATGAGAGTTGTATATAGAAAATAAGTAGAAATAGTTGAACTAGAGCTCCATAAACATTGTATTGTTAGGAACCTCTCTATTTTTGTTATCTATAGAATCTTTTCATGTTCTTCAATAGAAAATTTCCACTTTTGATTTACATGACATCATGTTCTTTGTATGGTGTCAAATTCAAACTTTGTTGCTATACCATGGTTATTGTATTGTAGAACCTTTTCTCCAAGCGTGTATTCAATAAATTCATTACCATTATCATTTATCCTATTTTGTTGATAATATCTTCCTTCAAAAACAACTGATCGAAATGGATATGACTACCCATCATAATCTATAGTTTCTTCTAGCAACTTGTGTTTTTCTTTTGTCCATCTTAGAAGATAATAGTCTACATTTTCTACATTATCTACTAAGGCTTGGACAACAAAATTATCTCTTACATGTACATAAAAAGAGACATGTTTATAAAGTGGAAAATTAAATATATATAAGTTTATTTTAATGAACATACACATGTGTCATATATATGTACATCTGCAACAAACCTACCATAACTAAATTAGAAACACAATCATAATCAACTAAATATATATAATAATGAATGTCAATATCAATGTCAACATCTTCATAAGGAGGCTTTCTGACTATGTCCTTCAAATCACAATGTGAAACATATCCATTCACAAAATTTTGACATATACTCATTGGATTGTCCTTCATGTAGTCATCACAAAAACATAATTTTTCTCATACTTTAATCACTAGAGGTTTTTGGTGTCCTATAGTCACCACTTGATGTAAACTTCTAATACTAGAAATCATTTGGAAGATGTAAGGATTAGGTCAATCTATATCTATTGTAAATACAGATGATTTAATTAATATATAACTATAAGAATATATATCATGTTTCAAAAAATAAATATATAATTAAAACTAAAATTATAAGAATATACACATCTCTCTCTCTCTCTCTCTCTCTCTCTCTCTCTCTCTCTCTCACACACACACACACACACACACACACACACACACACAATATTTACTTTTAAATTCCCAAAAATAATTCTTTCTATGTTTAGTATCTCAAGTAGAAAAATGATCTTTGCACCATTCAATAATTTCATTCACTCTCTCTATCCTATTACTTTAATGTTTAACATGCCTGTATATATAATTTGAAATACATTGTGTGTGTGTGTGTGTGTGTGTGTGTGTGTATATATATATATATATATGTTATAAGTATATCAAGAACACACTAGATGTATGTACATATGTACCTGCAAGTTCATGTTGTTGAAATGTGTGATTTTATTCATCCTCTTGCTCCATCATGCTCCCCTTTTCCATGTCCACTTTCAAAGAAGTTCCATAAAATCCTAACATTGCTTCTAGCATGTCACATGGCTAACCAATTAAATGCTTTTTCAAATTTAAATCATCCTATAAGTTCATGAAATCAAATTTAAAATAATTATATAAATCAAATTGAAATATGTGTACAAATCAATATAAGTTTAAAATTTAAAATTAAATAAAAATGTACACATGTGCACTAACCTGCACAACCATCAGACCAAATCTATTGCTCTGAAACATTTATTCCATAATTTCTAAGAAATTCATAAAACATTGCAAAATGATGAGCAACACAGCTCCTATCATGAACTCTATCATCACTAATATAGAAATGAACCTCCTTGATGATAATGCATTCATTTTCCTCCTAACTTTCTATCTCATCCACCTCAAATTGTGCATGTCTATAGGGTATGTGCAGGATCATGGTGTACCAAACTATGGCCTTAAGTGGCAATGAGAAACCAACAAATCAGGGTTATGTCAACTTGACACATAATTTTAAAGTGGTTCTAGACTTTATATCAAAAAGTTGTAAGAAAATAATCTGTAGAAAATTGAATCTAGTTTCTAAAATACAAGGCCTTATCTAGAGATAAAAATATTTGATTGGTCAAAAGTTTGGATTTTAATGCAGTACTACAAAAATTTTAGGGCAAAAATAAAAAGTAGGTGTATGTTTGACCACCTTAATCATAATGAAATAATAATGTTTTTAAATATAATTTTAGATATAAAAAGTAGAATCGTGCCTAGATGTGACACATATTTTTGGGAATTTTTATTCCAAATAAATAATTAATTATGAATTTTCTACAATATTATTTTCAGAATTAAAAAACTCCTGTGTCTGACCACCTTTACTAGTTCAAAAAAAATCAAAATTAAGTTTTTTTTTTCTTATACTAGTTGAAGCATATAATGTGATGCATCTTTTGGATTTCACAAATCTTATACGGTTTGAAAGTTATAGCTATTTTTCAACCAGTATGTCAATCAGCACTTTGCTGCTAACTCCATTAGAAAATAAGTAATAATTACTTACTGAACTTGTAATTTGACAAACCTTAAATTTATGAAAAGCTAAGAACATTCTTAAGAAACCCTTTTCATTACATCAAATTTTGGTTTAAAAAAAGTCGTCAGCTACATGCTTGAAGTAAAAAACACATTTTTGAGATGTTTTAAAGATGACCATATAAGGTTGGTATCGAAAGATATAGTTGGAATTATAAAGGTATTAATTGTTTTCATTTAGTATCAGGATGGGTGGGAAAAAAGTTGGAATAGATTTTGAAATTATTTGAGGCATTTCAGAACAACATATTTTTTAGATCGCCACTTTTTGGCACACCATGATCCTGCACATACCCTATAAGTCACTTGCACAAATATTGCAATGTGATCAAAATGAAGATATTGTCCTTGAAGCTTTGCTTGAGGTGAAAATGTATAGTTCTCAAATAAATCTACAACTGAAAGAATACAACTAGGTGGGAAACAATTTTTTGAATCACAAAATTGTTTAGCTTGCCATCATGCACCATGACAACATTTGATATGTGGATATATCAATGGATAGAACTTGGTCATTAACTCATCATACCACAATTTACTCTCCTTCAATATAATTTTTTTGGATTCAATTCCTATCTTATTTTGGTATGTCTTATATTCATATGTCATCCATGAAACTAGTGTGGATTCATTAATATTCTCAATTTATAGTGGAAATTTACATAAATCTCCAAAATTTAGAAATTGATTTATGATGCATTGTACTTTGAACTCATCTAAATCTTCTAATTTATCACATAATATAAACTTCATAAATGGTGACGTATTGCTAAGAATGACTAAATTTTGATAAAGTACTATCATAACATTTTTTACATGATTGCAAGTGTAGACCAAATTCAACATGGTTTTGACAACAATGCATTTCATGTATCTTATTTATGAGTACAATGGAAGGACACAAGCTCTCAAGCATTCTTAGACATATTTTCACATTTGAAAACTCTTGCTTGAATGTTAGAAATAATTCACTTTGTTTTATATCTATAAAATGTTTTGGATGTTCAATTTTCACCCTTGTCTCTTGATCTTTAATTTTTATAGTATCACATCTATTGGAAGAAACACAAGGAAATGTGGTCCAAAATTCAATAACCTCTCTTTTTAAAACTTTAGAAATTTTGTCTTTTTGAGGAACTCTACAAGTATTCATCGAATTATTCTCAATATTTTCAGCTAGCATATTTCTCCTCCTAATGTATCTTTGAACAATTCTTCTAAATATATGTAGTAAATCAGAAATTGAATGTACTTTTTTTCTATGCATCAAATTTCTACTAGATATAGTAGTCATCAATGTTCTACACACAGTGCTCAAATCACATCCTTCAATTGTGTTGTCAATGTTGTTACAAGCAGTTTGCAAATTTCAACTATTGTTTTATTAACATTATGCACATGGTTATTTCTATTATCATGACCCAAAAACTCCATAAAGACCTCATATAACTTGAAAAATAATTGTACCTTTCCAAATATACTTTTGTTTTTGAAATATTCATCCCACATGTTTTGGCAATGCTTTTTATAGTGTTCTCTTTTACCATTTGTGTTGATGTAATTTAAATAAAAAGTAGGTCCTAATCCAAATCCATCAAATTTCCTACACCTAATAATATGTTCTTATCATTAGAACTACCAATTTTTTCATCTTCTTGAATTTCATCCTCTTCATGAATCTCGTCCTCTTCATGAATCTCATCTTCTTCATTAACTTATGTAGATTGGTTTTGATTATGTTTTGTATGACCTTTCACTTTGTCATCTCTTAGTCTATCATATTTCCTTGATCTAGTCCTTTATTACTCATTCAATACATTAACATACAGGAAAATATTTTAGTTTAGATTCTACTAGAAATATAATTCAATACTTCAATATAGAGTACATAAAAATAACTAGGTGAAAAAAATACCTTATTGGTGATCCTTTGTAATTGTTATTAAACTCCATGAAATAACTGATAAATATGGCTTCAAAAAATATATATTTTTGAAAATGATTCTTTAAATTTTGAAATTTACTATGTAGTTTTTATAAATTGAAATAAAAAGGTTAAATTATTCTATATGAAATCACCAATGTAATTGCTAGCAGTTTTTTTGGGCAAATAGGAGTTACGAATGAAACCATTATGGCCAAAAGGGTTACAAGTGGAAGGGTTATGGTTGAAAGGGTGTTAGCCATAACTGTCTATGTGTCATCCTAAATGGCAGCCACACAAGTGAAAGATGCTCTTTCTTCAAACTTTTCACTTTGAATACTAATTTCTCCATACAAAATGAAGTTTTTCCAAAAACTAAAAATACCCTTTTGTAGATCCTAGAGTCAAGATTATGGTCATATAAATTGTTTAGTATTGTAATGATTTAAAATATGTTATATTTATAAAATATTTCAAGTAGGTCTTTTAAGATTCAAGAAGATATCTGTTCAAAAAAAGAAAAAAAATAGTAAATCTTGTTCAAAAGTTAAAAACTTTATGTGTACCTCTAGAGGAGAGAGTTGTCTTCAAGAATATGTAATTTGTTTTAAATAATATTTAGATTTGATAGAAAAAGTTTGGCGGGAAAAAAATCATCAATTTCTAATAAGTTTTATTTTGAACACTTATAACTTGAAATATATTTAGGTCCAAAAAAAAAAAAATGTCCAATAGGTATACATGTCAATTATAACATAATTTAAAATAAAAACAAAGTATGATCATTTGCATATATTTGATTGGTGGGAACGAAACACTATATTTTCAAAATTTAAAAATAAAATAAAAAATAGACTTTAAAAAATGAAAGAATGATAAAATTTTCACTCAATAAAAAAAAAAAAATTATAGGCATAAACTTCATCCAATTTTAAACATTTCATTAGTTTACATCCCGTGTCTATCATTACTGTTGAATAGTTTAAGTTCTAATATCTTTTTTCCTTTATAAAAGGTGACATAGGTTTGTGCTTTTACCCATGCCTTTGATTTCTTCTAATTATAACCATATATGTAGACTAGTTCAAATTGGTAAGTTTTTAATTTAAAATTATTAAATCTATATATATTAATGTTGCACGGATAATTTAGCTCACACATTTGTAGATGCATATATTTGTTGTGTGTTGGGGAAGTCTTTGTAGTTATTGATAAGCTTTAAAATGTAGAAATATCTAGTTACAATTTATTGTGTTGCACTGTAGAAAGGAAAAATTTAACTAAACCTTGAATCCTCATCATATAAATCCTCATCATAGCCCACAACCTTCTTGGCCTACTTCTTACCCATATGAGACTTTCTTTTTTTTCTTAGTAGAAATCACAAGAACCTATGGTATGGACCGCTTTCCCTTTCCTTTAATTTAAGAAACATCAACATCCTTCGAATGCATGCCCTCACTATCTATTATTTTAGAGAAACCTTGGGATTCCTCCCACTCCTCCTTTTCATCATTGACCATACCCTTCACCTCAATAATTTTTTCCACATAATGAACCTTAATGTGTTCATAGATAAGAAACATTAAACTATCATGGAGTGGAGGATTGAAAACAATATTTTTCCTCATACATTCAATACTGGCATTCATCGAAGAGTAAAAATCTAAGGTAATATAAATATTTATAGTGTGCCTAAAATTATTTAGAATGGAAAAGTAGTGGGAAAAAATCCTAGTAAATCTACCACACAATGTAATGTAGTAGGCAATTGTAGGTGGGTTGAGAATAAGTCTTAGGTTGTGGTTTGACTATTTCCTCACTCTCATTAGACTCTTGATATTTATGTTTTTTTTTACAACACTATTTTTCTATATTTTATTAATTTTGAAAATTTATTTTTATAAT
Source organism: Cupressus sempervirens (assembly GCA_028749045.1). Taxonomy (NCBI): domain Eukaryota; kingdom Viridiplantae; phylum Streptophyta; class Pinopsida; order Cupressales; family Cupressaceae; genus Cupressus; species Cupressus sempervirens. The sequence continues at coordinate 69,500,279 of CM053790.1, read as the reverse complement.
ATTTTTTAAGTTGTGCATGAACTACAACATCCTTTAAGGTTATCCACATAGGTTAAATAAATTTTCTCTAGCAGGTGAGCAAGAATGATAGAGGTTTTGGGTGGGAACTTCGCTATAGAGATTGGAAATGGTATTGTAGGGCATGTGGATGTAGATTTTGGTAATGGAAATGATGGGAATAAAACACTAGATGGCTCCCAGGATAAGGAAGAAGACAAAGTTTTATTGGGTTTTTTTTCAAGAAGGCATGGGGATATTGACTTTTTTCAATTTGCTCCTCTATCGTCTACCCTTCCTCCTCAAAGAAACATGCTCAATAATATAAAGAAAGGGGGGCCAGGGTGGGGGGCTTCCTCTATGGTTAGTTAGGATATCAAGGATTAACATGACTAGGCACTTAAGGACGAAATAGATGAAGTTGGACAATGAAAGTGGTCTAGTCTCTTTGGGAAAAGACTAGTAGGTAAGTTAACCTTCCCCCCTATTACTTCAAAATCATGTTGGAAAAAGGTGAGTTACAAGTTTTTGTTCTGAACCCAATAGTTGATTTCCCTATTTCTTCAATGGATCTAACCCTAGTTGGAAAATTTTTGGGGGCTCAACCAGATATTGAATCCTTAACAAATATGGTTAAAAGGAAATGAATCCTTCAGGGTTAGGTTTACATTGCTATAATGTATAAATGTTTTTTCTCATTTTTATTTACATGTAAGGAGGCCTTGAGTATGGTTTTATGTGGAGGAACATGGTTATTTGGCAATAGTTCCCAAATTATCAAAAAATGGGAACCTAATATGGACCTATCAGGTGCTTTCTTTCTCACTACTCCTATATGGATAAGATTCTCGAGTCTCTCTCTTGAGCTTTGGCATGAATGTATTTTTAAAGGGATAGAAAGATCCTTTGGAGAAATTATTGCTATTTATAATTGTTAGTAGTGTTTTGAATCACCATTTTTCAAAGGTCTTTCTTTCAAATTTTTCCTATCCCTTTGTTGAAGTCTTTCCCTTGTCGCTTCATGTATTCACCATCTCCTGAAGTGATTATTTGAAGCCCCTTTTGATCCCAACTGATATCTTTTCTCTTGAACCACTTTGAACCAATTTGAACCCCAGTTCAAAGTAGTTCAAAGTAGTTCAACCAAGGGTTTTGTACTAATAGTTTTTCTTGCAACTGATATGCACCAGCTCGACAGAGTTTCCTTTTGAATCACTTTGAACCACTTCGAACCTCAGTTTGAGGTAGTTCAAAGTTGTTCAATAGTGGTAGTGTGCTAGCAATATTAAAGTTTGGTGTACAACACATTGTCATCTTGCAAGGCAATTGATGGTCATGTTAGAGAAGAATGAGTAAAAGGACACTTTTATTCTCGATGTGGAAAGTCATCATTATGGGGAAAGTAGGAAATCTTCATCTAGAAAAAGAATTGAATGTCGCATTAAAACTAATCATTACCAATGCATCTGAAAATGAAATCATTAAATGGAAATTTTATACAACAAGTCTTTTGAATATCTAGACATTAATAAGGGGTGATGTGTCATTAATGCCATATTATGAGCCTGTACTTCCACACATAAATACTTTCCTTTTAAAACTTTCTTGTCTTTCTTTTCTATTTATCATGAAAAGAACAGAAAGTGTGGAGAAGAAGATGTTAAGGAAGATAGAGAAAACCATTGATTTTTTAGTAGAATACAGTTAGTATATTGGATCAAGATAAATAGGAGAAAATACCCCTTCATTTGCAAACTATGATGCAAAGGACTAGATCTCAATCTAAATCTAAATCCATTAAGAAAAATAATGTTTAGAAGGAGAGAATGTCAACTTAGGGACAAGATTTTAATGATAGCCTCAATTGCTCAGATGGTGCAGATAGCGATGTTCAATTCATTGAAGCTCCCAAGGTAGATCAGCCCAAATTCTTAACTCCCACTAGAGATGCCTAGGAAATTTCTGTGAGTCCTACTATTCCTTCTTGGCTATCTAATACAATTAGCAAGAAAAAGGATTTGCAAATAGTGTCCACACTAGTGAAAGATATCATCACCAAATATGAAGCTAGAGGTTCAAAGGTAAAGTTGTTGAAAATAGATGCTCACCTCACCAAGGACTAGGTAATGGGAAAGATCACTACTAAAATAGATACCTACAAGCAAAAAAAGGAGTTAGGGGATATTCATAACGAAGGCTTCAAGGTTACCTCTTTTGAATTGGGAACTATTAACAGAAGCACTAGTAACCATTTCTTTAAATTCTTTGCTGATCATATGTTGACATAATTTGAAAAGGATAGTAAAGAGAAAAAGATACTAAAAGGCATGGTAACTACAATGGCTACATATATCGATTCTTTGATGAACCTTGGTGCATTTCCAATTGTTCGAGCCCCAGAACCTTTAATCCTAATTTTGTAGGAAGTCAACAACTAATGAAGCAAATGCAAAAGGGTAGGCTGTTAGCTGATGCCATGAAGGACTAGGTGGACACTATCATGAAATAAAGTAATAAATTTATTTCAGAATTTTTTAATGTTTATGTTGAGAGAGAATCACTACTGGGAGAAATCCAAACTTTAGTTCTAGTTTGGGAGATAGAGCTAGGTCAATGTCAAGTAGTTGTTCTTCAAGTGGTTGAAGTTGAGAGGTTCGAGGTCATCAAGTTCCTGAATGAAAATCCTATGAAGAATGTGGATCCTTGCATGTTGTTCATTATGAAGAACAACATGGGCTAGAAGGAGTTGGTTTAAAAGGAAACAATTAAAGAAGCTCAGGGCATTGGAAATAAAATCACTAAAATGCATGAAGAACTCTTCGAGGATATGAAGGTAGTTAATCCTTCAGGGATCGTACAGTTCGACGATAGGAACATGAATGCTAAGACACTAAAAAAGAGCTTCAATAAAGTTATGGAACAAATCAAGGATGGTGAATCAGAAAGTGCCAATGATTTCACTCTGTTGGCATGTATTAAATCAATGTTGTGTCTCAATAGGAACCTGATGCCATGTAAGATTTTAAAGATAAAAGAATTCAAATGGTAGAAGGATGCATGTAGAGCCTGATTGTTGAGCCTAAAGAATCTACACTCCCACACGATGCAGGTGTTTATGAATACTTTTTGAAGTTGGAAGCTGGTACATCAAACCATTGGCAAGGAGGAGAAAACTAACAATGATGCTGTCATGTCCCCTTTTCAAATAATTAAAAATAATAATCTTTGCTAAGGTAGGCAGGCCCAAAAAGGTGAAGTTTTAGCAAAAGGGGATAATATTTGGAAGTGAATGGACTAATAAATGAAAATTATTATTAAAATATGTTTTATTAACCCCTCTTGGAAATGAGTTAGGGTTATTCCCTCTTTTAAGGGGTTTGGAGGCATTCTCGGCTCATTTCAGAACTTGATTTTTGCTCATTTCTTTGTTATTCTTCAGAGGCTACCAAACCTATGGAGAAGGAGACCCAAGAATAGGAGTTTGCAGGTTTATAGGAAGGCTAATGATGGGATTTTGAAGCCATTCCATGTGCACACTCAGGCAGAGTTTTCCTTTGTGCTGAACAGTGCAGATTTGTGGGTTTTCGGGTGTATATTTTGTAAGAGTTTGGTGTTTCCAGTTGTGTATTTCATATAAGTTTGGGTTGCTGCTGTATATCAGAATTTTAAATGTTAAAATAGATCTGAAAATATTTATTTGGATATGATTACACTTCTGTGATAGATTATTAAGTTTTTGTGGTGATTCCGGGCTATTTTGTGCTATTTTCGGGAGCCCAATCAGCATTGTTTTTGTCCTCTGTTTGGGAGCTATTGTGTGCATGTTGTACAGATCTAAAAATGTAATTTTATAGGCTGTTATTATGCTCAAATTTCTGTAAAAAATCCACTTTCAAATTTATTAATAATAGGTGAAGCTGTGAAGCTTTCGGCACTATTTCTAGCATACCCAATTTGGGGTTTCTTGAGAAATTTGGTGGATCTTTGTGATATTAGTTGTTTAATCTTAAAGATCTGATTAGAGGCATGAAATATCTGAAAAAATCAGTAAAGGGACATTTTAGTGGTATCAGAGCCATGATCTTGCCAGCTTGAGGGTTTGTAGAAGTTTGCATGTCAGTTTTGACAACTACCCAGATCTTGCATGTCATAATTTATGGTTGCATGTTGCTTCTAATCAGCTGCATGTAAAAATCTATGGTTGCATGCTACTTCTAGTCATTTTCTTGTTAGTTCTTGGTGAATTTGGTGGTTGCATGTTGCTTCTAATCAGCTACATGTCAAAATCTATGGTTGCATGTTAGCTCTAATCAATTGCATGTTAGTTCTTGGTGTTTGAAGAAGTTATAATCTATTGGGGTTACACTCTACTTTATCTAGAATGGACAGGTATAGTACAGAGTCTTAGAGGACATGATCTTGGACAATTGATATCCAGAGTCAGAACAGTAGAAAGGATGGTTATTTAGACATTCAAGATAAATTTAGGAAAATAAGCCATGACATGTCTGAACAGTTGGTTGAGCACCACCGTATAATGAATGACATGTTGTCTGACCCAGCTAAGGTGGATAAGTTGATAGGATTTCTATTTGGAAGATTTTCTCATAGGGCAGATGACACAATTACCAAGAATTTGCATGAGGAGTTTGAGAAACTAGCTTATAGCCAGGCAAAGGTCTCAGATTCTACTCTGCCACAAGAGGTAGTGGGTTTAGATGATGATTATGAGGATTTTGTTATGCATGATGGTGAGATACCTGGTAGAGATGAGAAGACATTGAGCATTCATGACTTTTCTGAGAAAGAGTACTAGGCACAGTTAGATGCTTCATCACATGAGGTTGAGGCAGGTAGTACTTCACATGATTTGTCCAACCAGCTGAAGGTGAACAAAGATAGTATTGTGACTTCATTATCTCATCATGATAGGATGCGGGATATGATAGAGGATCACATTTAGATGAATTAGTTACATGGTAGACATAAGGGAGTTCAGGCAAAGTCTCCTTGTGTTGACTTACAAGCAATTAGGGAAGGAATGGGAACGATGAAGTTGAGTTATTTACATCTTCTATTAGATCGTGACCATCTTCTTAGCCTTGTCAGAGACTATTTAGATGCCTTGAGGAGGAAGGAGGAGGAAGTTGATAGGCTTTCTCATGAACTTGAGGACACTCGAGCTTCTTTGGTGAATACTCCATTTGCATTACAAGATTGGGAGAGACATAGGGATAAGCATGGCATGGAATTGAGTTTAGTTTCATCTTGCACTCCTAATACTCAGTTTTTTGCGAATGGTAGATCATATGTGGACATTGATAATGTTGCGAGTTCATCTTGCATTCACATCCAGGATATAGGGATAATGTTAGACAAGTATGTGGAATTAGTTGGTATTGGTCATATTACTTAGGTGAGGATTTTTCTCGAGTTACCAGCTGATTATAGTTTATGGATATGGACTCGAGATTGTTATATTGGCATTTGGGATTCAGTTGATTGGAAATCTTTAACACTTTTTGGTAGCAGTGATTGTTTGGGTGCTATCATGGATTTGATTAGTAGATTGCACGATGTTTTCTTTTCTTGTGCCATGAGCTTATCCGATGTTGGTATAAGTTTTTATACACCAGTGTTGGGCTTTGTTCATATATCTAGTCGACCATACTTGCTAGAATGTGTTGATGATATTTCATATTTGGCAGTGTGTATAGATGAGTCCTAGGATCATATTGGCATTGATGACATCCAGGAGGATGCAGTGGGCAGTTTTGAAGACTTAGTTTCCTTGGGTACAGAGGAGTTGGAAAATAGTGCTAATTTTTTTGATACGCCATATGTTGATATGAGCTTTAGATTTGATTCACAGGATATGGATGGTAATACTCTAGAGACTAGTAACTTTGAGGATACTCCTTTAGAAAGTGCATCAGAGGAGGTTTGTAGGAGACAGTCAAGCCAGTGCCATCATGTGTCTAATTAGTTGAGAGTTAGTGACCAAGAAATTGTGATCACTTGCCAGCATTTTGATGTTGCTTATCAGTTGTTAGTAGTTTATGGATGGGGTTCTCCTACTAGTGATGAGCAGGAAGGAAGTTATCTTTCCTTGATAGAGATCCACTCTTTATGGGAGGCTATTCAGATTTTGAGATAGAATTATATGCAGTTGGTAGCCGAGAAAGATTATCTTATGGAGTGGGGCAGTACAACATATGATGCATTGTTGGCCAAGGAAGATGAGGTGAGTGAGCTTATTGAGTAGCTTGAGGTGACCTCTAAGATTCATGAGAGTACACAGTTGGCTTTCAAGGAGTCACAGTTTCATTTGGCTAAGGTGACCATGGAGTTAGAGTGACTACAGTCTTTACCCGATTCTATACAGTCACAAGCTGTGGTGTCTAGTGATTTGAGGATGTCCATGGTCGAGATTGTCAAAGATAGTGGAGATGGGGATGCATCCATCCTTGATACTAATGTTGGCATATCGAGTTTGTCCCCATTAGAGTCAGGTTTAGTTGAGTTGGGTGCTATAGCAAATTGTTTTGGTATGCCTGACATGGTGGTGACCTCTAGTACTAATGCACGAAGACTAGAGAGGTTGTATCAAAGATCATGTGTGATATTGGTGAGCCGACAGTTGGCATGGTTCCTGCTAGTAAGACTACTCCCTTGGTAATGTCTTTAGAGGTAGTAGTTAGTTCCAACTTGGTTAGTGATCGATTGTAGTTAGTTACATCTGGATTGTAATCTGAGCCGTTGACTGAGATTGGTGCATTCTATCGGCATTACACTATGACGTATGCTCATCAATCTACCTTTGATGACCATGTTAATGAGATGATGATACAGAGATGTACTTTGGTTCCTAGTGCTTATCATCAGTTATGGGATAGTTTGATGCCTCAAGATGAGAGTTGTTATGGGCATGACATGGTGATAGGTTTTGCAGTTGACAGCTTGATAATATGTGACTTAGAGCAGGAGTTTGGGAGTGATGCTTCAGTGGGTGTTGTTATTGATTCTACTCCTTTGGCTATGACATCTCTTGACTTAGCTAGTGATTAGTCACAGTGGGTTGTATCACTTGTTCATGGTGAGCTGTTGACTGAGGTTGGTTTTTTTAATCAATAATATATTGTAGGATATGTACATTAGTTAGCATTTGATCCTTGTGTTGAGGAGTTGATGGCAGGAAAATTTGGTTTGGGTTCCATTTCTTGCTATTTATCTTGTGATGGCTTTTCACCATCAGGGGTGCATGGGAGTTATGGTTATGAGATAGTGGCCGATGATCTATAGAGTTGTGTTGATTGCAGGAGTTGTACAGTGTGTGGATTCTCCATACTTGGTATAGTTTCATTTGAGAGCATTCACCATTGTTGTAGAGTTGGATTGTACATTCCGTATAGGCTAGTGGGATGCGTTGATTGTATTTACTGTGTTGGTAGTTTGATTTGTCCACTTTACTTGAGTTTTGATGTTCTAAGAGTTTGTGTCTCATGGGTTTCTGACTGTGGCAGTGGTGATTTTGGAGTTTGGTTGAGCTATAATTGTCAGTTTGATTATGGATTCCTCTTGGTCATATTGCAGAGGATATTGCAAGAGCCTGTGTTAATTGGCAGTAGTATAGTTCATGACTACATTTGGGATCTAGGTGGAATGATTGGTTTATTTCTTAGCCATTTCTTGAGGACAAGCAATATTTGGGAGGGGAGGACTTTTCATGTCCCCTTTTCAAATAATTAAAAATAATAATCTTTGCTAAGGCAGAAAAGCCCAAAAAGGTGAAGTTTCAGCAAAAGGGGATAATCTTTAGAAGCGAATGGACTAATAAATGAAAATTATTATTAAAATTTGTTTTATTAACCCCTCTTGAATGTGATTTAGGGTTATTCCCTCTTTTAAGGGGTTTGGAGGCATTCTGGGCTCATTCCAGAACTTGTTTTTTGCTCATTTCTTTGTTATTCTTTAGAGGCTACCAAACCTGTGGAGAAGGTGACCCAAGAATGGGAGTTTGTAGGTTTCTAGTAAGGCTAAGGATGGGAGTTTTAATCCATTTCATGTGCATGCTCATGCAGAGTTTACCTTTGTGCTGAACAGTGCAGATTTGTGGGTTTTTGGGTGTATATTTTGTAAGAGTTTGGTGTTTCCAGTAGAGTATTTCATATCAGTTTGGGTTGCTTCTGTATATCAGAATTTTAAATGTTAAAATAGATCTGAAAATATGTATTTGCATATGATTATACTTTTGTGATATATTATTAAGTTTTTGTGGTGATTCTGGGCTATTTTATGCTATTTTCGGGAGCCCAATGAGCATTGTTTTTGTCCTCCGTTTGGGAGCTATTGTGTGCATCTTATACAGATCTATAAATTTCATTTTATAGGCTGTTATGATGCTCAAATTTTTGTAAAAATGTCCACTTTCAGATTTATTAATAATAGGTGAAGCTGTGAAGCTTTTGGCACTATTTCTGGCATACTTGATTTGGGGTTTCTTGAGAAATTTGGTGGATCTTTGTGATATTAGTTGTTTGATCTTAAAGATCTCATTAGAGGCATGAAATATCATTTAAAATTAGGAAAGGGACATTTCAGACACCTAAATTGAACCATTGCTTTCAGTTACTTTTTGTCACCCATTTTTAAACTGCTTTCTTGTTTTTTAACTGTTTCTTGTTTTAATCAAAATAGCTGGGTTTTGATGGAGGCCTTTTAGATTTTTATGGAAAAAATATAAATTATAGGGCATTGAATTGGTTTAAGGTTAGCGATAGATAGTTAGAAAATAGATAGCTAGAAGCTATGCTATGTAGATACTCTTATACAGTAATCAAAGGATAGTATATGGATGTTTTGCTTTTGAATGACTATGTGCATGCGAAAGGTTTAACATATATATATATATATATATATATATATATATATATATATATATATATATATATATATATATATATATATCATCTTGATTTCAGCTTCGAAACTTTGTTTTCAAAGTGTATAAACCACTATTACTTTAAGAACTCTAGTTTATTGGTTCAAGATATTTGATTGTTGTTCTTGCTGCAAGTTCTTTTTGATCAAGGAGTTTGGTTTGTTGATATAAGGTTATGGTGTTATTCCCTCTTCTAAAGTAGATTTTCTATATAAGTATATTAAAATGAATGTTTCTTTGAGATTTTTTAATTGATTTTTACCTCACTACATAAGAGTAGTCTAAAGATCCTTACAGACTTTCGGGTAAAATTGTAAAGATAATTTGAATTCATTACAAATCTAATAAGGGAGCTATACCTTTAGAAAATTCAGAGAGAAATTCAAATAATATGAGATTTTCTCAACTATTGTGTACATTTTGTAATTTTTGAACCTTGGGCATATAGAGAATTTATTAGAATTTTTGAATGGACAATTTGTTCACTAACAGATTTTTGGTGACTCCGCTGGTGAGAGTCCCTTTGAAAAAGAACTTGAAATTTTGAAAAATAATGTATAAAAATGTTTCTTCAACATAATAAGGTCTTCCCTGTACTACAAACTAACCTCTAATTTGAAGATACTCAAGAAGACAAAATTTTAGACTTGGGCATTATGTTGAGGTAATCAACAATATCAACAAATATTAATTATTTTAGAAAGAGAAGAAGAAATAGCTAAATTGTTGAGAGGGGTACCTGAAGTTTAAGAAGAAGCAATTGTGAATAGACTTGCTCAAGTACATACAAGACCTTGAAATTAGAACTAGGAATTAGAGCTAGCTACCCATAGATACATAAGAGGGGAGAGAGAAAAGAGGATTCTTGATGAAAATTTTGAGCCATTGAAAAATCTAAAGCTCTTACCAGATTTCAATGACCCTAAGAAGAAGAGTATCAAAACCTAAAGTAGACCTAGTCCACCACTGAAGTGATCTCCTTTCTTACCATTAGTCCAATCTCTACTTCCATTGAATACTTTTTTCCTCGCTGTTATAACCGTTCAAACTTTGGAAGTAGTACCACCAAAAATGGCCTCAAACCAACCATGGGCAAAAAACATAGGGCCACTAAATTTGGGTGTAAATCCTACACCATTACCCAAAGGAGCCACTAAAATTTTACCCAAGTTTAGTGGAGATGGCAAGATTTCAATAGATTATCACTTAAGTTCCTTTCATTCTGCTTGTGTTGTTATAAGTGTTCCCACACAAGAAGTTGTTGTAAGATTGCTTGTGCAGACATTGACTAATTGCACTATAGATTGGTTTAACCACCTAACTCATTAATCCATCACTAGCTGGGATGATATGAAAAATACTTTTGAAGATAGATTCAAGGCTCGTGAAAATGAAGGTTATATTTTTTTCCAACTTAGCTAGGTAAAATAAGAGATACACGAACCTATGATGGAATTCATTGCGAAGTTCAATAGATCGATTCAAAGAATCCATGCTACATCTAGACCTAATTCAGAGAACTAGAAGTCATTATTTATAAATGTTTTTCATCCAGACATAAGATTTCATTTCATAAAGGATGCATGTGCCATTTTGGTTGCCACTCAGAGATTGGCCATTTAGTTAGAGGATACATTTATCAATGCTGGTAAGTGGAAATGAGAAGTTCAAACACCAAGAATAGCTTTGTCCTCTAATTCTGCTAATCCTATTCTACAAAAATTTATGAATGATGTAGTTATGATGAAGAGACAAAAAAATGAAATCCATGGCCCTTACCAAACTCCTTATCAATACATTCATAGAAGGCAAGAACCTCAAAATTTTAGTAAAACTCTCATGTTGACTGCTCCTCAAATGAGACTACAAATTGAAGAAGCTCTTAAAGAGGCAGTGTGTTCCTTCCATATGACTTTAGACCATGATGAATGAGACTATCCTGATTGGCTCAATTTCATTCAATTAGTAAAGAATGCCCTTGCAATAGAGAAAATGGCTGAAAATGAGAATGTAGAAAATGAAAATTTGGGTGCCTATTTTCTTCAGTATGAATCTGATTCAGAAAAAGGAGGTTCTATATTTACAACTCTTTAAGATCTTGCTTACATGGTGATGACTAGAGGACAAAGAAATCAGAAATCTTACCCCAAAACCAGCCCAAATGTATCAACTTCCAAAGGTAAGGAACATATACATGCCAACTTAGCAAAAACAATAGAACCAAGAATCTTGTCCAAAACAAAAACCATAGCTAGTAAGTTAGCTTTTGATATTGTTAAATTTTGTAAATCCTCTTCCATATCTATTTCTCTAGCCGAGTATCTAAGGCTTAATCCTAAGGAATTGGACAAGCTGGTTCAATATGTAAAAGGAGGTTCTACCACTAATGCACATTTTGCCGATAATGTTTCTCAAAACTCAAAGACTATTAATGAACCTATTTTTGTGTCTGAAAGGTGCACTAACAACACCTCTTACCATGAAGCAACTAATAACTCTATTTAGAGAGAAATAGTGGAGAAAAATCCCAATCCTTTTTATATATCATTTCTTTTGAATGACTAGAAGCTCAGTAATTGCATTATTGATTCTGGAGCATCAGATAATATTATGCCCCAACCTGTTGCAAAGGCTCTTGGTTTAGAACTCACCAAAAATTTTGGTTGTTTCTATTCTATGGATGGAAAACAAGTGCCCCTAGTTAGTCAAGTAAAGGATGTACAGGCTATTCTCTATGCTTGCCTAGAGAAAAGAGTGAAACTCACTATTCTTGTAGCTAATATACCAGCTAGCTATGGAATGCTACTTAGTAGAACCTTTTGTAAGGATACAAGTGGGGAAATTAATATGGATTGTTGAAAAGCCTATATTCCAGTAGGAAAGAAGAAAATAAAGCTGGAGCCTGAGCCAAAGAATAAATATACAGTAGTACCCTTTGATAACCCCAAAGCATAGATATTGGATGAGGAATGTTAGTTTGGAAATTATATTATTCTCCCTAAAGAACCATGACTAGAAGAAGAGATGGTAAGTTTTGAAGAAGCCCTGTGGACCTTAGAATTTGATGGAAGCTGTTCCAATTCAAGTTCAGGCATGGGTGTTGTTCTCATTTCACCCACAAGGGATATTTTCCCTTTCTCTTTCAAATAGGACTTCCATAATACCAATAACACTATAGAATATGAAGCATTGATTCTAGGCCTGCTAGGAGCCAAAAAAAAAGGAGTGAAGCAGTTAAAAGTGAAGGGTGATGTTAAACTTATCATGAAGCATGTAAGAAATTAGTTTTATGTTAAAAATGATAGGCTGAAGCATTATAGAAACCTAATTTGGGACAAGATTAAGTCCTTTGAAGCTTTTTCTATTGAATTCATACCTCATTCTCAAAACACCAAAGCTAATTTTTTAGTTGTTTCAACATCACTGTTGTTAACACATCTAGAATTTAAGAATGATACTTATAGGATTGAGATGATCTATAGGCCTATAGTTCTAGACAATGTTAATCTTGGCAGGGTTTTTATGATGATATGCAATTGAGAGAGTTCCTTGAATGTTCTGGTAGTTTTGTTGATATCTTCTTCGAAGGATCTAATCATGAGGGTAAATTAATTAGAGAAGAATCAACTAAATTTGGAGAAATCATTCAACTCAAGCGTAACTAGATTCCCAAGAGATTGATCTTTCTGGAACACCTATTTAGAAGAAAGGATGACAGTGCCCTAAAGGGAAAAGTTCACTCTGATAAAAATGCTGGAGAAGATGATAAAATTAATATCGAAATTGAGGAAGATCCTAGATGGATTTCTATTGGTAAGACTTGTTCTAAGAGGGAAAAAAATAGGCTGACTAAGCTTCTTACCCAATATCAAGATGTTTTGCCTTGGGGTATGAAGAATTAAAGAATTTTAGAAATGGGGAGTTTGTCCATCATATACCTTTGAAACCAGAGGCAACCACTTTCAGACAAAAGCTAAGAAATTATAATCCTAACATATCTGAATCCATTTTTAGAGAAGTGTAGAAAATGTTAAAGGCTTGTATAATATACACATTTAATCATTGAACGTGGATAGAGAATATTGTCCCAGTAAAAAAGAAAAACAATGAATTAAGGATTTTCATGCACTTTAGTAATCTGAACCAAGAAAGCCTCAAAGACCACTATATGCTCCCAACTATGGATCATATATTATAGATGGTTTCTGGATCAAAAGTCATGTCAATGCTTAATGGCTATTCAAGTTACAACCAAATCAATGTTGCGCAAGAAGACCAGCTTAAAACAACCTTTATTACTCCTTGGGGCACCTTTTCTTATAGCTGGATACCATTTGGTTTGATTAACGTAGGAGTGAATTTTCAAAGAGAAATGAACTCATCCTTCAAGGATTTGAGAGACTGAATAATTTTGATATATCTTGATGATCTGACTGTTTACTCTAGGAGAAGAAAACATCATTTAAGGGACCTAGAAAAGGTGCTAAATAGATAAAGACAACATGCTATATCCTTGAATCCTAAGAAGACTATGTTCTTCATGGAAGAAGGTAAATCTCTAGGGCATATCATCCCTAAAGATGGTATAAAAATTGATCTAGAGAGGGTGAAAGCAATAAAAAGGCCAGCTCTACCCACCAATAGAAGTGAATTGAAGTCCTTCTTCAGTCAAATCAATTTCTTATGAAGTTTTGTTCCTAAATTTTCTGAGAAAGTGAGATACATCTTGAATATGATGAGTGAAAAACATAATTTTAGATGGCAAGAGGAAGGTAAGAAGGCTTTTGAGGATATTAAAATAGCCATTGCAAATTCCCCAATGTTGGTAAGCCCAAACTTTGAAAAGGACTTTATTATTTATTGTCATGCTTCTGAATATTCCTTGTCTAGTATTTTAACTCAATAGGATAATGAGGGTAATGAGGCTCCAATTGCCTTTATGAGTATTCCAATAAAGAAGCATGAGTTGAACTATACTCAAGAATAAAAACATGCATTTTATATAGTAAATGCATTGAAGCAATTTAGGTATTGTATCTTGCATTCTTATTCTATTGTGTATGTACCAGAAACAACAGTTAAGAGTATATTAACTCAGCAAGAAGTAGGTATGAATAAAAGGACCATATGGGTAATTAAAGTTCAAGAATATGAATTAACTATTAGGCCTACTTCCTTTGTGAGGGGGTATGGTTTATGTAAATTAATGGCTGAAAGAAAAGATACATCTCTTGATGAAGCCAAGGAAAAACCTACTATTTTGTTTGTTGGCCTTATGAACCCTTGGTTCTCAAATATTGCATATTTTCTAACGTATAGTGAATATCCCCTAAACTTGAGCTATAAGGAAAGGAAAAACCTCAGGTTAAAGGCTACTAAGTATTTCATCTCAAATGGTGTTCTATATAAGAGAGGAATTGATGGAACCTTTCTAAGATGTATGGATGCAGAGCAGCAAGAAAAATTGTTAAAAGCATATCATTTGGAGGCTTGTAGAGGAAACTTCTCATTGATAGTGATTTCTTTCAAAATCCATAGGAAATACTTCTATTGGCTAGGTACATTCAATGATGCTTATAAATTTGTAAAGAATTGTGAGAAATGTTAGCTTTTCACTGGTTGCCCTCAACTAGTAGAACTACCTCTTAGGCCGATTGTTATTGACGAGTCCTTTTAGCAATGGGGTATTGATTTTTTTGGACCTTTAAATCCTCCATCAAGTGTTGGACATACATACATATTAATAGCAAGATATTATTTCACTAAATGGGTCGAGGCTATTCCAACTAAAAAGGCCAACTTCTAGGTAGTATGTGATTTCCTGATGGAATATATTTTTGTTAGATTTGGGGTTCCTCAAAAGATATTTTTAGACAATGCAACCTAATTTTTATCTAAATAGATCTCCCTATTCTACTATGAACATGGCATATCATTAGCCCATTCTTTAGACTATTTCTTGCAAGGGAATGGATAGGCAGAGTCTAGAAATAAGAACTTGATAGCTATAACCAAAAAATTGGTATTTGACAATCCTCAAGACTAGCATAAGAAGATTTATGATGCATTATGGGCTGATAGGATTACCCCAAAAGGAGGTATTTGTATGGCCCCATTTGAATTGGTGTATGGGATTAGAGCTCAAATATCACTGGCTTTAGAGCTATCTGCTGCTAAACTACAAACTATTGTTGAGGATTAGTTCTTTAAGGATTCACTAGAGAAAAGAATAATGTACTTACACAAGTTGGAAAAGGAAAGGAAAAAATTGGTTGATCATATTACTGAGCATCAGATGAGGGTAAAGCAGATCTTTGACAAGAAAGCCAAACCATGTGGTTTCCTCAAAAATCATGAAGTACTTCTTTGGGATAAAAAGAGAGAACCCAAGAGTGCCCATAGAAAATTAAAGTCTCTCTAGAAAGGTCCATTTTTTTATTTTAGAAGTAGTTGGGCTAGATAATTTTTTTTGAAGTACCCAAATAGAATGGTTCTACCCTTTACTTATAAAGGGCAGGACTTAAAATTAACCAAGTTCTGAGTTTTGAAGTCCCTTGCCATGTATATACCTTTTTTTTTTGCTTTCTATTTTCCTTTCCTATTATTTTCCTTTGTGTTTGTTTAGGTTTGTTCATGCTTCTTTTTTTCTAAGTTCTCTTTGTACTCCGTGTACATAATCCCTAGTCAGAGCCCCTATTAGTAGTGTTTTGAGTCACCATTTTTAAAAGGTCTTTCCTTCAAATTTTACCTATCTCTTTGTTGAATTCTTTCCCTTGTCACTTCCCATATTCACCATCTTCTGAAGTGATTATTTGAAGCCCCTTTTGATCCTAGTCGATATCTCTTCTCTTGAACCACTTTGAACCACTTTGAACCCTAGTTCAAAGTGTTGAAAGCAATTCAACCAAGAGATTTGTACTAACAATTTTTTTGGCAAGTGATATGCATCACTTCAACATATTTATCTTTTTAATGGCTTTGAACCACTTCAAACCTCGGTTTGAAGTAGTTCAAAGTCATTCAACAGTGGAAGTGTGTTAGCAATATTAAAGTTTGGTGTACAAAATTTCATCATCCTGTAAGGCAATTGATGGTCATGTTAGAGAACAATGAGTAACAGAACACTTCTATTCTTGATGTGGAAAGTCATCATTATGGGGAAAGTAGGAAATTTTTAGCCAGAAAAAGAATTGGATGCCACATTAGAACTAATCATTACCAATGCATCTAAAAAGGAAATCATTAAATGGAAAGTTTATACAACATGGCTTTTGAATGTGTGAACATTAACAAGGGGTGATGTGTAATTAATTTTGTATTATAATCTTGTACTTTTGCACATAAGTACTTTCTTTTTAAAACTTGCTCGGCTTTCTTTTTTTTTTATCATGCAAAGAACTAAAAGTGTGGAGAAGAAGCTATTAAGGAAGATAGAGAAAATAATTTATTTTTTAGCAAAATATAGGTAGTATATTGGCTCAAGATAAATAGAAGAAGATGCCCCTTCATTTGCAAACTATGGCTCCAAGGACTAGATCTCAATCTAAATCTGAATTCTTGAAGCAACATAAAGTTCAAAAGTAGAGAATGTCAACTTAGGGGCAAGATTTAAAGGACAACCTCAATTCCTTAGATGGTGTAGATGGTGATGTTCAATTCATCAAAGCTCCCGAGGTAGATCAACCCAGATTCCTAACTCCTACTAGAGATACCCAGGCAATGTCTATGAGTCCTACTATTCCTTCTTGGGTATCTAATACAAACACCAAGAAAAGGAATTTACAACTAGTGTTGACACCAGTGAAAGACATCATCACCAAATATGCAGCTAGAGGTTTGAAGGTAAAGAAGCTAAAAACATATGCTCACCTCACCAAGGACCCAGCAATGGGAAAGATCATTGTTGAGATAGCTACCTATAAGTACAAAAAGGATTTAGGGGATATTGATGATGAAGGCTTCAAGGTTACCTCTGTTGAACTAGGAACTATCAACAGAAGCACTGGTAACAATTTCTTTAAATTCTCTACTAATCATATCTTGATATAATCTGAAAAAGATAGTAAAGAGAAAAAGGAGCTAAAAGGCATGGTAACTACAATGGCTACAAATATCAATTCTCTAATGAACCTTGGTGCATTGCCAATTTTTCAAGCCCCATAGCCCTTTGATCCTAATTCTGCAGGAACTCAACAACTAATGAAGCAAATGGAAAAGGGTAGGCTGTTAGCTAATGTTGTGAAGGACTAGGTGGAAACTATCATGAAAGAAGCTAATAAATTTATTTTAGAATTTTTTAATGTTTATGCTGAGGGAGAATCACTATTGGGAGAAATCCAAACTTTAGTTCCAGTTTGGAAGACAAAGCTAGGCCGATGCCAAGTAGTTTTTTTTTAAGTGGCTAAAGTTGAGAGGTTCAAGGTCATCAAGTTCCTGAATGAGAACCCTATGAAGAACATGGATCCATACATGTTGTTCATTATGAAGAACAACATGGGAAAGAAGGAGTTAGTTTACAAGGAAACAATTAAAGAAGCTCAGGGCATAGGAAATAAAATCACTAAAATGCATGAAGAACTCCTCAAGGATATGAAGGTAGTTAATCCTACAGTGATCCTACAGTTCAAAAATGGGAACATGGATGCTAAGAAACTAATGAAGGGCTTCAATGAAGCTATGGAAAAAATTAGGGATGGTGAATCGCCAAGTGCCAACAATTTCACTATGTTGGCAAGTATTGAATCAATGTTGTGTCTCAACAAGAACCTGATGCCGCATCAGAGTTTAAAGATAAAAGAACTCTAATGGCAGAAGGATGTGTGTAGAGCCTAATTGTTGAGCCTAAAGAATTTGCACTCCCATAGGATGTAGGAGTTTATGAGAACTTTTTGAAGCTAGAAGCTAGTATGTGAGATCGTTGGCAAGGAGGAGAAAACTAGCGATGATGCTTAAACTGAACCATTGCTTTCAGTTACTTTTTGGCACCCATTTTAAAACTTCTTTCTTGTTTTGTAGCTATTTCATTTTTTAATTGAAATGGCTAGATTTTGATGGAGGCCTTTCAAATTTGTATGGAAAAACTATAAATGTTGGTGCATTAAACTGGTTTAAGGTTAGCGATAGATAGTTAGGAAATAGATAGCTAGAAGCTCTACTAGGTAGATATTTTTATACAGTAATCAAAGGATAGTATATGGATGTTTTTCTTTTGAATGACTATGTGCATGTGGATAGTATTTCAGCTTCGAAACTTTGTGTTCATACTGTATAAACCACTTTTTATTTGAGAACTATGGTTTATTGGTTCAAGATATTTGATTGTTGTTCTTACTATAGTTTCTTTTTTATCAAGGTTTTTGGTTCATTGATATAATGTTATGGTTTTATTCACTCTTCTAAAGTAGATTTTTTGTATAAGTATATTAAAATGGATGTTTCTTTGAATTGATTTTTACCTCACTACCTAAGAGTAGTCGAGAGATCCTTATGTGCTTTTGGGTAATAGTGTAAAGATAATATGAATTCATTGCAAATATAATAAGGGAGTTGTACCTTTAGAAAATTTAGAGAGAAAGTCAAATAATATGAGACTTTGTCAGCTGTTGTGGACATTTTGTAATTTCTAAACCTTGGGCACAAAGCGAATTTAATAGAATCATTTGAAGGACAATGTGTTCACTAACAATAATATGACTACATCTAGATCTAAATTTATGTTTTCTAGGATCTATGTTAAATTTTTTCAATTGAAGGATATATCTTAAAAGGTGGAGATTAATTCTAAATTTGGTGAATGTACTCAAGGTATTATTTTTAAACATCTCCCTAATGGTTTTTTTTCTATAAGAAGACGTTTCAATGGGAATTTTTTTTCCTACTAAATCAAAAAACAAAGAAACAGATGGCAACAAAGGAAAAGAGGGCTCCAAAATTGGCATGGAAACCTAAAGTAGCATCAGGAGAGTCATTGCCTAAAGAAATACAAATAGGAGATAATCCTAGGAGTTAGGCTAAAGGTGACAAGAGAGGGATGCAAGATGATGATATAAGTAAGATGAGGGATTAAGGGGAAAATATTTCCTCCAACACATAGGAAAATGAGAAAGTAGAAAGGAAATAGATCTAGTATTTGTGGATGAGCAAGTGGAGTTTGAGGAAGGAGAAAATGAAGAAGAGAAACGAGATCCAGAAGATATTCTAATTAACTATTTCAAGGACACCTTTGATGGAGAAAATTTCCCATTATCGAAACCTCTATTTAAGGAGATTATCTCGACTATTCTTACCCCTAGTTCTCCAAACCATAGAGAACAAAAAGTTGGTAAAGAAGAATTAAAATAGAAGACTGGACAAATGAAGAGGGCTGAAAATAAAATACCTCAAATGTCTCATCTTCAGGAGTAGCAACTAGAAGAAGTAAATAGGGGATAGTGTCACCAAAATTAAAGTTGGATGTTGGATCCATAGGAAAAATAGGTACAAAGACTATTAAAAGTAAGATATAAATTGAAAGTATGAAAAATATTGCTAATGTAAAGAAAGCTACAATTTTGGATTTTACCCCTTAAAAACAATGAATAGTATATCTTGGAATGTGAGGAGAATTAATAGCATTTGTAAACGAGATGTAGTTAGAAATTTTGTTCAAGATCATAGACTTGATATTATGGTGATCTAGGACATGAAAATGGAGAAAGGAAAAGAAGAAAGGTTAAAATCTTTTAATAACTATGGTCTTCTAGTGAGTAGCTCTATAGGAGCTTCAAGAGGCACCTTGATCATGTGGAAGAACTCAATGCTCTTTGGAACTCTAATGGATGCAAATAAATACTTTATTGTGGTCAAGATCCATCATTTAACTTTGGAAACCTACTAGTATATGGTTAATATATATTCTCCTAATAATAAAATTGCAAAAAAAAAGTTATAGGACTCTCTATCTAAGCTTGAGAGTTTCTATTATAGTGGTAGATGGATTCTTCTTGGCAATTTTAATGTTCCACTCGATGAACATGAAAAATAGGATGTAAGCCAAGTCAATTGGAAGTAAGATTGGATCCAATGGATATTATTAATTTAGAGAGTGGTTAATGATATGGAACTCCAATGAATTTATTTTACATGGAGCAACAAAAGAGTTGGAGATAATTATATTCTAGCTCATTTGGATAGGGTACTTATATCTCTGGATTGGACCCAAGATTCTGATTTTCCCTATCTACTATTCAAAAGGTTACTTTTGACCACTTCTTGCTTCCTTTTAAAGATGAGCCTATTCAAGCAAGGAAGAATTTCCTTTTCAGGTTTGAGAAAAAATAGATGCAACATCCAAATTTTATTTCTACTTTGAAAACATGGTGGAACATCAAAATTGATTTGGTACACCCCTTTTTTGTGTCACTAAAACATTTAGGAATGTGAAAAAATGGGTTAATGAGTGGAACAAGAGTTCTTTTGGAGATATCTTTGAAAGTAAATCTAATTTGAAAATGGAGTTAAGGAACATCCAAGATAGAATCAATCCTAATATTTACTTGGAGGAGATGGTAAAGGAAAAGAATGAAAAGCTGGTAACCTATGATATTATTTATAACAAAGAAACATTTTGGAGGCAGAGATCTAGGTCTATTTGGCTTGAAGAAGGTGATTGAAATACTAAATTTTTTCATCTTACTACAATGAAGCATACAATGAAGAATTGAATTTCTATCCTTTCTAAGGGAGGGCATAAAATTACTAATCAAAATGAAATTACAAGAGAGATGGTTTTCTATGTTTCCTCCATCCTCTCTATTGACCCAAATTTTGATAAGTCTAGATAGGTGGAGCTCCTTGAAAATATTCCTTAGGTTATTACTATTGAGAAGAATAAAATGATGATAGTTATTCCTTCTTGGGATGAAATTTATTTCCTATTCCTTTGAAGGAGATAAATCCTCTAGTCCAAATGGTTTTCTCGTGTATTTCTTCAAGAAATTTTAGGAAGTTACTGGTAAAGATGTCTATAATGTGATGAAAGAATTATTTGGGGCTAAAATGATGCTTAAGCAGATCAAATATACTTTTCTCTATCTAATTCCTAACAAGCAAGGTGTGAATTCTCCAAAACATTTCAGGCCTATTAACCTATGTAATTTAATCTACAAAATTATTTCAAAATTTCTAACCCAATGTTTGTTGACTATCCTTCCTAATTTGATTTCTAATCAACATAATGGCTTCATTTCTAGAAGTCAAAATTTGAATTCTATTATTATTTTTCATGAAAATATTCATTTTGTATCTCTCTCTAACTGTCAAGGTTTTGTGACGAAGGTGGATATAATATGATAGAGTTGATTGGAATTTCCTCCAAAAGGATATGGTGGCATTTGGTTTTAGTGAACAATGTCTTAAGATTATAATGTAGCTTGTTATGACCTCTTCTCTGGCTATCTTAGCTAATGAGAGCTCTTCTAATTTTTTCAAACATACTAGGGGATTGAGACAAGGTAATCCTATATCTCCTATTCTTTTCACAATTATGGTTTCTTGCCTTGATAGATATATTGGCAGGCTTGTATTGAAAGGGGGAATTCAAGGTGTAAGGCCTACTTCTCAACCTCTATTTTTTTCTCATGAACAATTTGTGGATGATAGTTTTTTCATGGGAAAGACTAGTGTTAGGGAGGGTTAGAGACTTAGAAGGACTTTAAGCTTATATTCCATAGTTAGAGGGAAATTGATCAACTAGGATTTAAGAGCTCTCTATTTTTTACTAACACGTGTGTTGATAGGCAAAAGAAAATTGCAAGTATTTTGGGTTTCTTTATAGGATCCTTTCCTAGTATTTATCTTGGCCTCCCATTAGGGTATAGACATTCTAAATCCTTTTGGGAGGATCTAGTAGAAAAATTTAGTAAGAAATTAGTTGGATGGAAAGGAAGCATGCTTAATCAAGAAGGCAAAGTGACTTTACTCAAGGCTTATCTTTAAAGTCGCTCTTCCTATGCTCTTAACCTTTTCAAAATTCTAGCTAAATTTTTAGATGCTATTGATAAAATTTAAAGGAAATTTTTGTGGTTAGGAACTAAAGAAAGAAATAGATTGGCTCAGATTGCATAGGAAAAGGTATGTAAACCTAAGACTAAAGATTGGTTGGGTATCAGGTCTATTAGAAGTATGAATAAAGCCCTTCTAGCTAAAAAAGGATAAAGAGTGTACCAAGATGATAAGGAATGGAGTTCTATCTAGAAATATAAGTATCTTTATAAAGTTCCATAAATATCTAATTTCCTATCTTACCCAAATATCTCTAATTCCTCTGTCATTTAGGGTATAGTATAGGGTACTAAACAAATTTTGAATAAAGGTTTTAATTGGAAATTTGGGGATGGAATAAAGGTTAGATTTTGGGAAGATGTGTAGTTATTGGACCATCCATTGATGGATGAATTTAATTGAAACTCTCCTATTAAAAGATGTAAACCAGGTTTTCAAGTTCTTGTGGGCAACTAATCAAGAAATAATGAATGTGTTAATCTTGCAGGGATTCACCATAGTTCAAATAGTATTCAAATCTCTCTCAACTACTTTAATCTTTACCTTATCATGGATGATTATATGGTATGGGGGTTAGAATCAAGTGAAAATTTTAAGGTGTGTTCTCTATTTAGATCTGACAAAAAGGACAACCCCCTCCCCATGAGCTAAAGCTTGGGCGAAGGGGCTAATTCTTAAAATTAATATATTCTTTTAGACATCTCTTCAAAATAAGATTTTAACTTCGGATAATCTTCAAAAAAGGGGTCTTTATATTGTGAATAGATATAGTTTATGTAATATGTAAATTGAAGATATTAACTAGCTTTTTATCAACTACATTTTCAGCTAGAATGTTTGGAGAACTTGCCTCTAGTACTAGGATATATTGTAGGTTGAGCCTAGTAATCTTGTAGAATAATTCCAAATTGGAAATGTCCTATTAAAGACTCTAACATTTTTTTTCTATGGAGTATTTCTCTTCTTCACTTATGCTGGGGCATCTAGAAAGAAAGGAACAACATAATATTTAGAAACAAAGAAACTCCTAAGTGGGTGGTAGGCCAAAATATTCTTAGGGCTATTAAAGAAAAATTTTTCCCCCAGAAAAAAAATATTGATGATGTGAAAATATGTTACCCTCTAAAAATAATAAGAAATAAGATGAAGTGTTATGAGAGAAGAGAGGATGTTATATGAAATTCCCCCCTATGGGATGGTTGAAAGCTAAATTTGATGGATCTACTAAAGGAAATCTTGGAAGAATTGGGTGTGGTGGAGTCTTAAGGGACCATAATAGTAGAGTGGTAGATGCAGTGGTAATCCCTATTTGTAATGCCCTACCTGGAGATCACAAGTATGAATCCACATGACAACATCATACAAGGATCACAAAGATTGCAATAGAAGACTTCACCATAGTCCTGGCAACCAACAATTCTCTGAACACCACTACTAAACTGACACACACAAACAAAGCCAAAAACAACCACACACATGATGAGGGCTCAAAAAAATGGAAACTCATCAACAAAACACCAAGTTGGGGTAAAATCTAGAATCTTGAAATTTCACTAAATCTGAAATCCTGAAGCCCTAAAATTTCCTAAAATCTTTATCTTATCTCGGAAGGTCTGAAACCTATCTCAAAAGATTAGTCTCATATATTAAAATATATCTTAAGTATAAGGAATACATCAACTTATACTTAAATGATAAATTTTAAACCCCATAGAAAGACTATTTTGAACTCGAAAGTTGTGAAATTTAATAAGGTGTCCAAAACCAATTTCAAACCTTCCTTGGCCAAGCCTAATCGCCCCCTGATTCTCACATGAGACCTTGCATCGTTGCATGGGAGGATTTGCATCCCTGGGCAAGGAAATACATTCTCATGTGAGGAAGTAAATTCTTGCATGAGGAACTACCTTTCCACATGAGAAAACACAATAGCGCGACAAAATGAAAAGAGTAAAAATCATAAAAACATGAAAACCTCCATAGCAGGGAGTACTGAATCCACATAAATTGACGAATGAAAACTCAAGTGCATAAACATCAAGGAAGAAGAACATCTATCCATCTAAACGATAGTAGTAAAGAACATACTATATGCAACATCGCAATGAATAGAAGTAACATCGCAATGTACAAAAATAACATCATAATAACTGAACAACCAAACTAAGTATGTGGTTCCTCCCAACTATCAATAGCATCATAAGACCATAATGGATCATAGCCATCCCCTGCATGTAATATCCCAAGTCACCAATTAGATCATCAATACTATCATAATAGGGATGTCACTACTAAACACATGCTACAATATAAGCATTAGGAAATCTAACATGGTAGTAGTAAAGCATAGGATAATCCTACAAGTAGATAACATCACCTATCACATTTTTATCATCATAATAAGGAAATCTAACATGCTAAACCAATAAGCAATAGATAATTTGTTACATAAATTCACATCATCTAGTCATATGCTAAACATTATAACATGGGAATGCATCAAATAAACTAACATCATCTAAATATGAAATCCAAGCATTTCAATGAAAGAACAAATCACAAGGAAGCATACTCTGGAACCTGAAGTACCAAGTGAAAACATCCAACAATGGTCACACTAGGACAAAAGACCGTCTCTATACATTAGTCCCTACCACCAATGAAGGTAGCTACACCTCCCAACCACATGGCACTCATAGGTCCACACCTGCAATGCTGATGGTGATAATGATCTAACCACAAACACACATAAAGTACAACATCCAAGGCTAACACTCATGCCAAAAAGTATGATTTCTATAACCAAGAACCTAAGACAATGGAAGAAGTATAGGTCCTAGTCAAACACTCAATAGGCTACTAAGTAGGGGCTAACATTATAGAGAGTCACTTGGCATCGAAAAACCCAAGCTTAGACTTGTGTAGATTCAACATTCCTTAATGGAAAGGCTCTAGCACCCCACATTTTTATTATCTTAAGATTTTATTACCAATCACACATTTCATTTATTTATCACTTAATTAAAACTTCTTCCACCGACCCCTTAGGCACAATGATCATAGGGATATGCGATAGAATCCCCCACTATATGCTACCCTACCGTACCCATGCTCATCCTATGACAAGTGCTCATGGGCATGCATACTCCCATCTTAACCCCAATGATCATAACTTCTAGAAGTACCACGAAAGATCAAAACCCACAAGTTCTTTGACAAATGTACATGAGCATACTCATGTGTGGTGCACCACCATCATGAAGATCATAACACAAGGACTAGATGAGAACACAATGAAAAATATAACACCCAACTAAAAGAAACATGAGAAGGATGGATTCTACATGAATCCCAAAGCCAATAAAACCATACATCATGAAATCACTCAATTGGCCTCAATCTGAGAGTATGGATTCTACATGAATTCTAATAATGCAATAAGACCAAACATCATGAACTCACTCAACTAGCCTTAATCTGAGAGTATGGATTCTACATGAATCCTAGTGTCCATAGAACAAAAACAAAGGTCCAAAAGAAACCATAACACCAGGTATAAAATCACTCAACCGAACACAAAGTTGAGAGTACAAATGTGACACACATCCCAGTGCAACAAAGTTCTAACTAATATCCAAATAGATAATCCAAGTCCATGACCCAACTCATGCCAAGAAAACAGGATGGCATGCAAAATGACGTAAAAACCCCAAATTTGGAAAAAATTCAAAATTAAAACCCATTTGGCGCTTGGTTACAAAAACCCCAAAAATCCAAAAATAAACAAGTTCAGACATCGTATGCAAAATAGCCAGCATAATGATGCAAAATTCCAAACCCTCATCCTGAAAAATAGGGAAATATTTGTACCTACCCAACCAGGTAGAACTAGCATACAGAAATAGAGGGGAACACTATTTCTCAACCTCCAAAAAAATGGCTACCAAAAATAGAAGCAAAAATTGAGTTGGAACAATAAAAAAAGAAAGCCCTAGCTCATAGCCAGAAGGAAAAAATGAGAATCTGAACCATAAAATAAATATCCTGCAAAAGTAGCTAAAAATTACAGCAATCGAAGGTTTCCCTGAGCTAGATCCAACAAGCTCAACCTCACGATGATCCCATGCCCGTAGCTCCCACAACGAACCAAACAGTAAATCCTCATGAAGAGGATTTTGGGTTTTCCTCTCCAACTATCTAATTCAAAAGTGAGAAGTGAGGAATTAAATTCTTTTTGGATACTTATTCACTTTTTGATGGAATAATCGATTAGGGAAAATAAATCGCCAACCTAGTTAAACCCTGAATTGACACAAATGAAAATAGGCTATTCTTATAAATAAGAATTCGTCTATGGAAAAGCTTCCAAAAAATAAAATAAATGAATTAAAAAGCCCAAAAACACATAAATTGCCCTAACAACTTTCATGACAAAGTGAACCTCTAAATGCACAGATATGTTGACTAGTCTAATCACATAATGCAAATGAGTTCGGATATAATAATCACCAACACATTTAATTTTAACATTTAATTAAGGATACGTCAACCATATAGGGATGACATTGGTAAAACATGAATGGTTGAATCACTAACTCCATGTGCCACTACCAAGGATATAAATCCTACACACCAAACAATGTGATCAAGTGCAATTTAATATAATAACATAGTAGAAGCAATAAATGCATTAAATCACCTAATTTAACCATTTATTTAATTATATTAAAATAATATATTTACATCACTTACATTTGCATAAAGCATAACAACAATGGAATCAAGTAAATAACCATAGAATTAAATCCATCACATAACATAATCAGTGATATGTCCAAATATTGGATAACCAGATATTATCATAAAACAGACTGTCATGTCAAAATGGCATCATCATGCAATATGATCAATTGAACAACATAGTAGTCTAACATCTATGATACTGAAATCAAGGTATAACATTCAGCGAGGTCCTCTCAAATGTAAAACATAATAGAAGTAACAAATATCTCTCAAATCAAAATTTAACAAGGTAAATGTTCACAACACATAACTAATTAATCTAACATGGGTTCACAACCCATAACTAATTAATCTAACATGGACAATCCATTTCTATCTATTTAAGAATTCAATAATGGTTGATTAAACAACATGAAAAAGGCACTTAAAACACATAAGTGAACACAATCATAAACATGACTAACCACTGCTACAAGAACCTAGTCCAGTGTAGCATGGTGATAGTACATAGTGCAATCTCTGCACCCATGTCAAGGTAACCATGGGACAACCTCATGATACTACATCAATCCTGGTAAGCACTAGCACAAACTTCAATGAACCATAAATCATATCATAATCTCATAAATCAATCAAAGCATAATCAAGGCAACTGATACAGAAACATACATCAAATCACCTCTATAGTGTAGACCACTCATGGTCACAATCATGATCCAATCTCAAGGAGAGATCATCAAGGTTGTATCCATCAGGATGACTTACAGAAGTCAAATGGGAGAGGCACTACACTATTGGTCACTTGGCAAGCCATAAAGTGGAAGCTATTACTACTCTTTATACTGCTAGAATTGTAGTAGAAACCAACTATTGAAAATTATGGTTGGAAAGGGATTCCTTAAATATTATCAATATGCTGAATAATAAGAATGTAGTGA
The DNA here is from genome assembly GCA_028749045.1 of Cupressus sempervirens. NCBI lineage: Eukaryota > Viridiplantae > Streptophyta > Pinopsida > Cupressales > Cupressaceae > Cupressus > Cupressus sempervirens. The sequence goes on along the minus strand of CM053790.1, from coordinate 69,472,619 downwards.
TGTGGAATATTGAAGGGAGCATCCTAGAAATTAAAAATTGAATCATAAAATTTGATAATGTAATTATACCTCATAATTATTGAGAGGGCAATAAAGTGGTTGATTAGATTGCTAATAAAGAAGTGAATATAAATAGTAAGCTAATGTAGAGTTGCAACCTTAGCAAGGAAGGGGAGTTAAAGGTGATGATTAATTATAAAATGACTAATGTAGTCAAAAGAAAGATTATGTGAGATGTTGAGGATTAACATGAGAAGTGTTGGCATTAATTAAGGGTATTATCATTTCTCAAGTGAGTACTTCTTCATTATTACCAATTAGACAAGGAACATATTTTGGGAAAAAAGATAGTTTGATTTAAAAGATAACTCATCTTTTATGATTGTTATCATTTTGTGTAGACTTATCAAATCTGGGTGCATCATGGGTGGTGAGTCGAGGAACCAAGAGCCTTCTAGCTCTAAAGAACAAAAAGCTAAATTTGTAGTGTGATAAATTCTCCAAAAGGATAAGGTTATTGTGTATAATGAGAATATGCACAACTTTAAATCATATATTATTGATTACATCTTCAAAAATTGGTCTAGGGAGAGGGTTACTCTACATAGGGTTATTGGTCTTCACATGGAGGGTCTAAAATTCAAGAAGGAAACTAGTATATCAAATGCAACTTTCAAGAAGTTTCCCAAAAATGAAGAAGAGGAAAAGAAAGGATGGGGATTTATATGAGCTAGATCAGATTAAGGTAATTTGGCAAGATGTTTTATCTTATTTTTATGAGTACTTTATTTTGGATGGAAGGTCAAAAAGGGTTCATAAATTTCAATTTGTTTTTATAAACCATATCTTGTACAATGATAGGTTATATTTTCCCTTTTATTTGATGTTTTCATTATTAAATAGCCTCTAGGTCCATAGAAAGAAAGAGACTAGACTAGTTCTTCATGAAGCTCTTATTTTGTTAATTGAAGATTATTGTAGAAAGAATGCATTGAAACTTTCACCTATTGTCGATAAGAATAGGAAATCTTTTGGAAAAGAGCCTCTTGATAATTTGAGTGTAAAAAAAAATTTCATAATGTTAAAATTGAGGAGGGTAATAGTTAAATTAAGGGAAATAAGAAGGAGATTAAGGCTGATAACACTTAGAATGTTAATGAGGAAGCAAAGAGTTCTAAGAGAAATCAAGAAGAGGAGGGTGATATAGAAAAAGGTGATCTCAGTTCCAACTTTGATGGGTATTCTAGTAGTTAGGGAGGTTCTTTGGTTAAAGATGATGGGTAAAGTAGTAATGATGGGGAAATGGTTATTGAGTAACATTTTGAACCCTTTCACTAGAATGAGGATAAAGATATCATGACTAAAAGTAAAGGACCAACCTAGATTGAATTTAATGAGGTAAACCTCTTGGAAAATTCAAAAAAAGGAAAAGAATGCTAAGAACAATGGCCTTGTGATTAATGATTATAATATGAACATGAAAAACCAGGAGGATAACATAGGTGAGGAGGCTTTAAATAAAGACAATTAGTTAAAGCTAGATGATTCATAGGATGTGACTATTAACCTAGAGAAAATGTGTGAAGATGAGGCCAATGAAGATGAAAATAATATGGTGAAGCTTACTTTCCCCCACAAGGCTAAATTGAGAGATGATGCTTCTCTCAAGGTTGATTCTTGGCTCTATAATGAGATCATTATTCTCAAGAAAAAGATGGGGAAGCTCCTAAATGACCTAGATGAAGAAAAAACTAAAAGAATTCACCTACAAAACCAAGTGGGTAATATCCCTGAGAAGTTAAAGGCCTATGAAATTGAGTTGTGTCAATTGGTTAAGGATAGTGGTGAAAGGATGAATATGGTTACCTAGAGTTTGTGGGTAGCTACTACAAGCATTGGTAAAAGAAGTAACAATGAAATCATCTCCCCTATTATAGTTAAGTTGTCTGGAAGCCCTAGTAAGAGAATCAAGAAAAGTGCTAAGAAAGCTATTGTTGCTACTCTGGGTCTAGCTATGGAGGACATCCCTCAAAAAACTATGGTGATTGATAAGCAATTAGCTAAGGTGATCAAAGAGCTAGCTTAGTAGCAGGCTCTGGTTGTTGGCACTAGTTTTCCTATCTCTGTTTCTTTTTCCAACTTCCATTTTTTTGATACTCTATCAGGTCTAGGTCCTTGTAAAACTTGGTTTTGAACTTTGATCATTTATTTTTAGGTTCTATGTCCTTTTAAAACTTGGTATTTTCTTATGATTATGCACCTTAGGTTCAAGTTCCTTGTAAAATATAGGGTACTCTTTTTGTTTTATACTTTTTGTTAGTTGTAAGGGGTTTTGAATCCCCTCAAAACCTATTTTTACTATAATCTAAAACATTTGTTCAAGTATGTATAATTTCTATTTTATGGAGACTTCCTAACTTTGGGAGGTTGTTTGTGACCTAAAATCTAAATCTAAATTTAAAAAACACATTTCTCTAAAATTACACACTAACAAATCCACCAATGAGTGAAATATGCTAGAATTTAGATATATTCTTATTACTCTATTCATATGCATGGATCTCATAGTGAGGCTTAAATTTAAACTATAAGAAATATAGACAAAAAGAAACTTAAAAATTGGGATAAGTTTGAGACTCAAATATAATCCATTGGATATAGAGATGAGAAGGAAAAACTCTCTTTGCCTCATAGTAGCATTTTTATTTAAATGATTTAATGATATCAATGCTAAGGCTTCAAAGTGTTGATTGAAATTAATTTAAACTTAATGCATTGAAAATCCCCTTTATAAAGAAATATCTTTCCTCCTTAACAAGGGACAAAATGTACAAGCTCTCAATACTCATAAATTTTTACAATTTGTGTTCATCTTCCATATCATTGACATATTTCATATAAAGATCTAAAGAGTATGTTTATCTAATAATCTTAGAATTGCCACTTTCATAGCTCAAATCCATTGACATGGTAGAAAATTTCAAACACCAAAGCTTCGTAAAAAATCCATTACAGTTAGTGGGAAGAATAAATTCTTTCAATGGTCATAATTAGCTAAATTGCTTCCATTCATCTCTCATATAATCTTCAACATATTGATAAACATTAGAGGCCTTTCGCTATTTAATGTTGTCAATTTCATGATTTGTTCTCTTTGTAATGTTGAACTATTTCAAACACCTTCTATGGTACTTTGAAGTTTCATTTTTAGCACCTCGAAGCATCCTATGAGTGACCTTGCTAGGTAGCATTACCAATTACATGAGCTCTAAAGTGGAAAAACCACCTAGTTGTCTCAGATCAATAGTTGTGCTAAGTTTGGATTAAATGGATCTAAAAATTGAACTTATGAGTACATTAAAAAGACCTAAATGTTTTTGGGCAATACCTCTTCTTCTTAATTACTTCCTAGTCCAATAGCTCATTTACCCATTTTTCATATTGCCTGACAGTTCAGAGTCTTTCTTTCTATGATCTAATTTCTATAACTCATTACCCTTTCTTGTAAGTACTTCTTCTTTTAGTGATGTTTCTGGTCTCTATTATTTTTATTCTTGTAAAATCATCATGCATTGGACTTTTACTAAAATTAAGACCTTCTAGTGGTTGATATTCAATCTTGACCAAATAGGCATAAGTTTTTATTCTTTTTATTTTTCTCATGTATACAAAAATGTCCTAGGTTTTATTATCATTTTTTATATTAAGAAACTGTTGAAAATATAGATGGAGTAACTAAGGGTAGGGGGTGGGAGGGGGAGTGAATTAGTTACCATAAAAATAATTTGCAAATCCCTTAGCTGTCAACAATAAAATTTAGACTTAGAAAACTAATTGCAACTATTACTTGGTAAACACACTGAAAATGTTGTAACTTGGTAAATGCAAAGTGTGAATTACTTTTATCAAATCTTAAGACATTAACAATAATTAATCTTGCAAGCATAAAAGAAATAACATGAACACATGAGACACTAGATTTAACATGGAAACCCAATATGGGAAAAACCACCGATGTAATTAGTTACTATTTTTAACTCTTCTGGAGTGAGCCCTATTAGGATCCAACCTGGTTAAAGGTTACAAAACACATTGTTAAGTGTGACCTTGTTAGAGGATTTAATCAACCTATAATGAGTGGCCTTGTAGAAGGTCTTAAAATAATTTAATGGAACTGTTACCCTATTAGAGGATTTACAACTGGCTATTAAACCAACTCTATTAATAGATTTTGTATCACTACTACTATGATAAGAAAGTAATAATGAAATGACCTAATTGTGATGAAACTAAATTGTTGATTATAGATCCCTATTCTACTTCACACTAGATCCTTCCTTATTGACTATTACTTTGCTGGTCCACAAGGATATCTAACCATCCTTCAAGTTTGCTCACACACCTTCATTCTCAATCAATCAATACACTTGCATACATACTAAAAATCACAACTCGACCTTATATTTATATCATTCAGATTGTCAAGTTAGCTCATTAAAAATTACAATGACCAATGATCATTACCATAGTCAACTAGGATCAATACTTGAAAAAATTAAACTTGATATCCCAAATCAACAAAATCCTTTCATAGCCAACCCTACTCAATAAACACTAGTTTTGAGATGATTTCCTGTGTTAACCAATAGATTCTTGGTTAACACTATGAACTTGCAAAATCCTTTAGCAACTAAGTGAATTTAGTTACTATAAACTTTGATCAACCTTTCTTCATTAACCATGAGAACTTGGTTAACACTACTTTCTGCCATAATTTCCTTCGATGCTTGAGTGATCTTGGTAGACATTGTGTTCATAGAGTAATCTCTAGGAATGTTTTGTAGATAAAAAATATTGTCTTGTTGACCAAGTGAGCTTGGTAAGCACTAACTAAAAATTGATATGACATTTGTGTAACATCAAAGTCAACACACAATTAGACAATTGGATCAAAAAATCTCCCTCTTTGGCATTGATGGCAACACAACATGTCATAGCACAATGAAATTTGAAAATAAGACTTTCTCTGATAGAATGTTTCTCCCTCCTAGATTTTTATACCACAAGCTTCTCTTTTATGCAGCAATCTCCCTCTGTGATGGAATTACATAGCTTCATTCTCAAAACAAATTTCAAAAATATATGACAGTAAACTCTCCCTCTTTGAAAACATATGCCAAAGACAAACATACCTAATGAGTATCAATTTACCTTGAGTACTGATTCATATGCAATGTTCTCTTGACTATGCAACATCAACTAATAGATCTTCAACTTGGTTCCTGTTGACACATCGCTAAAGCTTTACTTAGTGAGCTTCACATATGGGAATGACCCCTAACTTGCCTTTTAGATACAAGAATCTATCCTTAGGTAATGGCTTGGTAAATATGTCTACAATCTATTCATTTGTATGAACATATTCCAATTCGATTTCTTCCTCCTACACTAGTTCTTTGACAAAATGATATTTTATAGCAATACTTTTGGTTTTCGAATGCATCACTAGATTTGTTGATATGTTAATTACACTTGTATTATCTGAAAACATGACAAATGGTTCTTTGATCTCAACCTTCATACCTTGCAAAAAATATTTAAACCAAACAATATTAGAACAATTCACTACTGCTGCAACATATTTTGCTTCTACTTTTTTCTTGTCCAAGATACCAACCTTTTATCAAGATTTCCTATCCAATTAGCATTAGTAAATACTTTTAGGTCTAGATTTCCTCCAACTTTATACCATAAACCATAGTCTTCAATGCCTTTCAAATATCTCAAGATTCTTTTGATTGTCGTCATATGATTTTCCCTGGGTTTAGCCAAGAATCTTGCCACTATCCCAACTACAAGAGCAATATCAGGTCTTGTATTAACTACATACTATAATTTTTCAATCATTGATTTATACATGGTCTGATCTACCTCTTTTGAGTCATCATCTTTCGTAAGCTTTAATCTAGTACACATGGGGGTTCCAACTAGTTTTGAATATTCCATACCAAACTTCTTGACTATCTCTTTGATATACTTGGACTGAGTGATGTAGATACCATTCCTGCTCTACTATATTTGAAATCCAAAAAAGAACTTAATTTCATCAAACATAGATATTTCAAACTCTTCATTCATTTGCTCTAAATTTTTTTTGCATAGATCATCATTCCCTGTGAATAGAGTGTCATCAACAAATATCTCTGCCAATACAATCTTGTTATCTGGTCCTTCCTTGATATAAAAAATACTATTATCATTAGTTCTCTAGAAACCAATCTACATAACATAGTTAAGTAATCTTTCATACCATGCTCTAGGAGCTTGTTTTAGACCATACAATGCTTTGTGTGACTTGCAAACCATGTCCCTCTTATCTGGATCAACAAAACCTTTTGGTTGTTCAATGTAGACTTCTTCATCAAGAATACCATTGAGAAATGTAGATTTAACATCCATTTGATATACCTTAAATCCTTTATGTGCTACATATGCAAGTAAGGTCCTGACACCTTCCAATCTTGCAATAGGAGAAAAAGTTTCACCATAATCTATTCCTTCTTCCTGAGATTAGCCTTTACATACCAATTTAGATTTTTTTCTTGATACCTTACCATCTTCATTCAAATTATTCCTAAATACACATTTTGTGCCAATCACATTTTTATCTTTGGGCGTAGGTACAAGAGTACAAGTTTTGTTCTTCTCTATTTTCTCTATTTCTTCATTCATAGCCTCAATCCAACTTCATTTTCCAATGCATCTTTAACACTTCTAGGTTCAAAATTATCAAGTAAACATGTACCTTTTAGCTTACTTCTTGTCATAATACCTTCTGATTTATCTCCAATAATCTGATCAGATGCATGATTCTTTCTAACATACTTGGCTAATATAGGTTCTTTTCCTTTTAAATGAATTGCATTTTTGTCCTCTTGAATTTCAACTTATGACTTTGGTTGCTCAAACTCGGTAGGCATTGGCTCGGTAGCTTTAGATTGTTGGTGTGATTTTTCACAATATGGAAATATTTTGATATTTGGGTGAAAAATTAGTTAATTCTTTGATTCTTGCAGATTAAGGTTTTATTTTGTGAAATCCTGAAAATTGTTAGATTACCCTAATTATGCCTTGTTCTGTAGGTTGTATCTTCCTTTTAATTTCTCAAGGTTTGGCTCTCAAATTATCCATAAAAAGGCCCTAAGTGCGTGAAAAACCCTTATACCTTTGTTTTGTGTTGCCCTAGTTTTCAAAATTCTCAAAGGGTATTGTTTCAAAATATTTTGGCGCGGCATTTTATCTTAAAGATTTGTTTGCATCAGAATACCTTTTATCCTTATGATAAACCTTTTATGCACTCTAATGGGATATTTTATTTCAAAAAGGACACCAAGCTGAAATGTTTTTCAACATCGTTGATTTTTTCAAGATCAATGGATTCTTGCATTGCCACATTTTCAAGTTACAAGATCTTTAAATAATGCGAGGAAATAGATTTGTGACACATAGCCCTTGATGGTTTTTGAGATTCAATGCGCCACAAAAGGTCTGGTATGTCAGCATGGGTAAGGACACTTTTGTAGATTTTTCAGGACACATTTTATTTTCATGCGTTGTCATTGGTTGTCTAAATCAATGAAAATTCACCTTATGAGCAATATTCATCAATTGTGGATCTTGTTTAGATTTACGGTTCCTGCATTTTTGCATTTTCAAAGTGCATAGTCTTTAAATAATGTAGGCAAGTAGGCATGGTGGGACCTGGACAAAGCTTTAAGAAATACGCCAAGTCATTATATGCTAGAGAAGACTAAACGAAATGGAACATGCTTATTGGTGGTGGGTGATAGGTATGCCAAGTTGGAAGTGGCAATATCATGGGCGCGAAAACTTTAATTTCTATCAGAAGCACATGGAAAAAAGGGTAAGTTTTCATTAGTCAAGTTGATCTAGTGGGTCGCCAAATAAAGAAATTTTGATTCGCCATTGATCAGGGTAAAATCGACGGTGCCTGCATTCCTGCATTATCAAGATGTAAGGGTTTTAAATAATGTGGGCAAGCGGGCTTTCAACACGTGTCCAGGGATCCTAAAGTTTTAAAAGGCTTTTTGCTTCTGAAATAAAGTTGTTTGATGCATGGGAGATCAACGGGTAGAATTCAAATTCAAGATACAACATGAAAATTGCAGTTGCAAAAATAAATATGATATAGAGTTTTCTTCATGCGACCTAAATACTTTGATATAGCATGAAAATTTTCCATTGTTGAAGCATAGTTATAGATTTTTGCAGTGCAAGAGGATTTCTAGAGCTAGGGCATAGAATTTTTCAAGGGTTTCAGCATAATTCACAGAAGAAAGTGTAGAGAGAGGAGGGAAAATCTGGTAAGTGATCTGTAACCAGTAGAAATAAGAATTTGTTGTTATAAAGTTTTTGAACTCTTAAAGAGGCCTCCACAAAAGGATTTTTTTGGGCAAACTGAATATTCAAAAAGGGGTGTGCATGATGATTTTTTTGGAACAATTTCCTTTTTCACTACATGAGATAACTAAGGGGAGGGAGTTAATTCCTAAAAACCCTAGAGTAGCTGTAGCAGAGGGTTTTTATGACAAGGCCAATTGGGTACGAAATGCTCAAGTATCCATGGGAGGTTTGGAATTATTCAGAAAGTGGTTTTCAGAGCAAAAATTGGATACTCCTTTGAGCAATGTCTAGGACTTTGATATTGGAAAGTTGACAATCCCTACAGTTTTCTTTGATAGTGATTTATTAATGGATTTGGTGAAGAAGTATGACCCAATTATAGGGTGGATAAAGAATCACATTGGAGTAAACCTCTTTAGGGTCTGTCCTGAACTAATTAAAGAAGTTTTCAATCTTAACCGTAACCATGCTGTGCATGAAACCATCGATATGGATAACCTACAAGCAAGGTATGATGCATAAAAAACCTACTTGAAAAGAGGGTCACTACAGGAGCATGCTGCCAAGGTTGGTAATTTTTCTCTAATTACTATTAGCACCACAGAGCCATTATTAAAAAGACATTTTAACATTAGGGCTAAGGCATTATATGTTTCCCTTTGTAAGATTTTTGGAATAGATGAGGTAGAACAAATTCCAAGCTCAATTGTCCTCATCATGGCACAAAATCTTCAATTTGGAATGAGCTCTATCCTAGATTTTGCAACATTTCTCGCAAGAGAAATTCATAATGGTTTGGTTGGGATAGAAAAAGGAAAAGTAAATAAACCATTTTGTTGGTATTCATTGCTTATGCATATGTGCTTGTACAAGGGATTTACTTTTTTCTCCATAGGTATGGAATTGGAAACAACCAAGGAGGGGGAGAAGAATCCAATACAGTTATGGAGTTTAGATATGACCTTAGAAGCCATAGGTGCCAGTTATCTGAGGTTTGATAGGTATTTTACATCAAAGCTTAGACTGCTTTTAAGAGGAGATAGCCATAGAATCCCACAAGCATTGTTAGAATTGGTCAGACCCAAGGACCATGCTAAAGGGCTACTTGTCAGTCATAACTGGGGGGATATAATTCCCTACAATGTTTCAAAAAAAAAAAGAGTGTATGGTTTTTTGGGAAAAACTCATGTGCTACCATTTCATGTTCCTTTGAAGATAGGAGTTGCTGAGCTATTATGGCAGATAGGTACCATAGATGAGAGGGAATTGACTAGGAAGGGCACATTTTTTCCAATAGTCACTGTAGCCCATGATTTTGTTTTTGTAAGGAAAGGTTGGAAACATCTGAACTTTTTTTAGACAAATATAACATGGCAGAATCTCATGCTAGATTTATTGATCTTGAAGGTTTCTATGATATCTTCAGGGAGAGAATAAAAGCTTCTTACATGATCCAACAAGTCTATTATCTTGAAGATGTGATTAGAAACATTTTCACCTTACAAGAACAAGAATTGAGAAAAGAAAAGTGGATGGTGTTTAGAAAAACTCTTGAATTTATTAATGCTTTTGATCGCCACTATGACCCATTGAAAGAAAAGAAATACTAGGGAGCCAAGATGAAGGCCTTGATGAATAATTTTTCTGAAATAACACAGGCTATGAATGAAAAAAGGGCTACATATGTTAAGGCATACCTAGACAAGGCTACAGAAGTGCAGAAAATAATTAATAGTAAAAATATAGTATCTCCTAGCCAATATACCTTGCAGAAAAGGTTAGGTTATGTAATGATTCAGAGTATGCAATAGGGTCCTCTTCATCAAGGAAAAAGACCAGGAAGTCCATCTACAACCAGTGCTCCAAAAAGGTAGAAGTTAGAACAGGGATCTTCTTCTTCTCTTCCAAAACAATACTCCCTGAGCCAATCCCCAATCAGGATAGATGATGAAGCATCTTTAGGGGAACAATTAAGAAAAATTGGAGGAGAAGGGGATATAATTGTTACTTCCATAGATCTGGAGATTGGGGAACCACAAGAACCCTCTACACCATCCTTGGAGCTTACTGTTGCTAACTATAAAGGTAAGGAAATTGATCCTATAGTTGCCCAAGCCTCTGAGAGGTTTGTCAATGATGAAAATTTTGTGAAATCTAGAGCATTTGCACAATTTTTGTGGAGGCTGAATATAGGCAATTTTGAAAATACTTGTAAAAAAATAAAAGCAGAGCAACTAGATAAACTAGACTCTTTTATTAAAGAAGAGGTAAAATCTAAAATTTTGAATGATTTTGCCTAATTTACACCTAAGGCTGGGAGGCAATTAGTTAAACAATCAGGAGTCCTTATCTTACATGAATGGGATATAGTGAATGCTATGGTTTTTGATTCAGTAAGAAAACAAAAGGATGTCCAGTTACAAATTTAAGAAGAGAAATTACAGGCTCATAGAGGAGTCAAATTTAGTGATGATTACCAAGCCCTTGTAATTTGGTCAATTGAGAAAAGGGATAAAACTAAGATGCAGGAAATCTCTACTACAGAACATACTAGTACATTGACAGTATACAGGGCTAGTGAAGTAAGTAGCAAGCAAATAATGGGAATGGCCTCAAAAGTGCTAAAATTTGGTGGTTTTGTATCTAGCAAGGAAGAAGATAGATTTACCCAACTCAATGCTAGATTTGAAGAAGTTTTAAAAGCATATGAGGAAAGGGGTATATAGATACAGTCACTGGAAAACAAAGTGTCCCAAATGGAGAAGATACTTGGGAAGAGAAAAGTTGGAGAATCCAATGCACCTAGAATTGCCTACCCTCCATAGTCATTTGTTGGAGCAACCCCTATTGTTGAAATACCAGACACCCCTAAAAGGCCCCAATTCTATATTGCAGAGGAGTTTGAAGAAGAAAAAACCAAATTACATGAGTTGTAGGTAGAATTAAAGAATCAATATGAAGGAAAATTGAAGCAGGGTGTGATGTATTTAAGGGATAAAATACAATGGTCAACCTTCTTTGATCAGTTTACAAGAATTACAACTCTCATGGATGAGTTGAATAGAGATGAGGTTAAATTAACTCATCTAGCATAGAAGTGGAGGGAGAGAAACAATGATATCACATTCATGTGTATATCTGCCATCCAAATGCCTTGTCATCAAGTAGAGAAAATTTTTGATTTATTAAATAAGCTAGTAGATTTTGATGATAAAAGGGATTCTTTGCAAAAAATATTAACACATTTTTTTTCCAAGTATATTGCTGAAAAATTCATTTTATTTCCTTGTGCTTTAGAATATGTTGACACAATAAAGGAAAAAGAAAAGTGGAAAAAAGAGTTAGATGAAATATTTTATGAAAGGATCAAGAACATCATGAGTGAAATTGGTCACTAGTTTTGGGCAAGGACAAATGAAGAGTTGGTAAAGATACAATTATTTTATAATTCCATCAGAAAAGAGCTTGATGATTTAGAGGAATTGGAAAATTCTTTAGTGGTTATACAAAGAGAGGCTCTAAATTTTTTTTGGCCAGATGATGCTACTTATAATGAATGGAAAAATTAGTTCTTAGTACAAATGTCAGAAGATGATGCGGAGGAAGATGCAAAGGTAAAAGTTACCCTCATAGTTAGTAATGAAGACATGGAAAATCCCTAGATCAAAGTAAGTTTGCAGGTAGTTGAAGATGATACATCACTTTTTAACGTTATGGCCACTTACTCTGAGGATGAAGAATAAATGAAGAATCAGATCATATTTTCTTGTCTCAACAATTGACAAGCATAACAGAAAGGGACCCACCAAGGAATGTTTGATGTAATAGCCTTTCTATTATTTTCTTTTGTCTTTTATGACACATCTATGTCAGTATCTTTTAGAGGACACCTGTCACTTTCTTTTACCCTGAAGCTTGTTGCATCTCACACTATTTAAGTGAGATTCCAAAGCTAAAGAATGGTTCGATTTCTATTCTTCTAAGTAATATCCTTAATTTGTCTTTGGTCCAAATTTTTGAAAGCAAATTCATGATGTATTTTCTCTGTCAATTCTCTGAGGATACATGAGTATAGAGTGAGTTGTATTTCTTTCTGAAGGTCATTCTGAGTCTATTGTAAATGGTATACAATTTTCAAAGAAAATAAATACAAATTGTGAACTATCCCCATATCATTCTTTTTTGAATCTTGTCTCCTTTTTATTACTGGGTTATCTTGACATTGTATAAGTAAAGGCCTGTGTAATTGAATGCAATCCAATTAGGTTGTATATCTGTTTATCATTGCTATTAATTCAATGGATTAAATAAAAGCTTTGGTAAATATGGTAAGGTTTCTTCAGTAGTAGAAAGGGTTTTGAATGATGAATTCTGATAAGAATTGCGGATAGAATTTGTTGTAAGGCAACAAATTAGATCTGAGAATTTGCTATAGACTCTAAACCCCAATGGATTAGGCTTTGATCAAATTGACTTAGCTAAAGGAGAAATATATCATAAATGATTATCAAAATGCAGCATCAAATCAAATTTTACTTTTATTTCTTGTAGATCTTCAAAGGTTGGTCAATACTTGTCTACATGGAATGTTTTAGCTTCAGTTAGCCACTATTGTTGAAAACATCTGCAGACCTATAGAAGAAATTTTGGCCATATCTGTTATATGGGATGTGTTTATCAAGTTATTAAGAATTATGTATGTGTTTGAGGATTTTGAGATGAGAATCATAATGAAACTAAAAATAATCCTCATACAGTTTTTCCAGTCTTGAATCATCCCTAGGTATACCACCCTAGTTTTGCAGAGCCAAAAGAGTAGAAAACCACCTTTGGTTTTGTTGAAGTTGGGTCCAAATGTTTTACACATGCAATTGTTAATAAGAATTGGCTGACCTTTAGATTGTATGAGTATTATCATCTTGGTATTAAGCATTTTGTTGCTTAGTGGTTTTAAGCCTTTTAAAGCACTAACATAGACTATGACTTGGGTCCTTGTGACTCGATTTGAACTTCTTGCAACTTAGTGTCTAAGGAAGACTTTGGAGTAGAAGTCTCATTATTGACTAATGTGAATGACAATGTATCAGGTTCAATGTAAACAAATCTCCTATAATCTTCTGGTTCCTTTTTGCTTTCTTCTTTAGTCCTTTCTACAAACTCATCAATTCTCACATGTGCACTTTCTATGATTTTGTGAGTAGACAAATTTAAACATTTATATGCCTTGCTTTTGTTGGAGTATCCTAGGAATATACCTCCATCACTTTTTACATTAAATTTTCCTTTACTAGATTCTTTCAGGAAATAACATTTACTCCCAAATACTTTCAAGTAACTTACATTCAGTTTATGGCCATACCATAATTCATAAGGAATTTTATATGAGTCTTTCTTTTACTGTACTCAGTTCAAAGTATGAACTGTAGTGCTGATAGCTTCCTTCTAGTATTTGATAGCAATGTTCTTTTCAATCATTACAATCCTTGCACAATCCATGATGGATTTGTTTCTCCTTTTATCTATTCCATTCTACTTGGGTGTTCCAGGGGCTGATACCTATCTTTTGATTCCTCTTTCAATGCAAAAATTGTTGAATTCATTTGAGATGAATTCACCACCTCTATCTAATCTTAAGAATTTTAGTCTTTTCCCTATTTCTTTCTCTACTATTGTCAAATACCATTTGAATTTCTCAAATGCTTTTGACTTCTCTCTTAAGTACATAATAGTCAATGTTCTAGAGTAGTCATCAACAAAAATAATACAAAATTTTTCTCCATCATAGCTTTCTATTCCAATAGGTCCACACAAATTAGTATGCACAATTTCCATGATATCTTCAGATTGATAGTTTTTTCTTTTAAAACTAGTCTTTCCCATTTTGCCAATTTGATAGTTCTTGCATAAACCAACATCTAGTTTCTTCAAACTAGGAATGCCTCTTACTTTGTTGAATTTTCTAATTTTCACAATGTTATCAAAATTTACATGACATAACCTTCTGTGCCATAACTAACTTTCTTCAACTTAAGAAATAAAACATGAGCAATCACCAAGATCAAGATAAAATAGGTTACCTTTTGTTTGTTTGCCTGATCCAATTAGTCTTCCCTTCTAATCCAACAATCTTGCCTTGCCATGCATTAATTCCTCCTTGAATCTAATGTTGATTAGTTGAGCCACACTTAATAGATTATGTTTTAGTCCTTCAGCTCAATAGGCATTGTCACATACAAGTTCTTTGGTTAATGCGATTTGACCTTTCCCATTTATACAACAAGGTTCATTGTTTCCAAATCTTACACTTCCTCCATCATAATGTTCAAAATTTCCAAACTTTTTTTAATCTCTAGTTATATGATGTGAACATCCAATATGTATGATTCATGTATCATCTTTTCTAACATGAGAGATATGTGTCATCTTATCTCCTTCATCATTAGATTCATCTTTTACAACAATGTAAACTATTTCATCTTCACTATTATCTAAATCCTTACCCATAAAACAATTTTTTTTACCTTTGTCCTTGTACGAATTATGACCTTCGAAATCCTTTTTGTCTTTGTACTTGTGACTCTTCTTTTCATCTTTATGTTTGTTTGGGCACCTAGCAGCAATATGACCAACTTTTTCACATGAAAAACATATTAAGGGAACTTTACCTTTGTGTATTTCTCTACCTCTAGATATTTCCTTGCAAGGAAAGCTTCAACAAATTCAAGATCACTATCAGAACTTTCCTCTAATTCTTCTTCACTTTCTGATTGAATGTCCTTTATTTTCTTTACTTTCTCCTTAAGTGAAAGCTTGGCTTCAAATGTAGATTCAATATTCTTGGAAGCTAGAACATAATTGTCATAGTTGTCTAGCTCAAAAGCTATTAATATTCCTAGTAAGGTATCCAAAGTTATCTTATGATTTGTCTCACACCTCCTTTCTTGAATAACAAATAATCTAATTGTATAGATAAGAAGAAATCTTCTAAGAAGTTTACTTACAATAGTTTCTTCCTTAATTTCTCTTCCAGATGCTCTAATTGCACTAACACTTGCTTTGATTCCTCTCACATATTTGGAAACATTTTCATCTTCTCTCATTCTCATCTGATCAAACCGTCCTCTAAGGCTTTTTGCTTTGGCTCTTTTCACATTGTCATCACCACCACAGATTTCCTTTAGCTTGTCCCACATTTCAAAAGTAGTTTATAGTCATTGATCTCATTAAATTCTTCATAGCTAAGAGAAGATGCAATATCTATCATCATGGTGTTATGGTTCTTTTTCTTAGTAATATCTCTAATAGATATTGTACTAGTAGGAGTTGTGTACTCTTCATCAAGGTATCTAAAGCCTGAATCACTGATGGAAGCCAAATGAAGTCTCATAAGTCCTTGCCATGCTGAAAAGTTGTCTCTATTAAGCTTTAGAATTTTTCTCATGTAAGACATCTTGATCTTTAGCTTAGGTCCTTGAAACCTTTCCTGCAAGCACCAAAAGCTCTGATACCAATTGTTGGAAATATAGATGGAGTAACTAAGAAGGAGGGGAAGGTGAATCAGTTACCACAAAAATAATTCCTAGATCCCTTAGATGTCAACAATAAAATTTGGACTTAGAAAACTGATTGCAACTGTTACTTGGTAAACACACTAAAAATATTGTAACTTGGTAAACGTAGAGTGTGAATTACTTTTATCAGATCTTAGGATATTACCAAGAATTAATCTTGCAAGTATAACAGAAATAACATGAACACATGAGACACTAGATTTAATGTGGAAACCCAATATGGGAAAAATCTCCAATGTAACTAGTTATTTATTTTCACTCTTCTAAAGTGAGCCCTGCTAGGAGCCAACCTGGTTAAAGGTTACAAAACACACTATTAGGTATGACTTTGTTAGAGGATTTAATCACCCTATAAGGAGTGGACTTGTAACAGGTCTTAAAAAAATTCAATGGAACTATTAACTTGTTATAGGATTTCCAACTAGATGTTAAACCGACTCTATTAAGAGATTTTGGATCACTGCTACAACGATAAGAAAGTAACAATGAAATGACCTGATTGCGACAAAACTAAATTGCTGATTACAAATCTCTATTTTGCCTAATACTATATCCTTCTTGATCAAATATTACTTTGCTACTCCACAAGGATATCTAACCATCCTTCAAGTTTTCTCACACACCTTCCTCCTCAATCAATCAATAACTTGCATAAATACTGAAAATCACAACTTGACCTTATATTTATATCATTTAGATTGTCAAGTTGGCTCAATACAAATTAAAATGACCAATAATCATTACCATAGTTGGCTGGGATCAATACTTGAAATAATTAAACTTCATATCCCAAATCAACAAAATCCTTTGATAGCTAACCCTACTCGGTAGACACTAGTTCTAAGACGATTTCTTATTTTGACCAATAGACACTTGGTTAACACTACAAACTTGCAAAATCCTTTGGCAACTGAGTGAACTCAGTTAATGCTAACTCTGATCAACCTTTCATTTTTAACCATGAGAACTCAGTTAACACTAATTTCTACCATAATTTCCTTTTACACTTGAGTGAGCTTGGTAGACACTATCTTCGCAGAGTAATCTCCAAGACTGCTTGGTAGATAAAGAAAATTTTCTTGCTGACCAAGTGAGCTTGGTAAGCACTGATTAAAAACTAATATGACATTTGTGTAACATCAAAGACAACGCACAATTCAATAATTGTATCCAATAGAAACAACCCAAAAAATAGAGACTTGCCCAAAAATAGAGCAATAAATCACTCAGAGTAAATCATCAACACACACCTTTTTCAATAGACAAAGCTTCTTTCTTTAAGGTAGAAATAGACCTGAAAAACTATGGATCAAGCTAGAGAAGTTAAAGGATAGATTGATCAACTTGGAGTCGTATTTCATGTCCTTTTTTAATATTGAGGTCAAGGTAATGCATGTTGCTACAACTACCCTCCAACTCCTACAATAGCACAAGGAGAAGGGGGAACACAAAGAGGAGGAGGATGCAAGGAAGTTGTATCGATTCTTGGTTGATGGTTGGATAGATGTGTTGCTATCTAAGCCCAACCAAGAGGGATAAAAGGATTGAGGTATTTTCCTCTTTCTATTATTTTTATTTTTATTTTTATTATATTTTATTGCCCTACTTTAAACTCTCAAGTCTGTTGTGCCTAGATTTGTAACAATTACATTATTTTTTTAATGGATATTATTATGAACTTCCCTGATACTATGATTAGTCTAGTTTTTAACATAGTGTAGATAGTTTTATTTTTTCTATCTTTAGGACCTAGCTTGATAGTAGGTTGTTGGTTCATCACTAGGATTTTTATATTAAATATGGGTTTATAGTCTGATGATTGTGGGTTTGTGAGTTGTGATTCTATTGATAGTGACTTTGTGACTAAGTCTATCTATTTTGGGCCAATCATCCAAATTTTGACTTCTTTTGAATATCAAAGACATCATTTTCATTTAGTTATTATTATTTTTACACTTTTTAATTATCTTAGACAATCAAAGAAAAATGAAGAATATGAAATGCTTATTGTTTGATTGAAAAGAGAACTAGGCAATTACAACATAAGTGATCTTTCTAATTATGGCATGTTAAAAATGCTACAACTCCAACATGGTAAAGATGAAATACTTTGGCTTTTCTTCTTTAAAAATATGTTTTTGAATCAAGGAACATATATTTAAAACAACCAAAAGCCTAGATCACAATGGTAATTTGTGAGCCTCTCATATAGGTACTCTTAGGTTTGATTTTGCTTGAACTATTCACATAAAAATAGCTAATTACCACAAGTAATAATAACTGATCTAGGCTTCAGCCCATTAGATCAAGATCATGCTATAAAGAATATTGTTTTAAAAGAGCAAAAGTGACTCAATTTGTGCATAAAGACAAACATATGGGAATTTTGTATTGATTACATTATGGTTTGATCACTTAATCATATCCATATAAATTATCAAATTAATTGATGAGGGAGATTTTGGAGGTTGAAAAAATTATTATGCTTTATGAAATATGTATTTATTATAGACATGTGTACAATAGGTATCATTAACAGGGTTTTGCTTCAAATTCCTAGCCTCCTTCATGGATTATATCTAATGGATTCTAGTTTTTTTATTAAACTATTTGTTGCTTTTTCAGAAGATTATTGACAATGTTTTTGAATTTTATTTTATAAATAAGTATCGATATATACACATATATTATGAAAAAGATTCAAACAAGTTCACTGCACTTCTATGTTTTTTCTTCCATGCAGATTAACATTGCCATTGTTAGAATCATCATCATCATATTCACATCAATTGAAAAAATTAATAATTGAATTAAAATACTTTAGAATGTGCTACTTTGCCCATATGTCTCCCACACCATCACATTCCCCACTTGTCATTTCACACAAGAACCTGGAAAGAATGATGTATACAAGTTAGGAGTGTACCTTGATAATCAAATTAAATTATTCTTATTGCATGACTTGTCTATTAGATAATGACAACATTGAAGAAAAGCAAAAAAACCAAGATTGTGAAAACAATCTTTTTTTTTCTATTTTAGAAAAAGAATAGTCTTTATCTTCAAAAGGAAAATTTAAGTTTTTGAGGAATAAATCAAGTTTTATTCTATGTTGAGAAGTTTTTCTATTATCTTCATGAGGATATATCATTCTTCTTCTATGAAGGCAAAAATATAAGAATTTCTGAATAGAAATATTGTGATAGCAACTGTGAAGTTCAAGATGTAATGAGTTTCTTCTAAGCAATAAGAATACCAATACTTGCCCAGTGGATGTTTCCTTGACATATTGTCAAGCTTTTACCATGTATATCTATGTATTTTCATTTCTCTTGTTATTTTTATTTATTTCTCTTATTGTTTATTTGCATCTAACTTGTGCTGTAAAGTATATTATTTTTGGGTAATGCTTCCACTTCAACAAAAAGTGGTATCAGAGTAATTTCTTTTTTACAATAGCTATGTTACTATTTGGTGTTGAAATTTTTGCAGCATCAAATGGAAAAGGTTTTTAATGCAAGATTTCAGGTGGAGAAATTTAATGGAAAAAATAATTTTGAGGTATGGAAGCTTAAAACACATGACTTGTTAGTGCAGCAAGGATTGCATAAGGCATTAGCTAGAAAGTCAAAGAAACTGGCAAATATGTCAGAGGATGATTGGAAAGATTTGGATATGAGACCCCTAAGCATGATCTGGTTGTGTTTGGAAGATGAAGTTCTTTTCAATATTGTTGAAGAAGATATAGCTGCATGTTCATGGGGTAGAATGGAGAGTCTTTATATGAAAAAATCCTTGAAAAATCAAATCTACTTGCAGAGGCAACTTTATAGCCTGTGAATGAAGGAAAGTATACAAATTGTTGATCATTTGAATGACTTCAATACTCTAATTTATCAATTGCATAGTATGGATGTAAAAGTTGATGATGAAGATAAAGCAGTTACAATATTATGTTCTTTGCTTGAATCCTAGAATGACTTAGTTACTTCTATTAGTTTTAGTACAGCTGATTCCCTTGAATTTTATTCTATTATGGGAGCTTTGTTTTTTGAATAGGTGCGAAGGAAGTACAATATAAAAACCTCCACACTAGAAGAAATGGTGGCTAGACATCATTCCATAGAAAAAGGGGAAGGTTTGAGAGATAAATCTAGATCCAAATCAAGAGGCAAAAAGAGTAAGGGAAAATGTTGGTATTGTAATAAAGTAGGGCATCTCAAGAAAGATTGTTGGAAAAGAAAAGAAGAAAATGATGAATCCAAAAAGGAAGAATTCCTAGCTAAGGCAAAAAAATTCAGGTATGGTTGGTGAAGTGTTATCTATTTGTAATATCTTACAAAGTCAAGATGACTAGATTTTAGATTCTAGAGCTTCTGATCACATGTGCCCACATAGGAGTTGGTTTTCTTCTTACCAACTTATCGATGGAGGTGTTGTTTTTATGGGAATTAATGGTTCATGTAAGACTATTGGGATTGGGAGTATAAGAATTAAGATGTTTGATGGTATTGCAAAGACACTAACAGGGGTAATCCATGTACCCGAACTAAAAAAGAATTTAATTTGCTTGGGCGTTTTGGATTCTGATGGTTATAAATTCTCTTGTCAAGGTGGATTTATTAAACTATCTAAGGGAATTTTAGTGGTGGTGAAGGCTGCAAAAGTTGGAAACCTTTATAGGCTAGAAGGAAGTATAGATGTAAATCATTGGTCAATGGTATCTAAGGAAAGTGATGAATCTACTTGTTTATGGCATCAACGATTGGGTCATATGAGCAAGAAAGGGTTAAAGGTACTGGTAAATCATAAGTTTCTTCCAAACTTGAAATCTTTGAATTTGAATTTTTGCAAGCATTATGTCTTTGTAAAGAAATGTAGATAGAAGTTTAAATCTAGTAGCCATACAAGCAAGTCTAGACTATATTCATTCAGATGTTTGGGGTCCATCCCCTATAGTTTCTTTTGGAGGAGCATCATATTTTGTGACATTTATAGATGACTACTCAAGAAAAGTATAGGTCTCTTTTACTAAATATAAAGCTGATGTTTTGGTGTATTCAAACAATTTAGAGTTTTTTTTGAAAAGAGTACAGGAAAATCAATCAAGTATTTGAGAATAGATAATGGAGGTGAGTTCACATCTTTAGAGTTTGAGAACTATTGCAAAGAAGTTGGGATCATAAGGCATGAAACCATAGTTTAAACTCCTCAAAAAAATGATGTTTCTAAACACATGAATAGGAATCTTCTAGAAATAGCAAGAAGTATGCTCGGTAATGCCAAATTGCAGCAAGAGTTGTGGGAAAAAGAAATTAATACAACATGCTATATGGTAAATCACTCACCATCAATTGCAATAGATTACAAGATTCCTAAATAGGTATGGAAAGGTCATTCATGTGATTTTTCAAATCTAAAAATATTTGGTTGTGATGCTTATGCTCTTGTTTCTAAAAATTAGTGTTCTAAGTTAGACCCAAAATCCAAGAAATGCTCCTTTGTTGGCTATGGTGATAGAGTTAAGCGATATAGATTGTGGGATCCTACCACCCTTGAAATCATCATTAGTAGAGACATAGTATTTGATGAATCCTCTTTGGAAAAATTAGATTTTGTAGAAAATAATTTGGAATAGAAAGAAGTACCACACTATCAACAAGTTTAGTTGGAAACTCATCCGTCTATAGAAGAAAAAGAGCAAGAAGATCTCTCTAAAGAAGAAGATGCAGATTTAAAAAATATATAGGAAACTATAGAAATACCACAACCATCTCTTCGAAGATCTACACAAGTTAAGAATCCTCCTAAAAGGTATGATGATTTCATTTCATCAGTTGCTTTGACTTGTAATGATGGGGAACCAAGTTGTTATCAGGAAGTAATGAGTAATGCTAAATGGAAAATAGCAATAAAAGAAGAAATGGATTCCTTAGAGAAGAATAAGACATGGGACCTAGTAAAACTTCGAAAGGGTAGAAAGGTTGTTGGTTGCAAGTGGGTCTACAAACTAAAGAAGGGTGTTGATGATAAAAATGAAAGGTACAAGGCAAGGCTAGTAGCAAAAGGATATTCTCAAAAAGAAGGTATTGATTTTCATGAGGTTTTTTCACCAGTTGTTAAGCTTGTTTCTATTTGGACTGTATTAGGATTAGTTGCATTACTTAATCTTGAGTTAGAGCAACTAGATGTTAAAACAACATTTCTAAACACACACACACACACACACACATATGGAATAACTAGAAGAATTTGTTCAAGATCACAATAGAAAATTTGTTTGTAAACTCAAGAAATCATTGTATGGCCTGAAACAATCACTTAGGCAATGGTACAAGAAGTTTGATTCCTTCATGGTGAGCCTAAACTTTGTAAGAAGTGAGTATGACCATCGTTTTTACTTTAAAAGTTTAGAAAATGGCTTATTCATTATCCTGGTATTATATGTTGATGATATAGTTGTAGCAAGTAAAAGCATGGTTGAAATTAATAAGTTGAATGCTCAGTTGGCTAGGACATTTGATATGATGGATCTTGGAGTAGCAAAACAAATTTTGGGTATATAGATACATAGAGACAGGGAACATGGTAAACTTTTCTTATCAAAGAAGAAATATATGGAGAAGATTCTCATCAGATTCAGTATGAAAAATGTTAAACCTGTTAATATCCCTTTGGCTTCCCATTTTAAGCTTTCTTCAAGTTTATGTCCTAGTACTAAGGAAGAAAAGGATTATATGTCTCGTGTACCTTATGAAAATGTAGTAGGAAGTTTAATGTATGTGATGGTATGTACAAGACTAGATATTTCACATGTAGTGGGGGTTGTCAATAGATACATGGAAAATCTAGTTAAAGAGCATTGGGTAGTAGTGAAATGGGTCCTTCGATATCTTAGAGGCACAAGTAATTATTGTATCACCTATAACAATTGTAGCGATTCAACATGTGGTTATGTTGATTATGATTTTGCAAGTGATTTGGACAAAAGGAGATTTGTAGAAGTTGATGAAATGGAATTTCACAGCTCACCAAGATCACCTATATGCAAATAGCCTGTTGAAGGGAAACCAAAGAAGGAAGAGGTGGAGCTTGGAAAAACTAAACAGACTGAGAGAGAAGATATTGCAACAATGAAAAAGAATTGCAATACAATATGCCTTGAAAAAAGAGTTGAGAAATACAATGAGAGGGACCAAATATAATGGCCTAAAGGAAAATTCTAGAACATGCTAGAAGATTCTAGGAGATAAGAATGACAACTAAGCATACATCCACAAAAGGAAGAATGTCCTCAATCAAGGTGAGAGGATAAGTATGACTAGATAGGAATAAACATCTGTGTTGTCTACAACTCATCAAAAACTAGGGAGGAAACATGGGAGCGCAAGTTCAAATTTTGAATCTAGAGACGGGCGAGAAATCACAGGGAGGTGGATCTCGTTCACTAGGCACGCAGGAGGCGATCTAGGCAGGCAGCGGAGAGGAATCAGGAGATGGGGACCCACATGAGGACATACCAGGGAATCTCCCAAAGAAATGGGCCTCACTCTTTGGTGTCAAGTCATCTGGTAAGTCCTCTTTCCCTCTGGTTAAGGTTGTGTCAGGTCTCGAAAAGGGCTCTTGCATGATTGCTATTCTAGATGAGATTGTTGGCCACATCATTGCCTCTATGGCCTCAATGCTCATCAAGAATTTTATTGGCCTCAGACCAAATATTGAGGTGGTTCGGGCCCAAAATTTGAAAAAATGGAGCTTGAAAGGTCAGGTCAGTGTCACTACAATGGCTAAGGGTTTTCTCTCTTTTCAGTTCACCTATCAAGAGGACATGGTTGATATTCTATGTGAAAGCCCCTAGAGCTTTGGGAGGGCCACCCTGATGCTTCAAAAATGGTCATCCAAACTAGACTTAAATGAATCATTCCTTCAACAAGCTCTAGTATGTGTCAGACTCCCTGAGTTACAATTGGAGTTCTAGAATGAGGATGTCTTTAAGGGGGTGGCTAGCTCTTTCAGAGAGCTTCTCTCCATCGACCCTATTATAGCTTTTAAGAGTAGGCTAACCTATACGAGGATCTACATAGGTGTAAGGGAAGGGGATGACATGCCTAAAGTGGTATGTTTTCAATCCAAACTTGCCACTCATATCTAGCAGTTGGACTTTGAGAGTGTCCCTTTTGGGTGTTTTCACTATCTAAAAACTAGTCACAAGACTTTTCAATGCCTGAAAGCTAATATTTCCAAGAATAAGAATCCTCCCTCTTCTACTCAAACAAGGATGAAGAAAGTGTGGAAAAAGAAGACCATTGAACAAGGGTAGAAGGACCTTTCTCTGCAGACCCAAAAAGTAGCAGATGCTCCTAAGATGAATCAGCAAGAGCTTCAAGGTAGGTCAAGAAAAGAAGGGGAGTCAGTCAAGTTAGGATCGAGTTCCTCTTTATCTTTAAATGCCTTCCAACTGATTGAGGATGACCAGGTCAAGGAAAGGACCCTCATACCTAGAGAAGAGGAAGGAAAGGTAGCCTCACAGAAAGGATTTTAGGAATTTGGAATGGACAATTTCCCCAGTGAGGAAGAGCCAAAAATAGGATCCTTAGAGGAGGTAAAGGAAAGAGAAAGTAAGGAAATTATCATCTTTCTAGACCCAGAGGAAAATTTGGTTTCCACTAGAGAAGCAGCGTCTAGAACAGGAAAAAATGAGGACTTGTTGAAAGATCTAGACCAAAGGGTAGATCTTCTCAGCACCCCAAAGAATGGTAACAAGGCTTATAGATCCTTGAAGTTTGAAAAGAAGGGAGAGACACTTAGGAAGTATCAAACAAGAGATCCATCTAAGGCTTCTCCCGTGGTGACCAAGAGTAGCTACAAACTAAATGTGGGCTCTACTATCAAAGTAGGAAGAAAATCAGAGAGGGAGTCTAGAGAGGAGGAGACAAAAAGATGCTTGGCGAATGGGTACCAAAGCACTCTGAAGGATTTTTCTAAGAATAAAAAATGAAGATCATCTCATGGAATATTAGGGGCCTAAATGGTTCCCATAAACAAGAAATCATAAGGAATCTGATTAGAGACCAGAGACCTAACATTTTGATGATCCAAGAAACAAAAATGAAAAAGGATTCTTTTAGAAATATCAAGTTCAGTAAGCTGATGAGCAAGGAGGCTTTGGACTCAAATGGAGCCTCTAGGGGTCTGCTGACATTATTGAAGAGAAAACTATTCAGGGTGAATTCTGTCTTCAATGAAGCTAACATTCTTTTTTGTAAAGTATTCCATATCCATTCTAATAAATTTTGGTTTTTGCTCAATATTTATGCTCCCAATAACAAGAGAGATAGAAAGTCCTACTGGTCTAGAGTAGAAGGGCTAGTATAGAATAGTAACATGAAGAAAGGAATCATTATGGGAGACTTTAATACACCTCTTTTGGACAAGGAGAAGAAGGGTGGTTTGACTCAAGATTGGGATAGCAAGCATGGCATTTCTAACTTCATCAATGGATTAGCTTTTCTAGATCTGGACCTAATGGGAGGTGACTTCACTTGGTCCAATAAATGCATAGGCAAGGATTGTATTTAGGTTAGACTAGATAGAGCTCTCATTTCTCCTAATTGGTTGTAGTATTCCTCTTGTAAGTTATCTCTTTTGCATAGAGTTAGGTCTGATCACTCCCCCATCTCCCTCTTGATTATTCCTTTTGATCCCTCCAGACCTCCTCCCTTTTTTTTTGAGAAAATGTGGACTTCTCACCCTAACCCTCTAGAAAGAATTAAGGTCTGGTGGAGTATAGATGTGGAAGGCACTGCAATGTTTAGGGTGGCTAGAAAAATTAGTAATGTAAAAAGGATGGTAAAAGCTTGGAATAAGTTAGATTTTGGTCATTTATTCTCTCTTAAGGAGGATCTATCTACTAATCTCTCTTCTATCCAAGCCTCCATTTAGGAAAATGGGTATGATGCCTCGAATAGGGATGAAGAGCTATCCATCCTATCTGATTTACATGATATCATTAGCAAAGAGGAAAATTTCTAGAGACAAAGTTCTAGAATCAACTGGCTCAAGGAAGGAGACTAGAACTCAAAGTTCTTCCATTCATCCACTCTTAAGAATAGAGCAAATAAGAGGATTTCTAGTCTAAAGAAAGACTAGGGAGTGTTGACTAAGGAAGAAGATATTTCAAATGAAGTTGTTTCTTTTTTCTCTTCCCTACTGTCTTGGGATCCTTTTCTCTCTAAAGTGGATCAGGATGACATGGTTTCTTGTATCCCTCAGATCCTCTAACCACACCATAATAATTAGCTCTGGGTCATTCCTTCCATTTCTGAAGTTAGAGATGCTCTTTTTCCCCTTTTGGAAGATAAATCACCTAGACTTGATGCTTTTCCCACCTTCTTTTTCCAAATGTACTGGCCCATCATTATGAAGGATGTCATTAAGGTAGTTTAGGAATTCTTTGGAGCCAAAAGTATTCTAAAGGAAATTAATTCTACATTCTTAGTTCTTATTTCCAAAGTTCTAGGAGCTAACACTCTGGATAAGTTTAGACCCATCAATTTATGCAACTCATTTTATAAGATCATCTCAAAGGTGCTCACTTCGAGGCTACTTAAGCTTCTCCCCCTAATTATTTCTTAGCAAGAATCTAGTTTTGTCCCGAGTAGATAGATTCTAGATTCTATTATTATGGTGCATGAAGTGATTCACTCTATGGAAGCTGGAAAGAGAGAAGGGATGTTACTCAAACTAGACATGTCCAAAGCATACAATCGGGTGGATTGGTCTTTTCTGGAATTGGTGTTGAAAGCTTTTGGCTTTAATGTCAATTCATGTAGGCTAATTTCTCAGCCGGTCACCACCCCTTCTCTAGCTATTTTTGTGAATGCATCTCTCTCCGATTTCTTCAAATCTACTAGAGGCCTATGTCAAGGGGATCCTCTATCACCTATACTTTTTATTATTATGGTAGAATGCATTGGTAGACTCATGGAGAAGAAAAAGAAAGAAGGGAGGATCAAAGGTTTTAAAGCTTCTTCCAAATGCACCCCCTTTATGCATCAACAATTTTTTGATGACACTATTATGGATGGAGAGGACTTGATCAACACAACAAAGGCTATGAAAGACACTTTTGACACCTATTCTAGAGGATTGAGGCAACTCGTCAATTGGGACAAAAGCTCTATTTTCTTTATCAATACTATGGAGGAAAGACAAAAAATAATCTCTATCAGGTGGGGAAGCTTCCTTCTACCTACCTTGGTGTCCCCTTGGGAACGACCCCATCTGACTCCTTCTAGAGTGACATCATGGATAGGTTTAGTAAGAAGCTCGCTGGTTAGAAAGTTGGAATTCTTAGCCAAGCTAGAAAATGTTAACTAGTTAAATGCATCCTCCAAAACTTGCCGTTATATGCTCTGAGCCTTTTCACCATTCTGGTGAAATATGCTAAGAGGATGGAGAAAATCTAAAGGCATTTTATATGGATGGGAATTGAAAGGAAGAAAAATTACCCCCTTGTTGCTTGGGACAAAGTTTGCCTCCCTAAGATGAAAGGAGGTCTGGGAATCAGGAAGCTCACTCACCTCAATAAGGCCCTCCTGGCAAAGCAAATCTGGTGCATCTTTAGTAACATAGGGGAATGGAGAGACACAATAGTAAATAAGTATATAAAAAGGCTCTCTATTTAGTTCACCTTATTCAGTGAGGATATCCCAAGAGTCTCTAATGTTTGGAATGGTTTCTTAAAAGCCAAGGACTTGGCTAACTCAAAAGTCTCCTTGAAGCTAGGTAATGGGGATAACATTCTATTCTAGTCTGACTTTTGGATTTCTTAGGGCCCCCTTATGAACAACCCTAACTATGGATTATGGGCTAATGATTGCATCAACCTTTATGGGCACAAAGTCAGTAATTATAGGATCAAACAGGGGTAGAAGGACCTTTCCATTATTGTAGAGGACCTCAAACTAATCATGATCATGCTTTATTCCTTATCCCTTAGCAACAATAAGGATAAACTAGTTTGGAGGGATAATGCCAATGGGATTTATTATGTTCCCTCTAGGTACTCTACTTTATGGAGCTTAAAAGAGTCTCCCTTCTGGTCGAGGGCTTGGTTCTCTGGCCTCAAACCTAAAGTCAACATGTTTTTTTGGTTGGCTCTTTAGGAAAAAACTCTCACCCAAGAAAATCTCATCAAAATAGGTCACATCATGCCCAACAGATGTGTTTAGTGTAAAGAAGAGTCAAAGATAGGTAACCATATGTTCATTCACTATTCTTACTCTAAAACAGCTTGGGGCATCCTCACCCAGGACTTAGGCCACAATTAGTACTTTCCTTCTAACCTTTTGGACTTCTTCTATCAATGGAATGACATGTTCAATGGGTCTACCTTGCAGGAATTTAGCTCCTGGATCCTGCCCCATTTTTATTGGAGCATATGGAAGGAGAGAAACAATTGGATTTTCAGAGATAGTGGTGAGCCAACTTTAGTAGTTGAGAGGAAGATCTTTAGGAAAAAAAATTTGTTAGGAAGGGGAGAGATTTTGAGAAAGGAGGTACGAAAAAGGAGAAGGAAAAAGAGAGATCAAGGAAAAGACAAGAAGCCAAGTGGCTCCTCCCCCCTGAAGGCTAGCACAAAGCCAAATTCAATGGAGCCTCCAAGGGAAATCATGGATCCTCGGGTAGTGGAGGTGTGATAAGGAATGAAAATGGAGATAGTATTGCAACTTTTTCTCTCCCCCTGGGATTCCAAACAAATCATTTTGCGGAAGCCAATGCCACATGCAATGTAGTAAAACTGGCTTTTGAAATTGGGGTTACTAATATATGGCTCAAAAGGGACTCGAATAACATTATAAAGTGCATCAATGGAAACTCACATCCATCATGGACGATTGCAAATATTATTGATGAGACTAGAGTGACCCTAGCCAAATTTAATAGAATCCACATCACTCATAATTTCTGGGAAGCAAACCTAGTTGCCGACAGGTTTGCAAATATAGGGGTCAGCACAGGCCAAAAAATGACTTGGCTTCCCAGAACTTGTTTGCTGACGGACGTTAAAATTTTGATTAGCTTGGATAAAATCTAAGGAAGTACAGAGAAAATCAAGCTTTAATTATGAATATGAAGGTGTTAAAAACTAAGTGTACTTCTCATAATAGAAGCATGGAAAATCGTAAATACAGTAATCCATTCTTCATTAACCGACACACTTTGTGGGTTGTTCTTCACATTTTATTCTGGGGAAATAACAAGGTTATCTTTCTATGTTCTTTGCTATCTCTCAGAGCTCCATTTCAATCACAGAGTGAGGAGCACATGAGTAAAGTGGGTGTGCAATGTGTAGAAATGGTTGGCGAGAGATGTAGAAAGGAGTCAGTGGGAGATTTTGAGAAATGGAGAAGTAGGCCAAAAGTGTGGTAAAATCTTGAAGAGGGTGGGGTTACCAATTATATCATGAAGCTTCATGGGTTTGATCAAGAGGTGACCAAAAGTATGGTGGGATCTTGGAAGGATGGCAGGGTGAAGGTGAATGGTATCTACTTTCGTATAACAGAGGAGGTGATTGCGACAGTCACTAAAATCCCTATTGAGGATTTCAAATTCTTTAGGGATAAGAAGCTTTCAACTAATGCAATTAGGGACTTTATGGAGAGTGAGAAGGAATTGAAGTCACAGGAAAAGATTGACACCTACTATGTCCCCAGCTCCATGAAGAAGCGATGGAGGTATGTTCTGAAAGCTGTTATCGAGTACCTTACTTTGGACAGTAGGTTTGATAGAGCTCATACCCACCACTTTTTTATTTTGAATAATTTCTAGCATAAAGCCAAAATTTCCTTTCCATATTATCTATTAACCTCAATGAGCAAGGCGGTGGACAACTTCAAAAAGAAGCCCATCACAAACTCGGCTCTGCACGAGGGGCTGGTACTACTTATCCATGAGCACTTCAAGGATCAAACTATAAGCATCACCCCCCCTTAGGCAAAGAATGTGGAGTCTAGTAGTTATAGTTACTCCTTTGATTTAGATGAAATTTAGAGCCTCATCTCTGAGAAAGGAGGGATCTCTTCTTTGGGAGAGTTTGGAGGAAGTGCACTCTCAATTTGAGGAGGTTTCTGTGCTCCCCCTATCTCTTGTCCATCTCCAACCTAAGGAACAGAAAAAGGAGAAAGTTGGGTATGTGGAAGGGGAAGTCTAGACCAATGATAGGAGGAAAGTGTGGATAAACTTCAATGTCAAGACTTTGAAGATGGGCATCTTCAAGGAGGCCATGAACCCCCAAATCCTTTTAAAAAATTAAGAAGATCAGCAGCTAGAAGAACTCATTGACTCAGCGATTGTGGCTATTTTAGACAAAGCTAGGGAGATAGGGATGAACCTCTTGAATAATGATCATAACAATATGATTGACAACTTTAGATCAATCAAATGACTTTTCCACGAGCTGGAGGAGGTTAAAGATCAGGTGAAACATATTGAGGCAACAAGAAAAGGGATGGATGTTAATAGGAGAATGGAATTGGTTGACAGGCTCAGTCTAGCAAAAAAAAGGATTCATAACTTGGAGAACTACAATCAAAACCTTGTGAATTAGATGTTCTCTTTGTTAAAGTCCATTAACAACAACATCGTCTCTCTCATGGGCTGGATCAAAGGTAGAGATATGCAGGAAGATGAGGATGGTAAAGACAGGGTTGAAGCCAGAATGGAGGATGACTTTGCTAAGGACAATTCCACTCTCGATCAGGACTAGGGGAACCAAAGAGTGCAATAGTTGGAAACAAAGGAGAATCAACTAGCTTTCGAGGTTTCTTAGGTTATGCAAGAGCTAGAGTGAAAGAACAAGGAATAACTCTCACCTATTCTTTTATTTCTTGTTGTCTTTTGGCTTCAGGCCATGCCTTTGCCTGTCTTTTTTCCTGGTCTTTTCTCAGAACTCCACTTTTAGGCCCAAGATTTTGCTTATTTTCAGCCTTTGATCTTATACTTTGTTGGTTGATCTTTCACGCTTATTATCAGCCTTTTATGTTTTAACTTTTGAGTTTCAGGGTCCCTGTAAAACCTATTTATCTAATCAAAAATAACTCATCAAAAACTCCTAAATGAAAACTAATATCTAAATGCATTTAACCTAAGTAAACTTAAGTAAAAGAATAAATAATTAATTACTCTAACACCCCTCCTTACGTGCAACTTAGGGAAATGCTTTAAGCTCACAATAGCTAAGATGAAATGCAAAATGGGTCTGAGCAACAAGGCCATTCTAGGTGCCCATGTAAAAATGCGTAACAAATGAAACCTCTGAAAATGGGAAAAGAGAAAAAACTTCATGGAAAAAGCCCTCCCCCAAAAAGAGGTAAGAAAACCTAGTGAAGGACTGAAGAAGCCTCCAACTAGAAGAATGTCCTAGAAAATAGGAACAAAGAGAAGATCATGAAGAGCATTATTGAAGCATGAAGAAGTTGCAAACTCTATCATTAGAAAGAAACTACTGATCTAAAGAACCTCCATGGAAGAAGAAGGCATGAACTAAGTGTGTCTATATGGTAGATGATCCATCTCACCAAAATGCATAGGTAGTTAGCCACTACAATCACCTAGTATATAGGATCAAGTACTGAATACATAGCTCATACTATTGAACCATCAAACCAAGAAAGCATTAAAATAATAGAAAACCCCACCTTAATGCAAATGGGGTGAGATGAAAAGAAACTAAAAAAAGTGGGCCAAAATCCTCTATAGAAAAAACTAAGAATGATGAGAGAGTTGAAGAGTACAAATACTTATAAAGGCATAGTCATCAACTCTACATGGGGGTAATGTCCTAAAAGGGACACTCACTTGAAAAAGGAAGAGGGTACAAAAATGGAAACAACTATTCTCCTATGGTGCTTTATAAAATAGTGCAAGTACAACTTTTCTGAGCTCAAAATGCAAGAGTGGCACTTTATCTCAGTGTGTGTGCATTAAGATGCTTACAAATGATAGCAACAATGATTAGAAAAGGAAAAAAGTTGATACAAAAGATTGTACAGCCCAAAAAAAAAGATCCCATGCCACAAAAATGATCCTTAGACTTGGAACACCCAAGATACCCACCATAAAGAAAAAATGCCAAAAATATGACAGAAAGAGCATGGGATAGAATCTGAAGAAAATGATAGCATTTTTGAAAAGATGACAAAACCAGCTTTTCGAAAATATAACATCTTCAAAAAATGGAGGTGTGACACAAAAGATATGCTTGTTAGAGTCAAAAATAGAACTTTAGACTTTGACTACAAAAACAAGCCAAAAAACTACATCAAAACTAAAAAATACCTACACTAATGTCTTTGTCTTGGAGCTAGGTTTTCAGTGCTTCTTTTGGATTGGAAAAATACCTTTATATGCTCAAGTTATGGCCAAAAAATTGTGAGCAGGTCGAAAAGGAACTTGAAGACCTTACAAGTGTGTTGATGCAGGGTTGACATCATGGTGATTTCACCAATTTATGTCATTAAATTAGATGGCTTGATAGCTATGATGGCAAAAAATAATACCATGTGGTAGTATGACTGACTGGGCAGCCGCATGGTAGGTGCTAATGTGCCACCCATGCCACGTGGCACGCACTAGAGGCAACCACATGTTAGGCATTTTTTTTGGCCATAGGGGTGGCTAAAAAGTAGAGGAAGCTGGCCATAGCTAGTGGTGGTGGCCATAAGGGTGGTGAGCTTTGGAGGCACCGCTTGGAGGGTGGAGGATTGATGATGCAGTAGTGACCGCAAAGTAGTGGACAGAGTTAGGTAGTGCTATAGTGGCTCTGCGTTGCTGATGCCAATGGAGGTGGCCATTGAGTGGCATACTGGCTAAGTGGCAATGGTGCCATGGTGGCAGCACCCAAATTTTTTTTAAAAAAATTGCAATAAATGCAATAAAATGCATCTATATGACTTCCAATCAAAAAAATTGCCTCCCGAATTAGCTGTGTCCAAAATGGACAAATTTTATATGGATCCTAAGTATAATGGGCCTTCTTAGCTCAATGGTAGCATCCGTTTAGACCCAAAGTGCTCCAAAAAAAGGGTCTTCCTCCTTATTGAAGAAAAAATCACAAACAAACTAGGGTTTGTGTCTTTGAATCATGGCTTAAAAAATCCTTCAACTAAGGAGCAGGGAGGCTCTGATACCATGTAGAAGTTGATGAAAGCCAACTTCATAGCTCACCAAGATAACTTGTGTACAAATAATGTGTTGAAGGGAAACCAAAGAAGGAAGATGTGGAGCTTGGAAAAACTAAATAGACTAAGAGAGAAGATATTACAACAATGAAAAAGAATTGCTATAAAATATGCCTTGAAAAATGAGTTGAGAAATACAATGAGAGAGCCCAAATATAAAGGCCTCAAGGAGACTTCTAGAACAAGCTGGAAGATTCTAGGAGATAAGAATGATAAGTAAGCATACGTCCACAAAATGTGGAATTTCCTTGATCGAGGTGAGAGGATAAATATGACTAAATAGGAAAAAACTACTCTTTTGTCAACAACTCATCAACAACTCCTAGATGACAACTAATAACTAAACACATTTAAAATAAGTAAACTCAAGTAAATAAATAAATAAATATTTACTCTAACAAGATCTACATTAGGTCATTTCTTTACTCTTGCTAGGTGGAGCAATTAGTTGGATGTCAAAACTCCGAGTGACAGTTGCTCAATCTACAACTGAGGGAGAATATATGGTTGTCTCACATGCATGTAAAGAGGTAATTTGGTTGAAGGGTTTTTTGGGTGAGTTTGGAAAAGTGCAAGATAATGTGATTATATTTTTTAATAGTCAAAGTTTTATCCATTTGGCTAAAAATCTAGCTTATCACAATAAAACTAAGCATATTGAGATTCAGTACCATTTTGTAAGACAAGTTATTGAAGAAGATGGAGTATCTCCTGAAAAGGTCCATACACCTAAAAATTAAGGTCCATACACCTAAAAATTATGTAGATATGTTTACTAAACCAATGTTGGTAGAGAAGCTAAAATGGAGTTTGGCTTCTCTTGGTTTGCAAAAGGGGTGATACATGGGCATGGTTGAGTGTTAGGTAAATTGTTGTCAAGGTGGAGATTGTTAGATAATGACAACATTGAAGAAAATTAGAAAAAAAAAGATCGTGAAAACAATCTTTTTTTCTATTTTATAAAATTTAAAACAAAAAATTTATCTTCAAAAGGAAACTTTAAGTTTTTGAGGAATAAATAAAGTTTTATGCTAGGCTAAGAAGTTTTCCTCTTATCTTCAATAGGTTATATCTTTCTTCTTCTATGAAGGAAAAAATAATGAATGTTTGAATACAAATATTGCAGTAGCAACTATGGAGTTGAAGATGTATTGAGTTTCTTCTAAGCAGTAAGAATACCAATACTTTCTTGGTGGATGTTTCCTTGACATATTGTCAAGGTTTTACCATGTATATCTATGTATTGTAATTTCTCTTGTTATTGCTATTTATTTCTCTTATTGTTTATTTGCATCTAACTTGTGCTATAAAGTATATTTTTTCTGGGTAATGCTTCCACTTCCACAACATTTTCCATGTTTCTTCCACATCCACATATTCAACACCTACCATTTCTTGTGGGACTATCAAAACACATATTGCATACATTGGAAGTTCCCTTTAATCATATTGTAAAAGGTCACTACTGGCCAACCTTTTTCACATTCACTAATGTGGGAGCTAATTTTTTGTTTAAATAATTAGAATGGATAGTTGGGCTTGATAAGGTCTATGCCTCAAAATTGACTGGTCCAATGTCTAGATCTTCTCATGCTCATGTATATATGATAGATTGAAGAGGCATCTAATAAGGGAAAAAATTATAGAGGAAAATAAGTTTAAATTTAGAAACAAAAAT
Source organism: Cupressus sempervirens (assembly GCA_028749045.1). Lineage (NCBI taxonomy): Eukaryota > Viridiplantae > Streptophyta > Pinopsida > Cupressales > Cupressaceae > Cupressus > Cupressus sempervirens. The sequence continues at coordinate 69,437,703 of CM053790.1, read as the reverse complement.
GGTAAGGAAAGATGCATCAATTTGTATGAAAGCAAGATCTTTGTGCAATAACTCTACTTTCTTTGGGAAGGCTCTATAGCAATCTTTTGTTTATGAGTTTGAGAGTGTCTAAGATATGAAAAATTCTTGCTATGTCTATGGGTATTACGGTTCTCCTAACTTTGATGAGCTCACCATCAAAGGTGCCCAATAAGGTAATCCAATCTTCTTATGTAACCGATAGATCACTTTAAACTTAATATTACCTACTCCCACAAATATTACCTTGTCTTTTTATGGATCATAAGCATACAAGTTATTTCCATGACCAATAATTTGTCATAGATCCTTCCATTTGTGAATGCCACAAGTACACCTATATTTCAAATGATAACTCACTGGATCTTTTCTTGATGCAAGTGAGAAAATATCGTGTTCACAACACCCAATTTTGCTCAGCAAAAATAGCTATCGAGTGCCAGTTTTACTCGGCACAAAGGGGTGCCGAGTGGTAGTCTCTCTTGGCACAAGATAGTGCCGAGTGACAGGGAGATAGTGGTGTGCTAGTTTGGTACAAGAAGAAGTTGAGTGAGCTCAGCACTTGGGTAGCTCGGTACAAGACAGTGTCGAGCAAGCTCGACAATCAAATGATGTTGAGTGAGTTTAGTTCCCATTTAAAGGAAAAGCTCAACACAAGAGGATTTTGAGTGAGCTTGGTAAGGTCTATAGAGAGGAATCTTAGTCAAGACTTGACCCAATGAGGAGAATGGCAAACAACCATTAAAATGTAGAGAGCTGAAGGATGAAGATTTCAACAAGGAACTTCTCAAACACAAAATATGAAATAGTGAATAGAAGATGAGGACAATAAAATATGTATGCCTACTTTTTTGTTTGCTTATATTTTATTCAACTAAACTATTATAAAATCTAGGAGCATTTGGCTTCTACTAGAAAAAACTTGAAATCTTCAAACTATTAAAACTTAAAAATTAAACTTACAACTCTAATGGCTATATTAAAAAATGCTTGGAGCAATTGCTATTTGAATAGGTCAAAATAACAATAACAACTTACAAAACGACAAAAGATCCAACACATGCTGAAACCCTTCTTCCTTCTAAACAATTTACTCTAATTTGTTGATCGATTTGCTTCTCTACAACTAAGTAGATCCTTTTCTCTACTCTGCAACTAATCCCTTTGCATCAGCCTTCTATCTCTCTCTAGTTGAATGGATCTGATCATTCCTTTTTTTCTTTCTAGTAAAAACATATTCCCTCTCAAATTTTAAACTCAAATACAATCAAGTCTCTGACAGATGTGCAGGTCGTTAGCAGTGGTAGGTGGGTTTTTGGCTCCAAGTGCAAACCAACTGCTACATTAAATTCCAATAGGTTTGGCCACTTCTTCCAGCATGGGAGATCTAGTAGCAACAATTTTATCTATCAACAAAGCAAGTGATCATATTTTGGCCCAATTTGACTATTATGGTGGTAGCTGAGAATTCCTTCAAAATGATGGACTAAATTTTGGTATAAAGATAGAGTTGATCAATGTAAATAATGTGGCAACTCTTGAGCTTCATCTCAAAAGCTTTGTTATGCAACATCAAATAGTTAATGCAAACAATAACAATCACAAGAGCATAATCATCTTCTTTGAGTCCATTACTAATCCCTATGTCAGAGTGTGGATATACAGTCCATTTCAACTGTATACAAAATTTATGTAGCGTTCCTCATTGTGGATAACACATATCCTACTCCTCTATGGATCAAACTGGTAAAGTAGGTAAAATAATTCGTGAGCTTTATGACCTATTATTTTTTTAGGCATTGAAAAAACTGCTACTTGTTGATATGACAACACTATAGCTCATTGACAAACATAGTCATTACTTTGGTTGGATAGTTTGAAAATTATATGGACATATAAATATTTATTAAAAGTTCTTGGTTTGAATGTTATACATGTAGGGTGCTGATATGGCTATTCATTCAGTGAAAAAGTTTATTGGTAGCCATATTGTTATGTTGGCTTGTACTTGAATCTGCATCATTACATTATTAAAAATGCATGCTTTAGTGTACATAGCAACATTTATGTTAAGAAAACTATGAATGAAAATAACAAAATTCCTATATTTCCATAATGTAAAAAAAATATCCATCTTGAAGGTATGTCAAATACTTTGTAATGCCCCGCCTGGAGATCCTTGGAAACAAGGATTCAAATCAAGCCAAGATATTTTTTTTTTACAAGTAGGAATGCACAAGACAACATCATACAGGGATCACAATGATTGCAACGGAAGACTTCAACACAATCCTGGCAACCAACGAATCTTCGAACGCCACTACCAAACAGACACACACAAACAAAGCCAACAATGACAACAAAAAGATGAGGGCATAAGAAATGACCACTCATCAACACAACACCAAGCTGGGGTAATATGCAGAATCCCAAAATTTGGCTAAGCCTGAAATCTTGAAACCCTGAAAATTGGCTAAGTCTGGATTTCTGAAGCTCTGAAATTTTCTAGAATCCATAACCTATCTCTGAGAGGTCTGAAACCTATCTCAAACAATTTGTTGCATATATTAAAATATATGATAAGTATAAGGAATTAAATATATGTCAAAACAACATAGGCTCGAAGAACGCCCAAAAGGGTATCCAAAACCACTCTCAAAAAGATTGGATCACGAAGAAAAGTGCTCGCTGATGGCAGGCGCAGGTTTTTCACAAAAACTGTGCGACACTTTTTACTAAGGGAGGGCGACACTTCTCCCTTACTGAGTGTGACACTTCTCAAGAAGGCATACGATACTGGAAAAGTATCGCACGACATTTCTCATAAAGTTGTGCGACACTCTTCCAGTGTCGTACGACACTTCTCCAGTAATGCGTGCGACACTTTATAGTATCGTACAACAGACATTCTATGGGCGTGCGATACTTTATTAGTGTCGCACAATGATGAATAAATGTCACCCATAAAAAGTAAAAACACTTCCATAACTCAAAAATGGGGAAAAAATGACAAAAGAACCTCCACACCGGGGAGTACTGGATCCACGAAGGCTCGAGGAATGAACACTCGAGCACAAGAACAACATAGCAAGGAGAACATCTATCCATCTAAACTATAGTAGCAAAGAACACACTGAAATAAACATCACAGAGTCGCAATCAACATAAATACATCTCAGGAACAAAACAACCAAACTAAGTACGCGATTCCTCCCAACCATCAATAGCATCATAAGACCATCATGGGTCCTAGCCATCCCCCATGTGTAACATCCCAAGCCACCGACCAAATTGTCAATACTATCATAATAGGGACGTCATTACTAAAACATGCAACAATATAAGCATAAGGAAATCTAACATGCTAGTAGAAAAGCATAAGATAATCCTACAGTAGATAACATCACCTATCACATGCTAAACAACAATAAGCAACATATATGCTAATACAATAATTCACATCATCTAATCATATGCTAAACATCATAATAAGGGAATGTGTCAAATAAAATAACATCATCTAAACATGATATACAAACATCCCAATGAAAGCATAAATCACAAGAAAGCATACTCTAGAACCCAAAGTACCAAGTGAAGACATCTAGCAATAGTCGCACTAGGACAAAAGATCATCTCTGTACACCGATCCCTAGTAGTGGTGAAGGTAGCTATGTCTCCCAACCACGTGGCACCCGTAGGTCCACACCCACCATGCTGATGGAGATAATGATCCAACCACAAACACACATAAAGCACAACATCCAAGGCTAACACTCACACCAAACTGTATGATGGCTGCAACCAAGAACCTAAGACAATGCAAGGAGTACAGGTACTGGTCAGACACTCAAAAGGCTGCTAAGTAGGGGCTGACATCATGGAGAGTTGCTTGGCATCGACAAGCCCAAGCTAGTATAGGCAGCTACTCTTCTCAACAGAAGGCGCACAACCTAGGGTAGCTACTCTTCACGACAGAAGGTGCACAACCCACACATTTTAATTATCTTGTATTTATTACCACCCAAAGTTTTAATTTAATTATCACTTATATAAAACTTTCTCTGCCAACCAGGAAGTAGTCACCAGGTTACAGGATAGAAGCCCCCTCCATATGCTACCCTACCCTACCCATGCTCATCCTACGACAAGTGCCCATGGGCATGCATACTCCCATCCCAACTCCAATGATCATAACTTTCGGCAAATCCATGGAAGATCAAGCCTCACAAGTCACCCAAAAAATGTACGCGTACGTACTCGTGTGTGGCGCACCACCATCACGAAGATCATAACACAAGGACAGGAATGAGAACACAATGCAAAGAAAACACCCAACTAAAAGAAACACGGGAAGGACAGATTCTATAGGAATCCCAAAGCCAATAAAATCATACATCATGAAATCACTCAGCTGGCCTTAATCCGAGAGTATGGATTCTACACGAATCCCAATGATGAACAAGACCAAAAGACATGAACTTACTCAACCGGCCTCAATCTGAGAGTATGGATTCTACACAAATCACAATGTCCATGAAACAAGGCAAAGGTCCAAAAGAAAACCATAACGAGTATAAAATCACTCAATCGAACACAACGTCGAGAGTACAGATGCAACACGCATCTCAATGCAACATAAAAGTGCAAAAGTCATCTGACTGATATCCAAACAGATCATCCAAGTCCATGACCCACATTGTGCCAAGAAAACTTGAGAAAATAGGGCAGCACACAAAATGAGGTAAAAATCTCAAATTTTGGAAAAACTTCAAAATTAAAACCCATTTGGCCTTTGGGTTCAAAAACCCCAAAAAATCCAAAAATAAATAAAATCAGACACCGTATGCAAAAACGGCCAGCATAACGGTGCAAAACTCCAAACCCTCATCCCAAAAAATAAGAAAATGTTCATACCCGCCCAACCAGGTAGAACTAACATACAGAAACGGAGGGGAACACTAGTTCTCAGCCTCCAAACAAATGGCTACCAAAAATAGAAGCAAAAACAATAAAATGGGAAAGCCCTACCTCACAGCCAAAAGGGCAGAACGGGAATCTGAACCATAAAATAAATATCCCACAGAAGTAGCTGAAAATTGCAGCAATCCAAGGTATCCCTGAGCTGGATCCAACGAGCCCAACCTCGCGATGATCCCACGCCCATAGCTCCCACAACGAACAAAATAGTAAATCCTCATGAAGAGGATTTTGGGTTTTACTCTCCAACTTTCCAATTTGAAAGTGAGAAGTGAGGAATTAAATTCCTCTTTGGATACTTATTCACTTTTTGGGTGAATAATCGATTAGGGCATTTAACCAGCCAATCTAGTTAAACCTCAAATCGACCCAAATGAAAACAGGCTATTCCTATAAATCAGAATTCATCTATGGAAAAGCTACCATAAATTAAAATAAATCAATTAAAAAGCTCGAAAACCCAAAAACACATAAATCTCCTAAACAACTTTCATGACAAAGCAAAACTCTAAATGCACAGACACACTTACTGGTCTAATCACATAATGCAAATGAGTTCGGATTTAATAATCACTGAAAGGTTTAAATTAAACATTTTAAGAAAGGATACGTCAACCATATAAGGACGACATTGGTAAAATATGAATGGCTGAATCACTAACTCCATGTGCCACTGCCAGGGATACAAATCCTGCACACTAAACAACACGATCAAGTGCAATTGCATATAATAACATAGCCGAAGCAATAAATGCATTAAATCACCTAATTTAACCATTTTTTTAATTATATTAAAATAATCTATTTACATCACTCACGTTCGCAAAAAGGCATAGCAATACAGGAATGAAGTAAATAACTATAGCATTAAATCCATCATATAGCGAAATCAGAGGAATGTCCAAATACCAAATAACTAGATAACCAGATATCATCATAAAACACACTGTCATCTCAAAATAGCATCATCATGCAATATGATTAACTGAATAGCATAGTAGTCTAATATCTATGATACTGGAACCAAAGAGTAACATTTGACCCTCAGGTCATCTCAAATGTAAACATAACATGAGTACCAAATATCTCTCTAATCAGAATGTAACAAGGTAAATGTTTGCAGCACATAACCCAATAATCTCACATGAACAATCCATTTAATTACTTGCACATTTAATAATGATTGGTTACTCTTCATTAAAAAGGCATTTAAAACACATAAGAAAACATAGTCATAAACATGACTAACCACTGCTATAGGAGCCTAGTCTACTGTAGCATGGTAAAAGTACACAGTGCAATCTTTGCACACATCTCAGGGTAATCATAGAACAACCTCACGATACCACATTGATCCTGTTAACCACTGGCACAAACCTCAGTGAACCAAAAATCACATCATAATCTCATAGATCAGTCAAAAGCATAAATAAAGCAACTGATACAAAAATATAAATCCAAACACCTCGATGGTGTAGACCACTCAGGGTCACAATCATGATCCATCACAACAAAAGATCAGCAAGGTTGCATCCATCAGGATGACTTAAAAAATTCAAATGGGAGAGGCACTACATACTTCTTGGGAAACCTGGGGGAATTAGCCAAAATAACCATATACTAAGAAAAGGGTTCTGGCCAAAAGGGCTGAAAAAAATCATGAATCCAACATCAATACTATTGAGCATGTCTATAGAACCAAAAGAGATAAAAAAATGTCTCTGTTTTCTTGTAGAAAGAGCACCAGGGATTAGGAACCCCAATATGTTTGAGCTGAGGCCCAAGGGGAAGGCCTTGCAAAACTAGACACAAAGAAAAATGGACAATCTTGGACTCCATAATGGCATTCCAAATAGTGTCAAAATGCTTTCTCCACTAAGAGAGAGAAGACTACAAATGCAAGTGTTAGTTGAGAGTATCCACCATTAATAGATGGGGAGAAAGCTAGTGATATCCCAAGCTAGGCTTATAGAGCTAGTGAAGGGAGTAGTAGGATACCATTTCCAGTCAGTCCATCAAGGAGGAACGGACTAAATACCGACCTTATGAAGTAAATGATTTGGAATTGCAGCAACCAACAAATCAAAAGTTTGTCATTTTGAATGGGAAAGATGAAACTAAACTTGCGTATCTTCCCACAATCTGAGGCTCATAGTGATCTTTAAAAAGAGTTCCTTAGGGGTCTTGATGCCACATTTAAAAAAATGTAGAGGACAAGAACCTTGAGTCTTGGCCAAAGGGATACCCTAGGTGGCAAACAAAGGAGACCACAAAATGTTCTGTTGATTCCAAGAGAGTCCATTGCAAAACCCATCACTAGGCCAACAAAGCCAAGGCTTGGTACCTGCCCAAGCTTTCTAGCTCTTGATAAGAAAAGAACCTTATATGTGCATAGGTTCTTGCATGATAAGAAGCGTTTGAAGGCCAATTCCCTTCCATGTAGGTCTGTTAGCAAGAAAGCCAAAAGAAATGCAATGTCGAACCAAAACTTTCTAGGCTTCATCTCTAGTTATAGTATGAATGATCCATTAAGAACAAAGAGAAAGCACTTGCTTTTGAGTGGAAATATGGCCAAGGCCTCTAGACTCTTTGGGGAGGCAACAATAATCACAAGCCACTCTATGGAAGCCATGATGGTTAGAGCTAGAAGCCTAAAGAAAGTCACAAAGTAAGCTCTCTAATTTTAGATAAGAGTCTTTAGAGGGAGCCCAATAGGAAGAATAATATACATGCATAGTTGCTAGAACCTTTGAGAAAATCTAGAATTTCTCTATAAGAGAAAGGGGTTTAGTAAGCCAATAGTCAAGCTTCTTTTCAATCTTGATAAGCACAATGTTCCACAAATCAACTGGCGAGGCTTGAAAGGCAAAAGGAATGCCCAGAAATTGAAAGATCTCCCTGTGAGTGACACATTTCCATTGGAACTAGTCAAGCCATGGCAGTGCTAGAAGAAAAGATTGTCGATAATACATCATTTTGTGCTATTGAACAGTTGAGCCAAAAGCTTGACAAAAGGTATCCAAACATTGCAAGGCATTATTGATGTTTTCCTCATCCTCTAAAAGAGTGAGAAAGGAATCATCATCAAAGTGACCATTGACCAATTGGGAGGAGGAATCTACAAAGGAAATGCCACACATGAAACCAAAAGAAATAGAGTGGGCTAGCAAGTATCCAAAACCTTCAGTAATAAGAGCATATAAGGCTAGAGCTAGAGGGAAACCCTACTAGATGGAACAAAAAAGCCCAAAGGCTTCAGATTGAGAGCTATTGATAGTACTACAAGCATTAGCATCTCCAAAAAGAATTTCCATAGACTAAAGAAAATTGGGTCCGAAACCAAGAGCTTAAAGCATAGCCAAAATGAAAGGCCATTTGATCTAGTCATAAGATTTAGCAAAGTCAATTTTCAAAAATAGAGACAACTAATTGGACTTGCGAGCCCACTCCATAGCCTCCTAGATAGCAATGATGTTGTCAAGAATACTTAATAAAGCTAGTTTTCTCTAACTACACAACTAAGGGTAAGAGATTGTGGATTTTGAGAGAAATTGCCTTAGAAATAATCTTATAAGACACATTAAACAAGGTAATGGGCCACAAATTATAGATATCTTAGGGATCTCTAGCTTTAGGTATGAATTTGATGTTTCCTTTGTTAATAATAGCTCCTAGACTATTGAAATGATAGGCCTCAAGATAAACTTTGTGCAAGTGTGGATGAATAGCCTCCCAAAGATGTTTGTAAAATTCATAGGGGAACCTATCACACCTACGAGATTTGTCATCAGCCATAGAAAAAATGCCTCATTGAGGTCTCAAATGGTGAGAAGATGCTCACAAAACTCTCATTGCTTGACCGCTAAGTAGTTTGGAGTAATAGTAATACACTTTCTGAGGGCTTCCTCTTGAGCAATCAAATTTCCCTATGAAGCAAACACATTTTTGTGGTAGTGCACAAAAGATTGCACGATGTTAAGGAGACTAGAAAGAATAGAATTGCCTTGTTTAATCTTGTTAATCCAAACATTTGTATGGCTAGCTCTAAGAGCCTAAAAAAAATCTTTAGAAACCTTATCACTAGCATCCAACCAATGGAGGTGAGCTTTGATTTGGGCCCAGGGAGCAGCATAATTATCTACAACCTACTTATCATGATGAAACTTTGCAAGCTAAATTTACAAATCAACATCAAAAGGGTTGAGGATGAGTACTTCAAAAGATTTTTTAAAATTTGTGGTAGTGGATTCATAAGACCAGCATATGAAAATTGCCAACAACCCCCATAGATGCGCAAAAATCTAGTAGTTCTAGTGATGGCATTATTCAACCACTAAACCCAACCGATGTGGGAATGTAGATGTGGCTCCAAGCTTAAGACATGTAGGATATGGGCAATAGTGGAAGAATGTGTTAGCACTAATGTATTGAGAAAAAGTAGAGTCTTGATAACACATTGGACAATTGTATGCCAAGACATGGAAAAATAAATGGGATAGTGGTCTGATAATGTCACATCTAGAAAGGGAATGACATGTAGATCTTGATCCACATAAAGGGAGAAAAAATAGTGTGCTATAATCATAGCATGATTGAGACATTTTAGAATGTGGTCAGAGCTAGCACAAAATTTGGACCAAGTATGTCAGACCCCACTATGCTGTGAATGGTTAGAATTGGGATCATAAATGCCCAATTTATTACACATGTAGTACTAAGATTTCCTTTCCCCAACTTTCCAATGGAAAGGAAAAATGCCATCTTTGTTAGAGGCTACGTCAACCGTATTGAAGTCACCAGACATAACCCAAGTAGCTGGAAGCATTTTGTCTACCATCTTGTCCAATAATTTAGATCTTTCCACAACATCATTCGAAGCATAAACATTAACTACTCTGAAGGAATGATTGTTGATAGAAAGAACAAGCCAAATTATTATGTGCATGGGATCAAAACCATGCAAAATAATAGTAGAATGAAGACATGGTGACAATAGAGGAACTACACCACCTCTACCAATTTCATACTAAGAAGAAAACATAATACTATTCAGCCAAATGACATGACATGTAGAAGAAAGAATGAAACCAGAAATTTTAATCTATTACATGCAGAGAAAATCTAAATTACCAAGTCTATGATAGGTATCCTTGACATAGTACTTTCTAAAGAGGTCTGTAAGACCTTTGCTATTCCATGATAAAGAAATCATGAAAACTCTTCCATATCTTTCCCGTACTCAAGTGAGGAATAGCTATTTTCTAGGAAAGCTTGGTTGAATCTAGCAAGAAAATCCTCTAGATTGATAGCCCATCTTTTCTCTAGTGTATCAGCATGTCCAGGAGGACTAGGAGAATGCCACACATTCTGGGCCATAATGGAAGAGGCCACAAGACACATGCACATCACCACAAAAGTGTTAGCCCTTGTGAAACCCTAGGGTTTGAATCTAGAAAAACTAGCTTCGGCCTTACAATGGTTGGAGTTTGTGCACTTGTGGCAATAGGAGGAACTGAAATAGTAGCCACATATGTATGTTTCAAAGCTGAGGGAGTTTTACCCTTGCACCCAACTATAGTCCATTCATCTTTTTGTTTCCCTTCCACAGATTTAGCCAGGGCTTGTTTAGGTGGGAATTTTTACCCTAGGCACAACCAATAAATAGTTAAAATTGACTTACAGTTTAAAACTTATTTTGTTTCTTAGTATGTGATGATTAAGAGTGGGGTCCCTATACTAGTTGGTTAGAGGCTTCATGCCTTTATTAAGGAGTCATATTAGGAAATCTGAACCACTATAGTAAAATAAAAGAGTCTAAATCCTTTACTAATCATTTGAAAAGTCAAGACAATTAGATTTGATGGAGCTCATAAGATATGCTTTAGGTGTTTTAGGGGTAACTTTCTCTTTATAAGATTTAAAGATCAAAAGCTATATTATATTTTATAATATATAAATAATGGAATTTTGAATACAATGGTATAAATAATTTTTATTATTTTATTAATTTAAATATTTAATTTCAAGATTAATTCTATTTTAATAACTAATTTGAAAACTAATATTATAATTATTCAATTAAGTTATAATAGATATATTATTATTATATTATTTACATTAAATGATTATATAGAATTATTTTAAAATATAGTCTATTTTCTTGAACACTTTAATTTAGTTAAAATTTACATCTTTAATAAAAAAATGTAAAGTTTTATGGATATACTAAATTGTATCTAAGAGGACTAGAATATATTATTGTTTTAAAATTCATTCTTACGTAAGTGAACCATATACAAATAACTTGATGCATAGTCACATAAAGTTAAAAATTCTTTCTTAATTATAGATGATATCTCTTTTAATTCACCTATCTAATGATAACGATCTCTGTCTACTATCATTGTGATGTTGTCATGCTATAATGAAAGAATTATTTTACACCACACAATTTATAAGTAAATATAGTTATACACACATTGAGAGTAAACACGAAAAAGAGATGGAAGTGATAACATAGATTAAAGGTTTAATAAAAACTAATTTAGTTTATAATCATTATGAATACATTGTCTACAATAATTATATTGTAAGAAAAAAATTGTCTTAGCCTTGCTTTTATGTAAAATAATTATTCAGTTAAGTGTACATTTGAGCATATATTTCTCCTAAGAAATCCTCAAAAACTTGAGATAAGCATGCTAAGATTTATTTTTATAGGATCTTATTTATATTAAAATATATTAACATTTCTATTTATTAAGTTGTCCAAAATAATTTTCTATGTAAATTCTAACGGTCTCAGAGTCTTTTTTGAAAATTCCAAAAATCCTCTTAACTAGTATAGCAAGTTATAGCTTGATCGAGCATATCATGAAATTTATAGTGGTTCATTAATCAAAAACATATTTCAAATGTTATGACGATTAAAGGTTTTGTATCAAGAAATAAGGAATATAAAAATGTATTGTAGACATAAGTAAGCTATAAAAGGGTTCTATACATGGACCTATATGTTTTGACACAACACAATGTATCTTTAATTAGATATAAGATAGGCACAATATTTTAACTTTATTTTAATATGCGATTTTGTAATAATATTTGGTTACTATATATCCTTTATACACTAGAGATTGTGTGCAATAGAATGATAATAATTGAGTTATTTTCAAATGTAATGCTAGTAATACTCTTGTTCTACAAGCATACATAGGTTCCTTCAACAAGTTGATCACACTTTTAGCCAAAAAGTCAATGTGTTTTTTCAATGTTTTCCAAATTTTATCTAAACTAATGTTTTCTTTTTATTAGGCATATGTAAGAATCTCTTTAAATTGAAACTGCCTCTTTTAAGACCATACCAAACACATGTATGGATAACATATTTTCACTAACTTAAAATAGATTTGTTTTGTAAAGATACCTAAAAAACCCAATTATTTATTAATTTTAAAAAATATTTCTATTGAATATTTTTTAAAGAAATTCTTTCATTGCTTGTTGCTAAAGTTTTTAAGAAACAACTTGTGTACGATGAGCATAAATTGGCATAAAATAATAATTTTTATAGTATTCTTAATCTTTAAGAGAATTTTCTACAAGTTAGTGTAAATTAATTTCTTAGTCAATAAAATGTAAACATATTAAAGGTTCTCAATTTTTGACAATCTCACTAGTTGAAGTTTATGTACCAGTCTGATTAATAATAAATACAAAACAAGTAAAATTAATCAAATATTAGAAAAACTATATGTTTGAATTCTATGCACTAACATGTACTCAATCCATCAAAATTTATTCTCTTGGCCATGTGACTATATCCTCAAAAAAATCCACATAGTTTCTATATGTTTAACTACTTTCTTTAGCATGACCACCAACTCTTTACTTTTGTTATGATTTGATGGAAGATCCTTTTGTTGTTTATTCTCAAACCAATTCTATGAAAAATAAACCTTAACATGGATCTAAACCTGTTGGAATATCAACTTTCTCAACTAGAAGGAAGAAAAAATGACATTTCTAGCAATAGGAAAAATATTACAAGGCTTTCATCTTGAAAATTGACATGACAATGATCTAGAAGAAAGTTTCTGGGAAAAGGCGGGTTACTCACCCTACATGAATTAGGGCTCAAGGTTTAAGTATTTCAAACCAAATCAGTTGAATGAATCTATGATATGGATTAGCTATCTAGATAATGAGAAAATTAATAGCTTACAAGTTCATGTCTAATCGAAAAAGAAGGATGAGCCTATTAGATAATTGAGGGAGTGGGTGAATCAATTAATAACATTTATTCTATAAGCCTTCAAAACATTTTATAGTGATATAGACTTCAAAAAATTTCAGATCATTAACCTTGCAAGCATGATTGTTAATTATGTGACCTAGTTAGAGAATTTACACAGAAGATCATCTAGAACTAAATGAAAGAAAGAAAAATATCCTCAATTATCTAATGTTATACATTTCATTTTGAGCCTATTTTGATTTTTTAACATGTCCTTTAAATACTTTGAATCTAGAAAACACTATTGATTTTCTAGTAAACATATAAATCCAAACTTGACTTGTACAATCACCAAAAATAGAAACAAAGGAGTTTTTACCACCAAAAGAGGCTACTTTTGTACGGAAAAAGACATCCAAATATGCTAGTTCTAAGGATTTTTCCCCATCTTTATGTTCATCATGTTAGAAATAGATAGTACTGAGATCAGGGGTGAATTGGCATTCTACAAACTTTTGCCCACAATTGGATATTATTAATTACTTTACAACATGCATATGAAAGTAAACCAATAATCTTAAATGGAAAGTAAAACCATACATAGAGAGAACTGATAACACCATTATTTTCTAGTTAGGGAAACCCTAGCCAAGGGAAAACCTCAGTGGGGATGGTACCCATAGAATGATCCACTAAAAAAAAGAATCATGTTAAGGATATTGACCCTATTAGGATCCTGTGAATTACATATAGTGTTTTCAGTCCTTGTTAGAGGATTAGGCCCTCTTAAAAGCCTCAACCATGTTAGGAGTTGATACAACCCTATTAGGAGTATGTACAACCCTATTAGGAGTTGGTATTGAAACTACAACTATATGCAAGAAGAGCCCAGTACCCTAACATGCAATTATACAATATAATGCTTTTATACAAAATAAATAGATACAAAAACCTCTTTATAATTGATTGACTTAATTCGCATAGTGTGATCTGACATCTAAATTTACATGACAGATCTCTCATAAAAATTTTCATGCAATAATCATAGTTTTGATATATGTCATGTTTGTTTCACATACTTAGATATAATTATTGGGTGGTCATTTTACACAAGGTCAATGGAAGGAATCAATTGTGTAATTCCTCTCTTGAAAAGCTAATGTTTTTGGGATCAACTCCAAGGTTTAGTATTTTTCTTGTGACATACCAAAATCCACTCAGTTGAAGATAAATGTGATTGTTCATGAGGAGGCCTTTGCTGGTTCTACTATGATCTCAAAATGAAGTAAATCTATTTGTTATCTCAAAATCACACATAGAAGAACAATATTTTTGTATTTTCTGGTTTTTTTTTCAATGAATGCAATCTAACAGTGCAACTACTACGAGTTCCTATTCTAACAAGGGGTTAGCAAAGAAAATAATGAAACTAAAAGAAAATAACATGAAATTGAAATAACTTGAAATTGAAATCCTAAATGGACATAAGCTAAAGAAAATAACACACTGCAAATTAAACTTTTGAAGAAATTGATAGGAAAACAATAAAAATAGGAGCTGTCCTTCCTAGAATTCACTGATGCAATTGATAGTGAGAAACTTTAATAATCATATAATATTTCACATTTCATCAAATTGCAAGGCCACGAAAAGTGTACTCATGCAAGACAAAAGGTTATGCAGACAAAATTTGATGATCTCTTCTCAAGCTTGTTATGTCAGTGGAATTCATAAATCTGTAGCAAACACCAAAACTAAAAGATTGCACAACCAAAAAAACACAATAAACCTTTGGCTCAATCACCATCTAATGAAAGAAATTCACAAAACAATGACACATTCGAGCAAGAATGACTACACTCTAAATGTGAGCACCAAAAGCATAATTTTATTGCATAATAATGGTGACCCTTGTTTCATTTTACAATGGGGTATTTATAAGAAATCATCTCCTCAATTTGTGTTGAGAGTGAGAGATATCTTCATGCAATAAAATGTTTTTAAGACATTAAAACAAACTAAATATATACAGACTAACAATTAATCTGGTGCTTAGAGGGACTTCATCCATATTTTGTTCATTAATTGGATGCATGAGCCCTTTGCATGTCAAAAATAGAGAAAGCATGAGAGAGAGAGTAGGAGGAAGCCTTTATTTGAAGTAGGATTGCATGGAGGTGCCAAAAATAAAAGCTAGTCCTTTACTAGGTGTGTGTCGAAGTTAAACTGTTGTTAGAATGCATTCCTGTTGCATGGAAGGAACTATTTTTGGATCTAGTAGTTAACTATTAGCACACCTCTAAATTGTGGAGCTACAGACTTTCATACTTGTGGACTTGTGCACCTGTGCACCTGTAGACCTCAACGGGGTCAAAAATGTCAAAATTTTACTAAGTGTCAAAATTAAAATTCTTGCGTCTAGGTTTTGTTCTTCTTCATCACAAAGCTATGTTTGGATGTGTGCACTTGAATTTATCTACCATCTCAGTTATCTTAGTAACATTCAAAAGATCTAAAGCCTCATACTTTTCCTTGACCTTTTGTCTATAGTTATCCACCTTGATTTGAGCCTCTACAAAATCTCTAAGTTTGGTGTCCAACTATGACAAGGCTTCTTCTATCATAAAAGCTAGTCAGATGTCCTCATCATCTATGACCTCTACAAAAATCTTCCTAAAATTCTCCACTATTGTCTCTATAGGCAACAACCTCTCTCATTCTTCATCTTCAAAAATATGCAAGCATGCATCACTGTAATGTCTCTCTACTTCCAAAATCTACTCTTAGGCTTTTTCCTCGAGCCTATGGATCTCCTTATGTAATGTTTCCATTACTTTATTGCTATTTGCTATTTTCTCTATCCAATCATTAATCATGTCTAATTCTTACCTAATATATACATCAATCAAAACCTGGTATCTTTTGCCCTTTATGGTTTGTAGAGTCTGCAAATCCTTACTCCAGGCATGTACCTCATCCATGATACTAAAGTCCAACTTCAAAATAGCTATGATCTTATTCACATTCTCTTGCATAGCATGCAGTAACTTCAAATTCCCTATAATGATGGTAACACCTTTCTCTTCAAAAATTTCTCACCATTCCTAACAAGCTTCCAAAAATGGGTCTACTCGCACACCTCCACCTTCTCTAAGTACAATTTTCAAAGTATGCTTCAAGTTTTCAAGTTCAAGATGACCAATGACTTCAGCTAGATATCCCTTTAGGATCTGAACTTTCCTTTGAAGTGCTTGAAGTTCAATATCCTCTTCTTCCATGTACTTGAGGACCTCTTTGACTCCCATAGTCATCATTTGTTAGGTTGAATCCCATGTAGGCCTTCCCAACATAACATCCTTTAACTCATAATCTTTGACACTAAGGCCTTCTACACCTGCACCTTCAGGAGGGAGAGCCACTTGTGCAAATAAATCCTTGTTCTATATGGTGGTGACAAATGCCAATGGAGCTACCTCGTGTGATGGAGACTCAAGTTTATTCAAGATCTCTACAATGTCACTAATATCCTCCTCTAAAGCATGGAATTGCGGCTTAGAGATCCTCATTATTTCCTTTGGAATCCATCTAGGGATGTGTCCTATTGAGGACCTAGCTCTTAATAATGAAGGGGTCTGTTCTGATACCTCCCTCCCTTTATCACTCTTTCTTGGAGTCATCTCGTATTGTGAGGGCCCCCCTTATGTAGCCTTAGTCTCTGTGGATCCTGTAGCCTATACCTCAGTGTCTTGGGAAGGTTGTTGTGAATATTCTACCATTTTTCCTTTTGATACTTCATCAGTAGCCCTTTTTTCTAGTCTCTCCTCTGATAGTGATTCCTTCTGAACATGCTCTTTCTCTGAAGTTTGAGGTGGAGGGGTCACTGAGCCCTATTCTGCCATTGTAACTTGTGGTGGAGATTGAGGAGTAAGATCAGGACTCTGTATATCTGGTGGCATCTATGTCTAGTCTTCTTGTTGAGGTTCACCTATAGGGGTGTCCTTAATCTTATCCTCGATCAACTCTATACCTATGGGCATGAAATGAAAATCTACCATTGAGAATACAACATCGCTTTCTTCACTCTGCTCATCAACCCACTATTGTACTTCATCTTCTAAAGAAGAGAGTTCTAATGGTTCAGCTTGAGTGGATGGTGGGGTACCCATGGCACTCTTTCTACTTTGAAACTCTATGGCTCTAGCTAGTCGTGTTCTCCCCTATAAGGGCACGTGTTCCTCTTACTCTTCTAATTCTTCTTCTTCTTCCTCTTCATGTCCCTCTAGAATACTTTCAAGAATAGATGGATTAGGCACTAATCTTCTAATGATCCTTTGGATTTTCTTCATCTAAATCTTAATTATTTTCTTCCATATCTTAGAGATAGAAGGAGAAGATGGCTCATCTTGCATAGGAGGAATGGAAAATTGTAGAATCTCCCCATCTTTTGGTTGAGAAGACATAACGAGAGTCAACTATGGTTCATCCTTGACTAGGGTAGCTCCGGTATCTTGAGACCCTTGTGGACTCTATTTCTACTACTAAGGAGGCACCTATTCTATTTGAATCCTTTGAGGAGAAGTCCTCTTTCTTTTGTTCATTGCCTTCCTTTTAGGAGGGTGATAATATCCCATTGGGAAATCAAGCTAGTAGACTATCTCTGGCCTGATAAGAGATTGGAGAGCAAAGGTAGGAATTGTGACTTTCCTTCCTTTACCCCTTTCTAGGTAAGCATGTACATAGAAGATCACTGTATCAAGAATTGGATCAAGTGGAAAAGGTTTCTTGACCCAATCCTTTTTCATTTTGATGACATGTCTCACTTGATGATTAATGTCATCCATTTCTTCCCTATCAACCTTTGCATTTAGAATAGGTCTTTCCCAAACTTTATATATGTTGAATAGCGGATCCAGTGATTCTTTAAAATCCTATTTCTTTATCTCCTTCAAGATGTTCAACTAGAGAGACTCTTCTGCTAGATACAAAGTCATCCTACAATATTACCTAATGTGGACATCATAGTCATTTGTGGCATTCATGCAGTGATCTTCAACAACATCTTCATGATGGAAATATTTTCTTGCCAGACTCTCCACTTTACCAACATTGTCAAAATATGGTTGGGGAGAGTTGTATTCTTCAAGAGTATAGTTCTCCCAGTCCCATTCAAAAGATGGAATGTCTTGTTTCCTCTTCATCTGATACAGTCCTATGATCAATGGCCATGCCTAGAAAGGTCTCTATTTCCTCTTTATCTTCTCATAGGCTAACTCAATTTGTCAAGAAATCTCCAATAGTACTAACTTGTCACTAGGATATCTTGGAATCTTCTTAGGATTGATGGATGTACCAGCTACCTATAGATACATGAATGTTTTAAACTAGATGAAGTAGGCTCCAAGAGCTATGATCTATGCTTTGGCTTCTTCAGATAACCTCTTTCCATAATCACCCTTGATGAATCAAATGATCACAAAGATGAACTCATTATTCACAATTTTGAATTCTTTGCTCTATTTTGAGAGCTTCTTCTTCACCAACTAAGGATAAACTATGTATGGCTAGGCATTGGGGTCGTACATACTACCTCTCCTATACAAACTAGAATAGTTTGTCACCCTTGTTGGAAGTAGGTACACTAGGTAATAAGTCATGTAAAACTTCTTCTTGTCCTTCACTTTCCTTAGTTTCTCACACAAGTTTTCACTTAGTGTGCTGGCCCATTCCATTGGTTTCTTCACTTTTCTAATGGTCTCAATGAAGTTGACCATGAAGGTGTTGAGGTGGCCTACTATAGGTAAGCCCATGACTCTACTCAAAAGAATAATAAAATACCTGATGTCTTCCTTCATGTATTCTCGAGTCATATCTACCTTCCCATTATCCTTGCCTGAGGAGGCTTCTTAATGAGGTACGAGGACTATATTAGGTCAATGGCTTCTTGCTGATGCTCCCCGTACCATCTCTCACTAGTTTCATAGGAAAGCTTGATGAACTAGTCTACTCTTGGTAGGTGGAGAACCCTCTCAATGTTGTTAGGTCACAAATGCAATACCACTTCCCTTGTGATGCTCTTGACCACCCTCTCATTAGGCATGAAGTGTTTTGATAAGGCCATGATTAATTCAACTAATTGTACCAACACAGGATGTGACATTGCATTCACCAATCTAGAACGGATCAATGCAGAAATCATAGCTGAGCTCTCTATTGGCTTGTAAATTCTTAGGAATTTGCCTAAATCTATGTGTTTGAGGTTAGTATCTTTGATCTCAGGATAATCCTCATGGAAACTTGACTTTGAAGGTACATCTTGGAATTTGAATACAATAGGTTTGGGTGCTCCATTTGATCACCTACACATTACAATAGAAAAAAATAGACATAAATTTAATTAATAGACCAAAAACTAAAAGTAAAAGAAAAAAAATTAATTAAAGTCTAAAAAAAATGTCCCCTTTGGTTTATTTTATTTACTTCTTCTTCTTTTCTACATTTTAAAAATATTTTATTATTATTATTACTATTATTATTATTATTATTTTGTTTTAATTTTTTTAAAATTATATATATATATATGTATATATATATACATATATATACATATATATATATATATGTATATATATACATATATATGTACATATATATGTATACATATATACATATATATACATATATATATATATATGTATATATGTATATGTATATATGTATATGTATATATATATGTATATATATACATATATACATACATATATATGTATATATATGTATATATATATACATATATATGTATATATATATGTATATATATACATATACATATATACATATATATATGTATATATATGTATATATGTATACATATATATGTATATATGTATACATATATATATGCATATATGCATATATATATATGCATATATGTATACATATATACATATATATGTATACATATATACATATATATATATATATGTATATATGTATACATATATATGTATATGCATATATGCATATATATATGTATACATATATACATATATATGTATACATATATATATATACATATATATGTATACATATATACATATATATGTATACATACACATATATATATATATATATGAAAAGTTTAAAACTTCAAAAAAATTCAAAAGTAAAAAAAAATCGGTGTGTGCATGTGTCGTGGGCATGACTAGGGTTTACTGTGCTTGTCGCTAAGTTGTAAGAGTAGCACAATGTGTATAGTGTTAGGTTTTATGACCACACCATGGATGGAAAGTTTTTTGCCACTCTGTGCATGGAAATTCTTTTATACCACTGGCATGAATGTCATGGGCACTAAGTGTTGGGCACCATGGGCACAAGCACCATGAGCACAAGCATTATGCGTCACGGGAGTGAGAGGCGCATTTCGAGTATGGGCATTATGCGCTAGTCACGAGGGCTTATTTATGTTTTGAGCACCGCTTGTGGTGAAAAATTAGCACCATGAGTGTGGGTATGTAACGCCATGAACATGTGCATTATGCACTTGGTGCGATAAAAAATTAACACCACAACTGTAGGATTTAGTGTTTCGGATGGGTTTTATGCACTTAGCGAGAGCCCTATTTGCTTGCCTATTGTGGGCTAAAGAATGGGAAATTCTTATCTCAAGTTCTACGATGAATAATCCAAAATGAAAAAATGTGGGAAACACTTAAGGGTTTGGGGGGTTTTATAACCCTTCCCATTAGGCTGGGTGCACGGTGTGCTTTAGCACACGCATTGGTGTGCAAAGCACACTCTACCCGCATGTGCGCACATTGCATCATTTGATTTGATTTTCTTTCTGAAATATTTTCCAATTTTTTTTATTCTTTTGTATTTTTCAAATTTTCTATTTTCTTTGTGTTTTTTCAAATTTTCTATTTTTTTTTTCTCTTTTCAAATTTTTGATGTTTTTTATGAATTTTTGATTTTCGACTCTATAATTCTAACTCTAACAAAACTTTCTTCTCTTGACTCTCAAACTATGAGTCTAGGAGTTTAAAAAAGTAGGGGGTCCCCATTCTTGACTAGGAATGGGGCATGTGTTGTGGATACCACAACAATGTCACATATCACACATCACACTTAGTTTGCACAAAGCAACTCTTTACATATACTATTTCCTTTCATAAAACTCTTGCGTAGTCAGCTTGACAAAAACACATGTTACATTGACTTAGGGTAAACATCTAGGATGCCATCCCTACAAACTTAATTAATTATTTCATGACTAAAACTAATTTCTTAACACTTAATACCTCTTTTTTTGTTGTACTTTGTTCTATTGTACACATTGTCTTTAGTGGTATTTAGCTTGTAACTCTGTCTATACTAACTGTACTAACCTGAGAAATTAGGTAGATCATCATGACACTCAAATATAGCTTCCCTTAAATTTTCACAAGCCAAATATCTATGTACCTTTCACTATACCAGAAACAATCTCTATGTTGCCAGTGAATCTTGCTAACACTTAGACAATTTTCTATATTTGATTATAAAAACTTCAACAGTATATTTTTCATTATAACCTAAAATATATGTTACCAGAAATGAGAACACTAACTCATCTTACGTAACCATATTTTCAACAATCTCTCACTTTCACATTGATGGAAACATATGAGAAAATTGGTTAAGTCCCAAAAATATTACACAAAACAACAATAAACACAAAAAAAAAAACTCAAAAACTTGCCTTCAAAAGTTCAAAATTTCATTCATATCCCAATGAATAATTACATATAATATTTCCATAATTCCTTATCTCTCCTTTTACAAAGATTTCCTATATACATAGCTAAGCTTCCCCTTACAAATGTATACAATTTTCTTGCATTATTCTCCCCCTTTGACATCAATGAAAAATGTATCAAAAATAATTTAGAATGTCAAAAATGTGTTCCATTATCTCATCATAGGCTGATAAAAGAGACATATAGTCACCAAAGTCGACTGCAAGACTCTTAATATTATTTTCCCATGAGCCCTTTACTCTTTGTCTATAGTTAAGACCTCTTGGTTATCCTTGATTTCTTGTCTTCAATGAGAATAGTATCATCATGGGCCTTGCTACGTGTGCTTGAATTGCTTCAATCCTCATACCAAGTTGTCTAACCAATGCTTCCACTTCTATGCATTCAGCCTTAACCTCATTTTCAATGTCTTTTGAGAAGCTAAAGGATATTGCACACATTGCATATAGAGATTTTTCTTCAAGCTTGCACTTTATTAATGACTTGATACAAGTATCAAGAGTCAATAATTCATTCACAAGGTTTTGACAGATAGTGTCAAACATCTGTTTGTCATGCTTGGTCCGAGCCTACACTATAGACACCTCTATCAAGCTTGTGAATTTAGCATTAAATTCTTGAATCATAAGTTATTCTCTATCCCTAGGGTTAGGATTAGTTATTTTACTATCATCACTTCATGTAATTTGTTAGTGATGTCCATGGGAGTCTTCTATAGACTCTTTACCCATTTGTTCTTAATAATTGTTTTACTAAGGGATGAAATCAATTCTGATTGATCATCATCATCTAAACCTATAAGAGCAGCTAGGGTGAGAGATGTGTTGGGTGTACCTGAATTATCATACTCTTTTACCTTCATTTTCCTTTGTTCCTTATCCTCTTTGTTCTTCTCTTCTTCTTTTCTTTTGATCTCTTTTTCCTTCTTCTTTTCTTCTTTTTCTTCCTTCTTCTTCTTCTTCTTTTTTTCTTCTTTCTTCTCCTTCTCTATGTCTTGCCCTTTTCTCTTCTTATATTCCTCTTCCTTCTTCTTCCTCTCATCTTCTTCTTCATTCTTCTTCTTCTTCTTCTTCTTGTGTCCTTCTTTTCTCTTCTTGTCTTCTTTTTCCTTCTCTCTCTTTACATATTCTTCTTCCTTCTTCTTCTTTTCTTGTTCTTCCTCCCTTCTCTTCTCCTCTTATTCTTTCCTCTTCTTCTCCTCTTCTTTCTTCTTGTTCTTTCCTCTTCTTCTCTTTTTCTTCCTTCTTTTTCTTATCCTCTTCTACTTTCTATCTCTTCTTTCTTTCTTATTCCTTTTTTTTTGTTCTCTTTGGCCTCAATATTTTTCTTTTCTTCCTCCTCAACAAAAATGGAGTTATTTATGATATTTCGAACAATGTTTGGCCCAAGATCCTTGAAAGGGTCTTCTATGATGTTCACTTTTCCACTTGTAGCGCCAATTTGCATTGCATCTTTTCTAATGGAGATTTGTAAAGATAGATCTACTATTGGAATGTCCTTGGCTTCCACTCCTACTGATACATGAGTACTCTTACTCCCCTTGAATGTATGCCCACTCCTTTTGGTATAAAATTCATATATTTGACTATAGCTTCTTCTATCTCTTTATTTACTTCTTCATAGTTGTCTCCCATTAAAAGAATCTGTATTCTTTTATTCCTCAACAAGGGCTCAATTCCCTTCAATATATCTTGCAATTCTTCATTAATATTGACTTTGCAAAGTTTCTTGATCTTGTTTTCTCTATTTTTTTATGTTCTCCAATCAATCTTCTGAACTCCTATTTATCAATCTATTATACAAATCCTCTGGAATATATCTTTTAACATCTTCAAATCTCTTATTTCTTGAGTATTACATTCTCTAGTTGAATTCTATCTAGATTACTATACATGCTATAAAAAAATTTCATCTGACTAAAATTATTATCATTTATGATTTGTATGTTCAAGTTCTATACCTTAGGCTTCCAAGGCTTCTTTCTTTTGGATATCCTTTCTTTTCCAACTATCTATTTAGTAGGTCTTTTCTCTTCATCAGACTCATTTGATTCAACCGTTTGTAGTGTCTTTCTCCTCTTTGATGACCACTTAATAGCTTATTTGTTCTTTTCTTACTGGGTGATTCAACCTCTTGTTTCACCTTGGTTAGTTTCTCTAAATTTATCTTAGCTAGAGGAGTAGATGATCTATCTTACACAACCTCTACATCCTCTTCATCATATTTCTTCAAGGGCTATACAATAGTAGGTTGTACTTGAGCAATTGTGCCATAGGGAGCAATAGATATCTATGAAGTAGATCCTACTACTATCACTCTCTCTCAAGGTGTTGCAATGGCAATGTGAGTAGCTATCAATACCTTAGATTGTCTTCTAGGATTCATTTCCAAGGTTATACCCTTAATCTCATTGAATTCTTGTCTTGTCATCCTTGATTCCTTGAAAATTGATTCTATCTTCTTCTCAACATTTTTCTTGGAATCTTTGATGTGGAGCTTTGTTTCTACCTCTCTAATATTTTTAGCATAAGTACCCCATCTAGGAGTGTCCTTTTCTACCCCAAAATCGAGTATGATCTTCACATATCCTTCATTAATTTCCTCGCTCTATTCATAACCCAAGGGGTCTATGAACTTGCCTATAGGTATAACTACCTCCATCCAAGTCACATCTATTTGAACCATGAAACATATGTCCTCCTTATACTTTGCTACTAGTGACGGTAGTATTCTATACCTTTGCTTCATCACAAATAGAGATTCTCTCATCATTATTCTAATATCTTCCACACTCTTTTCTTCTAATTGTCTTCTGTAATGATGTGTCACCAAGGTCATGGTGTAATGATTTATGTTATCCCATTCCCTATTAGGCATACTAGGGAATTTCCTAATTACTAGGAAAAATAGTTGAATCAATAATGATTCAAACCTAAATACTGTACTTCTAGTCTTCTTGAGCTTCTCAATGTTATCCAAAAAATAGTGTCTCAATATATCATACATGTTAACCTTTTCTCCTTTAGCTATCATCAGGTAAGTTGTATGTAGGAAACATGTAGGTATTGAGTTCAATCTTGAACTATGATTCATCTTATAGCCTATGATCTCACTGATCACTCTCACATTTTTCTTCTTAATTATGTCAATACTCATGTTTCTACCATCTGATTTGGTCTTCAGATTTGCCTCAAACTTCTTCTTTACATTCTTCTCATTAATTGGGTTTCTACCCTTATTTCATAAACTAGTTAACCTATGAATCATATCATTGTTGATCATTATAGGTGCCTCTCCAACCTAGAACATTCCTTCATAAATGTGACTTAGAATAATTCTGCTTCATTCATGGTTGTCAAAGTGTGTACAGAACATGAGGTTTACAATAATTAGTTCCTTTAAGTGTGCAAACTCTTGTTTTAGTGAAAAATCATCTGGGCACACTAGGTCAAGGTCCTTATGTATATCATTGTCTATAATGCTCTCAAATTTGCAATCAATGGATGACTTGACATCGTTGATGTGAAGAACATTTTCCAAAATTTGTGAAAATGTTCCTAAGGGATCATCAACATGGGAAATGAATATATTCTTCTTGAATACATATCTTTTCCTTTCACTTACATCAAAAATAGTATGGTTCACCATTTAAACTAATTTAAATACTTCAAAAACTTTTTAAAATACCTAAGTTTCACAAACCTAGGGCACTTTCAACTTCACAATATGAATGCTTCAAATTTTAATTCAATTCATTGTCAAATCTCTCAAAAATGCTCCTTAACTCTTTGCACAATTTAATGGTACGTAAAATCCTATTGGAATCCTTTAAATTTTTCAAATCAAAGTTTGTTTTGATTGTGGATCTACCAAAATTCATGAAACTATTACTCTGTTAACTGGTAAACTTATTTGACTTTGTTCTCATTCATTTGATTTCCAAATAACTTGTTCTCTTAACAAAATAATCTATGGGGTTTATACTACCTTCTGTTTACTTCACATCTCTTAATTTAACTTCTAACTTGTATTCCATCCTTTTGATGCTCTGTCTCTTGATAAAAGGCACTTAGTTCAAATGCAATGAGCTACACACAATTTCCAACTTCAATCTATCGTTAGTTGCATCAAAACATTATTCTTGTAAAATTGTATGTGAACTTTCTAGATCACTCGCTTTCATAAATACTTCCTTGAATTCCTCAACATGCTCTTTAAGTGCTTCCTTCTAACTATTATTGCTGCCATTATCATTTCTTTTTTCATTTAGATGTTTTTGTTCCTTCTATAAATAGGATTCCTGTTGAATTTCCTTCTATCCATTCTACAAAATATTGCTATGTGTCCAAATTTATCTCACAAATGACATACATGTGCATCCCATCTTTGATTGGTTTCATTCTAATTATCTGATGCTCTGCAAATTCCTTGCAACGTGTACAATATTGTTACATTTGTAACATACAATATGGTTTCTTTCTCCATTAGGTCTTTCTCCATCATTGGATCTAATTTGTGATCTCCTTCTTTGAATACTTGTATGGTTAGAATCCCTAAACATTCTACTATTTCCATTACTACTATCAAACTTGGGTTTCTTACAATCTACTACTTTATGTCCAACACCATGACAATTATAAAAATATAAATTAGTGGTAGGTCTAAAGGACTTACCCATGTAGTCTCCCTCTTTATATGACCAAGTTCATTGTATATCAAACATCCACCTCTAAATTCATATCTAACCTCCTTAGGTGATTCAACTTTCTTTACTTTCTTAGGTTCATCATGTTTCTTAGATAGATCAACTTGCTCAATTTCTTTAGATACTTCTATAGATATACTTGATTCTATGCTACACTAATCAGTTTCTTTAGGCATAGGGGTTTCAATAACTAGATCTTGTTCCTTCCTTGCTTCAGTTTTCTTGGCTGATTTTTCAATAATATATTCAAGACCTATCTTATCATAAGAAGATCTCTAAAAATCTAGTTGTTCATCAATTTTTTTAACTATTGGAATAATGCTTCTCTAAATTTTTTTTATCTTATGTTAATTCTCCTTTCACAATGGTATTTTACTTTTCTAATTTTCCATGCTATATTACTATAGAATCTAATTTAGATGATACTTGAGTCAGATGGGATCTTATGTCTACATTCCTAGATTTTAGATCTGGTTCTATCTTACTGTCATCCTTCTTAAAACATAATTTAAGTTCAACAATTTTCAACTCATTTTCAAGATTTCATTTTCTTCCTTAAGGGTTGTTGCTTCATCACTATCATTAGTATGCTCCTTTGACTCCTTTCTAGTTTTTAAGTAATTAATTTATCTTCCAATTTACTAGTGTAATCTTTTGCATCTCTATACCTTTCATTCAAATTGTCTCTTTCCTCTATAAGAAGATCTATTTTCTCAAGGGATTCTTCAAGATTTCTCTTTAACTATTCCATATCCATAGGGATCTTACTCAAGTCATTAAGCCTATTCTAAGTAACTAAGGTTTGATACCAATTGTTAGAAATAGATAACACTAAGAGGAGGGGAAAATCAATATTCTACAAACTTTTTCCAACAACTAGATATTATTAATTACTTTACAACATGCATATGAAAGTATACAAAGAATGTTGAATAGTAAATAAAACCATACATAGGTAGTAATCATAATACCATTATTTGGTAACTAGGGAAACCCTAACCAAGGGAAAACCCTAGTGGGGATGGTACCCACAAAATAATCCACAAAACAAAACAATCCTATTAAGGATATTGACCCTATTAAAAGTCTGTGAATTACATATAGTGTCTCAGTCCTTGTTAGAAGACTAGGCCCTATTAAAATCCTCAACCATGTTAAGAGTTTCTTCAACCATATTAGGAGTTGGTATTGTAATTAGAACTATATGCAATAAGAGTCCACTACCCTAAGATGCAATTATACAATATAGTGCTTTTATACAAAAGAGATAGATACAAGAACCTCTTTATTGCTGATTGCCTTACTTCACATAGCATGATCTAACATCAAAATTCACATCAAATATTTCTCATAAAAATTTGAATGTCATATTAATATTATATATATATCATATACTTCACATAATCATATATATCAAATATCACATATTTCACTTACTTCGAATAAAGTAACTCTTTACTTATACTATTTCATTTCATGAAACTCTTGTGTAATTGGCTTGGTGCAAACATACTTTACACTGCCTTAGGGTAAACATCTTAGATGTCATCACTACAAACATAAGTTATTATTTCATGACCAAAAATAATTCCTTAACACTTTATACCTCATTTCCTATTGCACTTTGTTCTAATGTGCACACTATCTTTACTATTATATAGCTTGTAACTCTATCTATACTAATGGTATTGACCTACAAACTTAAGTACATCATCATGAAACTTAGATATACCTTCTCTTAACTTACCACATACCAAATATCTCTATAGATTTTTATATAACAAAAATAATCTTTGTGTTGCCAGTGAAATTGTCTAAGACTTAGACAATTTTCTATCTTTGGCTATAGAAACTTCAACAATATATTTCTCATTACAACCTAAAATATAGATTGACATAAATGACAACACTAACTCATCTTATCTAGCCATATTTATAACACATCATTGAAGAATTCAACCTACTATAGTTTTCTATAAAGGTAATGGTCCATAATCTCCAAATAAACTAGTTTTATACCTAGTGGTTCTTCTCATTTGAGAAAAATCTCAAGTCCTTCCATACTCATGTTTCCTCACCTTCAAAGCCAAAGCTCCACTTTGTTGTCCCATAGTCATGGAAGATCCCATTCCAATGCACATGAAGACTAAATTCCTCTAATATTTAGGAACATCGTGTGTATCATTTGACTGTCATGTAACACAATCTTTTCATAACAATAAATCATCAACCTTTTCCAATTATTTCACATGTTTTTTTGTCACCTAGAAATACTCTTCCAAACCTACCTTATTTTAGTTTTTGAAATACTTTGTACATGATGTTAGCTTAGTCTACCAAATGTTAAAAATTCTTCAAAATTTATGCTAGAAAATCCAATTATTGTTTTGAGATTAGGGTTTGTATGTTTCCTGATTGATTATGCCCTAGACAATCCCTAATTGTTTTTTCCTATTATAAATTTTTCCCTAGGTTCTTCATAATTTTTTTTTATTAATGTAATTTCCATTTTTTAATGTGCACAATAAGTTCCTAAAGGCCTAAAAAACCTTTGAAATCCTCTTATTATAAAATTGTCATGCATTCTTTTAACAAGATTCCATGTTGTTCTGCCCTACCCTAGTTCTTAACTCATTGCTAAACTAAGGTTATGTCATAATGTCCTTTTTCCTCTTACATGGGTTACCTTTTAAATCAAATTTATGGGTAAATAATGATAGATCTTGAACTTCCTTAAGATCAAGGGTCATCATTATGTCGCTATGGAAAGATGAAGGTTTTTTACTCCACGTGACATAACAATAGAGTGACACTTGTCCATAGGATCCATTTGCAGTAAAACTACAAAAAATCCACCATCATAGATCAAATTAGAAATCTAAGGATATCACTATGTCACTAAAAAAAGTTGTTTAATCTTTAGCTATAATGACATAATGATGTGAAGACATGTGTCCTTGTGGGTCACTTCTATTTGTGGCTAGTGGGGTTGTCAAATGAGACAAAAGTAGTTTACATTTGATTGGTTGTTCTACAAAGTGAGCTAGTTTTTTGAAGTTTTCCATTAACCATTGATCTACAAATTAATCAAAGGTTATCACTATGGCACAATGAGGAGTTGCATGATTTTTAATCATAGTGACATAATGACATCATGACATGCAGAATTGGTGGGACCTTTTCTTGTCAAGCTATGTGTAATAATCAAGGAAAATAATAAAGATCATTGATTTCATAATAGAGTTATGGTTGTTACTTTTTTTTCATGGAAAGATAAATGTATTTTAATCCATGCAACATAGAGAGAAGGTAACACATGTCCCAGTGGGCCCATTACACTCCATAATGTAGTTTTTCTCACACCCATCAGATCAAAGATTGATCAAGGGATGTCGTTATGTTGCTAACCCAAAAGGAAAGGTTGTTAACTATAGTGACATGGAAACATCATGACATGTAGAACAAGTGGCCCACTTTCAAGTAAAGTTGAATTATTATTCTCAATCATTAGATATGAGAAAGATCTAAGGTTGTCTCTATGTTGTTAGTAGGAGTTGCTCATCCTTAAAATATAACAACATAATGATAGGGTGACACTTGTCTTATGACATGTAACCATTACATGGGGAATTCCAATAAGGTGAAAAGGTTTCCATGTGTCAAAATTTGGTTGGTTTGACTACTAGGTCATAGGATGGAAGATGAGTTAGATTGCAAATTTTGTTTCTTGATCATCAGATGTTTTTGATTCAATGAACCATTTTCAAATTTGTAAGACATGCCATTCAATTTTCTGTAGAACATTTATAGGAAGTAAAGGCCTCTCATGTGAATTGATAGAAAAGCTAAAATAGAAAGATTGGATATTTCATTCTGCAAATAGATTGTCAAAGAATTGAAGCGTGTTGTTTGCAAGAAATTGTTACTTAGTTAAGCTAAATTGTAAGCCCCCACATCAACAATCTACCACAACAATAAAAATGAATTAACGAGCCAAGTAAGTATCTTTCTATGGCTAGAAGAATAATTTTGGTATCATGTGTCTATTAGTTACAATGCCTCCAAAGAAGGGTTTCTCTGGTTAGAGGGATTACATGCATAGAAATATTCATAATGATTTTTTTGAGTAGTTAAGTGAATCAACTAATGATGCAACACAAATTTTAAAAAAATCCCTATAAATACTAGGGTAAAGGGAGCAGAGGGTTTGTATGATATGGGTTATAGTTTTTCAAGAAATGGTTCCCCAAGAGAAAACTATTTGCTTGTCATGGTAACATTTGGAATTTTGACCTAGGAAAGCTAGTAGTCCTAGGAGTGTTTATGGACTCAGACCTCCATAGCTTAAAATTTTGACCTTGTAACCTAAATTGTAAGGGAAACAAATGGGGAGTTCCTAGTAAAAATCACTGTTGAAGAGATTCAACTTGCTCTTGGAATGGACCCCAGGTCACAGTATCATTAAGTCATTGATTTTTAGGGTTTGGAGAAGGAGGACGCATCCTACAAAGATTAGATCAAGCAAGGAGCATTGAGAGGACATTTAGCCAAAATTGGAAATTTGATGTTAGTCACAACCTCTTATAGGAAATCCTTTAAGAAGAAATTCTTTAATTACTATACCATAGATATATACATCTCTCTATGTAGGGTTTTTTGCGAAGATGAGTAGGACTTCATGCCCATAAAATTTATGTATATGATGATTTAAATTTCATCCTTTAGGGTTGATGTTATCTTATATTTTGCATCTTTTCTAGCTAAAGAAATCCATGTGGGATTGATAGGGATTGCTAAGGGAAAATTTGAGAAAACTTTTGGTCTCTACCCTATGTTAATGCACATGTTTCTTTTAAAAGGAGTTTAGTATTTGAGAGAGAAATGGAATTAACATGAGAGCATGAAGGAGAACCTCTAAAAATTCAATTATTGAGTGTTTATATGACTTGAGATGTAGAAGAAGCAAGCTTTGTAAGATTTTATAGGTATTTTGCATCTAGCTTGAGGAACCTTTTGTTAAATGATAATCGTAGGATACCTAAATTGTTGTTGGATTTCATTAGCCCTATGGATTACCCTTACAATAGTCTCCCATAATTGGGTAGATATTATTCCATATCTAGTGTCTACTATTTTTAAGGTATATGGATTCTAGGGAACCCCACATGTGCTACCCTACCAAGTACCCTTTAAGGTAGGTTTAGCTGAAATTCTATGGTAGATAGGTGGATTGGAAGAGGTAGAGTTGACTTGTAGATCAAGGGGTTCTATTTTTCCCAACTTGTACTGTGGTTCATCTATTTTTAATTACAAAGGGTGGTTGGGTATTTCTATATAAAGTGTTAAGTCCATATTAAGTGACAACTTCTCATCCTAGATTCAGTGATAGTGAGGGATTCTTCGGCATTTTTAGATAGAGGGACAAGGCCAAAGCTCACTAGCATGAATTCTATTTTCCAGAAGATATAATAAAAATAAATTCTCTCTACAAGAACAAGAAATAAAAAAGAAAAAGTGGAGAGTTTATTCTAGAGTATTAGAGTTCATTAATTGTTTTAAAAAAGGAATATAGTCCATTGAAAGATGTCAAGATGTCAGCTAAAAAGATAAGTAAGCTAATTATAACTTTTGCAAAGATCATGGACACCATGAATGAGAAGAAATCCCTCCTTACTAGTACTTATCCTAACAGAGAAAGAGAGGTAATGAAACAATTATCTTTTACCCTTGTTGTAGGTTCAGGTCAGTTGGTTATTCAAAAGAGAAGTGGCTACAACACAACTAGAACTAGGGAGTATGATAATGTCAAGGGGAAGGAAAAGGTTGGATCAAGCAGCAGTGCTTTAACAAGGAGACTTCAACTTGAAGATAGGCGTTTAGAGCCAATGCCAAAGAGGAAGAAAATAGAAGGAAAACAAGTTGCACAATAAGAAAATAATACACCATCCCAATCTCCCCTACATATAAGAGAAGAATGGCTTATTGGGGAGAAAGTTGAGAACCTTGGATCCTAGGGTGGAGTGTTCATTACTACAATAGAGCTAGGAGAAGGAAATCCCAAGGAACCTACTATTCCCAGCTTGGAATTGATTGTGGCTAATTTTAAAGGAAAGGAGCTAGATCCCTTAATTGAATAGACTATTCACGAATTCTTATCTATTCATAATTTAATAAAATCAAGAGCCTTCTACCAATTTTCATGGAGAATAAATATTGCAAATTTTGAGGAAATATGCAATTAAAAAGTAGCCAGAGAAACAAGACCTAGTCATACAAAATGAGATCAAGAAGGAGATGATGTGAGAACTTAATAATGTGACTCCTAAGGAAGGAAGAAAAATGATCAAATCAGCTAGAGTTTTACTTCTTTGAAACTAGGACATTGTGGATGCAATGGTGTTTAATACTATTAAAAAGGAGTTGAACAATAAAGAAAAAAAGAAAAAGGAACTCAACGGTGTTAAATATAGTGAAGACTATGTTGTCCTAGTTATTTTTTCTTTAAAAAGTGGATCTAGAACTAGCTCTTCTGAGCCTAGTGAATCTGAGTTATTGGGAAATTTAATTGTCAAAATAGTGGACAATACCCCGAATGATGAGGCAGTAGAATTAAATGTTGGGATAGACAATATCACTTTAGCCACTCCAAGGAAAGAGAAGAAGTTTAACAAGAGCTACAAGAGAAATATGAACAAGTCATGGCTTCTTACAATGATGTAGTCCAAAAGAGGCATAGACTTGGAAACAAAATGACAAGATATAATGGCAGTCTAGAGAGCTCAGAATTGCTCCTCCTCCCCCCATGCCACCTTTTAATACCATTCCAATTATGGAAATTACAAGAAATCCTTAGCAGCTAGAACTATACATAGCTCATGAGCTAAATGGAGAGAAAGCTAAAATCTAGTCACTATATGTTGAACTAGGCATCCAACATGAGGACAAAATCAAATATACAATTTTGTATCTAGTGGATAGGATAGGTTGGCTCCTCTTCTACTTAGAATTTTTAAGACTTGTAGAGATATGGAATGAATTGAATAGTAAAGAAGCCACATTGAGATCAATTTTAAGCAAGTGGATCAGCAGGGATAATGTTATTACAAGCTAATGTTGCTCAGTCATTGATCACTTTGATGATCTAGTAGAATTTTTTTTTGATGAAGTGCATGATCTCCTAGATTTTGATCATAAGAGGGATCTGCTACAAAAGGGAATGAATAATTGCTAATTTAATAAATCTTTCGGCAGAAATTTTGATCTCTTTCCTCATGCACTAAAAAGAATAGGTAAAATAAAAGACAAGGAAGAGTGGGCCAATGAATTGAAATAATTAAGGCTAAGCAAAGTAATCAATAAAGAAAATTACATCTAGTGTGCTAAAACAATAGAGGAAGTTGTACAAGTACAAATATTTTTTTAACTCTTTCAAACAATATTTTGTTGAGATAAAGAGAATTTGAAAAGATATCCCAAATACAACAAGAAATATTAAGTTTCAACTAGCTAGATGATACACTTTTTGACAAGTGGATAGTTGACAATTCCCCAACAACACAATTATTCCAAATGGTAGTTGAAAGGGTGAGTGTGGACAAAGAAACTGCCATAGAAAATGCATAACTAGATGATAAAGAAGCTCAAACAAAAGAACGAGCAAAAGATAAACAAGTTGCAATGATAGACATGACCACTTAAATTGATGATCTAGCAAAAGAATAACTAATTGTGATAAATATCTAGATATTAGAGCCCGATAAACACGTGCAAGACAAGTTGTTCGATAGTCTAGAGAACAAAAAATAGAACAAGATCAATCATCAGGTGTAGTGGATCCACCAGAAATTGCTACAACAAAGCTAGCCCAACTATAAGACAATTCATGATGAAGCCTTTCTATTAAAAAAGGTAAAGAAGCACCAATTTTTTTTTTTTCTTGATTCTTTGTTATAGTGACAATTTTTTTCCTTTGTAAATATTTTGTTCTAAAGAATAGTTGTCATTTCCCGCTAGGCCTGAAGCTTATTGCAACTCACACTATATAAGTGAGTTCCCAAGGGTACAGGATGGTCCAAAGTTTGTAGATTTTAGTATTTTTTCTATTGCAATTGCTTCAAATTTTGTGTCAAATTTATGATGGATTAAAATTTTTAAATCTTAGAATACAAATGAATCTTGAATAATAGATTTTGTCATGTCTTTAGTTATATTGCAAGTTTGTACCAATAATGTATTGATTTCAAGGAAAATTAATACAAAGTAGAATTATGCATATTTGTGTCTCTGTGTTTTGTCTTCATTTTCGTGTATTGTAATTGTGAGATTAAAATGAGCAAGCTTCTTTCAGTTTAATGCAACTTGGATGAGTTGTTTGTCTTTTCATTGATTTCTTTTAATTCAATGAATTAAGTAACTACTTCTATCAATTGATAGGGTTTCTAGGTATATGGGAGGGATATCGATAATTTTAATTACAAGTCAATTAAATAGGTATAGGGTTACTGGTTTGACTCTGTATAACAATGGATAAGGCACTGATCATTAATTCAGATGCAAATTGATATTGTCATGTGGTTGCACAGTATACATATAAATCAAAATCAATTTTCCATTTTTGTAATAAAGAACTAAGTTTTCGGTCATTCCCTTGTCATAATAGCTTCATTGGAGTTCATAGTTATATCAAAAAGTATTTATAAGTTGCATCAAAAATTTGTATCATTGGAGTTCATTGGAGTTCATAGTTCATAGTATACATAATTTTAAAGTGGTTTTGTACTTTATATCAAAAAGTTGTAACAAAATAATATGTAGGAAATTGAATGTAGTTTCTAAACTACTAGGCCATATCGGGAAAAAATAATATTTGATTGGTCAAAAGTTTGGATTTTAATGTAGTACTACAAAAATTTCAAGGTGAAAATAAAAAGTAGGTGTATGTCTAACCACCTTAATCAAAATCAACTGTTAAATTTTTTTAATATAATTATCGATATAAAAAGTAGACTCATGCTTGAATGTGATGCATATTTTTGGGTATTTTTATTCTAAATAAATAATTAAAAATGAATTTTCTATGAAAACTCTTTTAGAAAAAAAAAAACTCGTGTCTGACTACCTTAACTAATTGAAAAATTTACTAAATTAAATTTATTTTTTTCCTTATACTTAGGAAAAGCATAGAATGTGATGCAACTTTTGGATTTAAAATATGTTATACCATTTGAAAGTTATAGTTATTTTTCAATCAATATGTCAATCAACACTTTAGAATCATCTTCATTGAAAATTAACTAATAAATATTTATCAGACTTAGAATATGATAGCAATTATATTGATGGAATCTTGAGAGCTTTATAAAAAAAATTTATTTCATTTCATTCAATTTCGATGAAAATAACATTGTCAAATGGCTACTCAAAGTCTAAGTGTCAGTGAAACCCTTCTCAAAAATGTTTTTTGGGTTGACCATATAAGTTTGGTAAATACCAAGCCTAATCAGATGCCTGAATTCAAATGGGGTATCTAATTATAGATCGAATACCTCATATGAAATCAAGTATCTGATTACTCCACATTTTTCAATTGGGAGGGAAACCGCCCACGTTGGAAAATATGGAGGGAAATTTTGGAGGAGACTTTTAGAGGGAAACTTTAGAGGGAAATTTTAGAGGGAAATTTATTTTCAAGAAGTGTGAGTATTAGTATTATTATTATTATTAGACATGATTTTGATATTATTATTAAATAATAATATTATATATGATTATAATTATTATTATATATAGTAATATGTATGATTATTATGATTACTATTACTAAATATAATTATTATTATAACTAAATATAATAGTGTAATATATATGATAAATATTATTATTATTAATTATATAATTTAGTAATATATATGATTATTATTGTTATATAATTTAATAATATATTATTATATTATTTCTATTAAATATAATATAGTCATTAAATGAGTCGAGAGGGGTCATAGGTTTACCTACGACCCCTTTTGATGCATTTCATGACAACATAAGTCCCTAGTGCCCCTAGTGACCCCTCTCAACACATTCCTAATGGGTCCCTAGAGGTCATAGGGCCCATAGGGACATATATTGTCATGAAATTCATCGAGATGGGTCATAGATTAACCTATGATCCCTCTCAATGTATTAGAATTAACCAAATGGGTTCTTAGTAGTTTGAAGACCCATAGGGACATACATTGTCATGAAATACATCTAACCTATGATCCATCTTGATGCATTCGAACAAACCAAATGTGTCTTAGGGTCCCTAGGGCCCCTAGGGACATATGTTGTCATGAAAAGTGTCAATAGGGATCATAGATTAACCTATGACCTCTCTCAACACATTGGAACCAACCAAATGGGTCCCTAGGGGTCTTAGGGCACCTAGGGACATATGATGTCATGAAATGCATTAAGAAGGGTCATAAGTTAACCCATGACCCCTCTCGACCCCTTAGAACCGACGAAATGCATCCCTAAGGGTCTTAGGGCCCCTAGGGACATATGTTATAGTGAAGTGCATTGAGAGGGGTCATAGGTGTAATACCCCAAAATTGGCTCATTGCCATAATACCAATTCTGGTCTATTTCTGATCAATGCTAAGTCCTATTTCACTAGGCAAATTCTTATTCTGCTACTCACTACTTGACTTAAATGTCAGATGTAGAAAAACCTAATCTGCATTCAACATTCTTATTATTTAATTCCTATAGTATTTACTTATATTAGTTACATTAAACCTATTGATTAATATTTAATTTAATTAATAAGTATTTATACTTTAATTAGATTAAATTATATCCTAAGGCTAATGTACTATGGAATTAAATTTATATAATTTAATAAATATGCCTATTTTAATTAATTAAATGAAATTATTTAATTAAATGGAGAACTTACTTCTAATTAATTAAACAAAGTTATTTACTTAAATGAAGTTATTTAATTAAATAGGAAAAGTGTCTCTAATTAATTAAATAGAATTATTTAATTAAATGAAAAGGTAATTATGAGAACATATCTCATTTTATTAAATTAAATTACATCCTAAGACTAATGTACTATGGGATTAAATTTATTTAATTTAATAAATATGCCTATTTTAATTAATTAAATGAAATTATTTAATTAAATGGACAAGTTACTTCTAATTAATTAAACAAAGTTATTTAATTAAATGGGAAGTCATTCCTAATTAATTAAATGAAGTTATTTAATTAAATAAGAAAAGTGCCTCTAATTAATTAAATAGAAATATTTAATTAAATGAAAAAGGTAATTATGAGAACATATCTCGTTTTATTAAATTAAATATCTCACCAAAATCTCTCTTCACTTCAAAAAAGAGAAATTTTCAGTTCACTGTTGATCAAAAAGGAATTAAATCAGTTAGCTCCTTATTCTACTCAAATTAAATTAGTTAACTCCTTTTTCTACTCAAATTAAATTAGTTAACTCCTTATTCTACTCAAATTAAATTAGTTAACTCCTTTGTCTACTCAAATTAAATCAGTTAACTCCTTATTCTACTCAAATTAAATCAGTTAACTCCCTTTAATTTGAAAATCTTCCTTTATGATTGAACTTCACCTTTAATCCTGATCGGTGATTGAAATCAATCTCCACCATTGATGGATTCCAGGAAAGTCTATTTAAGAGACCCTCATCTCTTCATTTTGAGAGAGGATGATTTTGGAATTTGCATCAAATTGCTACTGGAATTCATACTCACATTTGCTCATTTTTTACATACATTTGCATCCTTAGCTTAATTTCATTTAGCATAATATGCATATGATTAATCTAGTTTCCTTTACTTGTTCTTAGATTAGAATGCATTTCTCATTCTAGATTAATCTACATAATCATATAGATTAATTTCATTTCTTAAATCCTTCATTCGTAGAGGGTCTATTTGCTTAACACCTCAAATCTGAGGATATCTAACAAGCAAAATCCCTTTAGATAGAAGGCAACAGGTCACCTTGCCAGCTGATTTTTGGATGAACAATCCAATGTTAATTCCAAGATGAATCCGCAAATAAAGACTGTGTTGAAGTGTGTGTGTTGGAAGAGGCCGCATATTGATGCATACATTTCTGCCACCCACTGTGGGGTTGAGAATTCAATTTTCTAGCCTCATTATTTTTGTTTTGCATTTTAGTATTTTATTTATATATTGTTTTGCAAGTTTGTCTTGTTGCAAGTTTGAAGACACTTTGAGAAGGCATCCAACAATGATGAGAAAATAAGCATTTGAGAAACCTCTTCCTCTTCTCCTTTTAATCTTCTTCTATTTCTCTTCTTCTTCTTCTTCTTCTTCCTTCTCATTTTCTAAAGTTTTAAATTAAAAAAATTGATCAAAATTTTTTTTCAATCCTTTTATGATTTTTCATAAAAATCATAAAAAGTAGAACAACTTGATGAATTTTGGTCTAAAATTTGTACTGAAGGTTCTAGACTATAGGGAAAAGTCACATGCAAAATTTCAGATTTTTTGATTAAAGCTTTATTTTATATATATTTTTAATGATTTTGTCATATGTGAATTATTTGAGCTACTAAAATAACATGTTTTGATCTAATTTTTTTTTTTAGGTTTGTGACAATATCTAGCATGTACACTAAAAATTGGAGAATTGTTGGATCAAAATTGGAGTTTTAGTAATTCATTAATTGTTGTTTCATTAAAAAATTAATTTACATAGCAAATAATTGAGTTAAAATCTAAAATTTTTACTGAAATTTTAGGATGATGTCTAGATATTGTAATACAAAATTTGGAGTTTTCAAATTTAAAATACATTTTTATTAATTATTTTATGGTTTTCCATAAAAAAAATTAATTTATTAGATAAATCTCAACATTTTGATTTGAAATTTTTATTGCCAATTCAGGACACTTTTTGTAGACTACAGTAAAAATTTCATATTTTTTGAATTATAATTCTATTTTTAATAAAAAAATTTATGTGTTTTCATAAATTTTTTTTAATTAACTCATGATGCAAATCTTGGAATTTTAATCAATAATTTTTATTGTAGGTTTTTTTTTTTTGGAAAATAGTAAGGAAGAAAGAAAGGCCATCCGAATAAGACAAAAGAAAGCAATAAAATAAAATAAAAATGCATCTCGCTTTTGCTAGCTTCAAAAACAGCACAAGAATTGTTAAAAATTAGGTAAAATCTACTATGTGCATTGCGAGGATCACCAGGTAACCTTCCTCAACGGATAACAATTCATTTGGA
Organism: Cupressus sempervirens; assembly: GCA_028749045.1. Classification (NCBI taxonomy): domain Eukaryota; kingdom Viridiplantae; phylum Streptophyta; class Pinopsida; order Cupressales; family Cupressaceae; genus Cupressus; species Cupressus sempervirens. The sequence continues at coordinate 69,397,681 of CM053790.1, read as the reverse complement.
GCTAAAATGAACATCTCTTGTGTCAAGCTCTTGTGTATTTCCTCCATGTTCTCATTTTACAACATATGCATAATTTGATACTAGGTTGTGATCTCTATTAGTTTCATCTAGCAGGCTTAGTTACTAGTGATAGATCTAATTAGCTATCTTGGGTTATTGGACTCACTAATCTTCTAGCCCCTCGTTTCACCCTGTGGTTGCAAGATCAGCACCACGTTAAAGGGGAGGCATCTATAGGAAATAAGTGTTAAATGCTCCACAAGGTAACCATTTTGTGCTTTCTAGAACTCACTAGTTTCTGAGTTGTGGACTCATTTTGGCTTGTGTGAGGGGTTAAATGTTCCACATCTTTGGACTAATCTCACAATAGTTAAAGCATTAAGTGTACCACCTTGTGCTTTTTGATTGCTTTTGGATAGATTTTCTTTCAATAATTAACATCTGTACACACATAATAATTAGGCCCCCATGAACACTATTCGTGGATCTTGAGGGAGTGGGTTCCTAGTGAAACTCCTTTCTAAGACAGATTCCTTGTAGGTGGGGAGGATACTTTGAGCATGTCGCAAATAGATGAATCTTCAGCTTGTTGATTAAGGCATCCTTTCTCCAGAGAGGTTGATAGATCACTGGAAGTTGATATCATAGATCTTTAAGAGATACTCTTAGTTTAGCGTGTCGGATTAATCTGTCTACTTTGATTGGGCTAAAAGTGAAAAGGTGTCAAAACCTTGAATCTAGAAGCTAAGTCCCCTTGTGGTACACTATTGTGAGTCGGTCACCTTTAGAGAGGGTTAACTGTAGCACACAATCTCTCTACAGGGAAAACTGCGTTGACGAAACCTTGAGTGGTAATAGCCATTTTTGATGTGGTAGGGACAACCGCTATATAAATATCCTTGTGGAAGAAATCTCCATGGGTGTGGTTCATTGTGGGTTGTCAGATCTCCCTAGCTACTCTTGAAGATTAAGTTCTTGAACTAGGTTGAAACCTTGGTGCACCAGGATTGGAGGTCAGCCCTGTGAGTCATAAAAGTTGCAGAGCCAAAACATTACTAAAAACCTTAGAGAGGCCAAATTTTATTTTCTAGGGATGTATGCGTAATTGCAAAACTTTTCGAAAACATACACAATTAGCTCTCTTAGGAATCAATGCGCACTAAGTCACGTGATTGTTCGTGTGCAAGGTTTCTTTTTCCCTTGCTTATTATTTTCAGACGTGCTTGAAATCACCTACTTGCTATTCTGCATGCCTATTTATCTGCCAAGTTACTAAAATGACAAAAAAATTTGTCAAACTTAGTTGCTGTTGTAAAATTGGTCTGCCTTCTCACATGAAATCATCTGGTCCTCGAGCGAAATCATTTTCTTCTCACACAAAATTAAATTGATGTTATGAGTCTTTGTGTGGCCCTGTGAACTTCTTCATGTGAAATTAAACTACTTTCACTGACCTTCGTGCGAGATAGAAAACTTCTTCATGCGATCTATGAAACTTCTTCATGTGGCCTGTAGAAGTTTTTTGTGCGAGATCTTGTGTCAGCATTACCAATTTGGATCTGTTTTAGCTATTTGTGGGCTGCACGATGTCTTTTTCTGTGTTTTCTTATCGCTCTCTATTTGCAAACAGTCCTAAAATAGTGACTTTGCTTAGCTAAAGACTTGTGTCTTGCACTTTGACTAGTCTCCTCTCATAAGTAATTTTTGGTCCTTGTCTTAATGCTTGTCATACTTTGTGTCGCATTGGTCATAATCTCTGGCTATTCTAGCCTTTAAATTAGACCATTTGTTCCTTAGTGAACAACATTCTTACTATTATCTTGTCCTTTTTGAGATTGAGTCTTTGTGTAGTCCTTGTCCAAGTTCTCGTGCAAACAGTTGCACATCTCCATGTGAGATCTTTATGCTATCCAAGTTAACCTTGCACTACTTTGCATGGCCTACAACACATCCTCATGTGAAATCTTTATGCTATCCTGTGTCTTTGCATGACCCTGTGTACTTTCTCATGCACCTTTTAGAAGATCTTCACATGAGATCTTGAGTCTAAACTGTCAAGTTAGTTTGTTAGAGCTATCTGTGCTCTATACCAAGTTTGTTTCCTACATTGGTTTACTGTTTCTCTATTTGAAAATAGTCCCAAATAGTGGTATCCTACTTAGCTAATGACTTGTGATCCATACTTTAACTAGTCTTGTCTCTCAATTATCTTGCTCTTGTCCTTTAGTGCTTGTTGTACTCTGTGTCATGATAGTCATAATCTTTGGCTGTTCTAGCCTTCAAATTAGACTATTCGTACCTTAGTATATTGTACTCTTATCTTTCTTTTTTGAGACTACATTCTAGTGTGGTCCTTGTCTAAGCTTTTTCTTTTTGTCATTGTCTATGACTGTGGCAACATGACTTATGTTCTAAAACTTGGCTGTCACTACTTGAAACATAGTACATTAAAATGGCTAACAACAAATGTGCTAAATCCAATATTCCTAGTGAGGAAGAAGAGCTACTTATTGCAAACATGAAGCAAAAAATCCAATCAATGAGTGCTCAACTTCAAAGACTAAAGGAGGAAGATGAAACATCATTGAAAAAATTCTCCTTGAGAGACAATTTCCCTTCCTCCTATGACAACCAAAAATCACATTCTTGTGATCTTGAATCCAAGGCAATTGAGAACATCTCACATACACCCAAGAAATCTAGAAATATCTTTGAAGGAAAACATTGGGAACCTAAACCAAAGCATGATTTCACACCTTTGGGAAAATCTTATGAATTAACCTTGGAAGAACTTCTTGAAGAAAAACTCATTACTTTACCTAAACTCACTTTGGCAGGAGTTTCCTTTATGAGTAACTATTGTGTCTATCATAGACATAATTTACATAAAACTTCCCATTGTAAGGAGCTAAAAAACAAGATCCAAGATCTCTTTGACAATGGTATAATTCAAAAATCTAAGCTCTCCACTACTAAAGATTCTACTCTCAAGAAGGATCAACGTCATGAAACCATGTCTAGTAACGGTTCAAACACAACTTCTACTTCCTCCAACATACATTCACCTTCTAAATTGTCCAATCTTACCAACACATATTCACCAAAAGAACTCACTACTCCCCCAATTGACTATGTGTACCCTCAAGGACTACCTTTAAAGGAAACTCAAGCTAATCTTCTCTTAGCTACAAACCTCTCCCATACTACACAAAGCAAAGATCCAAAACCTCCATGTGTTGCTCCTCCTACTATCCCCAATCCAACTATTCCTCCATCTCCCATGCCATGCACCTCTACTAAGCAATATCATGATATTCCTTCCACCATCCTTAAGGAGATTACAAAAGACCAAGAGAAGGATACTTTTTCTATGTTACCCAAAATTCCTTTTGAAGAGAAAAGTGTTCCCTCAATCTCTTATTCTACCTCGCTACATTCACTTCCAAACTATACTCAAGCTTTAAATACTCCTGTCAAAGGTATTGCTCCTATAACAATTACTCATAAATCTATTGATTACTTTGCTCATATTGCTCACTCTAAAGATGTTGATATCCATACTCATGGTTCATTCACATCTTCTAGATCTATCCTTGGTCCCTACCCATCTAAGCTAAAGCCTTCAAACCTTTCATCTATTTTTGGACCTTATGTTCCTCCATCTCCTACTTCCACTCTTAGCTCATTAAACATTCCTCCTACCCTACCTCAAGATCAACAAAGATACACATACTTGAGCTCTTCACATCCACCTTTCCATCTAAACCAGTCATATTGGCTTGATTCATCCATAAATCCCAAGTCCTTTGGAAGCAATTTGGATGATCAACTCAAACACAAGTGCATGAATCCATCCTCAAAATTTCACTATGTCTCCTCTAATCGACATGTGAATTTCAAGAAGAAAACAACAAAAAAGAGATTGCAAAGGTCCACTATTCAAAGAGCTCAACCAAAGAAAGTACGGGTTCTTAAATCTGTTCTTGAAGAAATGCATTCCAAAGCATCTAATGAAAAATCAAAAGCTATATGGATTCCCAAGTCTCTTTTGAAGAACATGAATATTGAAAACAATCAAAGTTGACATTTAAGCTTCCAAAGGATTCCACTCCATCTTCTTCCCAACATCTTCCGAAAAAGGTTTCAAAACCTTCTACTCCACCATCCTCCAAAATGTCTTTGCTACCTCATATATCTAAGCCTCAATCTATTCCATATTTCCTCCATCTTTCCACTACACTTCAAGGTGTGTGTCAATGTTGATCTTGCCCAATTTTTCTTCTCCCCTTGTGCATCCCTTTCATTACCCTATCCACTTCACCTTCTATTCTCCACCTTTTATCCTTCCATCCCATTTATCTCATCCACAACCAACAACCTTATCCTCTATCTACCTCTCATTTTCTTATCATTTCTTTGCCATTACCTTATCAACATCTTTGAGTGTACCTTGATATGGCCTTGGCTTATCATAACTTATCTTTCTTATAGGCATGCTATCTAACTTGAGAAAGGCTTGAATTCTTTCCAAAAACTCTAAAAATTCAAAAAGAAGAAAAAAAGAAAAGAGAAAAAGAAAAAGTGGCTTGGTGAAAACCTAGAAACAGGCACCTTAGTAGCAAAAGTAAAGAAAAATAAATCCTTCCTATGGTAAAAACCACTTGTTGTGGCACCTTGGACAAGTACCATGATGAAAACCTGGCAAACAAGTGTCATGCATAATTCTTCCATCCATGACATCCTATCATGATCTTGCTTATCCTTTAGATGTCCTCATTCTTGAAGTCATTCACTCATAACCTCCATAACAAACTTTTCTTTCCTATTCAGTTAACCCTTTGGTCTTGATCAACGAAAGAAAGAAGAAAACTCAATTCCTAGCAATCTCTTGACATGGTCATTTTCTTTGTGAAACCCATCATTACACCATGATCTTATATTGTTATATATTTTTCCCTAGCTTGCGTAATCTGGTGAAGATTTTCCTTGAGGTTAACATTCACTGCTTCATACTCCTTGTCTTTCCATCTCTACTTATTCACTCGCTTGCTACTACATCTCGTCCTACACCTTTCTAGACACTAAAATAAAATCAAGGTGATCCTTCTTGAGAGCTAGTAATCTCTAAAAAACATCTAAAAATTAGAAAATGTCATAAAAAAAATTGTTACCCTGGTGAAAACCTAGCAATAGGCACCTTGGTAACACCAAAAAAGGTGAAAAATCTCAAAAATTCAAAAAAATATAAAAATCAGAAAAAGTCTTGAAAAAAAAATTGTTACCCTAGTGAAAATCTAGCAAATAGGCACCTTCATAACACCAAAAAAAAAAAAAAGTGAAAAATCTCAAAAATACAAAAAAATCAAAAAGAGAAAAATAGAAAAAAATTTGAAAAAATAGAAAAGTGCCATTGATGAAAACTTGGAAACAGGCATCATGGTAGCAAAAAAAGAAAAAAACTTGCCAAGAAGGTGAAAACCTGGTAAACATGTGCCTCTTGTTTCCAATGCCTCATCTTGGAACGTACCTTCAGGCTTTTTGTATAGTTGCTTTCGCTTTCCTACTTTTCTTGCTCATGTATCCATGGATTGACTCTTGTCACAGCTCAGGGGCATACCCCCTTTGTGTCACTATTTTCAAGATTCTCCTCATAGAATCTCCTTCGTGACAATCACCAGTGGTTCTCACTACGTTTGCCTACTATCGCTAGTGTCACTATTTTTGAGATTCTTCTCATAAGAATCTCCTTCACGACAGGCACTAGTGGTCATCACTGCATCTGCCTACTGTCACCAGTGTCACTATTTTTGAGATTCTCCTTAGAGAATCTCCTTCATGACAGTCACCAGTGGTCCTCACTGCATCTGCCTACTCTCACCAGTGACACTCTCTTCAAGATTCTCCTCATAGAATCTCTTTTACAATAGTCACTGGTTGTTTCAATTGTGTCTGCCTACTATTGCTAAGTTTGTGTCTCCAGATTCTTTTATGGAAGATCTCTTTTGTGTCAATCACTAGTTGTCCTGGCTATGTTTGTCTATTGTCACTCAGTCCTTCTTAGGTTTTTCATTGTGAAGATTCCTCTTTGACCTCAGTCACTAGTCATTCTGGCTATGTCTTCCTACTATCATCACCCTACTGAAGAGATTTCTTTCAAACATGTTCTGGACACTAACACTTGACATCAATCCAAAAAATAAAACTCAAAAATGATATACTTGTTTGGATATGTTGAGCTTTTTTTTTTTTTTTTTTTCTTATTTTGGCTTTATCATATCTCCTTGAGCAACTCAATGATGTCATCTTTGACTACAGAAGTAATGACTGGGGGCATGATCTTTTCTTGGATTTTTGTCTGTGGTTTAGTTCCAACAAGTTGATACATTCTTATAAAAGGGTTATCCACTATAAGAACCTCCATCTCGTATTGGATGGCCGTGTGTACCTCGACTCCTTTTATACAGATATGTCAATGACATTGGTTCTTCTCCTTGTTTGTTGGAGTGAACTCTTCATGCTATAGTACATACTGATACTCGTCCTATTAAGTGAATGTACGAGTCATTGCAAGTATATCTAGCACACTTCTGTCTCAGGTTACGAATGCAAGGGTCATTACAAATAGAATGAATACTGAATACTTAGCATAAGAGGGATCTCCGGTGTGTTCACTATGCCTGTCATGCAAGCAACATTCAAGTCATCATAGCGTTTATGCTTTGATGCTTATGTTAACTTGCTACATTAAAAGGGACAAATGTTCTGGTCATTCTAGCTTCTTGTGCCTCGAATGCTTACATTTAATCCTGACAAACTAATAATGTATGTTATATTTATATTTCCATGATTGCAATGGTAGCGGGAATTGTATGACCTACAAGCTTTTTTCTATATCCGATGATGATTAAATATCGAGGCTCGGTAACCAGACCTAGGGTTGCATTTAACATAGTCTTGCATTGCATACTTCACTTGCATAAGCATGCGATTCAATTGAAAATCTACTTTCACTGTCTCTGATGAGGGATTGCTGATCTCTTCAAAGAATCAAATTCATTCATGAACTACACAAATGATTGATTAATCACCCTCTTGGCTACTTTGGTTTCTCTGAACCCATTTTTTTCGAGATTGAATTCGAAATCTGACACACTTAAGTGGCTCAAAAATGCATTTTAAAATTTTTTGTGCAATCCAAATTTTTCTAATACTTTGCGATTCTTGGAATCTTTTCAACACAAACATGGTCTTTTGGACCTCGAGATTGTTCTGATCTCTTCATATTTCTTTAGATTTTTTTGATCTCTTCATATTTCTTCAGATCATTCTGATCTCTCCAAATTTCTTTAGATCATTTTGATATCTTCAAATTTCTTTAGATCATTCTGATCTCTTCATATTTCTTTAGATCATTTTGATCTTGTTATATTTCTTCTAATCATTCTGATCTCTTCATATTTCTTTAGATCGTTTCGATCTCTTCATATTTCTTCAACTCATTCTAATCTCTTCATATTTCTTCAAATCATTCTGATCTCTTCATATTTCTTCAAATCGTTCTGATCTCTTCATATTTCTTCTGATCATTCTGATCTCTTCATATTTCTTCAGATCATTCTGATCTCTTCATATTTCTTTTGATCATTCTGATCTCTTCTTTATTGTTTAGATCGTTCTAATCTCTTCTACATTTTGTTGAATATCAGATTTCTTCTATATCTATTGCTATATTGCTTCACATCTATTTCTGGTGTGTCATCTTTCGATTTCGCTCTTGAGGGGGTAGGATGATTACATCATTGAATACCTATTGCTTGGGGCATTTGGTTCCCATCTTATGTCCTTATCACTTGGGGCATCTCATCACTCGGGGCATTTTGTTCCCTTCTATCTGGCATCTTCGCCATCTATCTTATCTTTTCATCAATTGATTAACCTTATAACAACTCTTCTCAAAGTTTGGTAGACAGGTATTGGGACATTCTAAACCCTGACTCCTGAGGATCAAGCCTCGTTCTAGGGATGATTCTATGACTCATGATTGGACCTTGTTTTTATTTTTTAATCTCTTGGGTATCTAGGTGTTCTATCTGGATCCTTGAAAGTTAAGCTCCATTCTAGAGATAATCTCCTAAATGCTTTCAATTTTAGGTATCTAGACATTCTGTCCAGATCCTTAAAGATTACCCTCCGTTCTGGAGATAGTATTTTATATGCTATCTTTCAGGTATCTATGCATTCTACTTGGATTCCTTGGGATTAAGCTCTATTCTAGAGATAATCCTTAAAAGCTTATCAATTGGTCTCCATGTCATCACCTTCGGAACTAATCTCATCTTCGAATCAATTTTAGGTATCTAGGCATTCTGCTTGGATTCCTTCGAATTAAGCTCTATTCTAGAGATAGTCCTTAAAAGCTTATCAATTGGTCTCCATGTCATCACCTTTAGAACCAATCTCATCTTCGAATCATGTTTTCTGATTTTTCTTTGAATTGAATGTGTTGCTTGCACATTCATTCAAAGAGGGGCAAAATGTAATACCCCAAAATTGGCTCATTGCCATGATACCAATTCTGGTCTATTTCTGATCAATCCTAAGTCCTATTTCACTATGAAAATTCTTATTTTGCTACTCGCTACTTGACTTAAATGTCAGATGCAGAAAACCCTAATCTACATTCATCATGCTTATTATTTAATTCCTATAGTATTTACTCATATTAGTTACATTAAACCTATTGATTAATATTTAATTTAATTAATAAGTATTTATACTTTAATTAAATTAAATTATATCCTAAGGTTAATGTACTATGGAATTAAATTTATTTAATTTAATAAATATACCTATTTTAATTAATTAAATGAAATTATTTAATTAAGTGGAGAACTTACTTCTAATTAATTAAACAAAGTTATTTAACTAAATAAGAAAAGTGCCTCTAATTAATTAAATAGAAGTATTTAATTAAATGAAAAAGGTAATTATGAGAACATATCTCATTTTATTAAATTAAATTATATCCTGAGACTAATGTACTATGGGATTAAATTTATTAAATTTAATAAATATGCCTATTTTAATTAATTAAACAAAATTATTTAATTAAATGGAGAACTTAGTTCTAATTAATTAAAAAAAGTTATTTAATTAAATGGGAAGTCATTCCTAATTAATTAAATGAAGTTATTTAATTAAATAAGAAAAGTGCCTCTAATTAATTAAATAAAATAATTTAATTAAATGAAAAAGGTAATTATGAGAACATATCTCATTTTATTAAATTAAATATCTCACCAAAATCTCTCTTTAGTTTGAAAAAGGGAAATTTCTAGTTCACTATTGATAAAAAAGAAATTAAATTAGTTATCTCCTTATTCTACTCAAATTAAATCAGTTAACTCCTTTTTCTACTCAAATTAAATCAGTTAACTCCTTATTCTACTCAAATTAAATTAGTTAACTCCTTTTTCTACTCAAATTAAATCACTTAACTCCTTATTCTACTAAAATTAAATCAGTTAACTCCCTTTAATTTGGAAATCTTCCTTTATGACTGAACTTCACCTTTAATCCTGACCATTGATTGAAATCGATCTCAACTGTTGATGGAATCTACGAAAGTCTATTTAAGAGACCCTCATCTCTTCATTTTGAGAGAGGATAAATTTAGAATTTGCATCAAATTGCTGTTGGAATTCATATTCACATTTGCTCATTTTTTACATACATTTGCATCCTTAGATTAATTTCATTTAGCATAATATGCATATGATTAATCTAGTTTCCTTTACTTGTTCTTAGATTAGAATGCATTTCTCATTCTAGATTAATCTTCATAATCATATAGATTAATTTCATTTCTTAAATCCTTCATTCTTAGAGGGTCTGGTTGCTTAACACCTCAAATCTAAGGATATGTAACAAGAAAAATTCCTTTAGATAGAAGGCAACAAGTTGCCTTGCCAGCTGATTTTCGGATGAATAATCCAATGTTCATTTTGGGATGAATTTGCAAATAAAGATCGTGTTGATGTGTGTGTGTTAGCAGAGGCCGCATATTCACGCATACAATAGGTTAACCTATGACCCATCTAGATGCATTAGAAAATAACAAATGAGTCCTTAGGGGTCCTAGGACCCCTAAACACATACGTTGTCATGAAATGCATTGAGAGGGGTAATAGGTTAGCCTATGACCCCTCTCAATGCATTAGAACCAACCAAATGCATCCCTAGGAGTTCTAGGGATAGTAGGGACATTCATTGTCATGAAATGCATAGAGAGGGGTGATAGGTTAACCTAAAACCACTCTCAATCCATTAGTACCAACCAAATACATCCCTAGGGTTACTAGGGCCCCTAGGGACAAATTTTTTCATTAAATGGATCAAGAGGAAACCTATGATGCCTCTCAGAAGATTAGAACTGACCAAATGCATCCTTAGGGGTCCTAGGGGCCCTAGGGTCATTCATTATCATGAAATGCGTCGAGAGGGGTCATAGGTTAACCTATGGCCCCTCTCGATGCATTGGAACCAACCAAATGTGTAGGGCCCCTAAGGACATATGTTGCGATAAAATGGGTCGATAGGGGTCATAGCTTAACCTATGACCCCTCTCAACACATTAGAACCAACCAAATGGGTGCCTAGTATTCCTAGGACCATTAGGGACATATGTTGTCATAAAATGCATTGTGACCTATGACCCCTCTCAATGCATTAGAACCAACCAAATGCATCCCTATGGGTCCTAGGGCCCGTAGGGAAATATGTTGTCATGAAATGTGTCAAGAGGGGTCATAGGTTAACCTTTGACCCCTCCTAATGCAATGGAACCAACTAAATGCATCCCAAGGGGTTGGCTCATAGGGATGGATTTGGTTGGTTCCAATGTGTCGAGAAGGGTTAGAGGTTAACCTATAATCCCTCTCGATGCATTCAAACCAACCAAATGCATCTTTAGGGGTTGTAGGGCCACTAGGGACACATGTTGTAATGAAATGCATTGATAAGAGTCATAGATTAACCTATGACCCCTCTTGATGCATTGGAACCAACCAAATGGGTTCCTATGGGTGCTAGGGCCCCTAGGGACACATGTTGTCATGAAATGGATCGAGAGGGGTAATAGGTTAACCTATGACCCCTCTCGACGCATTTCATGACAACATATGTTTCTACAAACCAAATGTGTCTCTAGGGGTCCTAGGGTGCCTAGGGACATATGTTGTCATGAAATCTGTTGAGAGGGATCATAGGTTAACCTATGACCCCTCTCAATGCATTCAAACCAACCAAATGTGTCCCTAGGGTCCCTAGGGACATATGTTGTCATGAAATATGTTGATAACAGCTATAGATTAACCTATGACCCCTCTTGACACATTAGAACCAACCAAATACATCCCTAGGGGCCCTAGTGCCCCCAGGGACATTCGTTGTCATGAAATGGGTCGAGAGTGGTCATAGGTTAACCTATGACCCCTCTCAACATATTTGAACTAATCAAATGCTTCCCTATGGCCCCTAGGGCCCCTAGTGACATATATTGTCATGAAATGCATCGATAGGGGTAATAGATTGACATATAACCCCTCTCGATGCACTGGAACCAACCAAATGGGTCCCTAGGGGTCCTAGGGTGTTTGGGGACATATTTTATCATGAAATGCATCAAGAGGGGTAATAGGTTAACCTATAACTCCATATAGGGGTCATAGGGGACAAATATATAGATCAAAATATATAGATCTATATACGCAATGTGGCTAATCATGCCATCAGAATATGTATAATATCAATGTTTTTGTAAACAATGTGGCATATTCCATCTGAAAATGTCTCATGATGCATCCTATGACAACTATATTATCCTAGGCTACAAGTGGATGATTAAAATATAGCCTCTTCACTTCACTAGGTGGGTCAGATGCCTCCTACATAAACAAAAAAGGAAAACCCAAAGTTAGACTACTAAGTTTATCTGATTCTTTGTATCTAACGTTGAATTACTCAAATTCATAATTATCTTTTTTTTAATGAAGATTTATACTATTAAACTTTCATCATAAATACCTCCCTCATTGACCTCTTGTGCCAATTAGGAGTCCTCTCATATGTCCTCGGCAATGCTTGTACCTCGCTGATTGTGGCTTGTGTATATTCAAATATGTTTGTTAGATGAATCTACAACTTAAACTATAACATTATAATTCATAGCATGATAAATCTATAACATATAATCAAGAATTCAAAATACAACTGACTCTTCCTTAGGATATAGTGGCTACATTATCAAAGATACAAAACTTTTCCATCCAACCTCATGTGCACTAGGAGTTTCCTATGAGATACAAAATACTAGTTGTTAATATCATAGAAATTAGTTTTGAATTTATTTATGAATATAACGAAAATAAAAAATAAATGATACTAATACATAAAATGGGGTTCTTAATGCGAATGGAAATGCCAAAGTGTCTATGACGTGAAATCTACATGGGCTCATCACCAGTAGCCATGCCCTATACAATAAAGAATGTAATTAAATTTCATTACCACAAACATTTTATAAGAATGCATCAATATTTAATCAAATAGAGAGCACCTAATTACCTTTCCCTTATCAATGGGTCATGGCTCATCCCCCACACTTTGTCCCCTAGGGATAGGTGATACCTGCAAGAAAAAAGAAAAATTAGAAACCATATATGCTACAATATCAAAAAGAAAAAAAAATGAGAACACAAAATAATGTACCATAGATTTCTCAAAGCCAAATGATCATCAACCTATCTCAACTCCTCCTTAGTCATCAACTAAACATGAATGAAGATCACATACATGTATAAGTCAGTATGGCTTAAAAATTAAAATTACTATATTATAAAGATTAACTTTAAATCACATATGTCGTAACAAAAAAAATTATACACATACCAACATAGAAGGAGTCCATGCCTCTACATATCCCTCCTCTCTTGCATCAAGGTTTGTAGCCTCTACATGTGTGTCTAGTGTATCCTTGTCAAATACAAACTGATACTAAGAAAGATCACCTATGAGACCAAAAGAAATATTCTTGCACATTATGCAAGTATGGGGCACACAAGAATGTGATGAGCTTGCCAATGACGAACTTTTTTCAGTATTATCAACATGGGGAGGCAACACTAACCTAGCCTAGGATATCAATAAGCTACTCAATCTATGGATGGCTCTAATAGTTGGAGAGCTAGCCTTTGCAATGATATCAGGATGCTGCACTTGAGGAGGGAGGGAGACATCAATAGGGGGACAAAAGTGCTAGCTTTCTTCCACTCGGAAAAGGGTCTATGTTGGGGAGCTCCTCCACCTACACCCATGTTGGGCTTCAAGCCCTAATAGTTCACCTTGAGGCCATACACAAATTTTGCATACAATTTTTTAAGGAAATAAACTCGCACCTCTAAATTGGTATGCAAGGTAAACTTTAATAAATCTACCTCCAAAAAATGATATAAAATATTGGTTAATATTTCATTAGTTTGTAAAAACAAAATTATTTCTATTAGTGAATCTCTAAAAATTTTTATTCTAAATATGATTAATATTGGAGATTATTTTCAAATCATAATTTTTTTGTATAAAATATTGATGAATCTCAATAATAATAGGAAGTTCTTTAATCACCATGGAATATTAAAAATCAAAATTGAACATATTTTTACCTCATGGAATATTATGAGGATCATTACATATACTTTAAATCAATAGTGAAAACTAAATATTGGTGATATATCCCTAAAGTAACTAATTATTATGATAATTATTGGTCAGTTCAATTTAATTTCTCTAATAATATACTATATTTAGGTGACTCAAACCTAATCATGTAATGAATATTGTGGTGAATATTTGAGTTTAAATTTTTCAATAAAATAAATTATTGAGCGATTTTAAATATTCTACAACTAAATTTTATAAAACAATGGTGATTTAGGTTGTATGAAATCTTAAATTATTAGCCAAATTACTAGCCAGAAAATTCTAAAGTTAGCCAATTTGTGAATATTAGCCACTAAAAAATACCTTGTTGCTATGTGGAGGGATGTGAAAAACTATCCACCAATGATCCCAAAATTTTGTATGTATGGCATCATTTGTGCATCATTTAATCGATAGTTTAGGCTTTTTGCAATCGACTTGTAAACCAATTTTTGGGTTTGCAAAAAGGGAAACCAAATCATGTTTACTTATATTGAGGACCACAACCTCATCATAGTCCAACCCATCATCAAACATCTCATGCATTTTTTCATGCCAACAAAGAGTGACATTTTGTTCATTGGTAAGTGTTTCAATGTTATCCACTATGGTTTTTAACATGGATATCATAGGAGCTAATGTGGGTACAGTATTATATGTTGTTCACAAAGCCCTCAATTTGGTGAGATTTTCAACTATCAAATCCTTGATTCGAGGAGGGTTTTGAGGGGGTAGGGGATCATTTGGTGGACAATTTTGAGGGGCCATTGTATCATTTGGCGGGGGGGGGGGGGGGGGATTATGAGGAACATTATTTATTGCCTCAGTATCATCATTTCAGTCTACCATACCTATTAATTCACAAAACATAATTTCTATTAAAAAACCTAAATTTCAACAATTTCTATAAAAAATAACCTAAATTTTAATAAATTCAATTAAAACTAAAAAATTTATAATAAAATTGATTGAAAACATTTTAAAAAAACCAAAAAATCACTAAACTATATCATGTATCCATCCATGGATCGGATATCGGAGCTCAAAACACAAAACACAGTGTGAACAAACAACCTTCAAGTTTTTCTTCCTTATTTTAAAATCATAGTAGAGGTATTGGGTATCCAATTTCATATTGGATATCCGATAATATCAGATATTCGATAAGGCTTGGGCCTACTTTTTAGCTTTGGTATCAGGATGGATGGAAAATAGTAAGAGCAGATTTTGAAACAGTTTTAGACGTTTTCAAACTCTACTTTTTCACATCACCAATTTTTGGCACACCATGATCCTGCACATACCCATAAATTTGAGAAGATATATATTAATGAATAATAGAAGGAGAGAATAATAGAAGAATCTAAAAAGATCCTTAGTTGCACCCACCCTAACCCTATAGAGCTTAGACAGTAGAAAGCTCTTGAATTTTCTTTGTTGAAGTTGGTCCAAATTTAAGAATTTTTTTGGTGAATATGGTATCTAGCTAATCCTTAGGCTTTTATTTATCTCTTGCATCCTAGTACAGGGGTTTTTGCAACTTGTAGTTTTAAAACACCAACACATTAACAGATGATTCAAAATCTAGTGGATGATGTTCCATTCTAGAAATTGTGATTTGGCTTAGTTTTTTTTTTTTTTTCTTTCTTTTTCTAGAAATGAAGACTTGGGATAAACTACATGGACTTCATGCACTAGGGCTTCATGCACTAACTTTACAAATAGTACCTTGCCATAAATGTGCCTCTTCTTGTTAATCCAATAGCTACTATTTATCCTTGATTCTGTACAGACCCTAGCCCTTGCTCAAGCTACAAAAAGCCAAAAAAAAACTTGGTTCTGAGATGAATATAAGTATCATTGAGTTTGACACAGACATGAGGAGGAGTAAGAAAACTGCTATTAGGTCTAGTAAAAGGCTCCAAATAGAAAAATTCAAAACCTACCCTAAACATGATTTTATTTCTGAGTCCACTAAGAGTGAGAAAATGTTTACCAAATGGAAGAGGCAACACCCAAATACTATGGAGAAGGTAGTGCCTAGCCCTTCACACATCTTAGACAACCTAGAAGTCATCCCATGTCTGAATAGAAGCAAGGAGGTTGATATCAGTGCTCCCATGAAAGAATCTCTCAAAAGCTAGGGGAAGAAAGGGAGGCATAGCCACAGAGAGAGCCAAAGAAAGGCTCAGCTAGAAATGCTGGAGAATTTGAAAAAGGAGCTTGTGGATAACCATAGTGTCATTTGTCAAAACTTTGGCACCTTGGCAGAATTTACCACAAAGATCATGTACTCTGCTACCACCACTCTCTATTTTTAGTACATGAACAAGGATGATAAAGATATTGACAATGATAGTGAAACTACATACTCCATCAATGGTTTCCTAGAGGAGGATTGGCTAAAGATACTAATAGATAAACGCATAAAAGTGGAGGGGATGGATTTGAATAGGGAGGAGCCTAAGGAAAAGAATGAGGAGGAACAAGGAGAGAATGTGGGTAATTAACCATTGTTTCTTCTTTTTTTTGATTTTTTTGTTATGTTTTGGATCCCTTTGAACTTGGTATCATATGGGGCTTTTATTATGTTTATTATCATGAACTAGACTAGTAGCAGGAATAAGTTTTTATGCTACGAGTATAAGTTTTTGTATTGTACATGCTTATTAGGGATAAGATTCTTAATAACGATTACATATTTTCAGATTTAGTCTTTATTTCATTTTTGTAGTATAAAAATGGTATCATTAGATAAGTGGGAGGTGGCTTCCAGCTATTCTTGAACCATTTTTTACTTCGAGGTCAGCCCCCTTTCTTTTGGCTACTATATAATACTTCAAAAACAAATGCACATTGTTATGCTTAATAGGGTTGGCTCTTAACTAAGCTCCCTTTAGATGAGTGAATTTTTTTGTGAGTGGTAATTCCCATACTAGATTTTACACATATTGTGTTTCAATATTAAGTACTAGTGTTAATGATTTATTGAACATGTTATTTCATATGTTAATTTCAATTAAGATGTAATCTATTGTTATCTGTGGTTGATCAATTGTATATTTTAAAAAGACATCCCTTGATAATATTTGTATGATACAAATTATTTTAAGGACCTTTGATAATGGATTCGGCCCCATCTCCCAACCTCATAGTTATCCTAAAAAATATATCTAACTCATTTTAATGTATATATATATATATATATATATATATATATATATATATATATATGAGTTAGATATATTTTTTAGGATAACTATGAGGTTGGGTTATAGGGCCGAATCCATTATCAAAGGTCCTTAAAATAATTTGTATCATACAAATATTATTAGGAGATGTCTTTTTAAAATATGCAACTGACCAACCGTAGATAACAATAGATTACATCTTAAAATTCAAATTAAGATATGAAATAACATGATCAATAAATCATTAACAGTAGTACTTAATATTATAACACAATATGTGTAAAAATTAGTATGAGAATTACCACCCACAAAAAATTTCGCTCATCTAAAGTGAGCGTAGTTAAGAGCCAACCTTGTTAAGCATAACAATGTGCATTTGTTTTTGAAGCATTAGATAGTAGGCAAAAGAAAGGGGGATGACCCTGAAGTAAGAAATGGTTGAAGAATAGTTGGAAGTCACCTCCCACTTATCTAACAATACCATTTTTATACTACAAAAACCAAATAAAGACTAACTCCAAAAAAGAGTAACCATTATCAAGAATCTTATCCCTAATAAGCATACAATACAAAAAATTATACTCGCAACATAAAAACTTATTGCTACTACTAGTCTAGTTCATGATCATAAACATAATTAAAGCCCCATACAACACCAAGTTAAAAGGGATCCAAAACATAAAAATAAAACCAAAAAAAAAAAGAAATAGTGGTTAACTACCCACTTTTTCTCCTTGTTCCTCCTCATTCTTTTCCTCAAGCTCCTCCCTATTCAAATATGCCCCCTCCACTTTGATGGGTTTATCTATTAGTGTCTTTAGCCAATCCTCCTCCAGGAAACCATCAATGAAGTAGGTAGTTTCACTGTCATTGTCAATATCTTTATCATCCTTGTTCACTTACTGAAAATATAGAGTGGTGGTAGCAGAGTTCATGACCTTCATGGTTAATTTAACCAAGGTGGCAAATTTTTTGCAAATGCCACTATGGTTATCCATAAGCTCCTTCATCAAATTCTCCATCCTTTCTAGCCGAGCCTTTCTTTGGCTCTCTCTATGGTTGTGTCTCCTTTCTTCCCCTAGCCTTTGAGAGCTTCTTTCATGGGAGAGGTGATATCCACCTCCTTGCTTCTATTTAGGCACGGGATGACTTCTAGCTTGTATGAGATGTCTGAAGGGCTAGGCACTACCTTCTTCCCAGTATCCAGGTGTTGCCTCTTCCATTTGGTAAAATTTTTCTCTCTCTTAGTGGACTTAGAACTGAAATCATGTTTAGGGTAGGTTTTGAATTTTTCTATTTGGAGCATTTTAGTAGACCTCCTAGTAGTTTTCTTGCTCCTCCTCATGTCTATGTTAGAATCAATGATACTTATATTCACCTCAGAACTAAGGTTTTTTTTCTTTTTCTTTTTGTAGCCTGAGCAAGGGTTAGGGTTCATAGAAAATTGAGGATAAATAGTAGCTACCAGATTACCAAGAAGAAGCAGGTTTATGGTAAGGTACTTTTTGTAAAGTTAGTGCATGAAGTCCATGCAGTTTATCCTAAGAATTCATTTCTAGAAAAAGAAACTAAACCAAAACACAATTTCTAGAATGAAACATCATCCATGAGATTTTGAATCATCTTTCAATGTGTTGGTGTTTTGAAACAATAGCAACAATTCAAAATGAAAATAAACATAGCATATATATATATATATAATAGGCTACATTCTTTAAAGATCCCTTAACATTGTATCACATCTAAATTGACTATTCATCTAACATCCCATCCTTATGAAATAACAATGATACATCCAATGTACTTAAACAATATACAAGTGTCCTTTTGTAATTATATTTTAGTTTAGCTCAATCATCCACTGTACATATCACGGGGTATGAAAAGCTTAAAAGAATAAACATCCAAGTAAATAAAGTACATCATCATCATCTAATATTAATCTATGATGGAATAACATAAATGAAACCACATATCATACATGATACATCATCACAAAAGACATAAACATCCATCACAAAAGATAACCATATATCACAAACATTAATAACTAAGTGCACGGTTCTCCCAACCGTAAATAGCATCATTAGACCATCGTGGATCCTAGCCATCCCTCCGTGCATAACATTCCAAAGCACCGAAGAGATCATCGGTATTAACATAGTAGGAAAGTCACTCCTAAAACATCCTACTAACATGCAAAGTAAAGCATAATAAATCATCAACTAACATATGCAAAGTAAAGCAAATCATCAATATAAGAAACATACCAGTAAATACATCCATCATAAGGTATCTTATCTATCATAATGCTCCAAGAACATAATGAAGAATAAATACCAACCAAGGATACTCCATCCATGGTGTCTCGGACGGATCTCAAATGATAAGAGTGAAAATACACTACCACCCGACCGTGTGGAACCTAAGTGGTCCACTCCAACCGTGCTAAGAAGATAATCTCAAGTCTCGAATAGGATATCAATTCATGAAGCACAAATCTCTATAAGTCCAAGAATCCTAAAAGTATACTAACTCAAAAGTTCCATCACACAAAATCGACATCTAATTCTCAGAGGCACATAAAGACATGTAGGAAACCTACTCTGCAAGCGAGAAAGTGTCATCACAATTATCACGTACAAGTTACCCTGGCAGTTAGCTAAACTCCACGGGTCCATACTGATCTCATACGTCCACTAGTATCCTCTCATACTGACAAGGCATACTACGGAATGCACGGTCGCAACCATGCATTCTCACTACTCCCATCCTAGCCTATACAAGTGCTCAAGGCATGGGCGAGAACATCAAAACAATTATCTTTTTAGGTTCATTTAATCCCCATTTAGTGTGTAAATATTATCACTTATTAACCAAACTTACAATGAGTTACCCTGGCAGCCACTTAGGGCCTCGGCCCCCATTGCAAGCCACTTCCCGACATTGCAAGTAAATTACCTACCCTAAGCTCATGGAATCATAAATCTCAAAATCATAAAAGATAATCCATAATAAAATCATCAAATATGCATAAAAGCATCAAATATCCATAATAAGAATCATCAAATCTCCAAGATAAGAATCATCAAATCTCCATGAGCATCTGAAAAAGCATCCATAGAAAATCATGACCACAACAGTTCTCTATTGGAAACTAAAGGCATCATTGATAATCATAAGTATCAATTGGTTCTCAATAACCAAAATATATCTCAAGATAAATGGTTCTCAACAAGCAACCAAGAATATCTCAAAATCATACTGATTGAAGACTCCAAAATGGTTGAGTCAAACATGTCACAACATGACATCATCAAGAAATAAATCCATATTTCAATCCCATCATGTTGACTAGATAGTAATCCAAGGATAACTGATTGATGACTCAAAAATGATTAGCTCAAGCGTCTCATACACATACCTCTCATCTTCACACATGAAGACTGATGAACAAACACAAAAATTTCATAGAGCATATGATCACATTACCATGGTTGGGCTTATAAAGATCGAGACCAAATAAGATCAACATGCCATCATATCTCATAACCCCCGAGCCTCTGGTAACAACCTAGGACAGGTCAACACTAATCAACCCAAAACCCAAACAAGAAGCATATAGAATACACAACACAAACACATGTTTTGGTTTTGTTATCTTACATAGTTGAATCAAGTGTAGAGGTTTCCAATTTTCAATTTGCAATTATATTTTTAAGTGTTTTAAGTTTCATCATTTGACCTACAAGTCAACCCATTTGTTCCCCGATAGCATTATTCTTCCATTATTAAGAATTACATTCTAAGAATAACTTAAGGATAAATCTTCACTAAATTGATCATCACTGACCTTTAATTAAATTATCATTTTTATTTAACCATGATCCATATTCTAATTGATGTTACTATAACTTTTCTAAAATCATTATTCGTTATATTATAAGATGACCAATTATCATTCTTCGAATAAGAGATCATAACTTTATTTATTTCAATCCATTAACATAGGTACACCATCCATGACCTATTAACATCTAATAATCTTAATTAAGACTTAATTAAATATTATTAAAATTTAAGCCTCTTAATTCAATTGTTGTAAAATTAAAGTCATCACTAATAACCATTAAAATAACTAAAGTCCTTATTCAAGTTATTAGGATAAGACTTATCAACTTTGATATCAGTATCTCTACAATCTCATTAAAAGAATTATACCAATTAAATTTGTATTACATGAAATAATTATTAATTAAATCCAATTAACTCTAATTAATTAGTTTAATTAATAACTTTACAACCAAACCATCAACCCAATGAATATTAGTTGACTAACAACTAAAAGCCAGTCATACACAAATATTCATGTTCATAGTTCAATAATAATAACTTGCTAATATTTAATGACAAGCTATATTTGGAATCTTAGTAATAGATCACATTCATCATTCTTTATGAATACTAATGTTTCCTTAATTAATTCATATTAATGATAGTCATTTCAAGTTAAATCTCAATCACATAATATAATTATATTGACAACTCAATGAATATTAATTGATTAAGAATCAATCATACTTCAAACCAAAAACTAATATCTTTTACAAAACTTTAATCATTAATTAATCTCTTCTAGATTAACTCTATCAGGTTAACCATTTATACTATTATTTATTAATAGTTTGTTAGACCCAACAAACATTAATAAATAATAACTCATCAAAACTATTATTAATCAAGCTAGAGAATCTTTACATAAGCTTTATTAGTTAATATTTAACTAACTCTTAACACCATTAAGATATATCAATAATTTATTTAATAATACATGATTTATTATAATAACATAATAACTCAAATCATAGTAATGTTATAACAATGTTATAATGTAACCATGACCCCTGGTCAATAGATCTTAACCAATATCATTGAAGTCTCTTAATTAAAATCATCATAATAATCATCATTAAATATCTTTACCATCCCCTAATTATCTAATATATATTAAATAGTATTTAATATACATTAAATAATATTAAAAGTCTGCTATATAAATTATATTAATATCTCTTTTCTTTTAATTTTCTCTCATTTAAAAATTCATTTACTTAGATTGACTAATAATTAATTACACTTCTACTATTAACTAATCTTAATTAAATTTGATTTAATTAGATTAGATAATAAATCATATAAAACTAATGCATATTAATAAGATTCTAATAAGGGAAGATTGCAATAATATTTTTAATTCATTTCATGCTTTGATATATATTATTTTTGTGAAGTTTAAGCATAAAGAACTCTTAGTTATGAGAAATAGAAAAATATCTGTCCTTGAATAAAACAGTCCTAGTACGACGACCATATCTCCCTAATGAACTGTTGGATCGAGCTGAAATTTAAATATGTTGGAGAGGGCCAAGTTGCGTCAATTCTGACTAGAGCGATCGAATAAATTCGATCACGATAAAAAGTTATGAATGGTTGAGTTCGAGTCTATCCAAGGGGTAGCGACAGGACAATTTATGATGAATTAAGAATTTCCTGTTAAAATAATTATTCTCTAAATTTAACCATAAAAGGGTTTGTTCATATGCATCTAAAAATATAATTGATAGAAATATTACATCTAATCATTCAAATTTTCACCATAAAATTTCTATTTTAATTCCAAATCTTGTCTTTCTAATTTAATATAAATTCGAACCCAAACCCGATTAAAATCTAATTTCTTTCTCATTTGGAACAAGGGTTTTTCTATTGTTTTCTTCTCAGCCAAATAAAATATCTAGATTCCAATTTCAAATAGTAGATTCAATCACAGAGAGTATTCAGACACATAAAACAGATATGATGAAGACAGGAAGAGAAAGAGTGCAAAGGGAATATGAGAATATCACGAGTGCACCTAGACACTGATGCTAATTTGCCATGCCTCAGAAGTCCATAGAAAATTCCTTCTTTCTCCATCATTTGCAATTCTTCCAAGAATCTAAGCCGATCGAATCCTCCAAGTGATTAGAAGTGCTAGAAGGAGCATAGAAGCAAGTAGAAAATATATGAGCATATGAATCTTCTCCCATGCATGTAAGCTTTGAAGCTTCTATGAATGCCTGAATATCAAGAGCTCTCAAGAAACTTTTGGAATGTTTCTTGAAACTGCTGAAAGGTGTCACAACTAAGCATGGGTCTTTTCCAACCTTTTTGATGAGTCATAGAATTGTAGACACCTTGTGCTTAATTGATGCACTAACCCCTGTGTTGTTGACACATGTTAATTCTCATGCAAACTTGTAACTCCAATTTACTTTTTAAATAATCTCTATTTAAATTTTATAACTTTCATTTTAATTTTTATAACTTTTATTATTATTATTTTATTTATTACTTTATTATTATTTTATAATTATTATTAATTTTAATTTCTAGTTTTCTTTAATTTAATTCCTTTTCTCCAATAATTCACATTTAATTAATTACAATCAAAATATCAAAGATCATGATATTTTATTAATTTTCTCAAATAAATAATTTATTAATTAAATCTATTTATTAAGACTTAATTAATGAAAAATTCACCATAGACCTCCAAGATAAATAATGAAAACTCATCATAGAACAAATCATACAAAATAAATCTAAAGGGTTAAAAATCACAAAATATGTCATCCGACAGATTCGGTGGGTATACAACTCAAATACTTGTCCTAATTTTTCAATTAGGACAAATGGCTCAAAGGGTTGGGATTTGGACTTGAGAATTTATCTCCCCTCTCTTATCATTGAGATAATGTGATAGGGTACGCTCATCCTGGCAATTCAAGGAAGTCAATATCCGATACCTACAACCTGCATAAAAATCATGCATGTACAAACACAATATATACTAAACTAAATAGACAATGGTAAGAAGTGGTGCATCGTGTAGATCCTGACTAGCAGGTGACTACGACTCCCTTCCTTAACCACATCAGACATGCCATACAAAAGCAAACACGCAAGGCAAACACGCACACCATACACATGCAAGTATGGGGTAAATATCAATAAGAAAGCACATATGATAATAAATCATCTTATTAATCATCATTAATAATTGAAAGCAATGTAATAATCATCTTCAATAATTGTGAACACTAAAAATAATCATCATACATATATGAAATGTAGAGTCTAAGTAATCTCATCACATAATAAACTGAATCCATAGCACAATATCTGATAATCTCAAAAGAATGCTGCTAACCAACAACATAAAAACTAGTTTTAAAAGAGTTCAGCGACGATAAAAAAATGTGAACCAGGGGCAGGCGCTACATCCACCCCCCTTGGGATTAGGCTTACTCCTGGAAGCCTACAGGAATGAAAAGCTAAGATGCTCACTATGTGGGTCCCATTGAACCCTTTTCCTCCCTACAGGGGGATATGATTCCACTGAGAATATTACAACACACTTAGAGCAATATGATTCTGGTTTAATGGTAAATCGAAAATCACATTGATTCAACATTCATTCTTTTAAAATCTACTAAAATAGATTTTCTAATACATTCTAAACAAGAGCAACTTAATGCTTGCAAAGATAACAAAGGTATACTACCTTAAATCATAGATGAAAGATACATGTTTTGCAACTAGAATAACTTTCAATTTTCAGTTTTGCCCATGTTTAGGTTTGCAGTAGAATTTTCAGTTTTGAAAGCTAAGTGTTGAAATATGAAAAATATGCAAGTAACAGTTTTAAGTTTTGTTTTCAGTTCACCTAATTTCAAATTTTCAATTTGAAAGAGATACCTATGATAGTTCAAAGTTTTCGTTTCATTCAACTAGATAATAACTAGTAGCATTCCAATAATACCCAGAGCTCCCAATGTTGAAACTCGAGCTCTGATATGTATGGTTAGGGTGAGTGCACCTAAGGATTTTATTAGATTGTTATATTATTCTCTCCTTCTGATTTATTCATTAATATGTATCTTCTTAGATTTATCGATAAGTGCAAGATCATTGTGTGCCAAAAAGGGGTGATGTGAAAAAATAGAGTTTGAAAACGTCTAAAACCATTTCAAAATCCGCTCTGACTATTTTTCCATCCATCCTGATACCAAAGCTAAAAATTAGGCCCAAGCCTTATCAAGTATCTGATTTCATATCGAATATCTGATATTATTGGATATCCAATGTGAAATCAGATACCCAATACCTGTACTATGATTTTAAAAAAAGGAAGCAAAACTTGAAAGTTGTTTGTTCAGACTGTGTTATGTGTTTTGAGCTCTGATATTTGGTCTGTGAATGGATACATGATATAGGTTAGTGATGTTTTTATTTATTTTTTAATGTTTTCAATCAATGTTATTATAAATTTGTTAAATTTTATTATAAATTTATTAGTTTTAATTTAATTTATTCAAAATTAGGTTTTTTATGATAGAAATTGTTGAAATTTAAGTTTTTTTAATAGAAATTATGTTTTCTGAATTAATAGGTATGGCGGACTGAAATGATGATACTGAGGCAAGAAATACTGTTCCTTGTAATCCTCCAACAAACGGTATAGTGCCCCCTCAAAATCATCCATCAAATGATCCCCTACCCCCTCAAAACCCTCCTCGAATCAAGGATTTGATATTTAAAAATTTCACTGAATTGAGGGCTTTGCAAACAACATATAATAGTGTACCGACATTGGCTCCTATGTTATCCATGTTAAACACCATAGTAGATAACATTGAAACACTTGCCAATAAACAAAATGCCGCTCTTCATTGGCATGACGAAATGCATGAGATATTTGATGATGGGTTGGACTATGATGAGGTTGCGTCCCTCACTATAAGTAAAGATGATTTGGTTGCCCTTTTTGCAAACCCAAAAATTGGTTTACAAGTTGACTGCAAAAAGTCCAAACTATCAATTAAATGGTGCACAAATGATGCCATACGTGTGAACTTTTCAAATCGTTGGTGGATGGTTTTTGACATCCCTCCACATAGCAACATGGTATTATATATATATATATATATATATATATATATATATATGCGTGTGTATAGATATATATATCCACACGCACAACTAATTGTTCTAATGCTTTTGAGAATTAAAAAAACATATTTTGCAGACTTTACTTGCTATGAACGCAATGACAAAGGAATCCATCAACAATCTTCAAGAATGGGTGCCGCTAAGCAAATCAAAGGTGATTTAATCAAAACAATATATGATATCTTTCCATAATGAATGCAATATTTATGAAATTTTAGTATTTTTAAATCGGGACCAGAGAAATGTTTTGGTCTTGTCACTTGGGACTGGATACAAAACGGCATCATACAAAGCCAGTGTTGTTTCGAAATGGGAACTTTTAGGGTGGCTCCGTCAGAAAGACACGGTGCCAGTAATCGACATTTTTATGTAATCAAGTTCAGATATGGTGGACATTCATTCCTGCTTACTCTTTAAAACCTTCTATTTTGATGCAGACTATATCAGAGTTCAGGTATAGTGTAGTTTTCTTCTTCTGTAGAATCTCTCTACACATTAACTTTGAAGTTGTGTTTATCATAACATTATTTTATCATAGGAAAGCAATGTGGCGGGACAGACAGCCTCCGTTGATATCTCCACCAAGGAAAACCTTAAAGAGCTTGAAGACATTGGGAAAAGACTTCTGGAAAAGTGTGTTTCGAGAGTGGATATACAGACGGGTTTTTTATGTTCCAGTACATAACGAGGGCACCAACAGCGATGCGTTGATCAGGTAAACATCACAATTATTGTTCTTAGTTAATCCCATTATGAACTCGAAAACAGAGAACGTATTAGTCGATGATTTGAATACTGATGGTTAGTTGACTTGTGAACAGGTTTGCAAAGCAACTCCCGAACGAATTAAAATTGCGAGAAATCTCGGGATCATCTGCAAATAGTCCTGTGCAATCTCTCTAATCTAATCCTATGTGAAAACTTCAATGTAGCCACGTGATTCATGACGCTTTCAATGAACTTTTTAGGTTTATGTGTTTTCTTTCGGATCTTGTTTAATCCTGCTGCACTCTAGGGTGTATGGTCTCTTTAAAATTAATTTCTCTTAATCAAATATCAGCTTTACACCTTACCAAAGAACTTGAATGAATGATTTGAATTTATTTGCTTGAATCGAAATCAACTTATACAAAGTCAATAAAAGTTTTGATCCTTTTAATTTATTTTCTCAATTTTATATGATTCTTAATTTATAATAATTATGTTAATTAGAACTTAATCTTTCAATTCTTCCAAAAAAATAATAATAGTATTAGTACTTTTCTTATATTTCATTAACTATATATACTAGAAAGATAATTTTGTGGTTTCTTTTTATTATATTTTAAATTAAGGTTGAATTTAGTATTCTAGATAAATACTTATTTATTTTTTATAAAAATCAGCTACTTTTATGCAATTATTATTTTTTATTATGTCATACCCATTTTAAATGGCATCAAATCTTATTATTAACAACATCACATTCTATGACAAATTAAGTTAATATAAAAATTAGTTTTTGTATCAATTCATTCTACTTGTCTAGAAAATTGAACAATGTGATTTATTCTAATGGAGAATTTTTCATAGATAAAGTCTTCCATTTACAAAAATTCTTAATTTGTAGTATAAAAGTATTTATTAATCAACTAAACCCTTCTTCAAAATATTCCACCATTGAAGCTAATCATTGTAGAGCTCCAACATACAATAAAGCTCACTCACAACATAAATGTATTTACATTTTGGTATTTTAATTTTAGAGGTTTTTAAGAAGAGAAGTCACAAATAATTTTCTCTATTAATGCTTTAGAGATAATTCTAATAGAATGGATAAAAATGTTTAATAGAAAAGGTAGGTTTGTAAATGCAACAAGGATAGAGTATTGCACAATTGTGAACTCAAATTTTCTATGTTTTTAAATGAAATATCTTCACTAATCCTTGTCACTCATCTAGGGAATTCTAGACATATTGTATCAATGCATATATCTTCACTATAGAACTTGGAAACCTTTTGACAATGTGAATGTATGTAAAGTACCAAAATTTCCTTAGATATTGAGGGAACAACACCTACCAAAAATTTTACATCTTATATGAGTGTGCAAATCTATGTACAATACGCCTCATGATATAGAAGTATTTATTGAGAGATTATATCTCTCTAGGTGCCACAAATGTTAGGTCTATTATGAAAAATCATAAGCGTACATTAATTCAGTAAATAAACAAATAAAAAATCTGAAATGTCCCTTTTCTGATTTTGTATGATATTTCCAACCTTTAATCAGATCTTTAAGAT
The DNA here is from genome assembly GCA_028749045.1 of Cupressus sempervirens. Lineage (NCBI taxonomy): Eukaryota > Viridiplantae > Streptophyta > Pinopsida > Cupressales > Cupressaceae > Cupressus > Cupressus sempervirens. The sequence goes on along the minus strand of CM053790.1, from coordinate 69,369,394 downwards.
CAAACAACTGATATCACAAAGATCCACCAAATTTCTTAAGAAACTCCAAATCGGGTATGTCGAAAATAGTGCCAAAAAGCTTCACAGCTTCACCTTTTATTAATAAATTTGAAAGTAGACATTTTTACAGAAATTTGAGCAGCATAACAGCCTATAAAATGTCATTTCCAGATCTATATAGCCTTTACAAAACAGCTCACAAATGTAGGACAAAAACTATGCTCATCGGGCTCCCGAAATTAATACAAAAATGCCCGGAAACACCACAAAAACACTAATAAACTATCTCAGAAGTTTAATCATGTCCCAATACATATATTCAACTCTATTCTAACAGCTTAAAGTCTAAAATACAGCAGCAACCAAAACTGATATGAAATGCTCAACTGAAAACACCAAACTCATGCAAAAAATCACACCCAAAAACCCACAAATCTACACTGTTCAGCACAAAGGCAAACTCTGTATGAGCATGCACATGGAATGGCTTCAAACTCCCGTCCTTAGCCTTCCTGGAAACCTGCAAACTCCTGTTCTTGGGTCTCCCTGGAAACCTGCAAACTCCCGTTCTTGGGTCTCCTTCTCCACAGGTTTGGCAGCCTCTGAAGAATAATAAAGAATGAGCAAAAATCAAGTTCTGGAATCAGCCCAAAATGCCTCCAAACCCCTTAAAAGAGGGCATAACTATAACTCACATCCAAGAGAGGTTAATGAAACTTATTTTAATAATAATTTTCATTTATTAGTCCAACGGTTTCCAAAGATTAACCCCCTTTTTCCGAAACTTCACTTTCTTGGGCCTGCCTGCCTTAGCAAAGATTTTCTTTTTTAATTATTTGAAAAGGGGACATGACAAGTCCTCCCCTCCCAATCATTGCTTGTCCTCAAGCAATGGCTGAACAATAAACCAATCAATCCACCTGGATCCCAAATGTAGTCATGAACTATACTACTACCAATTAACACAGGCTCCTGCAATATCCTCTACAATATGACCAAGAGGAATCCATAATCAAATTGACAATTATAGCTCAACCAAACTCCGAAATCACCACTACCACAATCAAAAACCCATGAGGCACAAACTCTTAGAACATCAGAACCCAAGTAAAGTGGACAAATCAAACTACCAACACAGTAAATACCATCAACGCATCCCACTGGCCTATATGGAATGTACAATCCAACTCTGCAACAATGGTGAACCCTCTCGAATGAAACTATACCAAGTATGGAGAATCCACACACTATACAACTCCTGCAGTCAACACAACTCTGCAAATCATCGGCCACTATCTCATAACCATAACTCCCATACACTGCTGATGGTGAAAAGACATTACAAGATAAAGAGTAAGAAATGGAATCCAAACCAAATTTGTCTGCCATCAACTCCTCAGCACAAGGATCAAATGCTAACTGATGTACATACCCTGCAATATAATGTTGATAAAAAAAACCAACCTCAATCAATAGCTCACCATGAAGAAGTGATACAACCCACTGTGACTGATCACCAGCTAAGTCAAGAGATGTCATAGCCAAAGGAGTAGAATCAATAACAACACCTACTAAAGCATCACTCCAAAACTCCTGCTCTAAGTCATGTATTATCAACCTGTCAATTGCAGGACCTATCACCATGTCATGCCCATCACAACTCTCATCCCGAGGCATCAAACTATCCCATAACTGATGATAAGCACTAGGAACCAAAGTACATCTCTGTATCATCATCTCATCAACATGGTCATCAAAGGTAGATAGATGAGCATACCTCACAGTGTAATGCCGATAGAATGCACCAATCTCAGTCAGTGGCTCAGACTGCAATCCAAATGTAACTAACTGCAATCGATCATTAACCAAGTTGGACCTGACTACTACCTCTAAAGACATTGAGAAGGGAGTAGTATTACTAGTAGGAACCATGCCAACTATCAGCTCACCAACGTCACACATGGTCTTTGATACAACATCTCTAGTCTTCGTGCCATTAGTACTAGAGGTCACCACCATGTTAGGCACACCAGAAAAATTTGCTACAGCACCCAACTCAATTGAACCTGACTCTAGTGGGAATGAACCTGATATGCCAATGTTAGTATCAAGGATGGATGCATCCCCATCTCCACTGTCTCTAACAATCTCGGCCATGGACATCCTTGGATCACCAAACACCACAGCTTGTGACTGTATAGAATTAGGTAAAGACTGTAGTCGCTCTAACTCCATGGTCACCTTAGCCAAATGAAACTGTGACTCCTTGAGAGCCACTGTGTACTCTCAAGAATCTCAAAAGTCACCTCAAGCTACTCAGTAAGCTCACTCACCTCATCTTCCTTGGCCAACAATGCATCATATGCTGTACTGCCCCACTCCATAAGATAATCTCTGTTGGCTACCAACTGCATATAATTTTGTCTCAAAATCCGAATAGCCTCCCATAAAGAGTGGATCTCTGTCAAGGAAAGATAACTTCCTCCCTGCTCATCACTAGTAGGAGAACCCCATTCGTAAACTACTAACAACTGACGAGCAGCATCGAAATGTTGGCAAGTGATAGCAATGTCTTGGTCACTAACTCTCAACTGATTAGACACATGATGGCATTGGCTTGACTGTCTCCTACAAACCTCCTCTGATGCACTGTCTAAAGGAGTTTCCTCAAAGTTACTAGTCTCTAGAGTATTACCATCCATATCCTGTGAATCAAATCTAAAGCTCATATCAACATATGGAGTATCAAAAACATTAGCATTGCTGTCCAACTCCTCTATACCCAAGGAAACTAAGTCTTCAAAACTGCCCACTGCATCCTCCTGGATGTCATCAATGCCAATATGATCCTGGGACTCATCTATACACATTGCCAAATATGAAATATCATCAACACATTCCAGCAAGTATGGTCGACTGGATATATGAACAAAGCCCAACATTGGTGTATAAAAACTAATACCAACATCAAACAAGATACTGGCACAAGAAAAGATAACACTGTGTAATCTGCTAATCAAATCCATGATAGCACCCAAACAAACACTGCTACCAAAAAGTGTTAAAGATCTCCAATCAACTGAATCCCAAATACCAATATAAAAATCTCGAGTTCATATCCGTAAACTAGAATCAACTGGTAACTCAAGCAAACTCCTCACCTGAGTAATATGACCAATACCAACTAACTCCACATACCTGTCATGATGAGATAATGAAGTCACAATACTATCTTGGTTCACCTTCAGCTGGCTGGACAAATCATGTGAAGTACTACCAGCCTCAACCTCATGTGATGAAGCATCTAACTGTACCTGATACTCTTTCTCAGCAAAGTCATGAATGCTCAATGTCTGCTCATCTCTACCAGGTATCTCACCATCCTACACAACAACATCCTCATAATCATCATCTGAACCCACTACACTGTAGTCACTGCCTGTTGTAACTATACCATCTTGAATACCTGTGGCATCACCCTTTGACGACCTGTAAACAATTGTCTCAATTTGAGTATCAAGGTGACTGTTACTATCAATCTGTGTGATATCCTTTCCCACCACCTCCGGTGGCAGAGTAGAATCTGAGACCTCTACCTGGCTATCAGCTAGTTTCTCAAACTCCTCATGCAAGTTCTTGGGAATTGTGTCATCTGTCCTATGAGAAAATTTGCCAAATAGAAATCCAGTCAACTTATCCACCTTAGCTGGGTCAGATAACATGTCATTTATACGGTGGTGCTCAACCAACTGTTTAGACATGTCATGGCTTATTTTCATAAGTTTATCTCGAATGTCTAAATAACCATCCTTTCTACTATTTTGACTTTGGCTATCAATTGTCCAAGATTGTTCCCTCTGAGACTCTGTACTATACCTGTCCATTCTGGATAAAGTAGAGTGTAACCCCAATAGGATATAACTTCTTCAAGCACCAAGAACTAACATGAAAATGATTAGAAGTAGCATGCAACCATAGATTTGGACATGCAACTGATTAGAAGCAACATGCAACCACCAAATTATGACATGCAAGATCTGGGTAGTTGTCAAAACTGACATGCAAACTTCTACAACCACCAAATTCACCAAGAACTAACATGAAAATGATTAGAAGTAGAATTTAATCATAAATTTTAACATGCATCTGATTAGAAGAAACATGCAACCATAAATTATGAAATGCAAAATATGGGTAGTTGTCAAAATTGACATGCAAGATCTGGGTAGTTGTCAAAACTGACCTGCAACTTCTACAAACCCTCAGGCTGGCAAGATCATGGCTCTGATACCACTGAAATGTCCCTTTTCTGATTTTTTATGATATTTCCAACCTTTAATCAGATCTTTAAGATCAAACAACTGATATCACAAAGATCCACCAAATTTCTTAAGAAACCCCAAATCGGGTATGTCGAAAATAGTGCCAAAAAGCTTCACAGCTTCACCTGTTATTAATAAATCTGAAAGTAGAAATTTTTACAGAAATTTGAGCAGCATAAAAGCCTATAAAATTTCATTTCCATATCTATATAGCCTTTACAAAATAGCTCACAAATGTAGGACAAAAACTATGCTCATCGGGCTCCCGAAATTAACACAAAAATGCCCGGAAATACCACAAAAACACTAATAAACTATCTCAGAAGTTTAATCACGTCCCAATACATATATTCAGCTCTATTCTAACAGTTTAAATTCTGAAATATAGCAGCAACCAAAACTGATATGAAATGCTCAACTGAAAACACCAAACTCATGCAAAAAACCACACCCAAAAATCCACAAATCTACACTGTTCAGCACAAAGGCAAACTCTGTATGAGCATGCACATGGAATGGCTTCAAAATCCCGTCCTTAGCCTTCTTGGAAACCTACAAACTCCCATTCTTGGGTCTCCCTGGAAACCTGCAAACTCCCGTTCTTGGGTCTCCTTCTCCACAGGTTTGGCAGCCTCTGAAGAATAATAAAGAATGAGCAAAAATCAAGTTCTGGAATCAGCCCAAAATGCCTCCAAACCCCTTAAAAGAGGGAATAACTGTAACTCACATCGAAGAGAGGTTAATGAAACTTATTTTAATAATAATTTTCATTTATTAGTCCAACAGTTTCCAAACATTAACCCCCTTTTTCCGAAACTTCACTTTCTTGGGCCTGCCTGCCTTAGCAAAGATTTTCTTTTTTAATTATTTGAAAAGGGGAAATGAAAAAATCCTAGCCAAGTACTATTTTATTAGTGGACACTCACATGAAATAAGGTATGTGATTCATTTGAGAATCAATTTTGTTGGCATAAATAAGTATTTACTTATTACACTTACTTAAGTTTTACTTAGGTTAATGCATTATTTAATTATTTTACATTATTTTATTATTATTTTAGGTGAGACACTTAGGAGTTTGTGAACTCTCATTTAATTATGTAACTCTAATTATGCACATGGTGTCTACAACACAGGAGTATGCATCATTCACTGAGTTGTTATGATGACAACACAGTTTTTCGCACTCCTCATTTAGCACATGTTGTCTACTCTACTGATTTGCATGCTACACCATTATAGTCTTATCCACACATCATCACACTTAATCCCGTGCTTAATGGAGGATAATCTATATTTGGTGGACATGTGCCTAGTTGTATGACATATCATGATGCTGACTTCTATGCATTCTAGAAGCTCAACATGAGGCCTTTATATTCAGGCACTCCTAGTATACTCTTGTATCAAATTATTGAATGAATATTTTTATTCTGATCATACTCTGCCTATTTTGGTCTACTGTGTGCTTTTGTTGAGTTCTTTAGTTCTTGGGTGAATTCTGGCCTAAGCCAAATTTTTACATGGTATCAAAGCCAAGGAAGATTCTCATCATGTAGTCATTCGAGACCGTTCATGCTTCAGCACCTCGACACCATTTTGGAGGATCCGCAGAAATTGGGAGCATCTAAAGCCAGATCTGACCTCTTCGTTGCATCTAGAGGGTCGATTCAGTGAAGATTGACTATAAATTCACCTATCTTGGGTGAAAGTTGATCGTGAGGCAAATTTTTTTTGCAAACCAGCACTCGAAGGCACCAATTTGCAAATTGTGTATGATCTAATTCATTGATCTGATTTTATTTTTCGGATCTGAATTATTTTTTTCTTTACTTTATTTGGCTATTTTTTAGATTTATTATCTGAGTAATTGGCTATTTTTTGGAACTTTTTAAATTTGAGGGCAGAGAATTTTTTTTGGCCGAACTGGGCCATCACACCCCGGCTCGGCTCTATTATTTTGGCAGTGGATTAATTTATTTTGCAAGCATTATTTTACTATTAAACAGGCTCCTTCTAAACTCTGCGGCCTGCACACCTGCAAATACCACACATAGTCGCCGAGGCAAATTCGGCCTGAACACGGCTACACCATTATAGTCTTATCCTCACATCATCGCACTTAATCCTGTGCTTAATGGAGGATAATCCATATCTAGTGGACATGTGCCTGGTTGTATGACATATCATGATGTTGACTTCTATGCATTCTAGAAGCTCTCCTGAGGCCTTTATATTCAGGCACTCCTAGTGTACTCTTCTATCCAATTATTGAATGAATATCATCATTCTGATCATACTCTGCCTATTTTGGTCTACCGTGTGCTTGTGTTGGGTTCTTTAGTTCTTGGGTGAATTCTGGCCTAAGCCAAATTCTTACAAATTTCATAGTGATTTATTTGACTATACTTTACAAAATAGTTTACTATTCATGGGTGGACAACTCTATGTGCCTAAAGGATCTATGAGAGAGAATATGATCCAAGAAATGAATAATGCTAGTTCGGGGGAACAATTTGGTCTCAATAATACTTTCAAGTTAGTGAAGAGATACTGCTATTGAAGAAAAATGAAAATGGACATTAGGAGGCATATTGACATTTGTACAATCTCCCAAATCGATTAAAAAACATCCACCAATATTGAAATTTATCAATTCTTATTGATTCCTAATAGACCAATCTAATGTATTAGTATGGAGTATGTAGTTGGCTTGCCAAAGAACAAAAATTAACATAATAGTTTCTATGTTGTAGTTGATAGGTTCAGTAAGATGACACATTTCTTCTCATGCAAGGTAAGAAATGGTACTTCTAAAATTTCTAATTTGTTCTTCAACAGAGGAAAAGATAAAGTATTGCACAATTTTGAACTCAAATTTTCTATTTTTTAAAATTAAATATCTTCATTAATCCATGTCACTCATCTAGAGAATTTTAGACAAATTGTATCAATGGATATCTTTACTATAGATTTGTAAACCTTATCACAATGTAATTGTACAGAAAGCACCAAAATTTCCCTAGATTTCGAGGGAATAAAAACTACCTAAAATTCTACATGTTATATGAGTATGCAAATCTATGTGCAATATGCCTCATTATATAGAAATATTTTTTGAGATATTATATTTCTCCAAGTGCCAAAAAAATCAAGTCTATTATGCAAAATCATCACCATACATTAATTAAATAAATAAAAACATAAGTAATCCTAACCAAGTACTATTTTATTAGTGGAGACTCACATGAAATAAGGTATGTGATTCATTTAAGAATCAATTTCATAGTGATTTCTTTGACTATACATTACAAAATGGTTTACTATCTAGGGGTCGACAACTTTGTGTGCCTAAAATATCTATGAGAGAGAATATGTCCAAGAAAAGAATAATGGTAGTTTGGGGGGCCATTTGGTCTCAATAATACTTTCAATTTAGTGAAGAAACACTACTATATGGCCAAAAATGGAAAGGGACATTAGAAGTTGTATTGAAATTTTTACAATCTCACAAAGGGATAAAGAAACATCCACCAATATTGATATTTATCAACTCTTATTGATTTCTAATAGACCAATGTAATGTGTTAGTATGGAGTTTGTACTTGGCTTGCCCAAGAACAAAAATTGACATGATAGTGTCTATGTTGTATTTGATAGGCTCAGTAAGATGACCCATTTCTTCTCATGCAAGGTAAGAAATGATACTTTTAAAATTTATAATTTGTTCTTCGAGGAAGCCATAAAGATTCATGGATTACCTCCTAGCATAGTCTAAGACAAAGACTCCAAATTTTTGGAAAATTTTGGAAAACACTATGGAGAAGATTGGGAAAAAACTTGTCTTTTGGGTGTACATATAATCCACAAATAAAAGGAGAGACTAAGGTGGTAAATTGTACCCTAGGAAATCTGTTGAGGTGTTTAACTAAAGATCATAGTTAGTCATTAGATCAAGTCATTCATCACAAATAGTTTTCCTATAATGATATAATAAGTAGGAGAAGAGTAAAGAGCACTTTTGAAGTAGTATATGTGATACACCCTCAAGGAGTTATGGACCTTAGATTTTTTTTGGAATAGATAAATGAAGTGGATATGATAATAAATTTTATCAATAAATGTAGGAGGTATATAAACAAGTGAAGCGCACTTTAGAAGAAAGAACTCAAAAGATAACCAAAAGTATTGATCTCAAGAAGAGGGAAATATAGTTTCATATTAGAGACCTTCTGAAGGTTGATTTGAGAAAATAAAGGATTCCTAAGGGAGCTCATAGTAAGCTATAGATGAGAGGGATTCGACCTTGTAGAATTTTGGAGAAGTATGACTCTAGTACTTATAAGATCAATCTTTCAAATGGCATAATATTGTCTTGAATATTTTTAATGCAGCAGATCTAGTAGACTATAAAGGTCCTCCTCTAGGACACAACACTTTGGTATCTCCTAATAGAGACATTGCACATGGGTAAAAGTACAAACCTATGTCACCCTTTTATAAAGGAAAAGGCTAATGAAAGTATAACTGTTCAACTTTAATGACATAAATCTTGTATTATTATTTAGAATTTGAAAATGAAGTAAACTAATGACATGTGTAGAAATGGATGAAGTTTAAGATTATAATTTTTAGTAATTATTTGCAAAAATAAAAGATTGATTTTACTATTGTTTAAAGATAAATTTTTAGTTGCTGAAAAATACTAAAAATTAGGGGTCTAGTTCCCACCACAAAACTACAAGGAAATAAACTTATTTCCTTTTGATCTTAGATTATGCTATAGATAATATATGTAGTTAGAAAAATCAAAGAAAAATATTGACTTTAGACCTATACTTTCTCTTTTATAATGATTCAAATTTCAATTTATTCATATTGATAGTTTTCATCTCCCACCACATTTTTGAAAATAAATCTATTGCAACCAAAAGAAAAATTATAGATTCTTGAAGAGGACTCTCTCCTCTAGAATGTCATATAATTCTTAAATTTTTCTAATATGATTTACTTATTTTTTCTTTCTCAAAATCGACATTTTCTCGAGTGTTAAAATGCATACTTGTAGAATTTTTTAATTACAATATATAATATCTAATTAAAACATTATGAACTCTATATGATAATATACTTGACTTTGAGCTCTATAAAATGGTGTTTATATGTTATTAAAAAATATCATAAAAAATAGTAAGAGTTATTGAAACATCAATTTTTTGAAATAATTTAATTTCTTTGGTAATTTGATACTAACTACTATTAAACATGCATTTAATAGACATTTCCAATTGGAAAATTGGAGACCATATATAACTTAGCCAGAATAAATTTAGCAAGATCATATGTTTGAGAAAAAATAATTTTTACATAGAAATACTCAAATTTAGTCATTCTAATTAGTCAGCCTGAAAGGTGATATAACTTTCTACTTTCACCCACATGAGTTACCAAAATTTCCTACCCAAACTCAACCATAGGTTGAAAATATATTTGACACTACAACTATTAAAAAAAGATTTTAAAAAATTAGGTTTATATAGAGCATCTTATCAAATGGAAGGGTTTACAAGATGTAGAAGGAACTTGGGTGCAAGAAGTTAATTTCAATAAATTAGGTATTGAAAAGCCATTCTTTTCTCCTACCATTAATTGAACACCTTTAAACTTGGGAGAATAGTGTGGGACAGCCTGAAGTTTTGGGAGTGAAAACTGCAACTTTGAATTGAAGACCCTTGCATAAACTCTTAAGTTTTGAATTTTAAATTGAAGAATTTGATATCATTTTTTCATAGTTGAGTAAATTAGGATATATGTGTTGTAAATTTATGTGATAGGCTAAGTTATTGAGAGTGGATAGGAGAATCAGTAACCTATAAAACTCAATCCTTATTTACCAATTAATCCTTCATGTGTATTCTGATCTAATTGCATGCATGAATAACTAAAAGCATTAAAAAATTCATAAAAATTTTGACACACAATATGGTGACCCAGAAACCTTCCAAATAAAAACTAAAATTGGGGCGGGGATGATATACACAAGCTTTACTACTATAGTATAAAGTTGGCCTATTAAAGCTTACAATGATGACTTTTGATGATCCACCCTGATGATCTACCTTGAAAAAGGATTTAAAAATATATGGCAAAGTATGCACTCGAAAAAAATATTTACAAAATATTGTTAATTCTACCTTGTGAAAGGATTTAACTGATCCACCTATTCGGATGAAACAATAGTTGATCTCTGATCTCTAGCTTAGTTGGTTGAATGAGATTCCTTTGAGGGTAATGATCACCTTCCTATGATAGATAAATATTTTCTACTCCTTATATTGCCATAGATTTTGTATTTCACATTTCTACTCTTCTTTTTTGTTTTAATTCCATATATAATTATTATTGGATGTGATACAATACATTACATATATACCAATCTAATTTAGAAATCAAAAAAGTCAGCTACAATACAAGTTTACACAAAATACACAAAATCGGCCCAACTATAGGAACTTAGGTTCTGAAGACTTAACTCATTGAAGTTTTAATAGTCGACATCTACTGTCAATGTGCGACATCATCATGTAGTCGATAGACATAGAAGCTTATTCCATATTAATCACTTTTAAGTAGTCTGAACTCAGTCTACACTAGTGACTTGGTGAGTACTGTGAAACTCAACACATAAACTGAATCACTTGATTCATACTGCATAACTTGATCAATGCTATCAAAATGAGCTCAGTATAAACTAAATGACTTGGTTAACAATGAGTGGCTTGGTCCACACATGTGAACTTGATAAGCATTTCACAACTTGGTTTGCACTGAGAAACTCGACATACATTGAGATGCATTATTTACTTTGTTGATCACCAAGTTGGTAGAAACTGCTCGTTACAAATTGAATACTATTCATTGAACTTGGTAAAGCCTAAAATGCTTGGTTAACACTATTTACTATGTAATATGCTTTTTAGATACTATTTTTCTAAATAAGTGTGTGTCACTAATAACAAGCATGACTATAATTTCAACAATCTCATGCTTTGGTATTAGTGACAAAAACACTTATCAATCAAAACTGAATTCAAAAAGTTCAAGAATACCTTTTATTCATCATCTCATGTCTCCAACTTGGTAGAGTACTCTATTTTTGAGATTTTTCAAAATTTCTTTTGTAAGATATGTTTCTTTGAGTATCTATACATATATAATATGATAATGCTCCCCCATACATATATATACAATATACTTTGCATCTTTTTACATTTGATATATACATTTTCTCCCCCTTTATGTATACTACATCTTATATTATATCTTGTCCCCTTTTATGTATATTACATCTTCTCCCCATTTTTGACATTAATGCCAAAGATATATGCTATATACTATATAGTAATACCAAAATATGAAAAGTAATCAAAATGTACCTTTAGAATGAGTACCATTGTCTTCTCCAAATTTTCTTGCAACACCTTGCATGTGTGCAATGCAATTTGAACTTCTACTAAAAATTCTATCGTGTAATCTACAATTGAGAAGTTGCTATCATAGGTGAGGATTCTAGCATGTGCAATATGTTTTCGCAATGCATCCATGTTTGGGAGAATCATGCCCTGTATATCTACCAATGTAGCTCTTGTTTTGGCTTCTTCTCTTATAATTCTTCTTGCATATCAGTTACGAATCTAATCTTTATGTAGTGGGTAGAGCTATAACTTGGGTCAAGTTGCAACTATTGTGCACTTTCATTTAGATATTCATCAATATTTGAGAGTTTATCTCTTATTTCCTTGGTAAAAATTGAAGTATCATAGAGTTTACTAAATAATGAAGTCACATTGTTGCAAGAGGTCTCCAATGAGCTTAGAATAGTAGATAGGTCTACTTGATGAATTACAATATTTTGTAAAATTAGCTCCAAAAATTTATTCTCAATCTTCTTCTCTACTCTCTATAATAGTTTCTCCTATCCATTCAAATATTCATCGAATTTTTGGACTACCTCTACTAACTGAATCAAAATTGGTTGAGAAGTGTCAACCTCTATGTTGAGTGCCTCTGTTAGAATGTTCCTAACATCTTCAAGTACTTGAAATTCCTTATTACTTTGTTCTCTAAGCCTCTACTTTCTTATCTTTATTCTAAAGAAGTTCTCCAAATATATGCATCTGATCATGGTTAAGATGGGAGGTGTCCCAATTTGGAATAACAATCTCCTCACCAATATCAATTTCATCTTCTTTCTCTTTGCCTTTACTCAAAAAATTTGTACTCAGTTGAGGCTTGGTCTCAACTATTGTTGCACATATTATTTGCATGCTAGGAATAGAAACAATGGTAGAAATAGTAGGACTGGCAAAAAAAGTAGATACTGCACTTATTAAAGAAATACCTTGTGTAACCAAAACTATTAGACGAGGAAGTGTTGATTGCTTGGTAGATGAAGTGCTTGTCACTTTTGTCAATGAAGTACTGAGCTTAATAGGTAGAAAAATTGATTGAGTGCTTGTACTTCCAATGTTTGACACAATCAATTCTGTAGTATCTTTCTCTGAGCTTGACGTTTCCAATGTTTTTCTTGCAGAATGAGGAACTGAGGCTACGACTGCTGCTACAATCTTCTCTCGATCAATCTCCTCAATGTTTTGAACTTTAGGTAGATGTTCCTCGGTAGCTTCCTATCTCTATTCCTATTTCTCATCATCTATATTGTCATAATGTATTACCTCTTCATTATTGGGTGAAAGCACAAACCTATCTCACCCTTTTATAAAGGAAAAGGCTAACAAAAGGCTAATTGTTCACACTTAATGACATAAAATTGGTATTATTATTCTGAATTTGAAGATGAAGTAAACTAATGAAATGTGTAGAAATGGATGTAGTTTAGGATTAAAATTTTTAATAATTATTTTGAATAAGAATTAATATATTTTCCTAATTTTTATATATAAATTTTTAGTTGCTAAAAAATATTGAAAATTGGGGGTCTAGTTCCCACCAAAAAACTATAGGGAAATAAATTTATTTCCTTTTGATCTAAGACTATGTTATTGTTAACATATATAGCTAGAAAAATCAAAAATAAAAATTAGTATTAGACCTATGAGTATGTGCAAGATCATGGTGTGCCAAAAAGTGGTGATCTAAAAAATATGTAGTTCTGAAATGCCTCAAAGAATTTCAAAATCTATTCCAACTTTTTTCCCACCCATCCAGATACTAAATGAAAACAATTAATATCTTTATAATTCCTACTATATCTTTCGATACCAACCTTATATGGTCATCTTTAAAACATCTTGAAAATGTGTTTTTGGCATGTTCTTATGTGTTTTTTACTTCAAGCATGTAGCTAACAACTTTTTTTAAACCAAAATTTGATGTAATGAAAAGGGTTTCTTAAGAATGTTCTTAGCTTTTTATAAATGTAAGTTTTGTCAAATTACAAGTTCAGTAAGTAATTATTACTTATTTTCTAATGGAGTGAGCTACAAAGTGTTGATTGACATACTGGTTGAAAAATAGCCATAACTTTCAAACCGTATAAGATTTGTGAAATCCAAAAGATGCATCACATTGTATGCCTTGACTAGTATAAGAAAGAGAAAAAAAAAACTTAATTTTGATTTTTTTTGAACTAGTTAAGGTGGTCAGACACAGGAGTTTTTAATTTTGAAAATAGTATAGTTGAAAATTCATAATTAATTATTTATTCGGAATTAAAATTCCAAAAAATATGCATCACATCTAGACATGAGTCTACTTTTCATATCTAAAATTATATTTAAAAATATTATCATTTGATTATGATTAAGGTGGTCAGACATACACCTACTTTTTATTTTCGCCCTAAAATTTTTGTAGCACTGCATTAAAATCCAAATTTTTGACCAATCAAATAATTTTTCCTCCAGATAAGGCCTTGTAGTTTAGAAACTAGATTCAATTTCCTATAGATTATTTTCTTACAACTTTTTGATATAAAGTCTAGAACCACTTTAAAATTATGTGTCAAGTTGACATAACCCTAATTTGCTAGTTTTACATTGCCACTTAAGGCCATAGTTTGGTACACCATGATTTTGCACATACCCCTATATCTTCTCTTTTATAATCATTCAAATTTTAACTCACCTAAAATCGATAGTTTTCATCTCCCACCATATTTTACCAAAAAAATCTATTCTGACGAGAGAAAAATCATACATTCTAGAAGAGGACTCTCTCCTCTAGAATTTTATATAATTAAATTTTTTTTTTGATATGATCCAATATTATTTTTCTTTCTCCAAACTGACATCTTTATGAGTGTTAAAATATATACTTGTAGAATTTTTAAATTACAATATACTATATCTAATTAAAACACTATAAATTGTATATGAGAATATTCTTGACTCCAAGCTCAATAAAATGGTGTTTATATATTATTAAAAAAAATCATAAAAAATAGTAAGAGTTATTGAAGTGCTACTTTTCTCAAATAATTTTATTTCTTTAGTGATTGGATACAAACTAGTATAAAACATGCATTTAATAGCCATTTCTAATTGGAAAAGTGTGAAACCATATATAACTTAGCTAGAATAAATTTATCTAGATCATATGTTTTAATAAAATTTATTTTTAGATAGAAATAATCAAATTCAATCATTTTGATACATCAACCTGAAAGATGACACAAGTTTGTACTTTTACCCCATTACTTTTCTCTTCCTTGTCACTAACATTAACCACAAAATCACTCTTTTTGTGAAGATTGAAAATGTTCTTACATGTGTTTGTGGAATTTCTTACCACATGTTCGATTTCATTCATCAATATTAGACAAGTGTTAAACTTAAAGGTAAGATTTTGTTTATTCTTCTTTCAAGATTCCTTCACCTCCTTGTCATTCAAGCTCAACATGAGTTGTCTCAAGGTCTACTCATACATGTCTTTAGCAGTTTACCTTGCATGCTCCCATCTTGGATTTATCTTTTACAATAATTCATTTGGAATCTACTAAGTAAGGTTATCTAGAGAATATTTCCATTTTCCTAGTTAAACATGACCATGTCTTCAACTTGCTTCTTTTCCTCTACAGTTCTTATCTCATACCTTAGTGATCTAAATTTTTTTATGCCGACTCTTGAATCTATTTCTTTCAACCTTTCTTGAAAGGTAGGTGGAGGCTTTTTGAAAATTATGTCCTCTACTTCTTCACCCATTTTTTTTTCTTCCTAGATGTCCTTGTGAACATAACAATAGATGGTTTGGAAAATTTGGTTAGAATAACCTTACCTTTCTTCTTTATAGGTTCTTCTTCTTATAACTTTTTTTATCTTCTACTTCATCTTCCTCAATGTCATCATCTTTTCCTTTAGTCAATAAAAGAGTGGAGTTGGTTTTCAATTTTGCAATTCTCTTCTTTCCTTTGTTGATTGCCTGAGGGAGTTTTATTTATAATTATATTCTTGCCTTTGCTTCATCATAAGTGCCAAATTATGCAACTTTTGGGTCAACTAACTCATTCAATAGTGCTTCAATAATGTCCTTAGTTTCATCAATGTTAATCTCATAACCTAGAGGTGTGACCCATACAATTCTTGGTCTAACTTCTTGTATATATACTTTATCACTATCAACCATGAAACAAATATCATCTTTGTAATCATCAACAAGTGTCATAGGAATCCTAAATCTATTATTCATCTTGTCCTTAAATGCATCAAAGTAATGATCCATAATACTCACATAGTTTTGTTTGATTTTAGCTATATATTCATTGATTTGATAAAGAACAAGTACATCCTTCCTCAATATGACTGTACCTTTAGATGGGAATAATTTTTTTACATAGAAAAATAGACAAGTTAAGAGTTAACCAAACTTACAAGGATTGTTCTTTGAATTTCTTAGACTCTACACCTTTTTGTTGATTGATTTAGCATCAAATTGGCAAGGTCAGGTGACATGTTATTCTTGACCACTTTGTATGTGAGATCTACTACTTTGCATAATACACTGTTGAGTCTGTTTGAGTTGTATATTTTTTTTGCAATAACATGTATCTAAAACTCTAGTTCCATATCTATAACCTAGCTGATCTTCATTCCCCTTCCATCCTACTTAGAAACAATTTTCTTTTCAAGCTCAATTCAACTTAGGGTTTTAGTCATTTTTATTTTCCTAGCATAGGAAGACCAATGATCCTATGGATCATCTTCTTTGTAATCAAAATAGGTTTCTCCAACCATAGCTAACCATTATGCACATAGTTGAGGATAAATCTTATCCATTTGTTTAGAAAATCTTGTGGCATGTCCGAAATGTGAGTCAAACCCTTTTCTTCAAGATGTTGATGCTCCAATTTTAACACACTATTCACACACAATTCTCTCAAAAAATTATCCATTTACAGTGTTCCAATATCTTGAATAGAATAATGAAAATGCTAATGAATATCATTAATCAGTAGTACCTTTGATGGAATTTGAGATTGAGCTCCACTCGGATCTAGGGTTTTTGCGACACCCAAACTCAACTTAAAGTTTGGTGCCTTCCATTACATAACTTGAACTAATATATAAGATCCTTTCTTTAATTTTCTCCTAGTGGTTGTCATTTTTCTTGGTACGGTTTGAGAGGAAATGAAAATAGTAATTGGCATAGATCGCTTGGATGCACTAAGAATGTTCTTGCACAAATAGCTCTCAAAAATTCTTAGTGAGAATTGACTTCAATTTTTCCTTTTTTATCATTTTTTTGCCTTTTGATTGCAATAAATGCGTGGTAAATTTTTTCACTCAAATGATAGACTATCTTCCTATCCACTTGCATTAGGTGTTTGGCAAAGTCATCCATGACTCGATATCCTCATAAAACTTAGTTACTCCTAACCTTGCTTGGTAATGACTGGCATATTTTCAGTGCTTAGTGATCCCTTTACATCTTGAATGCTGATATGGTTCTTTCATTTTGCTAATTAGAACTGATGCACAATTTCTTTTTCAAAATCTTAGTTCTAGTTCTTCTTGTGAGAGATCAAGTGGAAATGTTTGAGTCACCCAATTTTTGAGTGACATGTTCATTATTGCTCAGACTTGCATTCTTAGTAGATTTTGGAATCCATTGTTGTCTCATCTACTTTCTGATCTTATCAACTTTTTCATTCTTTTCATCTTTAATTCTTCCAATATTCATACAGTTCTTGGCAAGATGACCAAGTTCTATACAAATAAAATATCATTTGGTAGTGTCTCTTATCCTCGTGTGATGTTTTACACAATTCATTCCAAAGTGTCCAAATTATCCACAATAATGACATCTACACCAAGTGTTATAGTCCCAACCAAATGTAGCTTTACAATCTGTTCTACTAGGTTCAATATCTTAGTTTTACATTATAAAGATTTATGCCCATTCTTCTTACATTTGTGACATTTGCCTTCAAATTTAGGTTTCTCTTTGCATTCATTAGCTCTATGACCATGCTGGTTGCAATTGTAACATTTTTCACTAAATTTAGCTTTCCCACTGCTCCAACATTTGTTTTATATATGACCTATCTTACCACAGTGACTACAAGTAGGTCTTTGATTGTTTTGAGCTCCTTGGTTGAATGATTCACCTTCTTCTATATATCCAATTCCTACTTTTTTTTTTTTTTTCTGTAATGTATTTTCTCATTCAATTGATTCATGTCTACTTGAGATTTCATCATCCTCTCATTGGTTTACCTTTTAGTGTTTAGGTCTTTCAAAAATCTTTCATTATCTGATCTTAGATTCATGATTTATTCATTTGAATTGGTGAGCTGATTAATGAAGTCTACTTGTTGAAGGGATGAATGCTAAATTTCATTGTTCTTTCCTTCTATCTCTTCATTTATCTTTTTTTTTTCTCTTCCGTGACTTCAAACAATCTTATCAATGGAATTTCTTGCTCTCTTCTTAGTTTTCTTCTTCTTGAAGGTTACCATTTTTCTCTAGTAGTTCTTTGATTACTTCATTGGCTTCATCTAAATTACTTGAATGGATGTCTTCAATTATTTCTTCACTGTAGAGTTTGTTATTTATCTGAATTGCAAGATCTTTTCTCCTTCTCAAGGATTGAGTGATTTTCTCCTTTCCTTTCTTGAGTTGTCCAATAGCCAATTCCAAATCCAACTTCTCATTGGCAATAACCTTATCAAGTCTTAATACTTCCATAGCCTCTAATCTTTGCTTGAGTTGTTAAACATCTTTCCTTAGAACCATAATTCTTTGATACCAATTTTTGGAAATATATGTGATAGGTTAAGTTATTGAGAGGGGAGGTGCGAATTAGTAGCCAATAAAACTTGATCCTTATTTACCAATTAATCCTTCATGTGTATTCTAATCTAATTGCATGCATGAATAATTGAAGGAATTGAAACATTCATAAATTTTTTGACACACAATATGGTGACCCAAAAACCTTTCAAATATAAAGTAAAACTAGGATGGGGATGATACCCACAAGCATTATTACTGCAGTATAAAGTTGGCCTATAAAGGCTTACAATGATCACTTCTAATGATCTAACTCATTAGGAGCAATAAGGACTACTAGGTCCACCTTGCAAAAGGATTTACAAACATATAATGAAGTATGCACTCAACAAAGAGATTTACAGAAGACTATTAAGTCTACCTTGTGAAAAGATTTAACTGGTCCATCTATTAGGATGAAATAGTAGTTGGTCTTTGGTCTACAACTTGGTTTGCTAAATGAGAGTCCTTTGAGTGTAATGATCACCTTCCTATCATAGCAAAATCTTTGCTACTTCTTATACTATTGTAGTCGTTGTATTTCATTTTTCTTCTCTTCTCTACTATTTTCATGCCATATATATTTCTTATTTGATGTGATACAATACATTACACATATACCAATCCAATTTACAAATCAACAAATTTGGCTATAATACAAGTTTACACAAAATACACAAAGTTTGCCCAACTATAGGAATTCAAGTTCTAAAGTCTTAGCTCGGTGAGGTTTTGATACTCAACATCTACTATCAATGCTCACCATCATCATGCATTTGATAGATGTAGAAGCTCATTCTATACTGATTACTTCTAAGTAGTCTGAACTTGATCTGCACTAGTGACTCGGTGAGTACTGTGAAACTTTGCATATAAACTAAATCACTTGGTTAACACTAAGTGGCTCCGTCAACACTAGATTCACATTAGTGTAATTGTGAACTTGGTAAGCATTGCACACCTTGGTTTGCACTGAGAAACTTGATATAGACTAACATGCACAGTTTACACTATTGATCACCAACTTGGTAGAAACTACTTGGTGCAAACTTAAGACTGTTCCTTGAACTTGGTAAAGCCTGAAATGCTTAGTAAACACTATTTACTATTCAATACACTCAGTAGATACTATTCATGTGATTAAGTGTGTGTCACTAATAAAAAACATGACTATAATGTCAACAATATGTTGTCACAATTTTCCAATGGTGACAATGGAAAAAAAATTATGTTAGAAGGTTTGTGTTAGCCCCTTCTCAGGGATAACAAAAATATAGGAAAATTATGATTGTTTAGTATGCAATGTAGTTCTTTTTTTTTTTGCTAAGATCAATTCTCCTTGTGCTAGAAAAGATGCCCTATGGAATTTTACCCCAACCCTTGTTATGTTTTTGAATTACCTTTTGGTTAAACTTAAAATATGAGTCTCATCAATGTGGGGGAGGTAACCTTCTGCATTACCTAGTGAGTAAGTTGTTACTTTCTTAGTTCCTCCTTTAGTATTATTTATCCATGTCATGTAGTGGGTGTCCATTCCTAGATAGTAATTCGTTAAAAGGGGGTTGTGTTGACATTTTTAAAAATTTGATAAAATTCTCTGTGGGGCTTAGTGATTTTGTCCAATGATACCACATGACATCATATTATTTTTTGAGGTATTCTTTGACCCAATTTTTTTTCCTTTCTTATAATTGTTGGATTAAAGAATATCTAACAACCATCACATAGTTTCTTTGACAAAGTACATATCTTTTAACAAAAGTGATAAAGAAAGGCATTGACATGTATCCTGAGTGAGACCAAAGGTGAAGAAGAATAAAGCATTCTCATCTTCTTTTTAATGAGCACCACATGTGAGAATGCTATACAACTTAGTAGGACTAGAGAAACATGCTTATAGACATTTATTGACTATTTGATCTTGATAAATCTGATGGTTGTCACTTACTCTAGAAACTTGCAAGATATTTATGCAAAGTGATGAAGGTACATTAGATCATGTGTCCAGTAGACCAAAAAAATAGTAAATAGATGGTCACTTATCTCAGTCATCAGATCTTGATAAATATAAGGGTGGTCACTTAGCCACTTTGGGAATGTGCAAGAGATTTAAGTAATGTGACAAAGTGACTACGAAAAATGTTGTTTGAATGTATAATCTACCAAT
Organism: Cupressus sempervirens; assembly: GCA_028749045.1. Classification (NCBI taxonomy): domain Eukaryota; kingdom Viridiplantae; phylum Streptophyta; class Pinopsida; order Cupressales; family Cupressaceae; genus Cupressus; species Cupressus sempervirens. The sequence goes on along the minus strand of CM053790.1, from coordinate 69,348,617 downwards.
ATAAATAAGATGGTGGGTTCGAAGGTAGGGGAGGGGACAGGGGGTGTGAATCAATTATCCAACAATTATCAATCTAATTAAAACTTAACCATATGAGTAATATAATCAAAAACCTTTGCAAGATACTCATCCACAATAATACTAGATATGTTTACTAGGGATACCATTGATCAAAAGAAAAACCCTTTGTGGTGAAAGTAACTACAAGATAATGAACTATTATAAATATTCCTTGTTACAGGATGGACCGTATTAGGAGTCTATAACAACATTTACTACATATGAGTCCCTATTAGGAGACTTTGAATCCATTTTAGGAGATTCCAACCTTGTTAGGAGTTTTTCTAATCCTATTAGGACTTGTAGAACGTAGATGGACCTACTATCCAAATAGCTTCAAGGGAAAGACTAATGAACCCACTATCCAAATGATCTTTGGATTATTATTTATAGAGTAATAGAATGGAATAGTACTGCTCTTTCCTCTTTCCCTATCCTATCAACCAAACTTCTTCTCTTTATGATCTTCTAACTAGATCCAAAATCTCCTATACAATTATTCCTGGATCACATACTCGCATTCACCAAACACTTTTCTCTTTTTTGTACTTCCAATAGAATATACACTTGATACACTTTTACAAACAAGAAAATAATCTTTCCTTTATACCATATCTTCAAACTAATTCCTCTAGGAAGCCTTGAGGCTTTCCTAATTAACTATATTAAGACAATTAATTTATTTGTATTTACAAAAGCATTGTCAACTGACAATCTATAAAACTTCTCACATGCATGATATTAAGGCTTGTGCACTCACTGACATTAGTATCAGACTATCTTCTATCACTAACTCATCATGTAACTCTAGATTATAGCTCTGGTGGAAGATATAATACAATCACGAAAAACTACATAATAGTTGCTTTATTTCTCTATTGCTATCTATAAATAAGTAATAACTTTCATACCTCTTCGACTTAGATAACATGAATTGAACCTTATCATCAGGACATAGTATAAAATATGCCCTTGACCATGTATCACAAGAAAAGTAAGATGTTGTACATACAACTATGATATACGTCTGCTACTCTATCAGTCCTCATAGGCTTACTTCTATGTTGACACCAATGACAAACAAAATCATGAATGCAACATGTCAATACTCCCAAATTCTTAGAATACTCCCCCAAAGGAATATCATCAAAATTCATGCTAACAATCTCCCCCTTTGGCATTGATGGAAACATAGATGAAAAAGATATAGGTTCCAAGAATACCAAACAATACCCTATTTTTTTTGTAGTTGTTCTCATCTTTAATCCTCTTCATTGATGAAATCTCAAATCCTTTGGAACAATTCTTTGATGTCCATCTTCTTTAAGATTAGCAATAGTTTTTCACATTAAACAAGTTATGATACATTATAATCCGTCATGTTGCATATCTCCCCCTTAGAGATATGTGTCCTTCTTTCTTACATGAATCTTTCTAATATCTCTAATAAACTAGATATTTTCATGCACTCTTTTCCCATACACACTTAGAATACTCTTCTCCCTCATTACATACTTAGGATATGTTTTTAATGCAGCCTTATCCCCCATTGACATCAACAAAAAATGCCTCATTATGTCAATTTATTACTTTAATTTACATCTAACTTGAGTGTCCAAAGACACTATTCAATACTATACCAAGATTCCTCAATGAATTAACCCATCACAGATACTACCCCATATAGGAAGCATCAGCATTTAGTCTACTCTAATAATAGTGTTGTGCACCAGTATATTGATGCAATTTTTATATCATCTACTAAGAAGTTGGTAGTGACATGACCCAAGCATACCAGTCAAGTAATCAAATGTATCTTTGGGTAAGGGCTTCATAAAGATATCTACAATCTAACCTTTAGTACTCATATACTCCAATCTAATCTCTTTTTCAACTACCCTTCCTCTCAAAAAATGATACTTTATAGATATATTCTTAGTCTTAGAATGAAATAAAAGATTCTTAGACATGCTTATTGTACTTGTGTTATCACAGCTTATGATAATAGGTTCTAAAAATTCTATCCCAATATCCTTCAAAATCTACTTCATCCACATAAATTGATTTCAATTATTTTCTGCTGCTACATACTCTAGCTCCTCTATACTCAATGAGATATAATCTTGTTTCTTGCTTAGCCAAGAAACTAATATTCCTCCTAAAAAAAATGCTCCACCACTGGTGCTCTTTTTGTCTTATATACTATCTACTCAATCCGTATCAATATAAGCACATAAACAAAAATCACTTGATCTTTCATACCATATTGCATAATCGAATGTTCCTTTTATCTTAATATTATCTTAGCATTTCATAATAATGCTCATTATGATCATCTTTAAATCTAGCTACAATTCTAATTGCATTTTCTATATTTGGTCTAGTGTGGGACCGATATTGCAAACCTCTGATCATGAATCTATACTTCTTCAACTCAATTGTAGCTATCTCATCCTTGTTAGATAACTTGTGACCAGTTATCATGGGTGTTCCAATAGGCTTACAAGTTTCCAATCCAAATCTATTTAACAAATCTTTCAAGTACTTAACTTGTGAAATGAAAATGCCATCAATATTTTGCACAATCTGAAAACCTTTGAAAATTTTCATTTCTCCTATCATACTCATTTCAAAATCATTCATTATTTCTTTAGCAAACTTATCACTTTCTTCATCATTATATCCAAATATAATGTCATCAACAAATATTACTATTATCAACAAACCATTCTAAATTTCTGTCAAATACAAGTTACTATTTTTTTGGAATCTAACATAGAGGGTGTGTGAGTGGGGTGGGGGGTACAAAATTAGTTATTCAAGGTCCAAATGTACAAATCAAAGTTTTCAATTCTTGGTAGACCTATATCCATAAAGCCTCATTGTGCATGCATCCATTAGATCATACAATACTTAAAATATGTATGTTATTGTCCTAGGTCAAAACAACTTTGCAAAAATGTAAACATTAAACATAATAGATTCAATAACGCATTTGACTCAAAGATTTTGTGTGAAAACCCAATTTGGGAAAAACTACCAATAACATGCTAATAGTTCCCACTCTTTTGGAGTGATGTCCTATGAAAGGCCAACCCTATTAAAGATTACAATACACACTATTAAATGTGCCCTCATTAAATGATTTCCATCACCATGTAAGGAATGATTCTTATTAGAGGACTTTAGATCATTCCATTAGAATGTCACCTAGTTAAAGGATTTACAAATTATTGTTAGGTCAAACTTAATCCAAAGGATTTACTCTAAACTTATATAATGATTAGAATGTAACTGCAAGGCTTGATCTAATAAAAAATTACAACTCACTTACAGATTACATATCTCTATTTTAGTCCTCCATTTTTCTTGGAATTGACACAGTTATCTCACTCTTCAATAATTCATATTCTTAAGCCTTCTTTCTTTGCATGCTAGCTGTAGTCACTTCTATTTGGCCACTGAATGAAGCAATACCCCAGAATCCATGTATTCCTTAGGTTTTTGCACGTAACAACCTTTTCTTCTACTATATCCCTCTATAAATAGAAAATTAATATCTTTTTCCACTTAACCTCAATCATCCATTTTAGGGTTAGGTAGGATATAATGAATCTACCAACTTTTTCATTTGGTTCCTCTAGAAAATTCTTCCTCAATATTCCTTGAATTCATCTCAAAATAGTTTACCTTAAATGTTGTGCCACCATCTCATCATAGTTATCTTCCACACACTTCACATTATTCAAGAAAACAAAATAGTCAAGTCAAATTTGTTAAATCATTGATTTAACATATTCACTAGCACTCAACATCAATATGTTGTCACCAGCTTCTATATTGTTCTTATAGTCAACCAACACTAGTTTACTCGGTGAACATTAAATTTTATTAATGCTCAACATCAATTAAATTTACCTAGCATATAGTGACAATCACTTGGCTTGGGCTATTTTGCATCTTTTCTTCGTACCTCTTGTTTTTCACTTAGCTTCCATTGGTTCTTGGTTAGCTTGCACTAGCTACTTAGCAATGCTTAATAGACACTTTTCATACTTAATCTTCTTCCATTCTTAACTTGGGTAATCTTTCATTTTAGACTTTAAGTAGATAAATAATAGACTATAGTATCAATGTCTTACTTGGTCTTAGTGCTTCTTTTATATACCAAATAACTCAACCTTTCTCTAGGTGCTATTGTTATCTCCTCTTCTCAAATCCTCTTCATTAATCAACTAAATGATAGCTTTAAGACCAAAGAAATAATTGTCTCACCAGTGGGTAGTAGGTTTGATAGCATTGAAAAAATAATGACTATTCCATTGTAGGTTCTTCACTTCGAAACAATCTTATATCAACAATCTCCCTCTTTGGCATTGATGGCAAACCAATGCCAACAACAATACCAAAAGAGAAATAAATCTTGGATAAATATCCCTCTATTAGTGTAGTATATTTCCTTCCTCTATGTAGGGTAATGCGAGCTTTGTCAAGCTCCTTTACTGTATCTTTTTCGTCTAACTTATATCATCCTCTTTCTAATATTTAGGTATCTATCTCTCTTTGATCTGGTCACTTTCTCCCTCTTACTAGGTAGCAATATATTTATTTTAGTCATTTCTTCCTCAATAATTCATTTTAGCCTCATTGAAAACAATGCCAAAGACTTATCATTTCTATATGCAGATATAGTCAATTTTAGATTATCTCTCTATCAAATTTCATTGTTATTGTAAATCTTCTAATTCAGCTCCTTCATTACTTTAGGCAATCCCTAAAGTAATATCCACTGCATCAAGTTGCAAGATACAATATTTAGCTTAGTTAATACAAGACACTATTTATGCTTCTTAAGTAACTTTTGATAGGGTTATCACCCCTATTTTAGCTCTATGATAATCATGAGAATCATTAGGTAAAGCTTTTGTGAAGATATCAACTATCTGCTCTTTCATATTCACATACTCCATCCTCACTTCTTTGTCTTGAATTAATTGTCTCAAATAATGATACTTGATTGCAACGTGCTTAGTCTTTGTGTATACCACATGGTTCTTTCATATATTTATAGCAATTATATTATCACAATAAAGTACTAGAGCTTTAATGATTTCCTTCTTCCTGCCTTTGAGTAGTTGTTTGATCCATACAATGTTTGTACAATTTACTATAGCAGCCACATATTCAAGTTTGATAGTAGATTGAGATATACAATTTTGTTTCTTTCTAGTCCAAATGACAAACCTCTTCACTACTTGTGCTCTTTTTGTCATCAATGTTTCCATCACAATCAACATCTGTGTAGGCTCTCAACTTAAAATTTTCAATTTTCTTGTAGCATAGACCATAGTTTTGTGTTCCTTTTAGATATATCATATTTCTCTAAATAACCATCAAATGATTCTACTTAGGATTAGTAGATAATCTTGCAACAATCCCAACATATAATGTAATCCCAAGACTACTATGCACTGCATATTAAAATTTACCAATCATAGACCTATACAAATTTTTTATTCAAATCAGCTTAATCATCATTCTTTGACAACTTGTGTCCTATCACCATAAGTGTTCTGACTGGTTTGGAATCTTCTAATCCAAAAAATTTTGATATTTCCTTTGCATACTTAGACTAGGTGATTTATATACCATATTTCATTTGATATACTTGCAAATTAACAAATAAATTGATCTCTCTAAACATAGACATCTCAAATTCCTTACATAAAGTATCTTGACCTATAAATGTGATATCATCAAAAAATATTCATCTAGTAAAATACATTTACCTCATATTTTCAAGTACAGATTGTTGTGATCATTAGTGTTCTCAAAATCAATCTTCACAAGATAATTGTGAAGCCTTTCATACCATGCTCTTGGTTTTTTCTTTAAACCATATAAAGCTTTGTGTAGTATATATACCATGTTCCTATTGTTAAAATCAAAAAATCCTTTTGGTTGTTCTATGTAAAGCTCTTCTCTTAATATGTCATCCAAGAATGTTGACTTCACATCCATTTGATAAACTTTGAAACCTTTGTATGCAGAGTAAGAAAGAAGAGTTCTTACTCCTAATCTTCTAACAGGGGAAAATGTTTCTCCATAGTCTATTCCTTCCTCTTATGCATGCCTTTTGCAAACTAATTTTTCCTTATTCCTTATGACTTCACCATTTTCATCTAAATTGTTTCTATAAACCCACTTTATTCCAATCAAATTCTTGAACTCCGGTCTGGGAACTAGAGTCCATGTGTTATTCTTCTCAATATGATCAATCTCTTCTTTCATGGCTTTACTCTATTCCTCATTTTTCTAAGGAATATTTCATTGTCTTAGGCTCATGCATCATCAACAAACATGCATCACTTCTCAACATGTTTCTTGTCGTTGGTCTAGCATCTTTGTCACCAATAGTTTGTTCAGTAGGGTGATGTCTTTTGATATAATTTGACAATCTTGGTTCTACTCTTATCTCTTCATTAGGTCTATCAACTTCAAAATCACTATTTACTTCTCTATTAGGTAATTCAACATTTATTTCATGTACACTTATATCATAATTAGAATGAGTTTTGGCTTCTCTCTACAACTTAGCTCCTAACTATAGCTTGGTTCTTAAATGAAACTCGACATTCATTATCAGTGACTCAATAGTTACTGAAACTTCTTGTTGATTTACAACTTGAATTAAAAAATCTTCATTAGTAGGCATATCTTCATAAAAGTATATAAATGATTTTTACTCCTTAGGATCCTTCATAGGTTTAGCTTCATGTACCTCTATATATTCATCAAACTTCCAATTTTCACTTTCCACAACTTTGTTAGCGTTAGTAATTAAACACTTATAATTTTTACTTCTTATGGAATAGCCAAGGAATATACCTTCTTCACTTTAATCATCTAATTTACCATTCCAAAAATCCTTAAGAATGTATCGCTTGCTTCCAAATACCTTAAAATATTTTACATAGGGTGAGTATCCATACCATAATTCAAAAGGTGTTGAATGCATACCTTTCTTGACTTGCACATGGTTCAAGCTATATAAAACTATACTTACAACCTCTCTCTAGTATTTTAAACAACCATTCTTCTCCATCATGAGTGTCCTAGCAAGGTACATTACATATGTATTCCTCCTTTCAAAAATCCAATTTTTTGAGTGTTCCTAGGTGCAAATGTCTATCTTTTAATTCATCTTTCATTACATAACATATCAAACTCATTTGATGTAAATTCTCCACCTCTTTTAGATCTCACATATTTTAGGCTTTTTCCTATTTTCTTTTCAACTGTAGCTAAGTATGACTTAAATATTTGGAAAGCATCAGATTTCTATTTCAAAAATATACCTATAATCATCCTAGAATAATCATCAACAAATAGGAGAATGCACTTTTCACCCTTGTATATTTGCACATTTATTGGTCCACGCAAGTTAGTATGAATAATCTCAAGAATCTCTTTAGAGGTGTGAGTCTTGCTTTCAAAACTAGATTTTTTCATCCTGCCTAACTAACATTGTTTGCAAATTATATTGCCAAGTTTCTTCAATTTAGGAAAATCATTGACTCTTTTGATGTGACTAATACTAGCTAATTTATCAAAGTTAACTTGGCATAACCTCTTGTGCCATAAGCACACATCATCAAATTCTACAACAAGACAAGTAGCATCATTCATATTAAGATAAAATATATTACTTCTGGTATGATCACCTTTCCAAAATAGTTTCTCATCAGTATCATAGATATTAGTTGTCTTTTTCTCAAATTTAACTTTGCAACCTAAACTATTCACTTGTGACACACTCAAAAAATTATAGTTAAGTCCCTCAACATAATAAGCATTGTCACACATGATCTTTCTATGCGTTTAATAGATCCCTTTCCATTTATCAAACATGGTGCATCATTACCAAACCTTACACTATTTCCATTATAATAATTTAAGTTAATGACCTTACTTTTATCTCAAGTCATGTGATGTGAACATCAATTGTTAATGATCCATCGATCACTCTTGTTCACATAAGTCATGCATTTACCTCATCTTCATTAGAATCATCCTTCATTGCAACATATACCACTTCATGATCATGGTCATTATATCCATCTTTGGTTTCCTCTTCTATAATGTAGCATGACTTCTTGCCTTTATCTTTGTAATCTTTTATATCCTTGTCTCTTTTACTTATGTATTTGTTTCCACTTCTATTGTTCTTCTTCTCTAGAAATCTATCAACAATATGACTAACCACATTACAAGTAAAACACATGATATGTAACATGCCTTTAAATTTTTCTTTTCCTTTGTGAAATATCCTTTCTAGAAGTGCTTCAATTTTTTATACATGTTCCTCATTTGTATGACTATCACTAGAAACATATTTGAGCTTTTTCTTCTTCTCTTTAGGTTCTCTGAATGATAGTTTAGCTTTGAAAGAAGATACAACATTCTCAGGTTTGAAATTATCAAAATTATAGAGTTCCAAGGAAGTGATCCTACCTACCAAACCTTCAAGAGTTAAATTAGAACCTAGTATACATCTTAATTATTGTATGGAAAAAAAATCTAATAGCATAGATGGGCATTAGTGTTCTCAATACTTTTCTCAATACAATTTCATCATCAATCTTTCCATTAGCTCCTCTTATAGCATTAACAACATCTTTTATTCTAGATAAATATTGAGAAATGTTCTCACTTTCTTGCATTTTTGTGTCATCAAACATACCTATAAGAATCTCAAATTTGGCTCTCAAGACATTTGTATCTCCTCCATAAATGGTGTGAAGAGCATCCCACATCTTCTTTGCACTATCACAACCCTTGATGTCATCGCACTTAGAATAACATAGGGCAAAGGTAATCTTCAACATTGCCTAATTGTGTTCTTTCCTCTTTTTCAGATCCTCAATAGTTAGGGCTCCGAAAGGGTCAACATGCTTAGTGGTGATGGTAGATTGTGCATGGTCTCCAAGACCTCCTTGGTGTAGCTTCATCAAAATTTTCCATGCATGGAAGTTCTACTTATTGAGCTTGGATACCTCTCTTTTAGACATCTTGATCTTTTGGTTCTAGCACATTCAAACTAGTCTTCTTAAGCACTATGATGCTTTGATACTGATTCTTGAAATTCTTAAGAATAATTAAGAGGTGGGGGGAGGAGGTTGAATCAGTTATCCAAGGTCTATATGTAAAAATAAAAATTTTCAATGCTTGGTAGACCCATATCCATAAGACCTCATTATGCATGCATCCATTAGATCATACAATACTTAAACTTTGTAGGTTGTTGTCCTAGGCCAAAACAACTCTACAAAAAAGTAAACATGAAACATAATAGACTCAATAACACATTTGACACAAATTTTATGTGGAAACCCAATTTGGAAAAAATCACTAGTAACATGCTACTAATTCTCTCTCTTCTGAAGTGATGTCCTATGAAAGGCCAACCCTATTAAAGGTTACAATAAACACTATTAAATCTGACCTAGTTAAACAAATTCAATCACCCTAGTTGGACTAAGCCTTGTTAGAGAACATTAGAACATTCCATTAGAGTGTCACTTGGTTAAAGGATTTATAGATGACTATTAGGTCAACCTTAATCCAAAGGATTTACCCTACACTAATACAATGATTAGAATGTAAAAATTAAGGCTTGATCTAATAAAAAATTACAGCTCACTTGTAGATTATAGATCTTTATTTCAGTCCTCCATTCTACTTGGCATTCACATACTTAAGCTCTAATAGCTTGTTCACCTTTCAAGAATTCATACTCTTAAGCCTTCTTTCTTTGCATGCCAACTATTGTCACTTCTATTTGGCTACTGAATGAAGCAATACCCTAGGCTTCTTGTATTCCTTAGGTTTTTACACATTACAAGATTTGCTTCTAACCAACTATCTCTATAAATAGAAAATTAAGATATTTTGCCTCTTAACCATAATTGTCCATTTGAGGGTTAGGTATGATAGAATGAATCTACCCACTTTTCCATTTGGTTCCTCTAGAAACTTCTTCCTCAATCTTCCTTGAATTTTCCTCTAAATGGTCTATCTTGAATTCTAAACCACGAACTCATCATAGTTATCTTCCACACACTTCACACAATTCAAGAAAATAAAATAGTTAGCTCGGATCCATCAAATTTTTGATTTAACATATTCACTAGCACTCGACATTAATATGTTGTCACTTAGATTCTATAATGTTCTTTTACTTGGACAACACTATCTTACTTGATGGACATTAAAATTTACTGATGCTCGGCATCAACTAAACTTTACTCGGCATATACTAACAATTAGTGAACTTGCACTGTTTTACATATTTTCTCAACACTTCTTTTTCACTTGGCTTCCACTAATTTCTTGTTGGCTTGCATTAACTACTTGTTAAGGCTTGGCAGCCACTTGTCATACTTGATCTTCTTCAATTCTCAACTTGAGTAATATTTCATTTTAGACTTTAATTAGATAAACAATACACTATAGTATCAATGTTTACTCAATCTCAGTGCTTCTTTTACATACCAAATAACTCAACCTTTTTATAGGTGCTATTATTATCTCTTCTTGTCAAATCCTATTCATCAATCAACTAAATGATATCTTTTAGACAAAAAAAATGTCTCACAAGTAGGTAGTAGGTTTGACATCATTGAAAAAATAATGATTGTTCCATTACAAGTTCTTCATTTCAAAAAAACCTTATATCAACATATTTGTCATACCTTTAATAACTCCAAGTTTTGCCAAATACTTATGTAACCTTGCATACCATGTTCTAGGTGCTTGCTTCAAACCATATAGATATTTCTTTAAAATACATACCATATCTTTTCCTTCTGTTAGAGTGAATCCTTCATGCTGCTCAATGCATATGTCTTGTTCAAGTTCTCCATTTAAAAAGGTTGATTTGACATCCATCTGATACACTTCTACCTTTATATCTTGAATCAAGTGATCATCTTTACATACTCCATCTACACTCTTAGGTTCAACTTGAGGAAAAAAAATTGATTCACATACTTCTTCAGTTACCTAATTTTTTTTTTCTCCCAATGATCTTTTTAGGAGGGTGATTCTTTGATCTAATTGTTCTAGGAGTTATCAGCACAACTCTTTCTTTTTCTCTAGGCACAAATCTTTTTTCTTCAATCCAATTCCCATTCTATGAATCATTCTTAATCTTAATGATAACGACCACATTTTCATGGTTAGCCTCTAGATCAACAATAGTTACCAGAGCTATCTCTTCTACTACATCTTTCTTAACAATTTTAGGTTCATTATCTTTATCATCAAATTAATTCAAGAATCTTTCCATAATTTCTTTAAATTCTTCATCTTCATCAAAAAGAGAATACTTTCTAGCTTTTCTTACTCTCTTAGGACATATGGATGAAAAATGGACCAAACTCTTTACATGTCCAACCAAAAAAAAAATTCATACCTTCTAGCTCTCTTTTCATAAGCAGATTAATACCTTCTTTGATTTTCATGTCTTCTTTGGAATTGGATCTATCTTTACTTGTGCTTCTATTCTTTTAAATGAAATAAAAGGATTTTGGATCTTGAAACTAACTACTCTATTCTTTACACAAATTTGATAAACCACCAAGAATCTCCATCTTCTATGTGCTGAAATTTCCTCTATCTAACTTGGGACTATCTTTTATGAAAAGATTTTCCATTGATCTCCTAAAGCTATAAATATATTTCTTTAAGCACCTAGTGATCTGGTACTAATTGTTAGAATATATAGTCCTACAATACAACTCAGGGGGGAGTAAATCAGTTATCCAAATATTATCATAATTATCAACCTTAATAAAACTTAACTATATGAATAATATAATTAGAAACCTCAAGATATAATAACACTAGGCATGTTACCTATAGAAACCATTGATCAAAGGAAAAACCCTGGTGGGCATGGTACCCACACGATGATGTACTAATATAAATATTCCTTGTTAACAGATGGACCCTATTGAGAGTCTATAACAACATTCAATACATATCATTCCTTGTAAGAATAATTTGGATCCTAGTTAGGAGAGTTCAACCATGTTAGGATTTGTGCCAAACCTATTAGGAGTTGTAGAAGTTAGATGTACCCAATGTCCAAACAACTTCAGGGGAAAGACCAATGAATCCACTGCCCAAATGATCTCTATCTTATTCTTTGCACAATAATAGAAATGAATACTATTCCTACTTCCTCTTTCTATATGTTGTTAACCAAACTTCTGCTCCTTCTAATCTTGTAACCATATAAAAATATTGAATTGAATAATCCCACGGATATCTTACTCACATTCACCAAAAAATCTTCTCCTTCTCACACTTCACATAGAACATATACTTGATACTCTTTTACAAACAAGGAAAACATCTTCCTTTATACCATATCTTCAAACAAATTCCTCGATTCGGCCTTGAAGATTTCCCAATAAATTATAAATAGATAATTAATTAACTCTAATTACAATATCCCTATTGGCTCACAGTCTTGTTGCAAAATTTTTAGTGTATTCCCTTTTGCTTCAGGTTGGAGGCAATTTAGTGTGTCAACATTTTGAGTTTATGTCTAGAGTTCCCTTAAGATGACTTCTCTTCTCATCACCAACTTTCAAGCTAACCCATGTGGGAAATCACGTAACCATTTCACTATTCAAGGGCTAGGTTAGTTAGGGTCTAGTGGTTAGTTATAAGAATTACTTCAATGAGAAGAAGGTCTCTAAACTCCAATGATTCATCATCTAAATATTCAGAAGGATTCATAGGAAAAATATCTATAGTGGTTTTCATTTCAATGGAAGATATCATAGGTAATCGAGTAGAAAATGCAAGCGAACCAATTTGTTTAATAGAAAGTAGTTAAAATTGTTTAATATTCAAAAATGTAATGGTAAGTGAATGCACATTATTGATTTAGTGCATGGATGGTCTAGATGTGATCATAGTAGCTATGTAGATGGGTGGAAGAGTCAAATAATAAACGAACATACACCATTGATTAGTTGAAAAGTCAACTTCTTACTTGTCAGTTGAGACCACATGATCATGATCTTTGATCAAACACAAGATCTACATTGCATTTTATTTCAGGAGCTTTTCTTGTAAGTACAAGCTCATTTTAGGAAATCTCACAATAAAGGTGCCACATTTTAGATGTCAAAAAGTATAAAGTGGACCCAAAAAGGGACTCTTTAAGGGATAAAAACATCTATGACCCTATGTCATCATGAATCTAACACCAATGAAAAATTTTGAAGCAAGATTTTTCCATGTGGAGTTGATTTCAATACAAGGAAAAATTAAATGTGATCTCTAGAATTTAATTGCAGTCATTGAATCCAACATCGATGATATAGATTTTAACCCTCTCTAATTTTAAGAATACAAATCATATGAATTTGGCTCCAAAAATGGAATATAAAGGAAAGTGAAGATTTTCACAGGGTTTTTGAAGCCACATGGAGATAAATGGTTGCTAGGTGCTCTCAGTGGTGCCAAAAGGATCACTACTAGGAAATATGACTTAGGTCAATGCCATTCTACAAATTGGATCTTTTTGTATTTAAACCTATTTTCTTTCCTATTCCTAAGATAAACAAATTTAATTAATGTGAATTTTGGATTATGAAGTGATGAATGAGTTTAACAACCAAGATTATAAATATAATTTCTTCTAATAATGTTAAGGTTGGAAAAATTGATAATGAATTGGTCTTTTACTTCCATCTACCTCCATTTTTTGTTAACATTTTTTTGGTCCACTAAGTTTTAAAGTAGTTTCTAGATGAAGAGTTGAAAGACAATTTTGTCTAGCTCTATTATCTCCTTTTGAATTCCATTTCATCATGGTGTTAGCAATATAAGTAATTCAATTTACTATACATATATAATTAAGTTTCTTCTCTCCCTCTTATTGTTTTTCTTTGTTAGGAATAATAATCATGATTGCACAAGTAGAGATAGATTGTAGTTAGAAGCAAGATAGAAGTGCTACAAGATAATTCAAGAGAAACATTCCATTGGGGGTTACGAGTTATCATAATCCATTTTTCCTAAGTTTTTTTTGTCTACACGAAATTTGGTCATGTTTTACCTCTCTTAAGTTAATATGTTATTCTATCATAAACTTTTCGTCTAAGAAAGACATATTCATTACACATCATTGCAAGTCCTAAGGCAGATGTACCTTGTAATTGTTGGAACTACTTTAGAATAAATAAGAGGCAGGGTGAATCAATTATGCAAGGTCTAGATGTACTAATAAAACTTTTCACAGCTTAGTGAACCCATAAAACATTCATACCCATGCATACATCCCAAAGATTATGCAATCACCTAATGACTTGTAGCTTACTCTTAAATCAAATTGAAAAAATGTAAAGCATAAAACATAATAGACCCATCAAGACACATAACACAATGATTTATGTAGAAACCCAATTTGGGAAAAATTGCCAGTAACATGCTACTCAATTTTCACTCTTTTGAAGTGATGCCCTATGATAGGCTAACCCTGTTAAAGGGTACAATACACATTATTAAATGTCACCCGATTAAAGGATTTCAACCACCCTGTTAGAAGTGAGCCTTGTTAGAGGACTTTAAGCCATCACTTGGAATGAAACCCTATTAAAGGATTTACCAATGACTATTAGGTCAACCTTAATCCAAAGGATTTACCCTAGACTAATACAATTGTTAGAGATTAATAGCAGAGCTTTGATCCGATATAACTTACAACTTCTCTTCCAAATTATAGATCTCTATTCAATCCTCCATTATACTTGGCCTTCATACTTTGTAGCTTTGATAGCTTTTTCACCCTTCAAGCATATATCCCCTTAAGCCTTCTTGGTTAACATGCCATAGCAAACTCTTCTCTTAGGTAACTTGATGAAGCAAAACCCCTATGACCTCTTATCTCCCTTGGGTTCTAGCACATGACAACCTTGCTTCATGACTAGACATTCCTATAAATAGGAAATTAAGATATTTTTCACTCATTCTCCATCATCCAAATTAGGCTAAAGATGGGTTAGGTTGGATGCAATGTATCTACCCCATATCTTGTCTCTTCTAGAAACTTTCTCTAGAATCCACTATGAATTTGACACAAAATGATTTACCTAGAATTTTATGCCACCAACTCATCATCCTTATCTTCCCCTTGGTTCAAAAAATTGAAGAAAACAAACTTGTCAGCTCAGATTAATCGAATTCACAATCTTTAAAATAGTGCAGTAGCTCGACATTATCAAACTTCTAATGCTCAACACACACTATATTACTCAACATCCTCTCTAAAATCACTTGGCAACAACTAAAGTTTATTGATGCTTGAAACCTACTAAAATTTACTTGGCATTAACTATGTTGCTCGACATCCACTAGAATTTGCATTTACTTGGCTCCAACTAATTTTTTTCTTGGCTTGCACTAACTTTGCTTGGCACCTACTCTCCACTCAGTCAAGCTTTGTAGAAAAAATTTATATCACACGTTCTTCTAAACTTTCTTAGTGTAGCCAAAATTTGTAACCTTAAGTAGATAATCAATGCATCATGTCACCACTATGATAAATAATCCTTGTACTTCATTACATATACATAACTCAACATTTCCTCTAGGTGCTATTGTTACCTCTTATTGATTAAATCCTCTTCATCAATCAACTAAGTGATAGTACCTGAATCTTATAAGTAATTGTCTCACCAGAAAACAATAGGTTTAGTAGGTTTGACATTAGTGACAAAACAATAATTGAAACTCATAACCTATTTCAACAATCTCCTTCTTAACAATTGATCTTTTCAATTAGATTTCAACAATCTCCCTCTTTGGCATTGATGGCAAACCAAACTGATCAACCAACTCAATTAAATGATGAACATCTTGTTCAAGATAACTAACTCAATTAAAAATAGTAAGACAATACCAAAATTAAAACTTTTATCAGCATTACTCCTTCTATTAGCAACTTCCATCTTCTGATTAGGTTACAAAAAATCTTGCTTATAATTCCCTTTGAGTTTCTTCACTTGTATCTCCCTCTTACTGGGTAGATTAGGATTTCTCCCTCAATCATCTTTCTTTTACTTTCTCCCTCTCTAATCAGCAATATCAACATATCATCAACCTCTTTTTCAACAATCTCTGGATGTCTCCCTCTTTAGTAATACTGTTGATCAACAACATTATCTCCATTATCTCCCTCTTTGACAACAATGCAAAAGACATATACCAAACACTTTGTCATCTTTAATACATACAGATATAGGCTTTTTATAGTTTCTTCAATTTCTCATTCTATCACCTTCATTGTGACTGATTAGAAGTTTTAGCTCTGTGAATACTTTAGGTAGCTCTTAAAGTAAGATCCTCTACATCAAGTTTTAATATTTGACAATTAGCTTGTTTGATGTAGGGCAGTCTTCTTGTTACTTAGATAGCATTTAAAAAGGGTATCACCCCTAATTTACCTCTTAGATACTCATGAGCATCCTTAGGTAAGGCATTTGTAAAGATATCAACAATTTTCTCCTTTGTGTTGACATATTCCATCTTTACCTCTTTATCTTGAACTAACTCTCTTACATAATGATACTTTATTGCAATGTACTTTGTCTTTATATGCATTACTAGATTATTTGATATATTAATAACACTTTTATTATCACAATAAAGTACCATAGGTTCTATGATTTATTACTTCATTCTTTTGAATAGCTATTTGATCCATACAATGTTTGTGTAGTTAATATCAGAAGCAACATATTCTATTTCAACAGTAGACTGGGAAGTACAACTATATTTCTTACTAGTCCATGTAATCAATCACTTGCCTAAGAAAAATGCTCCTCCACTAGTTCTCTTTCTATCATCAATATTTCCATCCCAATCAGCATCAGTGTAGGCTCTCAATTCAAACTTTTCATTCTTCTTGTAATATAGACCAAACTCTTCTGTTCCTTTCAAATATCTCATTATTCTCTTCAAAACCATTAAATGATTCTCCTTGAGATTAGTAGAGAATCTTGCAACTATCCGTATAGATAATGCAATGTTAGGTCATCTATGTACTACATATTGTAATTTACCAATCATAGACCTGTATAATGTTTGATTCACCTCAGTTGAATCATCATTCTTTGTGAATTTGAGTGTTGTCACCATAGGTGTATTTACTGGATTGGAATCCTCTAGTCCAAATGTCTTCAATATCCCTGTAACGTAATTTAACTAAGTGCTGTATATACCATACTTCATCTAGTATACTTGCAAACCCAAAAAAAAATTGATCTCTCCAAACCTAGACATCTCAAATTCTTGCCTCATCTGATTTGCAAAGTCCTTACATAAAGCATCTTGACCTCAAAATATGATATTTGTTAGTCTCAGAATAGTTTTGAAATTTGAGTGCAAACACAGTTAACCACTTTCTACATTGAATTTGAGTACACTATGTGTGCCAAGTCAAAAAATCCAACAGGTGCCGAGTGATCTTTACGTACTGAGCAGACTTCGGGTACTGAGTGAAGATACAGTGTCGAGTGATCTTCAGGTGTTGAGCATGATACAAGTGCCGAGCAATATTTAGGTTTTGAGTCATAGATGATGTCGAGTAGGATAGAATCACTAAAACAACCAAGTAAGCCAGTTTCTTATATGTGCCAAGCATCAGGAATCAATAAAGTGTCGAGTAACACATAATGCATATATCAGTTTGAAAAGACACAAACTCATATGTAGATCATTTTTATGGCCAACATATGATGAATCTCAAAGGATTAAATAGATAAGATTGAATCTTTTGTATTTTCTATGCAATGTACATGCAACCAATAAGAAAAATGGAGAAGGCATGCAACCAATAATAAAAGTGCAAAGAACAAGCAGGAAACAGAGATTCAATATGGATCATAGATCCATATCTAATCCTAAGTATTTGAATATCTTTATAAGGAAGATGAAATCTCATTGTATGAGAGATGGATGAAGAAGTGTATGGAAAGCTATAGTGGAGTTTAGAGTGAAGAGTAAAAAGACTTAGAGGAAAAGAGCAACAAATAGATATTCAGTTGATTAGAACTAAGTATGGATTACAAACAGATATCAGATTCCATAGAATCAAGATTAGAGAAAGCAGATCAAGTGCTTGAATTCAGCAATCAAGGATTGTAAGCTATCAAGTTTATTATACCTAATACTCTCTAGCAATTGTATTAGAAAGGAAATCCTATGTTGAGAGGTTAGCTTAATAGCTATTTTGTAGATCCTTTAAAAATGTGATTAAATTATTTAATAGGGTAACACATCATGTAAAGTATTTTTAAATCTTTTAACTAGGTCACTATTGACATAGTGTAAAGCCTTTAACAGGGTAGGCCTTTAATAGGGCAGACCATCAAAAATGGTTAAACATTATTGTTGCAATAATTTTTTGGGTATCATCCCCACCCTAGTTTTAGCTTCTTATTCCTAGATGTTTTTTGGGTTGCCAAAATTTCAAGTGTTATGTGGTGGTACATGTTTGTTTTTCATGGTTGTTTGATATGTTTACATGCATGCAATTTACTTTTAGTTAAAAGTTTTAATGGTTAAAGTGCAACACTTCTGATTCACAACACCCCCCCCCCCCCCCGCCCCCACTTAGAAGCATTCTTCCTATTTGAATATTCCAACAATTGGTATCAAAGCCGAGTTCTCTCAAAAAAAAAGCCTAACAGCTTGGAGGAAAAGATCTAAAGATGGAAGTTTTCAAACTTGGAAAGATCATTGAGAACCAAGTGATAGATGTGCATCTCACTCTACACAAGGTAGAGGAAGCTAGAGAGGAATTAAGAAAATCCCTAAAAAGAAGAAATGAGATAGCCATTTCTGAAAATGATATAAAATACAGGGAGATTGATACCACACAAGTGTTTTCCAATGGAGACACTAAAGAGTTTGATGCAGCAATGGTAGAACTAATGGAGAAAAATAAAGTTCAAGCAAAAGAGATAAGATCTCTCAAGAGGGAACATGAATCACAGGCCATAATGTTATGTGAAATCGCTAAAAAAAAGAAAAGAGTAGTTGAGGATAGAGTCATGATGGAAGATGACAAAAGGAATCTTGCAAAAAAATTGGAAGAAAAATCTATTGAATTAACAAAGATCTCAAACATGCAGATGGAAACACTTGCCCAAATGATGAACCTTCATCATGAACTCAATATGAAGGATATTGAGATCTCTACCTTAAGGATGCAGAATGGACAATTGCAAAATGAATTGAATAGAGAAAAAGAGATAGTAGAGAATCTCAACAAGTCAAGTGAAACCATCAAGTACTTTGAACAGTTGCTGAAATTTCCAAGATCAGCCCATGATACATCAGGACTTGGAACAATAGCACTGAAGTTGGGGAATCATCAAAGAGTGTTGAGCAAAAAAGTGGCAAAGTTAAGGATTCTAAACTCACTTGTCATTACTATAATAAAAGGGGGCATACTACTAATGTGTGCAGAAGTAGAAGAATCAATCAGCCAAACACACCCAAAAGCAAGGGTTACTGTTACAAGTGCAACATGCAAGGACATATGACACAAGATTGCAGGACTAAAGTCACAAGGACACAAAGATTTGATGGACATTGCCATAATTGTAAGAAGTATGGACATAGAGCATTTGAATGTGGACATCAAATCAACTAGCAAATACAAAAGGTAATGGAAATCACTACTATTCAGATTACAACACTAGGTACAACTGTCATTACTATTAGGAATATGGACATATACCCCAAAACTGCATAAGAACACATTTCAAGGGGGACTATAAAAGATGGTTGAGTCAAACCACTTGTTTCATCTGCTTGAAGACTAGTCATATCAGTAGGAATTGCCCAAGAAGGTCCAAGGCACCAAGTTCTAGGTTCAACAAAGGGAAGGAAAAGGTAGGCATTGAACACATAAGAGAAGAGATGAATAAGACATGGAAGAAGAAAAATGAGTACAGTACATCAAGTGAATGGATCACTTCATCCAAGGGGTCAAGTGATTACACTTCATCAAACTAAGCATGAGAAGTGTATGGGACTGATATAAAAAGTTATATCATACATCAGTCCCAAGACAAAGAAGTACTAGAAAGAAGAAATCAACATAAGCATAGATGTCAAGTTATAATATGAAAATTCTTACAAAACTGTCGAGTTGTCCTAAGATGTCGAGTAAAGCCCCAATACATGCCGAGTTACTAATAGCGATCAAGTTGATAATTGATGCTGATTTAAATAACTCCAATGGAAGCCGAGTGGGCAGTTGAGAATTTAATGCGATGGAAATAGGGTATAATATCATGATTTTAATCATTCTTCTTCATCGCGAACGAGAAGAAAAGAAGAGAAAGAGAATAGAGTGACTCCATAGCATAGAATCCAGTGTTCCAAGAAGATTCCAACCTATTACAATGTAATTTCATCAATCTTGAGGTATTTTCATTTGTGCCAAGATATACAATTTTATATTTCTTTATAAAGGAAACCCTAGTTTCTACAAATGGCTTCTAGTTCTAAGAACTCCAAGGAAAAAGAAGGTCATGAGGTTCATTTGGTCAGTAATGAGGTTAAACAACCCAAATTTATGCCAATTCTAGAAGTTGCCTATAGAAACGACCCTGCTGGCGCATTATCCATTGTTCCATCCAAAGTAGTCATGGTGCAAGATGTATGGAAGTGTTAAAAATGCAAAATTGGCACCATAGGTGATCTTGAACTATTCCAAGCCTATGATAGATTATGCGAGAAAAAGATTGTGAAGGATGAATTCCAAATAGTTGAGAGAAAGGGTTTGACCAATGCTCTAGTTTATCATATAGGATTCAAAAATAAGTGGATACGAATTATTTTAAGCAAAATTCATGATGGATGCTTTTGGCTAGAAAAAGGTCCAGTAAAGATTACAAAAAGGATAGTATATAGGGTTACTAGTTTTCCAACACTAGATCAGACTAAGACCCTGCACAATGATTCCAAAGAGATCATTGAAAAGAATATAGGAGCAAAATGGACTAAGAGGGGTATGACTATTTATACTATCATTGATCCCCTTCTAGATTTTTCTATGAGGATTATATCCCACAAATGCTATCAATCCAGTAGATTGAATAGCATGCCATGCATAGCAGTTGATGTGGCCTACAAATTGGTAAAGAGAGATCACACATATGATCTGTCAAAATTTTTGCTACAATAGATAAATGAAAAACTAGGAGCAATAAGGAGAACAAAAGGTACTCAATGCAAATTTGGTTTAGTTCTTATGTGTATATTCTTCTAAATAATGGAAGAGTTTCCTTCTATAGGAAAGGTAAAGTGGAATCCTAACAAAACTATAATTACACAAATTAATGAGTTTATTGATCAGATGGGTGACAACTTTGAAGCCCATATGACAAGCTATTTTGAGGATTTCAAGAAATCCATGAAGCAAAGGGTAAGGATACCAATTTTCTTAGTGGAAAATCATATTAATGATATATACTTCTTAATTGATATTGATTTCACCTACATCCAAGCAGCAGTTCCAAGGGTGAGATGGCTAAGGCCATTTGGCTATGAACTAGATGTGGATGAAGCATCAACAACAATCACTGCATTGCTTGCAGAAGAAATAGACAAGTCTGTCAAGTCTTTTGGCACATATGATTTTGTTAAATCTAAAGTTGTAACAGAATTAAAGACTAACTCCATAATGAAGAAGAAAGATAAATTGGTGAAGAAAATTAAGAAGAAATTTAGTGAAGGAATTCAGGCTGAAGCAAAAGAAGAAGATGATGATGACGACGATGATGATGAGGATGAACAAGAACAAGGCCAAATGGGATTGACTCAAGGCCTAGGAGAAGACAAGGAGGAAGATGCTCGGGAAGAAGAAGTTGAGGAAGCACCAAGCCAAGACAAGCCAAAGAAAAGAACGGCAACTGTATAGCCTCTAGCCCAGCCCAAAACAAAGAAGGGTACTAAGCCAACTCAAGCCAAGTCACAGATACCAGTCAAAAGGGCTACCACAAGGGCATCTTTGCAAAAGGCGAAGGAACAAATCAAAGAGAAGAAGGATATTTAATAGACTAGTGAAGTGCCAAGAAAAAGAAGAAAATATATAGCACAACTAGATTCTAATGAGGAGGAGAAAAAAAAGTCAGAAGATATCAGCCAATTCAGAGTGGTAAGTCATCCTCCCAAATCAGCCTTAGATAATTTTTTTGAAAATATTAAGAATGTAGATTTTACTGATTTGAAAAGCACTAATTTCAATAAGCTAAGTAAAGAAGAACAAAAAAAAATAGAGGAATCAGTATATGCCATGATGGCTGAATTCAAGTCTACACCTCTAGAGCTAGAAAATACCATGTCTAGAGAATTATATGAGAAAATTGAAAACAAATGGAATTATTGTCTAAAAATTGAAAATGAGATAAGAGAATCTACCTTAGCATACATGATGCCTGACCTAACAAGAGGTCAAATAACAAAGGCTAATAAAAAATATAGTGGCAATTTCACACCAAAGTATAGATCCTTTGATATCTTATGAAACAAGATTGAAGATGTTGTTAGTAAGTCAACAAAAATATGGAGGTTGATATATGGTTTGACTACTATCAAGTAATGAGAAGAACATCCCCTTGAGGGACAAAATACAGAAAATGAAGAGCCTAGTGAAAAAGAGGAGGAAGAAGTAAAGGATATAGAAAAAGAAGAAGAGAAGGTAGAAGAAAAGAAATATGAAGAGAAGAAATAAAAAGGTGAGGAGGAGGAGACACAAAAACAAGATGAAATGACAACAACTGAGTAGGAGCAGCAACAAGACCAGAGTGTGCAAGACACACAATTGCCACCTTCTAGCCCTCCTCATGTACCCATCACACCTATAGATACTGTAACGATACAGGATGTTCCTAACACTTTTGGTCAAAACATCAATCCTTTAACTATAGAGGATCTCAAAAGAATCCTTGAACAATCCACACAACAAGAAAAATTATGTACAGATCTAGTATTGGTCAGTGTGGATGAATTACAAAAGTTAGTAGAAGACACAATTAGAGATAAGGTGAATCCAAAAGAACCACCTTCCATCATCTCTATAGCTACTAGTGGTCAACTTCAAATGCAAACATTTGTTTCATCAGGAATAGTTGACACCATAGTACAAAAGTTGAGTGTAGCAGGAGACAAAGAAGTAGAACAAACAAGATAGACTGTTACATCTGATCCTACAACACAAACACAAGGTGCACTTCCTAACATTTCTATAATTGATCAAGGTAGTACATAGAAGGAGGAGAAAGAAGAGGAAACCCCTAAAGAGCAGGAGGCAATACAAACATTGATAAATTTTCCTACCTTGGGAACTCCTTCGGAACAGCCAAGCAGTGATGCAATGCCACTGCAAATGTTAGTGCCAGGATCAAGTACTACAAAAGTTGCAAGGGTGCTTCATTATGGAGACCCTGAATTAGATGATGAGATAGTCATACCAAGTTATGACTCAAAAATAATAAGCATTGATCAAATCAATGAGATGCAAGAAGCATTGAATAGAAGAAAGAGGCAGGAGACACTCAGGAAGGAGTATAAACAAAAGCAAACATTACATGAGATTAAGGACATCTTCATGGATACCTTCAGTTTGCAGTCACCAGATGAGTCAAAGCATATAATGGAACAATTATCAAATATTAGTGACTAGGTGACAAATGAAGACCAAGAAACAAATGTAAAACTTATGGAATGATCTAAAAGAAAATTCCAAGGGAAAGTAAATGACAAAATATCTAGTGAAATTGCACTTTCTCAGGTTGAATTAGAAAAGATGCTTGACAAAGTGAAAAATGTACTTGAGAATATACTCTCATTGTACACAAAGTTGTGTGACTTTTCATACGTCACACAGGAGACAAGCCAAAGAATAATGATCCTGGAGAGGAATTTGAAGATTTTGAGCATGCAACTACCCAAAGATCCAGCTCAAAGTGAGAAGCATTTTTCTCAAATGCTTCACACCCAAAAAGTAGCTGTGTTGAAAGTAGAAGATGTCATCATCAAGGCCAAATTGATACAATTCCAATCCTCCATTATCCCACATTCGGAAGTACTCCATAAAGAACAGGTCTATGCTGAAACTTTTCTCAAGAAATATCCTAATCTTTCTACTTTAGATGGACATTTTCACCTTGCTATAGAGACTACCATCTAGCACAAGTCATTGGAAATTGCTTTGCATAATTGGGATGTAGCTCTCAAGATGATTATGGAGGTAAATAATGGATTTTTGGTGAAATATGGTCTTAACCCTTAGCGCTCTTTGACATAAGTGTCAAAAAGTGGGAGATATTATAAAGAGAATGGGGGAGACAAGATAAAGGGGGAGCATGATATACAACACAAAATTTTGGTTACCAAGATAGCACAAATAATGGCACAATCAACTCAGGGGGAGTTACAATAATTTTGAGGTATATATTGTAAGTTACAAAATTTTGATCAAATTTTTTTAACCTCTGTATATATACTGAGTAGATTAGTGAATGTACTCATAAGGTCAGATAAATAATGCTTATTTAAGTATTTTTGACACTCATGTCAAAGGGGGAGATTGTTAGTCTTAGAATGGTTTTGACATTTGAGTGCCAATACATTTAACCACTTTCTACATTGAAGCCAAGTACACTATGTATGCCAAGTCAAAAAATCTAATAGGTGCTGAGTGATCTTCAAGTACTGAGCAGACTTCAGGTATCGAGTGAAGATCAAGTGCTGAGTGATCTTCAGGTGTTGAGTAAGATACAAGTGCCAAGTAATATTTAGGCATCGAGTCATAGATGATGCCAAGTAGGATAGAATCACTATAGTAGTCGAGTAAGCCAGTTTCTTATATGTGCTAAGCATCAAGAATTGGTAAAGTGTTGAGTAACACAGAATGAGCATATGAGTTTGAAAAGGCACAAACTGATATGTAGATCATTTTTATGGCCAACATATGATGAATCTCAAAGGATTAAATAGGTAAGATTGAATCTTTTTTATTTCCTATTCAATCTACATGTAGCCAATAAGAAAAATGGAGAAGGCATGCAAACAATAATAAAAGTCCAAAGAATGAGTGGGAAATAGAGATTGAATATGGAACATAGATCCATATCTAACCATAAGTCTTCGAATATCTTTATAAGGAAGACAAAATCTCATTGTATGAGAGATGGATGAAGAAGTGTATGGAAAACTATAGTGGAGTTTAGAGTAAATAGTAAAAAGACTTAGAGGAAAAGAGTAGCAAATAGATATTCAATTGATTAGAACTAAGCAAGGATTAAAAACAAATATCAGATTTCATAGAATCAAGATCAGAGAAAGTAGATCAAGTGCCTGAATTCAGCAATCAAGGATTGTAAGCTATCAGGTTTATTATACCTAGTGCTCTCTAGCAATTGTATTAGAAAGGAAATCCTATGTTGATAGGTTAGCTTAACAACTATTTTGTAGATCCTTTAAATAGGTGATTAAATCCTTTAATAGGGTAACACTTCATGTAAAGTTTTTTTAAATCCTTTAACCAGGTCACTATTGACACAGTGTAAAGCCTTTAACAAGGTGGGCCTTTAATAGGCCAAACCATTAGAAGTGGTTTAACATTAATGTTGTAGTAATTTTGTCGGTATCATCTCCACCCCAATTTTACCTTCTTATTCCTAGAGGATTTCTCGGCTACCAAAATTTCAAGTGTTATGTGGTGGTACATGTTTTTTTTTCATGGTTGTTTGATATGTTTACATGCTTGCAATTTACTTTCAGTTAAAATTTTTAATGGTTAAAATGCAACACTTCTGATTCACACCCCTCCCACTCTCAGAAGCATTCTTCCTATTTGAATATTCCAACAATATTATCAACAAATATTTTAGATTAAAAAATACCTTTTTATTTTCCTGTCTTCATGTACAGATTGTTTTTATCATTAGTCTTTTCAAATCCAATCTTCACAAGATAATTGTGAAGTCTCTCATACCATGCTCTTGGTGCTTGCTTCAATCCATAAAGAGCTTTATGTAGTCTACATACCATATTCTTATTATTAACATCAAAAAAACTTTTTGGCTGTTCTATGTAAACTTCTTCTTCTAGTATGCCATTTAGAAATGTAGATTTAACATCCATCTAATAAACTTTGAAACCTTTGTATGTAGAGTAAGCAAGTAGAGTTCTTATTCCTTCCATTCTTGTAATAGGGGAAAATGTCTCTCCATAGTCAATTACTTCTTGTGCATATCCCTTGCAAACTAATTTTGCTTTGTTTCTTGTGACTTCACCATTTTCATCTAGCCTATTTCTAAATACCCACTTGGTGCCAATCACATTTTTGTCTTCTGGTCTAGGAACTAGACTACATGTTTTGTTATTCTCTATTTGTTCAATCTCTTCTTCCATGGCCTTCTACTAGCCATCAACTTCTAATACATATTTTATTATTTGGGGTTTCTTCATGCTTAACAAATATGACTCACTTCTTAATCTATTTCTTTTCATTGGCCTAGCATCTTTGTCTCCAATGATTTGGTCTATAGGATGATGTCTCTTGACATATTTAGGCAATCTTCGTTCAGCTCTTGTTTCTTCATTTTGTCTCTCAACTTTAGAATCACTATGTGTATCTCTGTCAGGTGTCTTAGCATCTCTTTCATATCCACTAACTTTAGAATTAGATCATTCATCCTCTCCATTTTGTAGCTCAGAATCTAAATATGGCCCAGTTCCTGAATGTAAGTTGACATTCACACGATGTGACTCGACAGTAACTAAAACTTGTTGTTGGTTTCCAATTTGATTTATAGCATCTTCTTTAGTAGGCATTCCTTCATAAAAGTACACAAATGATTTGTGTTCTTCTATTTTTTTTATAGGTTGAGCCTCATGTACTTCTATATATTCAGCAAAGTTCACATTTTTACTTTCCACAACTTTGTTAGCGTTAGTATTTAAACACTTATAAGCTTTACTTCTTGTGGAGTAACCAAGGACTATACCTTCCTCACTTTTTGCATCAAGCTTTCCATTCCTAAAATCTTTAAGAATGTAACATTTTCTTCCAAATACCTTAAAATATTTCACATTGGGTGAGTGTCCATACCATAGTTCAAAATGTGTAGAATGAGTACCTTTCTTGACTTGCACACGATTCAAAGTATAGATAGTTGTACTTACAGCTTCTCTCCAATATTTCAAATGAATATTCTTCTCCATCATGAGTGTTCTAGCATAGTCCATTGTAGACCTATTTCTTCTTTCATTAATACAATTTTGTGGAGGGGTACTTGGTGTAGATGTCTATCTTTTGATTCCTCTATCCTTACAAAACATCTCAAACTCATTTGATGTGAATTCTCCTCTTGTATCTGATCTTAAACATTTCATATTCTTACCTATTTCTTTCTCAACTCTTGCTAAGTACCACTTAAACATTTGAAAAGCATCATATTTCTATTTTAGAAACATCATAGTCATCATTCTAGAATAATCATCAACAAACAACATAATGTACTTATTTCCTTTGTAGCTTTTCACATCAATTGGTCCACACAAGTTAGTATGAAAAATATCAAGTATATCTTTAGAGGTATAATTTTTACTCTTAAAGCTTCACCTTGTCATTTTGCCTAGCTGACACTGTTTGCATATTGTGTTGTCAGGTTTCTTCAATTTAGGCAAACCTCTCACTTTTTTCATGTTACTAATACTAATCAAGTTAACAAATTTAACACATGTGGCATAACTTCTTGCGTCATAGCCATACATCATCAAATCTTACAATAAGACAAGTAGTGTCATCTATATCTAGATAGAATAGATTACTTCTAGATTGATCACCTTTTCCAATAAGGTTTCCATCAGTATCATATATGTTACCAATCATGTTTTCAAATTCAACCTTACATCCCAAATTATTCAATTGTGACACACTTAACAAGTTATAATTTAATCCTTCACATAGTAAGCAGTATCACATGAAATCTTGTATGTGAGTTTGGCATAACCTTTTTTCTTTTATCAAACATGGTGCATCATTACCAAATCTTACACTATTTCCTTCATAACAATTTAAGGTAATGAACTTAATTTTGTCTCCAATTATATGATGTGAGCATCCATTGTCAATGATCCATTTATCATTTTTATTCACATAAGTCACAAGTGCAGTTGCCTCATCTTCATCAGATTCATCTTTCATTGCAACATACACCACTTCATCATCATTTTCATCAGAATCATCATTGCCTTCTTGTTTAGCAATGTAGCATGACTTCTTGCCTTTATCTTTGTAATATCTATTGTCATCTCCTCTTTCATTTTTGTACTTATCACCACCTCTATAGTTCTTCTTCTATTTACATCTTACAACAATATGACCAACTTCATTGCAATTAAAACAAATGATGGGTAACTTACCTTTGAACTTCCCTTTACCTCTATGGAATCTTCTTCCCATTAGTGCTTCTGATTGTTCAACATCTTCCTCATCTATATCACTGTCACTAGACACATACTTTATCTTTCTCCTCTTCTTCTACTTGGGCTCTTTAGAGTCCTTCAATAATATCTTAGCTTTGAAAGTAGATTCAAGACTCTTAGGTCTATAGTTATCAAAGTTAGATAGCTCAAAAGAAGTGATTCTACCTACTAGACCTTCAAGGGTTAGATCATTTCCTAGAATACATCTCAATTCTTAAATTGTAGAAACTTTAATAGCATAAATAGGCAACAATGTCCTCAAGATTTTAGCTAACACAATATCATCATCCATTTGACCAGTAGCACCTTTTATTGCACTCACAACTTCTTTTATCCTAGCAACATATTGAGCTATATTCTTACCTTCTTCCATTCTCCTGTCATCAAACTTACCTCTGAGACTCTCAAATTTGGCTCTTTGTAAATTCTTATCTCCTCCATATATAGTGGTTAGGCCATCCCACTTTTTCTTTGCAATGTCATAGCCTTTGATATAATCAAATTCAACATAGCTTAGGGTAGAGGCAATATCCAACATTGCCTAATTGTGTTATTTCTTTTTCTTCTTATCCTCGACAGTTAGGGCTCTTGCTAGATCAACATGTTCTACATCAATGGTAGTTTGTGCATGATCTCCAAGTCCTCCAAGGTGTAGCTTCATCAATATTTTTCATTCAATAAAGTTATCTATGTTGAGCTTGGGTACATCTCTTTTTGACATCTTGATATTTTTGCTTCTAGTACCTTCAAACTAGTCCTCTTAAGCAAATGGCTCTGATACCAATTATTTGAATCACTTTAGAATAACTAAGGGGGGTGAATCAATTATCCAAGGTCCAAATGTACTAATAAAACTTTTCATAGCTTATTGAACCCATGAAACATTCATACTCATGCATACATCAATAAGATTATACAATCACTTAAAAACTTGTAGCTTACTATTAAATCAATTTGCAGAAATGTAAAGAATAAAACATAATAGATTCATCAAGACACTTAACAAAATAATTTATGTGGAAACCCAATTTGGAAAAAACACTAGTAACATGCTACTCCATTTTCACTCTTCTAAAGTGGTGCCCTATAAATGACCAATCTTGTTAAAGGTTACAATACACATTATTAAATATGACCCGATTAAAGGATTTCAATCACCTTATTACAAGTGAGCCTTGTTAGAGGACTTTAGCCAATTCACTTTAAATGACACCTTGTTAAAGGATTTACTAATGATTATTAGGTCAACCTTAATCCAAAGGATTTACCCTAGAATGATACACTTGTTATAGAGTAACAGTAGAGCTTTGATCTAATACAACTTACAACTTCTCTTGCAAATTACAGATCTCTATTTAGTCCTCCATTCTTCTTGGCCTTCATACTATGTAGCTCTATTAGTTTGTTCACCCTTCAAGCATATATATCCTTAAGCCTTCTTACTTAACATTCCATTGTAAACTATTCTCTTAGGCCACTTGATGAAGAAAAACCACTATGACATCTTGTCTCCCTTGGGTTCTCACACATGACAACCTTGCTTCATGACCAGACATTTCTAAAAATAGGAAATTAAGATATTTTGCCTCTCAGTCTCCATCATCCAAATTAGGGTTAATATAGGTTAGGTAGGATACAATGTATCTACCCCATATCTTGTGTATTATAGAAACTTCCTATAGAATCCACTATGAATTCAAAACAAATTGGTTTACCTAGAATTTTGTGTCACCAACTCATCATCCTTATCTTCCACCTAGTCCAAAAAGTTTAGGAAAACAAACTTGTCATCTCATATTCATCAAGTTCGTGATCTTTAAAATAATGTAGCATCTTAGTATTATCAAACTTCTAATGCTTGGGACACACTATGTTACTTAACATCCTTTATAAAATCACTCAGTATCAACTAAAGTTTATTGATGCTTGACACCTACTAAACTTTACTTGACATCCACTAGAATTTGCATTTATTCAGCTCTGACTAATTTTTTGCTTAGCTTGCACTGGCTTTTCTCGATGCCTACTCTCCACTTGCTCAAGTTTTACAGACAAAATTTATATCACATGTTCTTCTAAACTTTCTTAGTGTAGCCAAAAGTTTTATCCTTAAGTAGATAATTAATGCATCATGTTACCATTATCTTAATTGATCCTTGTACTTCATTACATAAGAATAACTCAACATTTCCTCTAGGTGCTATTGTTACCTCTTATTGATCAAATCGTCTTCATCAATCAACTAAGTGATAGTACTTGAATCTTATAAGTAATTATCTTACTAGAAAACAACAAGTTTAGCACATTTGACATCAGTGATAAAATAATGCTTGAAACTCATAACCTATTTCAATAAAATCCTTCTTGCTAATTGATCTTTTGAAATAGATTTCAACAATCTCCTTCTTTGACATTAATGGCAAACCAAATTGATCAACCAATCCAATCAAATGATGAATTTTTTTTCAACCAAATGAACTCATTTAAAAAAATTAAGACAATACCAAAAAGAAAACTTGTATCTGCATTACTCCTTCTGTCAGCAATTTCCATCTTCTAATTAGGTTATAAAAACTCTTACTTATAACTCCCTCTGAGTTTCTTAACTTGTATATCCCTCTTACTAGGTAGATTAGGATTTCTCTCTCAATCATATTTATTTTACTTTCTCTGTCTTTGATCAGCAATATCAAAATATCATCAACCTCTTTGTCAATAATCTTTGGATATCTCCCTCTTTAGTAATATTGTTGATCAACAACATTATCTCCGTTATCTCCCTCACAAAATTATCTTCCTCTTTGACAACAATGTGAAAGACATATACCAAAAAAAATTTCATCTTTAATACATGCAGATATAGGCTTTTGGAGTTCCTTTAGTTGCTCCTTCTATCACTTTCATTGTGACTGATTAGAAGTTTTAGCTCTATGAATACTTCAAATAATATTGAGGCCATGCTCCTAAAGTTTTCTAATGAGGTTATTAAATTAAAGAAACAAATCAATAGTCTGCTCATTCTTTCCATCAGCCTCACAAAGAAGGTTTGGTGCATCAAAATAGAGGTAAGGCTTTACAAATACCATCTTCTCAAAAAAGATTAACAATTGAGGCTGCTCAAAAGAGATTAAATATGTGTGCTTTCCACCTAAGGGCAGATCATGATGGAGACACATGTGCTAACATGATTAGATATAAGAATATTATAGAAAAAAAAGAACAAATAGTGGAATGTCCTAAAAGTGAAGATGATCATGCTCCATGTGGTGACTCTAAAAAACACTTTTTGGAGTATGAATCAAATTCAAAGGTAGGAGGTGACTATTTGTCACCTCTAGATGGGCCTTAGTTGATAGTCATGACTAGAAGTTAGAAGAATAGGAATCAATCCTCCAATTTAGTGCCTGCTAAAAAGGATACATCACCCAAGAAAGTAGATAGAGACAGTGGCATGGTACCTTCAAGTTCACAAAATGATCACAAAGGTAAGTCACCAAATTCCTTTGATATAATACAATACTTTGAAGAGGTGAGAATTTAGATATCTCCACAAGGTAGAAGCACAAATCTGTGTCAACCCTTTTGTAAAGGGAAAGGTTAACAAAAGTGTAACTACCCATCTTCAATGACATAAAACTAGTTTATTTTATTTAGAAATTGAAAATGAAGTAAACTTATGAAATGTGTAGAAATGGATGAATTTTAGGATTATATTTTTTAATAATTATTTGGAATAAGAATTGATATATTTTTCTAATTTTTATAGATAATTTTTTACTTGCTAAAAAACACTAAAAATTAGGGGTTTCGTTCCCACCACAAAACTATATGGAAATAAACTTATTTCCATTTGAACTCAGACTATGTTATAGATAGCATATACAGATAGAACAATAAAAAAAATGGCTTTAGATATATATTTTCTCTTTTCTAATGATTCAAATTTCAACTCACCTAAAATTGATAGTTTTCATCTCCCACCACTTTTTTCAAAACAAATCTATTATAACCAAAAGAGAAATACCATATAATTTTTAATTTTTTTTATATGATTTAATACTTTTTTCTTTCTCAAAATTGACATATTTTTGAGTGTTAAAATACATTCTTCTAGAATTTTGTAATCACTATTGGAATTAAAGATAAAGTAACTGAGAGGGGGGTGAATCAGTTACTCACAAAAATTAATCCACAAATCCCTTAAATGTCTTAATGAACTAGTTACTGCTGATACTTGGTAAACAAATGCCGCAACTCGGTAAATTAAGCTATTACTTATCTTTAAGCATTCATACATGTAATTGAAAATAAAATAAACACAAGAGACACCATATTTAATGTGGAAACCTAATATGGGAAAAAGCACCAAGTAACTAGTCACCAATTTTCACTCTTTTGAAGTGAGCCCTGTTAGGAGCCAACCCTGTTAAAGGTTACAATACACACTATTAGGTGTGACCTTGTTAGAGGATTTAATCACCCTATTAGGAGTGGCCTTGCTAGAGGTCTTTAGAAAAATTCAATTGAACTATCACCTTCTTAGAGGATTTAGAAAATGGCTATTAAACCAACTCTGTTAAGAGATTTGAAATCACTGCTACAATAGTTAGAAAGCAGTAATGAATTAACCTGAATAAGATGCAGCTGAATTTTTTGGATACAAGTCTCTGTTCAGCGTCATTAGATCCTCTTGGATCAAATATGACTCTACTGCTCCTCAATGATCTCTAATCATTCTTCAAATTTGCTTCCAAAATAATTAATCTTCATATCCCATTAACTTCTCATATCTCCATATCATGCCTCTTTGAATTTACAACTTGACTTCTTACTTATACCATTCAGATTGTCAAGTCGGCTCATTTACATGTTACATTTACCAGTAAACCATTCATCAGTAAGCTACAAATATTATTCTTGAAAAATAAATATCCTTTACTGGCCGACCTTGCTTGGTAAATACTGCTTCCAAGAATTTCTAGAGTTAACCTTCTTGATTGGTTTAACATTACAATATCTTAAAATCCTTTGACTTCTGAGTTTACTCGGTAAGAACTACTTTTACCAAATTACCTTTGATGACCGAGTTAACTCGGTATGAACTATTTCTGTCATATTTTCTTTGATTGCCAAGTGAGCTCGATAAGAACTGCTTTTGTCATATTTTCTTTGATTACCGAGTGAGCTCGGTAAGAACTTCTTTTTTCATATTTTTTTTGATTATCGAGTGAGCTCGGTAAGAACTACTCTTGTCATATTTTCTTCGATTACTGAGTGAGCTCAGTAAGAACTAAATTTCTTTTATTACCTTGAAGGCTTGGTAACCAACTGTCTACTTGGTAGACACTACAAGCTATCTTTACTAACTTTTTGGGCTTGTTAGACACTTTCTATTGCCTTTCTGACCTTCTAAGCTTGGTAGACACTATCTAATGACTGATATGACATTTTTGTGACATCAAAGACAAGATACAATTGAACAATTGTATCAAACAATCACAATATACTACATCTAATTAAAACACTATTAACTCTATATGAGAATATTCTTGACTTCAAGCTCTATAAAATGGTGTTTATATATTGCTTAAAATTATCATAAAAAATAGTAAGAGTTATTGAAATTTTAGTTTTGTGAAATAATTTTATTTCTTTGGTAATTGGATACAAACTAGTATAAAGCATGCATTCAATAGACATCTCTAATTGGAAAACTATCAGACCATATATAACTTAACTAGAATGAATTTATCTACATCATATGTTTGAATAAAATTATTTTTTATATAGAAATACTCAAATTTAATCATTCTAATAACTCAGCCTAAAAGGTGACACAACTTTGTACTTTTACCCCATTACATTATTTGAAGTCTAATCCTGATCAATTATAGAGACTCCTTGAGAATTGTAGATATAAAAATTAAGGTCATTCTAGTATGGATGATAATGTTGATCATCACAACAAAGCTGGCACTAGTGGAACCTCTTTAGCTAATGAACACCTTGAACTACCTAAATTGTTTCAAGAAGAAGAGTCTATTGTCTTAGCTAATTCTCCAAATAAAAAGGGGACCTTTTTTACATTTCCTTGTTTATTAATGGAAATAGGTTGAGTAATTGTATTATAGACTCAAGGTCTTTTAATAATGTGATGCCTAACTCTACAGCTATAGCTCTAGGTCTACCCTTGACTAAAACTTTTGGCCATCATTACAAAATGGATGCAAAACAAGTACAATTTCTTAGATAGATAAAGGATACTAAAGTTTCCCTAGCTACCTATCCTTCCGAGAGGCATAAACTCACCATTCAATTAGCAAACATCCCTACAAGTTATGGAATGCTCCTAAGTAGAAGCTTTTGCAAGGACATGGGGGGAGAAATAAAATTAGACTAGTCATATGCCATCATCCAAGTTGGAGACAAAAAGGTGAAATTAGAACTAGAAGGAAAAACAAAGATCACTATTCTCAAATTAGATGATCCTAGGTTCCAAATCTTATATTAGGAAATGTAGTTTGGAAACTATATGTTATTCTCTTATACCCATGATATTCAAGAAGAATCATAGAAGAGTAATGACCAACAGTTGTGGACCTCAAAATTTGATGGCAGTTGTTCCAATGTTGATTTAGGTGCAGGAGTGGTTTTGAGATCACCTAATGGAGAAACATATTATTTGGAATACAAATTAGATTTCAAGAATACCAACAATGTTGTAGAGTATGAAGCCCTTCTCCTTGGCATAACTATTGCAAAACAAAAAGAGGTCGATATACTCAAAGCTCAAGGAGATGTAGAATTGGTGGGAAGGCAAGTGAAGAACCAATATGTAGTAAAGATCCAAATATTAAAAAACTACTATAATAAGGTGGGGATGAGATTAAAGGTTTGGATGATTTCTCAATTATAGTAGTACCAAGCAGTCTACATTTAAGAACTCATTCTTTGGTAGCCTCTATGTCTTTTCTCTTATCACATCTTGACTTCAAAGAACAAATCTGTAAATTGGAAGTTCTATTTAATCCTAACATACCTAATAATGAAGATTCTTGATAGGTGTTCAATGATGAAAAACACATGCAATAATTTATTGAAGGGGAAAAACCTTTTACACAGTTATATTTTGGAGGAAGTACTCATTCAAGTGGTGATTCATTGACAAATGGAAAAAGAAGACCAAGGCCAGATAAGATCCAATTGGATGGTAATAAGATGCCATCTTATCTTATCTCTTTGGAAAAAATATTTGATAGGCATGATTCATACAAAGAGAGAGAGAGAGAGAGAGAGAGAGAGAGGAAAAACTTATGTTGAGTATGATGAAATAAATATATAGGGACCCAAAAATCAGTCCAAAAATGAGAAACATATAGAAGTGTTATACACAAAAGGAGAGGGTAGAAATTAGGAAGTTACTAATTGAATATCAAGATATATTTTCTTGGAGATATGAAGATTGAAAAAATTCCATGGATGGGAAATTCAAGCATGAAATTCCCCTTAAGCCTGGTGTAAGAATATTCAATCTTTAAGGAGATTGATAAAATGATAAAGTCTAGGATCATTTATCCTATTCATCACTCTACTTGGGTAGCTAAGATTGTGCCAATGAGGAAGAAAAATAGAGAGAGAAGAATTTGTATGGATTTAGAAATCTAAATCAAGCTTCTCTCAAAGATAACTTTGCACTTCTCAACATGAATCATATCTTGCAAACTATTGTAAGGTCAGAGATGATGTCTAAATTAGATGGCTTCTCATGGTATAACCAAATCAAAGTAGATGATATAGATTAGTTCAAGGAAGAATTCACCATACTGTGTGGTTTTTCATATAAAATGATGCCATTTTTTTTTTATTAATGCAAGTGCAACATTTCAACATGCAATGAATTTGACTTTTGGTGATTTGAAGGATAAAATCATTGACGTGTACCTAGATTATTTGAAAATCATCTCCAAGAAAAGAGCTAATCACATGAAGGAATTAGAAAGAGTGCTACAAAGGTGTCAAGATCATGGTGTCTCATTAAATCCCAAGAAATTAGTATTTTGTATAACGAAAGGTAAATTGCTTGGTTACATTGTCTCTCAAGAAGCAGTGAAGATTGATTTAGATAGAGTTAAAGATATTCAACAATGAAGTCTACCATTGAGAAAAACTAGAGTAAAATATTTCTTTGGCCAAGTAAACTTCTAAAGGAGGTTTGTGCTTGATTTCTCTAAGATAGTTAGGTGTATAATAGATATGATGAAGGTTCATAAAGATTTAAAATTGAGTGAGATTGGAAAAAAGAGCTTTTGAAGACATCAAAGGTGCTATTGCCAAAGTCCCTATCCTTGTTCATCCAGACTATACTAAAGAGTTCATCATATATTGTTATGCATCAAAGTATATTTTGTCATTGATATTGATGGAGGAAATAAAAGAAAGAATACAAGTCCCAATTTCTTTCATGAGTATGACATTCAAGGATCAATAAATGAGATACTCACAAATGGAGAAACATACATAGATAGTGGTGAGAGCTCTCAAGAATTTTAGGTTTTATAATTTGTATTCACATTTAGTGATACATGTGCCAGATCCTATAGTGAAAAGTGTTTTGACACAACAAGATGTTATATGTAATAATAGAGGATCTTGGATATCAAAGGTCCAAGAGTATGACATGGAGATCAAGCCAACCAAACTTGTGAGAGGAAATGCACTTTGTAAATCCTTTGTAAAAGATCATCAAGTCAAAGAGAAAGATACTCCAAAGGTTCTTATGGTAACTCTTCAGATCCTTAGTTTTCAAACATTGCATACTTTTTGACCTATGGTGAGTATCCTACTAGGTTGAGTTCTAAGAAAAGGAGAGATCTATAAATAAAGGCCTTCAAGTATGCAATTCATGATGATGTTTTGGATAAGAGAGCTATTGATGGTACATTTACAAGATGTGTTGATAAGGAGTAGTAAGAGAGGCTCTTAAACTCTTTTCACAATGAAGCATGTGGAGGACACTTCTCTTCTACTATCACTACATTTAAAATCTTAAGGACACACTACTATTGGCTTGGTATGTTTAAGGATGCATATAAGTGGGTTATCAATTATGAGCAATCTAGGATGTTTACTAGTAAACCTCAACTAGCTCCATTGAATCTTATGCCATTGGTGATTGAAGCTCTTTTTCATCAATGGGGTTTGGATTTTATAGGCCCAATTAATCCTCCTTCTAGTAAAGGAAAATCTTATATACTCACTACCATAGATTATTTCAATAAATGGGTGGAAGCCAAACCTATGAAGAATACCTCATCAGAGGTGGTATGCGAGTTTCTCAAAGAATATATATTTTTGAGATTTAGAGTTCCTATGAAATTGATAATGGACAATGCATCTTATTTTTTCTTCCTTAGAGATTGTTGAGTATTGTTATGAAAATGGTATCCAAGTTGGCCATTCCTCTGATTATTTCCCTCAAGGAAATGGGCAAGCTGAATCGAGCAATAAGAATTTAATTAATATCTTGAAGAAATTGGTCTCTGATAATAAAAAAAGTTGGCACATGAAGATACATGATGCTTTATGTGTAGATAGTGTTGGTGTTTGAAGAAGTTACTGGTTTTCAATCATCCCAATGAGAACAAAACATATCTAGGGGTAGTTAACTCCCATTTTCAACATGCAATTTTAGACATTAGGCCAACTATAAGGCTACACTCCTTCTTTACTTTAGGCTCTGCAAAACCTAGGTAGGTGGACCTATAGATTCTTTATATGGTACCAATTATGAAAGCATACACTAAATCTAATATAAAGCATATTGAAACCTCTTATCTCTCCTAATAACTCATGCAATAATAGAGATCCAAAGTAGCTAAATGAAAATCTATGCAATGCAGAAGTTGAGTGAGGGTTTGACCATTCTAGCTCTTCAACATAAAATGTAAAGATGATTTGAATTTGATTTGATTTTATGTGGATGGGGGAAAGTGGATGAAAAAAAAGTATAAAAAAAAACTTAATGACCCTATATCTGATCTATGCCTGATCCATTGGACAATTCATGAATCTCCCTCATGCATTTTGGATATTTGACATGTATTCATATATTCTGATATATGATCTATCTATTCACCTTGTAAATAGACATCAATGTTCAACTAAACCTCATTCTTACCTGATATCCCCCTCAATAAACCTGAAACCCTGTTGAATCTTAGAAGCATTTACATAATTCCTTGAATTACAAGCAACAATGAAACAACATACGGCCTTAAGGGACTACACTTATGATCTAGGCTCTTTGTTCAAAGACCATAAAACATCACAGCTCAACTGAGAAAGGAGACAAGACTGGAACTGAAACTAAACACTTGTTGTTCCTTGTATTGATTTCCTTGAAATAATACATTAAAAATGCATGAAATTGACTCATAAAGAACCTAATGAACCAGACTATAGAATGAGAAAATGTTGTCATACAAGAGAGAAAATGGCGGGAATAAGAAGCTGATGGGATGGGAAGGGGGTATTACAGCCAAAGCAAAAGCTTCATGGTCTAGAACTAGCACATCCCAGATCTTCCATTCAGAATACCTCAATTCTAGGGCTAGTTCTACTAAGAGCTTTCATTCCAAAGAAAAACATTCCAATATTTCCAACCCTTACAAAAGAGAAGAAGAAAGCATAAATAGAAAGGAAAGCAAACGCGGATTGAATCTACAATTAACAAGTGTCCCCTCTAAATTCCTTCCTAAAAATATCAAAAACCTTCTCTCTATAACTAAAAATCAAATCCCCATGATTTTGGATTTTAGAAGCATAAAGAATATCAGATATTTGGTGATGAGAATGTAATTGATTTCTGATGTCAAAATGAGTCACCAGGTAAAAGTAAAAATTAGTTCAATATGACTTCAAGAAGCTAATAAAACATTTCAGAATTGATTTTCTTCATTTTTAGACTTCAAAAGATCCTCAAAACTGCCCTGCAACCAACTCTGACACTCCATGATCAAATCTGCTCATTCCATTGAGAAAGCCCTAGGGATAAAAAAAAATGGCTTATAGCTTGAACCAGTGAGCACCTATACACAAATTGACTTCATATTTAGAAAATTTAGATCTTCTCAGTTCTAGCAATATATAACATTGCCTATTTTGCCTCTCAGAAACCCCCACAAAGTCAATTTGAAAATGACTCCTCTGCTATAAATCTCA
Organism: Cupressus sempervirens; assembly: GCA_028749045.1. Taxonomy (NCBI): domain Eukaryota; kingdom Viridiplantae; phylum Streptophyta; class Pinopsida; order Cupressales; family Cupressaceae; genus Cupressus; species Cupressus sempervirens. Next base: position 69,308,741 of record CM053790.1, on the reverse strand, counting down.
GGTTTGACTACAACTCTGATTTTAAATTTTGAAAAAATTCAAAAACTCTAAAGTTAAAACTTTAGAATTAACCCCCTTTGAACTTAAAAAATTTTTGAGTGCGCAATTTTCTTGAGAAAATAATAAAAATTTATTTTTTATTACTTTCATCTTTTCCCTTGCCTTTTGAATCTGAGGTCAAACTAGTTTGACCATCCACATGGCACTTCATGATTTGTTCATTTCTATCAATGGACCACTCAATTGCCACATCACTAAGTGTGGGACCTGTTGCCACATGGTGGCATCTTGCATTCTCGCAATCCTTAACTGGCTTGCATCTTTATTTTGCAAAAATCTGCTCACAGTAGAATTTGCCACATGGTAGCATCGTGTGCATCTACCTTGAACCTACTTGTCTACGCCATCTCATCACATCTAGGTACCACACTGGCACGTGGCACAATCTCATTTTCTCACTTTAGTTAACCAACGAGCAACTTGTTATTGCAAAATTACACCATCTTGCCACATGGCATCATCTTGTTGCACATTAGCGCAAAAGCATCTTCGTTTTAAATTTTGACTTTATATCACATTAACATCACCATCCAACCTACATCTGCATCTAATGCACGGGGGGCCCAACCCTATCACATGCACCCTTGCCTTTCAAAAAGGCCCTTTCTTAATTCATCTTAACTTTTATGTGAAAAGGTTTTTAAAGACTTAAGCAACTCAACCCATAGTCAATGTGAGACTTTTGTTTTATAATGTTTTCCATACTCCTACGCTTTCTCTTGCATTGACTGGGTGTTTTGCCTTGTTTGAATTGTATTTTTTCCTTTGACTGCGCCTACCACTACTTTGGGTCACATCTTCATGCTTGCATGGCCTTTTTAATCTGCTTCCAGTGGCTTCTACTCACATTGTCATAGATTACCTCTTTTAGCCGCTTTCTCTTCTTATTATGCAGTTTATTTGGGATTGTTGTATTACTTACTTCATTAGTGCTCAACGTAGAGTCCTTTATTGCATGGCATGGACTTTTATCTGATGTGCTTGCGTGAGACTCAAAACTACCTCCTCTCATCTTTGTTTGGTAGCGGCATCCTCTCTGTTAATGCGTGGGTAGAGCTGCATCCTCTGGCGTGGTCTCTTATGCGAATATCCTATAATCATTGGTGCTAGGAGACAACGTCTATTTAATTCATTCTATTAAAATTTTGTAGGCCTTGTCGAGTCTCCCTACCGCTTTGGCTTTTCCTACCTTTAATAGTGTCCTCCCTTTTATTTTGCATGAGATGTTGGGTAATTTGCATGACATTGGCTACATGGATATTCTTTCAATATGCATGAGGTTCCATCTGATCTTTTGCTTGCTACTTTCTTCACAATGCACGATCTTCCTATTTGAATTGGCATGATCCTTTTATGGCATGCAATGAGTCTCTTTTACATTGAGGCTACTTCTCTTTTTTTTGACTGGTCTGCAAAGGCTTTTGTCTTGATGCTATGAGTGGCCTTGAACTGGTGTAGGGCTTGCTTACTTTGCTTTCTAACCCCCTTGCTTCCTTTTAAAAATGTTTAATAAGATTACATGAGATCATCATCTTCTAGCTTGAAATTTACTACATTGATCTATGCATCATCCATTTTTCTCTGACAAAAACTTTATTTCTTTCTTTACAAATCTAGTTCTACACTCTCTTGTGCCTTTTTCATGTACTCCAGTAACCAAAATGATCTACCCCTCAATAGATCTCTACAAACCAGAGCCACCATCAGGATCAAGAGAATCAAAGTCTCAAGCTGCAAATGGGGTATTGTGTTTTGTTTGAATATCAAATGCAAGAAGGCCATTTGCCCCTGGAGCCAAACGCCCACCTTCCATCCCTAACAACCTGCACAATAGTCACAAACATTTATTTTGGTAGGTGAGATTTTGAAATTGAAAATGAGGGGGAAATTTTTTTTTCCAAAGTCAAAAAGGAATTTTTTTTCATTCATTCATAGATTTTAGAGATCCAGAGACAGAGAGAGAGTTCAACAGAGAAGAGAAGTTGCAGAGAAGAAAGAAGAAAAGTGATTAGCAGATCAGTCATTACAGAGACAGAAGGAATCATTTCAATGCCTACAGTTGCACATGTTTCTACCTATCATTCTGTAAGTTTATAATTTATTTTTTAATTCCTCCTGTTGAAGCAGTGATTGCTCTAGGCATTATTGTATGCAGCCATTAAAGTTGCAAGATTAAAGTTTCTAAGTTTGAAGTTTTTTCCAGTTTGAAGTTTTAGGGTTTTCTGGTTGAAGCTGAATGCTCCCAATTTTTGTAATGTTTTAAATCCAAGTTGAATAGAAAGTAACAGGCATACTTGAACCCATTTGTCTCCTTCTATTCATTGCATTTGAAAAGTTTTATTTGGAAGCTTCAAATACTAGCTCTCTAGTTTTAATGGTGGAAGTTGTTCACATTATAAATCATGATTCGGTGAAGTCTTGTCAAAGTCTTTATTTTCCCAGTGGTTACCAAGTTCACTCAATGCTTCCTTCTATCGAGCTCCACCCTATAGTGGTTATTGAGCTTACTAAGTATCCTTTGGCTATCGAGTTGTTGTTCTTTGGTTACCAAGTTCTCTCGGTAAGGTCTTCTATCATTCGGTTCCTTTGGTTACCGAGCAAGCAAAATTGTCACTCGATAATAGTGTTTACCGAGCAATATTTTAGGGTGGTAAAATTTGATTTTAAGGTTGTGTATGAAATATTTAAGGTTCTTGGTGATTGATGTTTAATATTTCTAACATGGTATCAGAGCTTTAAGGTCCCACATCCACAGTGAGTTAGGGCATTTGTTTTCTTGGGATATTTGACATGGCAGGAGATGTAGGAAAGATATGGCAGTAGCCACCACCATTCAATGGACAAAATTATGATACATGGGAAAAGAAGAATCTTGCAAGAGTATGGTTGGAAGTTTAATGTATTTGACTACAACTCGGCCAGACCTAATCCATGCAGTAAGTTTGATTTCTAGATTTATGGAAACAAAAAACGATTCTCATTGGCAAGTGGGAAAGAGGATCCTAAGGTATATGAAAGGTACCAAGGGATTTGGAATTTTTTATACTGCAAATGATGATTTCAAGTTGGTTGGTTACATGGATAGTGACTAGGCTGGAAGTTTAGATGATAGGAAGAGCACTTTCAGATATATGTTTCATATGGGATTGGGTGCAATTTCATGGGCATCCAAGAAGCAACCTATTGTTTCTCAATCTACAGTAGAGGCTAAATACATAGCAGCAATTAAAGCAGCATGTCAAGCTATTTGGTTAAGAAGGATCTTGACAGATTTGACTGAAAGGCAAGAGAATAGAACCACAATTTATTGTGACAACATCTCTTCAATTGCATTGTCCAAGAATCCAGTCTTCCATGGGAGAAGCAAAAATATAGAGATCAAATATCACTTCATCAGAAAGCTGGTGGAGAATGGGGATATCAAAATTGAATATTGCAAGTCTGAGTAGCATCTAGCAGACATATTTACTAAGCCATTATGCATTAGGACTTTTGTACATCTAAGAGATTGTCTTGGTGTAGTTAATTTGTATCAGCAGTGATCCTTGTTTGTTTGGCTCAGGAAAAAGGGGGAGTGTTGGAATATTAAATGCAAGAAGGCCATTTGCCCCTGGAGCCAAATGCCCACCTTCCATCCCTGACAACCTGCACATTAGTCACAAACATTTATTTTGGTAGCTGAGATTTTGAAATAAAAAATGAGGGGGAAAATATTTTTGCCAAAGTCAAAAAGGAATGTTTTTTCATTCATTCGTAGATTTTAGCGATCCAGAGATAGAGAGAGAGTTTAGTAGAGCATAGAAGTTGCAGAGAAGAAAGAAGAAAAGTGATCAACAGATCAGTCATTGCAAAGATAGAAGGAATCATTTTCGTGCCTATAGTTCCACATGTTTCTACCTGTCATTCTGTAAGTTTATAATTTATTGTTTCATTCATCTTGTTGAAGTAGTGATTCTTCCAGGTGTTATTGTATGCAACCATTAAAGATGCAAGATTAAAGTTTCTATGTTTGAAGTTTTTTCCAGTTTGAAGTTTCAAGGCTTTCTGGTTGAAGCCAAATGCTCCCAATTTTTGTAATGTTTTAAGTCCAAGTTGAATAGAAAGGAGCAGGCATACTTGAACCCATTTGTCTCCTTCTATTGATTGCATTTGAAAAGTTTTATTTGGAAGCTTAAAATACTAGCTTTCTAGTTTTAATGGTGGAAGTTGTTCACATTATAAATCATCACACGGTGAAGTCTTGTTAAAGTCTTTATTTTCCCAGTGGTTATCAAGTTCACTCGATGCTTCCTTCTACTGAGATCCACCCTATAGTGGTTACCGAGCTCACTCGATATCCTTTGGCTACCAAGTTTTTGTTCTTTGGTTACTGAGTTCTCTCAGTAAGGTCTTTTGTCATTTGATTCCTTTGGTTATTGAGCAAACAAAATTGTCACTCGATAATAGTGTTTATTGAGCAATATTTTAGGGTGGTAAAATTTGATTTTAGGGTTGTGCATGAAATATTTAAGGTTCATCGTGATTGAAGTTTAATATTTCTAACATGTTCAACATCAATTTCTTCCTTGAAACCCTCTCCTTTTGTCTTATTGGGTGAACCTTTCTCATGCTCATCAACTTATATGACAGATGCGGTCGTGAAAAGTTTAACATTAAGGTTTCGAGTGTCCTGTGTTTATGCATTGGGATTTGAAGGAGTCTTTGTAGAGCCTTTTCATATTTGTCAACCCTTGTGTTGCAATCCTTCAATCTCTAACTCTTATTGGCTTCTTGAAAGGAACTCCCTCATTTTCTTAGAATTCATTATTGAGTAGTTTACTCTTCATCTTATCAATCTGGTGAAATCAGTTGGACCCCTAAGTGGGTCTAGCTAAAATTTTTTTTGTTTATGGACAACTAATACTCCAAATTGATCTCCTATCCACCTTGAATTGATTGAAATAAAACTTGATCCCTGACTGATCATTTTAAAACTCATTTTATCACTTTCTGCCAAGTATCAAATTTGCACCAGGAGGTCCTTTGACTGGCTTTGAAAATTGACCAAATCACCTAATCAAGCTTTGAAAACTAGCACACTGATTCTTTGTGTTGCATACTTTTACTCTGTCGAATCTCATCTCATGAAAAATTTGAGGTCAAAAGATATTCACTACTAAAGTTGACCTTTCAGAACTTCTTGCAAGAAAACATGTAAGAAAACACTAAATTGGGTTTGGAATTGGCTTCAAAATTTGGGTAAATTGACATGTGGAAGGACGAAAACTAGGGTGTTGAATATCTATCATGAGGTGAATATAAATCTAGGATTTGGGCTCATGATGAATAATAGGATGCAAATGGTGATCAGTGAAAGTGAGCTACTTGGATTTTGTAGATTAAAAACATTGACAAAACATTTTTTGCGAATGGAATTGACCTGGAAAAGTGTGCAGATGGATTCATCATGACTTAAAAATTGACACACTTGGAGTATTTTTAGAGGATAACATAGGGGTACAATCCATGTGATCTTACCAATCACAGATATCAACATATAAGATCACGAACAGGGGTCCTGACAAATTTTCAAATGCTAGCACCAATAGAAAGATAGAAATTCCATTTGGAATCGCATTTGAAAACTGATCAAACAGATTTTTAATAAGCTAAAACTTGAAACATAACAAGTTTCTGGCATCTACAATGCAATGCAAAAGGAAATTTAGCATTTTGGTCAACTGGTCAAAAGTTATAACTCATCAAATAGGGCTTCCCAGAATTCAGAATTAATTGCAAAAGCATGAAAACAGTAACTGGCCAACTTTGAGGGATTCAAAACCTAGTCAAATGGATTTGAAATGACTCAAAATTTGAAACATAAGCTCTTAGGTATGGATACTAGACACTTACAAAGCGATGAGTCCTAAAACATTTTTGGGTGCAAGTTATTTGATTGTAAACATAGCCTCCTATCATTGTTTGACATTGGAAAAATGCAGATTTGTAAAATGCTCAAAACAAGACTTCATGAAATGGCTCAGAATGTTAGTTTAACTTTATGAAACAAGTAGATGCACTAAATAGAAGGTTTTAGAAACATTAAGCACCTCTTAGGCCTCAAACTAACAGTCGGGTACACATGCACTTAAAAGCATTTATAAGGCTTAAAATTCTCAATTGTACTCAAAATTGGGAAGGCAATTTTGGGTCCCAACAGATAGGACTGCACCTAATTAAAGAGCCATTGGTATCTCACCTTTTGAGTTAGTTTATGGAGTTGAGGTTAGCTTACCAGTACCTCTAGAGCTTGCCACTTGTCTATTCAAGACTATGATTGAGGATGGTACATTCAAAGATGGATTGGAAAGGAGAATTTTGTACCTCACCAAATTGCAAGAGGAAAGAGAAGAAATGGTAGATAAAATTACTCAGCATCAAGGAAGAGTGAAAAATTTATTTGATAAAAGAGAAAGACCAAGGAAGTTCATGCAGGGTGACTTGGTCCTTATAAAAGAGAAAGACCAAGGAAGTTCATGCAGGGTGACTTGGTCCTTATAAAAGAGAAAGACCAAGGAAGTTCATGGAATGTGATTTGGTCCTACTATGGGATAAGAGGCATGAACCAAGAGGGATGCATCCAAGATTCAATCTTTGTGCAAAGGACCATTTAAAATAATGCAAGTGAACCGGAAAACTCTTTCAATTTGGTATATCCCACTAGAGAATTCCTTCCATGTTCTTATAATGGATAGGATTTGAAGTTGTACCAAATGCAAAGTTGGAGCTGGTAATTGTTGCATAGTAGCTAGTTAAGTAGGGTTTTCTTTCATACAATTTTCTTTACCTTAGTTGATCACTTTCTTAGTTAGTTGTTACTACTTTCCTAGATTAGTCTATTCCTTTTATTGCTAGGTTGTCACCTTGTTTCATGTCACTAGAGATTGATAGGCTCCTTTTAATTATTTCCATGCTTAAATCGCTTGACAAAGCCAATTGTTGCCCAATTTTTAGTGCATTCCTTTTTGCTTTAGGTTGGAGTCAAGTCAATGTGTCAATATTTTGAGTCTATGTCTAGAGTGCCCTTAGGATGACCTCTCTTCTCATAACCCCCTTTCAAGCTAACCTATGTGGGAAATCATCTACAAATTGCATTGTTCAAGGGCTAGGTGATTTAGGCTTTGCTGGTTAGTTATAAGCATTTCATTGATGTGAAGAAGGTATGAAAACTCCAAAGATTCATCATATAAATATTCAAAAGGATTATGAGGAAAATGATCTTTAGTGGTTTGTATTAAAATGGAAAACACGACAAGTGATCGAGCTCATAATGTCGAGAAACCAATTTTTTTTAGCAAAAATTGGTTAAAACTCTTTAATATTAAAAAATGTAAGGGTAAGCAAACATGCATCATCGATTAATTGCATGGATGGTCCATATGTGATCTTAGCGGCCATGTAGATGTGTGGAAGAGTCAAACAACAAAGGAACAAATGACATTGGTGGGTTAAAAGTTCAACTGCTTACTTACAAGTAAAATCAAGATCATTGATCAAGCTTGAGATGAATGATGCATTTTCTTTCAAGAGCTTTTCTTACAAGTAAAATCTCATTTCAGAATATCTCCCAAAAAGGGGCCATGTGTTAGATGTTAGAAAGTAAGAAATGGACCCTTAGATGGACGCTTTAAGGGATAAAAAGATCTAACACCACACTTCATCATGAATCTGACACCAATGAGTTGTGATAAAGTGAGATTTTTCTATGTGGAGTTGATCTCATTAAAAGGAAAACATAAACGTGGCCTCTAGAATTTCATTTTAGTCATCAAATCCAACATCGATAATATAAATTTAAACTCTCCCTAATTGTTGGAATACAAATGATATGAATCTAGCCCCAACATTGGAATACAAAGGAAAATTGAGATTTTAGCAAGATTTCTGAAGCTGCATGAAGATAAATGATCACCAAGTTTTCTCAAGGGTGCCATGAGATTAGGATAGCTATTGGGAAAGATGCTATGGGTCATTCCCATTTTGCAGATTGGATCTTTTCATATTTTAACCTATTTTCTTTCCCATTCCTAAAATAAACAAATGTAATTGATGTGACTATTGGATTAACAAGTGACAAATAGGTTTAATAGCCAAGACTATAAATGTAATTTCTTGTGATAATGTTAAGGTCAACAAACTTAATGATGAATTGGTCTTGTAGTTCCATCTATCTACATTTTTGTTAACATTTTTTTGTTTCACTTGGTTTTAAATTAGTTTCTATATGAAGAGTTGAAAGACAATTATGTGTGGCTCTGTCATGTCCTTTTGAATTCCATTTAATCATGGTATTAGTAGTATAAGTAATTCAATTTACTATCCATATATGATTATATTTTTTCTCTTCTGATTGTTTTTCTTTGCTAGGGTTAGAAATCATGATTGCATAAGTAGAGATAGATTTTAGTTCCAAAGCTAGATACAAGTAGTACAAGATAATTCATGAAAAACATTGCATTGTGGGTACTCATTTATCCAAATCCATTTTACTTGAGTTGTTTGTTTCTACAAGCAATTTGGTCAGCCTTTACTACTCTCAAGTTAAGAGCTTATTCTATCATAAAATTTTGATCTAAGAGATACATATTCATTACACATCATTTCAGTTCTTAAGGGAGCTATACCTTGTAATTCAGAGGAAGTGATAGAACACATACACTAACCCATTTATAGGTGACATCCTTTTTTTTCTCCAAACCTTGGGTATCAGAAGAGTCAAGTTATAAACCACAATAGGCAAACAAACTGTTAACCAATAAGTCTATACAACTTCTCACACATACAATACTAGGGCTTGCACACTTGTTGACATCACCAATAAACTATCTTCTATTACTCACTAATGGTGCAACTAAAAATTATATCTCTGATAGAAGATATAGTATAATCACTAGAAACTTCTTAATAGTTACTCTATCTCTACAATACTCTCCATAAATTAGTGATAACTTCCATTTGTCTTTGACCTAGATAACACGCATTGAACCTTATCATTAGGACATAGTATATAACATGTCCTTGACCATGCATCATGAGAAAATCAAAATATTGTTCTTACAAATATGACCCTTTTCTTCTACTCTATTATTCTTTAGAGACTTACTTCTACGTTGGCATCAATGAAAAACATAGTCATGAATGAAACATGTCAATACTCTCTAATTCTTAGGATATTCCCCAAAAGGAATATCATCAGCATTCATGTTAATAATCTCCCCCTTTAGCATTTATGGCAACGTAGATGAAAAACATCAAGGTTCCAATAATACCAAACAATACTCTATTGTTTTTATTATTATTCTCATCTTTTCAAATCTACTTAATCAATCAAGTCTAAAATCATCTGGAACACTACTTTGTTATACCTCTTGTTTAGGATTGGTAAAAGTTGTCCACATTAAATAACTAACCATACATCATAATTATTCATGCTACATATATCCCCTATAGAGATATTTCTCCTTTTTTCTTACATGAATCTTTCTAAATCTCGCTAATAGAGTAGTGATTTTCATGTACTCTTTTCCCATACACACTTAGGGTACTCTTCTCCTTCATTACATAATTAGGAGATTTTTTCATGAACTCTTCTCCCCCATTGACATCAATGAAAAAGACCTCATTATGTAAATTTATTGCTTTAATTTAAAACCAACTTGAGTGTCAAAAGACACTATTCAATACTAAATACCAAGAGTCCTCAATGACTCAACTCATCACAAATACTTGCCCATATGGGAAGCATGGAAATTTAGTCTATTCTAACAATAGTTCTCTATACCACTGGATTGATGCAATTTCTGCATCATCTACTCAGAAGTAGGAAGGGGCATAACCTCAAGCATACCTCTCAAGTACTAAAATGCATGTCTAGGTAAGGGCTTCATAAAGATATGTACAATCTGATCTTTACTATTATATACTTAAATTTAATCTCATTTTCAAATACTTTTTCTCTCAAAACATGACACTTGATAGATATATGCTTAGTCTTAGAATGCAATACATGATTCTTAGACATACTTACTATACTTGTGTATCCACAATATATGATAACACGTTCTAAAATTTCTATCGCAATATCCTTTACCATCTACTTCATCCATATAACTTGAGTAAAATTATTTTCTACTGCTATATACTCTACCTCCACCATACTCTATGAGATACAATCTTGTTTCTTTCTTAGCCAAGAAACAAACCTTCTGACTAGAAAAAATGCTCTGTCACTAGTGCTCTTTCTATAATCCATACTGCATGTCTTATCTAGATCAGTGTAAGAACATAAAGTGAAATTACTTGATCTATCATACCATATCCCATAATCAAATGCTCCTTTCAAGTATCTAAATATCCTCTTCACTACTGGGTAAAAGCACAAACCTATGTCACTATTTTGTAAAGGAAAAGGATAACAAAAGTATAATTATTCACCTTCAATGACATAAAATTGGTATTATTATTTTGAATTTGAAAATGAAGTAAACTAATGAAATGTGTAGAAATGGGAGAAGTTTGGGATTATATTTTCTAATAATCACTTGGAATAAGAAATGATATATTTTCTTATTTACTATAGATAATTTTTTAGCTACTGAAAAAAATGAAAATTAGGGGTCCAGTTCCCACCACAAAACTATATGGAAATAAACTTATTTCCCTTTTATCTCAGACTATGTTATAGATAACATATATAGCTAGAACAGTCAAAAATAAAATTTGGCTTTAGACCTATATTTTCTCTTTTATAATGATCTAAATTTCAACTCACCTAAAATCTATAGTTTTCATCTGCCAACACATTTTTCAAAACAAATCTATTCTAACTAGGACAAAATTTATAAATACTAGAAGATGACTCTTGCCTCTAGAATGTAATATATATTTTAAATTTTTTTGCTATGATTTAATATTTTTTTCTTTCTCAAAATTGACATCTTTTCGAGTGTTAAAATACATGCTTGTAGAGTTTTTTAATTACAATATACTACATCTAATTAAAACACTATAAACTCTATATGAGAATATTCTTGACTCTGAGCTCAATAAAATGGAGTTTACATGTTATTAAAAAAATATCATAAAGAATAGTAAGAGTTATCGAAGTGTCACTTTTTAAAAATAAATATTGTTCTTTAGTAGTTGGATACAAACTAGTATAAACCATGCATTTAATACACATTTCCAATTGGAAAAGTGTGAGAGCATATATAACTTTGTTAGAATAAGTTTATCTAGATCATAATTTTGAAAAAAATTAATTTTTAGATAAAAATACTCAAATTCAGTCGTTTTGATAAGTCAACCTAAAAGGTGACACAACTTTGTACTTTTACTCTGCTGACTAATGATACTCCTTAGGATCCTCTTATGTACATTATATTTCTTCTTTTAGTATTTTGGTTTGACAAACATACTTTTTCAAGTGCCCATTGAATACCTTAATTATCAACTTTTTCATTAAAATACTTTCGTCAAATCCTCTTCATTAATCAAATGGTATAGGGTATATGCAAGATCGTGGAGTGCCAAAAAGTGGCAATTTGAAAAATATTTAGTTCTTAAATGCCTCAAAGCGTTTCAAAATCTATTCCAATTTTTATCCCACCCATCCTGGTATGAAATGAAAACAATTAATACCTTTATAAGACCTACTATATGTTTCAATACCAACCCTATATGGTCAAATTTATAAACAACCTGAAAATGTATTTTTCGCCTATTCTTGTATGTTTTTTACTTTAAACATGTAGCTGAAAATGTTTTTTTCACCAAAATTTGATGAAATGAAAGGGTTTGTTCAGAATGTTCTTATCTTTTCATAAATTTAAGGTTTGTTAAATTAAGAGTTCAATAAGTAATTATTACTTGAAAAACAAATATAACTTTCAAATGGTACAACATTTTTGAAATCCAAAAGATGCATCATGTTGGCACTCAAAATTGTAGCCCAAATTTTGAGCACTTTTGAAAAATTGAGCCCTATAAACGCTTTTTGATGAGTTTGTACCTAGCTATCCTTTTGAGGACTAAGAGGTGTTCAATTCTTCTAACAAATTTCATTTAGTGTTTCTACCAGTTCCATGAATAAAAAATGAGATTCTGAGCCATTTTGTGAAGTCTCATTTTGAGCTATTTTCAAATCTGCACTTTTACCATAAGTGTCAAACAATGATAGAAGGCTGTGTTTGCATCTGAATATCTCACACCCAAAAATCTTTCATGACTTGCCACTTTGGGAATATCTAGTACTTATACCTGAGAATCTATGTTTCAGATTTTTAGTCATTTTGAGTTTTATTGACTAGGTTTTGAACCCTTCAAAGTTGGTCAATCACTATTTTCATGCTTATGCACTTTGTACAAAGTTCTGGAAGCCATGTTTGAAATGTTATAACTTTTGACCAGTTGACCTGAATGTTGAAATTTCTATTGTATTGCATTGTAGACATCAAATACTTGTTATGTTTCAAGTTTTAGCTTTTGACAAGTCCATTTAATCAGTTTTCAATCGCGATTCCAAATGGAATTTCTATTGTTTTACTAGTGTCAGCATTTCTAGATTGATTGGAACCCTTGTTCGGGATGTCATAACTTGAGATCCATGATTGGACAAGTCAAATGGATTGTACCCTTGTGTTTTCCTCTAAGAATACTCCAAGTGTGTCAGTTTTTAAGTCTTGATGAATCTGTTTGCACACTTTTCCAGGTCATTTCCATTTGCAAAAAATGTTTTCTGTCAGTGTTTCCAATCTGCCAATTCTGAGTAGCTCACTTTGACCACTCGCCATTCACGTCTAGTTATTCATCATGAGCCTCAATAATAGTTCCATAATGTCCTTATGACAAAGAACCAATGCCCCTATTTTCATTTCCCCATGTGCTCATTTGCCCAGTTTTCAAAGCCAAATCTGAACCCAGTTTACCGCTTTCTGACATGTTTAATTGCAGTTAATTCTGAGAAGACAAATTTGCTGGAAAATATCTATTGATTGAAAAATTTTCATGAGAAAAAATTCGACGAGATGTAAGTGTGCAGAATAGAGAATCAATGTGCTAGTTTTCAGAGCCCGATCAGGTGTTTGCGTCAGTTTTTCAAGTGAATCAAAGGACCTCCTGATGCAAAAAGGACAATTTGAAAAAGGATGTAAAATGAGCTTCAAACTTGATTTCAATGGTCAATTTTTTTTCAAATCGGTATTAGATGTTCTATGGATCATTTGGATAGTTTAGGTGTTTGAAAATGAAATTTTTTTAGGGTTGGACCCACATTGGGGCCCAACTGATTCCATCAAATAGAGTTATTCAAAGTAGCTAAATTGAATGACTCTATGTTTAAAATGATATTGTTCAATGAAGGAATTATGCGGGGACAGATGTGAAAAGGGTCATTTTGTGAAAGTAACTATGATGGAAGTGATTCCTAGCTAGAATGATCCTGAAAACTTTAAGTTGGCAGAGAAGCCTAATGGATATGAAGCTTGAGGAGTTTTATTTGTATTTTCAAGGGTAGGCATGAATGTCCTAGAGTAAAACCATCCTCATCATCTTACAAGAAGTTTGTTGAGCATTATTGTACAACTTTTAAGGTTCACATGGCTTTTGATTTAATTGGTGAAATGTGTGAAGTGAGCCTAAATATTTGTGCAGAGACTTTCTATGTAATCATGAAAGCATTTGAAAGGATAAATAAACTTGAATTGGTGTCCCCTTCATATAAATTGATGTGCAACTACAGTTTGAAACCCATTGGGGAGCACAATATTGCTAAGAAAGCTATGTGTACAAAATGGTAGGCTGTGGCATAAAAGCATTTCTCTATTTGAATAAAGCTTTTGTCGAATAGATCTACATAAAACTTAAAATGAGGTAGTCACACAATGTGAAGAGTAGAAACATAAGAAAGTTGGAAAGATTTCAAAGATCACTATTATGGAGGAGGAGATCATGAAGGCTCCTTTCAGCACGCATGGAAGAAGATTTGAGGTAGCGAATAAAAAAAACATGTGACTGAGAAGCTGACTCTAAATCATCAATGGAGCCTCACCCAAAAAGAAGATTCCAGCAAGTTTGAAGCTGCTAGCATATGGAAGAGTGTAGGGTAACGCTGAGAAGGGAGGGTCCATGATAGCAACAAGAAGACCAGGCTGCAGGAGATGACTCACGCCCAATGAAAGGAAGAGCTCCACTTATGAAGAGGGAGCTACCAAAAAACCATAGCAGTCAATGAATGAACAGAGCTCCATGCATCATAATGAATCCGTATCAAAGAAAGGAATCAAACAAGTTTAAACCCATAGTAGAAGGCCCAAACTCGTGGCTAGGATTAGCAGAGGTGCAATTTAATAAAAATGTCTATAGCAAGGGATGACCTCAGCATGGAATGGAAGCAAAACACTAGAAAAAGGAAAGATGACTCATGTCTTCCTTGGCAGTGTATGAGGAGTAGACGTAGAGTTCAATAGGGGAGTTTCACACCAAATAGAGAAACCCATGATAGTATATAAACAAAAACTCATGCCATGAAAAGTAGAGTCGTTGCACAAGTCTACGCATTCACAGGAGCACGCGACATTTCTAAGCAGGAAGATTTCCCAAGCAAATTCAAAAGGAGATCATAGTCAAAGTAAAAATGCAAACCACAGCTAAACAAAAAACAAATCTAGCACAGAGAATGAAGGGTGAGTAATTGAAAAGTTATTATCCCACATACATGGTGTAGCACAATTTTAATTTTTAAAAATAGTCTTGCACACAAAGCATTAGTCATCCAAAGAAAGAGTCTTTTGGAAAGGCTATAATGTGTGTAGGGGCCCACCAATTGGTGACATCAGCACAAATTTTGAAGGAGCACACATATCCAGTTGACGATGTCAACAGAATGAGGGCAACTAGGAAATTCAAAAATTTGACGCCTCGCTACTTTGCTAGCTAGGAAATCTCAAAAAATTTGGCTAGCAAGGTAGCGATTTGTCAGAAAACTCTAAAATCTAGTAAAGGGATAATAATATAGTGTGGGTCCTACTTGTAGGAGCAACAACAAATCAAATCGCTACAAGTGGCAGTGAACAAGAGGTGGTGTGGCAAGATCTAGACAGTTGAACGAGATCGTGCCATGTGGCACATCTGACAGTCCTCATTGTCTCGCTAATAGAGTTTGTTCACTGGTTAAGGATAGTGATATAGCAAGAAGCTGACACATGTCATCGACATGATTCAAGGTGGACAAATCAGCACGTGACACATGGTGATGTGGTCAAACCAAGTTTGACCCGAGTGAGACATATGAGGGAATTCTCAAAGGTTTTAAAGTTTTAGTTTTTTAAATGTTTCTCCTCAAGATCACATGCATAGATCAGTTTTTAAATAAAACTAGAAATTATTTATATAGTTCAAACTATATAAAGGAATAAGTTTTTGAAATTTTCAATTGCAATGGAAACCAATAATGAAGACCTGATTTTCAAAAGGACATATCTGGGGCATTTGTTGTTGAAAATGGGCACTTCAATATACCACCAGAATCGAGAGAATTCAAATTTTCCAAATTTGAGGTTGGTCTTTTCATAGGTGTTCACTAGTTCATGTTGTAAGTCAATTTGTGTTTTTCAAGGCATTGGTAGTAGAATGAGTAGATTTCTTCATTGATCATCAAAATTGGTTAGAGGGAAGATTTAAAAGCTTGTTAGGATTTGAATGTGGAGAAAATCACTTCTGAGATGTTTTCTTGGCTTATAAAGGTCATATAACTGATTTTCACCTTTTACTATGAGTTCACCTTGGCATCAAAAAATCAGTTACGATGATGGATAAAATATCTCAGATATTTCTGCCTTATAGAGACCAAATGATGAGATTTTGATTTTCAGTTGTAGAGAGAGAGAGAGAGAGAGAGAGAGAGAGAGAGAGAGAGAGAGAGAGAGAGAGAGAGAGAGAGAGAGAGAGAGAGAGGTTTTTTTCATCTTCTTGAAGGGTAATTCTGAAGGGACACTTGTTGATTGCAAATTCAATCTGAGAATTGCCTTCTTCATACATATTCTTTCTTCTTTTCTAAATATGTTGTTGGTTGGTTTTCTATTTTCTAGTTCATAGAGCTCTGCTCAGGCTGTGAAAGCCACACACCCAACATTTCTCTGTTGTATTAAATAGCATTTTATGTTTTATGTAGATAGTTCTAGTTTGTTAGGTGAATTATGAGTTATTTTATGTACATTTCATGTTTTTGGTTTCAAGGAAAGCAAATAAAGAGCAACAATAGTTTCAATTTCAGTTTGAATCTTGTCTCCTATTTGTGGATCTTTAATCTTTTCTAGTTTGTGATCAAAGACCGTAGATTAGGTTGCATCTCATTTAATGATGTATGTGATCGAAGTACCTTGCTTATGGAACAAAGAGTTGTGTAATTGCTTGGTGTTTATCACAAGGTTTACTGATTTCATGAAAGGATTGTCTGAGTATGAGATTCAAATATAAATCAGATGTCTATTCACAAGGTGAAAGATAGATCAGGGATCTTGATGTAGAATTATGTTAGAGGTTTCCAGGAGATGTACTGTTATAATTCATTTTAATTACCCAATAGATAAGGCACTGGTCAGAGATAGTATCATTAAATTTTGTTGCTCATACTTGGGTCTTGCTATTATCAACATATTAAATCAATTTTCCCTTTTATGTTGAAAGCTATTTAATGTGAACCCGCACTTAGCTTGCTAGTTTCATGAGTTATGTTCTTAGCTACTTCATGCTTGTGATTCTTGGTTAAGTATAGAAGATTTAGAGGTTTTTATTTTCTTTACATTAGATTCAATGTATGCTTTGATAACTAGTACCATATAAAGAATCTATAGGTATACCCGCCTAGGTTTCGTAGAGCTTGAAGTGCAGAAGGAGTATAGCCTTATATTTGGCTAAGGTTCTTGGTGAAGTGTGTCCATTATTGAAGATAGCTTCCCATAGATGCATTCTTGCCTTGCATACTTGGTTGTTTAAACACTATTAAATCAGGAGCCAACACATCACATTCTATATTTCTACTACTAAAAGGAAAGCTAAACAAAAAAAAAATTGTAGATTTTTGAATCAGTTAAGGTGGTTAGAAATGAAATTTTTTTATTTAGAAAATACTAAAGGAGAAAAAATAAAATTATATATTTATTTAGAAAACAAATACCAAAAAATATGTGTCACATCGAGGAATGAGTCTACTTCTTATATCTAGAATATTGTTAAAAAATATTATCATTTGATTTTGATTAAGGTGGTTAGACATATGTGTACTTCTTATATTTATCCTAAAAATTTTCTACTATTGCATGAAAATTCAAAATTTTGACCAATAAATTTTTATTTTTCTTTAGATAAGGCTTAGTAGTTTAGAAACTAAATTCAATTTCCTAGAGAGTATTTTGTCTCAAATTTTTGATATAAAGTTTATAACAACTAGAAAAATTGCACTTTAAGTTGACATAACCCTGATTTGCTAAATTCTTATTGCCACTTAAGAGCATAGTTTTGGTGACCATGATCTTGCACATACCCTATAGCACTATATTAAATTATCATAATATCTAATTAACTAAGAGTTGACATTAATGACATTACTCTTTTACATATAAATTCATAACATTCTCAATGGCATCATTAGTTGGCGCTAACAATATCCACCTTTGGCATTGATTAAAACACATAGCATAAGATTTTATATTACAAAATATTACATAATTTAATCAAATGTATAAATTGAAAAAAATATAACTTTTTAGCTCTACAACATATTTCATCATTAGGTGTACCACTCTTTATCTTTAGCGGTAATAATCTTCAACATTTTTCCTTCATAGGATATGATCTTCTTCTTTATACTTTGTTCTCCTCTTCATTCACTCCCCCATTTCTTATATAGCCTTACTAATTCTCTCTATCCCATTTAGATTCTCTACATCTTAGTCATATAATCCCCCTTTGACTTAGTCTTCTTCACTAATTCTCTCTATTGAAACAATTGATTAATTGTGTATTATCTTTAATGTTACACAAAATGTCATATCATTACTAGTCAGTGTATGCTAAGATCACTTAGGTATTGAAGATAGTTTTATATGGCTACCAAGCATTCCAGAGTTTTCCTAGTTCAAAAGACAGCATCTACCGAGTTCACTCGAGCACCAAAGGAAAGTTTGCAGAAGTTGAGTGTTAACCTAGCTCACTTGATTAATGAAGCAAATGTTGGATGCAACCAGTGTTAACCAAGTTCACTCGATTATCAAGGGAATTTTGTGAATATGAAGTGTTGACTGAATTCACTTTGTTAAGACAAGAAAATCATTTTTGAGTTAGTGTATACTGAGCAGGGTTGACTAATGAAGGATTTTCTTGTTATGGATATTTTTATTCTTAGTAAGTAAAAAATTATTAATTTTCCACTTTAATATTTTAGGAATAAAAAAACTCTTGCATTTGACCACCTTAACTAGTTCGAAACTCTATAAAATTTTATTTTTCTTTCTTTTTCCTTATAATAAAAGAAACATAAGATGTGATGCATCTTTTGAATTTCAAATATGTTGTATGATTTGGAAGTTATAGTTATTTATCAAGAAGGGTGCCAATCAACACTTTATACATACTCCATTAGAAAGTAAGTAATAATTACTTAGTAAATCTATAATTTTACAAACCTTACATTTTTGGAAAGATAATAATATTCTTAAGAAACTTTTTCATTTCATCAAATTTTAGTGAGAAAAATGTCATCAACTATGTTGGTGTTTTAAAGCTACCAAGTAACAAAGAACTAGTACCTAAATGCAAAAGATAATAACAAGCCTAAGGGTTAGCTAAATCCTATATTCAATAAGATTTTATTCAAACCTAGACCAACATTAATAAAATATATGAGGGAAATTTTCTACTATTTTGGTTGTACAAGGCCAAGGCGAGTGCACCTAAAAGATAAAATAACTAAATAAATCTTCAGAATTCACTCACTTATATTTCCTTCTTAGGTTTATCCCTATAGCAGAAAATGGTCACAATTCTTCTTGTTTTTACAAATAATTCTTGGTTTTAGTAGCTAACTATAAAACATAGAGATTTATTGCAAACAAATGTTGAACAACAATTAAACTCTTCACACAACAAAGTAAAGATTGATTTGATTTTAATTTTATGCCTTGTGCAACCACATGAATTCTTCCATATGCATCTAAATTGATGATCAGTTCCTTATCCATTGCCACCCATAGTCTACACAGTAAATCATTGACCTAATTAATTGTCTTATGATTAATTCTTATTAGCACTTAACTCTAAATATCATTCTACTAAATATCCCTCTTATATGACTGGAAATCCTATAAATTTATTGAATCACTTACTTAATTCATTGAATTAAAAGGAACACAAAATTAATATACAACTTATCCTAATTGCATTAAATTTTATGAACCTTGCTCATTCAATGTCAACATAACTAGCACATAAAATTGGAGACAAAATGTAGGGACGCAGATATGGTAGAAACTTTCTTTGCACTAATCTTCCCTGGAAATAATACATTTACTCGTATAACTCATAATAACTCAAGACAAGAAAACATAATCTTTCAATGCTCAATGTATTTTCAGATTTGCAGAGATGAATACATCACAAAGTTTTACATAAACTACTAGACCAAATGCAAATAACATAACACTAAAAAATACATGGATTTTAGACCCTTCCTCTAGCCTTGGGATCCAATTTATATAGCATGAGATGCAACAGGCTAGAGGCTTAGAGGGAGAAGTACAATTGTCCTTACCACAAAAATATTTACAAAAGTGGACAAAGATGTCACTATCACAAAAAGACAAAATGGAGTTTTTTCTTGCACTTTACAAGAGAAATTCTTTATTACTAATCTTTTGGTGGTGGGACCATTTCTATTGTAACCTTTTGTTGTTGAGAGGCTTCATTTGATGATTGGTCTATTTGTATTTGTTTCCCTTATGGGAACATCTGATTTACACATGATATATTAAGTTCAAATATCTTAAAATTTATTTCAACTCATTGTTCTCCCTCTAGGTCAGCAAATTGAACTGTCATATAGACAATCACAACTACCTATTCTTTTTTCAAGTCACTAGTTTGAGTAGCCATGTCTATTTTTTCAATTGATTGCTCTTCTTTTCTTTTAACATTATCAAATTTCCACAATCCATTTGTAAATAATTTGTCTTCTATATTTGATTGTGTGCACTTTTTTACCATCTACGTTTCAGATCATACTACATGATCCATCATTAGGATGAGAAAGTGTAGGAGTAGAGATGTTGTAGACTGGGCCTTCCTCTAGAGATATAAAAATAGCAAGGGAGAGCATGTAAATTCATGCAAAGAAAAAAAGAGTACAAATTAATAAAATAAATGAGACAAGAAGGGAATAAAGAATTAAAAAATATAGAATTTAACACTAAAGAAAAAAGGCTATAAAAATAAATAAATAAAAAAGAAAGTCCAAACCAAAGAAGACCTAAACCACAAATATTGACTTGACACATTCTTTTGGCACATAAATTTTTTGTGACTCATCTGGGTCCACATCTTCTCCTTGAACCTCTTCTAGTAGCAATTGATTTATCTGAGAAAAATCTATCATCCACTTGTTGAAAAGTGCATCATCTAGCCAATTTAAACTCAACACCTCTGGTTGTTTCCTCAAAATATCTTCTCATAATTTCTCTATCTCAGTAAAATCTTTTTTTGAAAGAATCAAAGAAAAATTGTACATGCACAACTTCCTCAACTATCTTGGCAAACCATATATGATCTTTTTCATCTATAATCTTATTCATTACACTAGCTATCGACTCATCTAACTCCTTAGCCCATTCTTCTTTATCCCTTAATTTATCAATAACCTTGAGTGCATAAGGAAGAAGCAAAAAAAATTCTCTCAAGATACTTTGAAAAATAATTACTAATTCTCCTTTGTAGAACATTTCTCTTATTCTTGAAATTAGAAAGGCTATTATTTATATCAAATACCTTCTCTATTGGTTCTGTAGTGCTTGCCCCTAGTTCGGATTTCTGTTATTTTTGTCGAACTCTTTTAGGCTAATTTTATGTTTAATGATTAGTAGTATTGTTTGGTGATTATCAGATATTGTCTTAGATTCAGTTGATTTTTACTCTATATTTCATATATGGATGATGATTATTCAATGTTTTCAAATATTGATGTTTTATTATCACATGTGTTTTCTTATGGATACTTACCCCATACTTGCATGTGTATGGTGTGCGTGTTTACTTTCTTTATGTATGGCATTTTTGATGTGGTTAAGGAAGGGAGTTGTAGTCACCTACTAGTCGGGATCTACACGATGCACCACTTCCTACCATTGCATGTTTAGCTTAGAATATTGTGTCTATACATGCGTGGATTTTATGCAGGTTGAACGTACTGGGTATCAACTTCCCTGAATTGCCAGGATGAGCATACCCTATCGCATTATCTCAATGGTAAGAGAGGGGAAATAAATTCTTAAGTCCAAATCCCATACCTTTAAGCCATTTGTCCTAATTGAAAATTAGGACAAGTATCTGAGTCAGTACCCTCCAACTGTGTCGAATGATGCTAATTCATGATTATAACAATTTTGTTTGATTTAGTATGTGTTTTGCAATGATGGGTTTTCGTATGTTGTCTTATGAGTCTTTGGTGTATTTTCTATTAATTAAGTCTAATTAAAAGATTAATTAATGATTTAATTTAATGGAAAATTATTATGATATTTGAATATTTAATTATATTTAATTAATTGAGAAATTAATTAAATAAACAAGAATTAAATTTGAGGATAAAGTTATAAGTTTAAATTTAGAACTTGATAACATTTATTTAATTTAATAATAATATATATATTTAGAGTTCATTATTAGATAAATGCTAAATATTATTATTATTTAAGTTAATAAATATTTTATCAATTAAGTTTCTAAAATAAATTTAAAAGTGGAAAATATATTATTAAAAGATTCTAGATTGCATGATGTGTGCATGAGTTGAAAATAAAAGAAATTAATTAAAAAGATAAAATAAGTGAAAACAATAATGTTATTTTAATTTCATAAAGTGCACATGGGATTAAAAGTAATAAATTAATTAAAAATTGTAGTCAAGTGGCAAATTAAATAAAGTTATTTAATAATCTAGTTAATGTACATGAAAAGATAAAGCAAAGATTAATAAAAGTTAATTTTGAGTTTGAGTCTTGTGAGCAAGGAGTCCTCTCGGGTGAATGCACAATCAGTGCCCCGATTTAAGGAGAGAACTCTTTATCACAATTAGGGGGTTCATTTTTTTATGGACCAGAGAATTTGGAGATTTTGGAGATGAATTTTGAACATGAATTTTGGAAACATGAATTTTTGGGAGATGAATTTGGTGACAAATTTTGGAGATGATTTTGAACACGAATTTTGGGAACGAATTTTGGAGATGAATTTTGGAAGTGAAATTTAGAAGGAGAATTCTAGAAAAGATTTTCAGAGAAAAGTTCTTGAAGAGGAGGGAATTCTTACAGTTTTCGAGGATTATGTGTTAGCATCAGGTTCTGGTAGGGTCTTGTATTTTGATCATTGATTGAATTCTATAATTTGATATTCATGTCTACTTCGTGATTGTGAAAACTTGTCTTTGCATATTTCATCATACAAATCTGTCAATTCTTCATCCTGAATCTTTTGCTATTCATTTTCATCTGTATATAAAGACTTAATAAATCAATTTGAAACCCCGTCTATAGGTAAAAGAAAAACATAATTTAAAACCAGGGAGGGTTGAGATTTAAAAGAAAATTTTAAAATGGGAAAACTAAATGGTTGATAGTAATTCATCTTACACAATCTTTCCCATAAATCATATTCAATAATTCATCTATCAGATTATACTCGCAAATGATATTTAAAATAATAATAATAATAATATGTTTAGATTTAATTTTATTAGCTTTTAATAAAATTTAGATTTAAATATATTAAACTTAATTATATTAAATTTGAATTCGAGGAGGTTTAAAATTTAAAATAAAATAAAATATTGAACAAACTATAATTAGGAATTAAAAAAAAAGAGAGGATAAATTATGAAGAACCATTTGAGTTGTTTATTCTATTAAATAAAAATATTTTATCATATATATATATATATATATATATATATATATATATATAAGAATTCATTTTATAAAGTTTTAATTTAAAAATTAAAAAAACAAAATTATAAAAAGGTAAATAAAATAATGAAACTTACCTCTTTACCCACCTTATTTCAGTGGTCTGTGACTTTATTAAGTCGTATTTGCTTGTTTTTATATAGTCGCATGGCTATAATTATAAAAAAACATCGGCTTATATAATTTCTTAAAGTTTTATCAAAAGTTTTGATTATCATATTTATAAACAATGTTTGTATTTTAAGTTTTGTATAAAGTTACGAATGGTATTAATATTGTATTTCAATTTAATAATACTTTTATTAATATTAAATTTATTAAGTAATAAAATTTAGTATTTGGTTTTATTTATAAATTTAGTTTTTTTCAAAAAGTTAATAATATGAAAGTTGTAGATTATTTGTTATTTAATAAACTTTATTAGTATTGAATGGTTTAATTATTAATTAATAAGATTTGTAATATAATTTTATTAATTAATAATTAGTAAATATTATTTATTAAAATAATTTTATTTATAGTTAATTATTATGATTAACAATACTATTTAGTAAAGAAAATTGTTAACATATATTGAATATTAAATAGTTATTAATTATTAATTTAGAAAGGAAAATAGATATTGGAACTAATTGGAATTAAGGATAAAATCATGATAATTATAATGATTTTTTTTTAAAAAATGATAATTAAAAAATTGGGGTTATTTTTATTTAATAATCAATTATTATTATTTTAATAAATGATCATTAATACTTTTAAATCAGCATGTGATTACTTCTACTATAAGAACGTGAAAGGGATTAATTTGTAAGGGTAGACTATGAGTTCTATTTGTTTAAAAAAATTACGTTAGACTAGGAATGGAAACCTCACATTAACTCAATAATATATTATCAACCAATTTGAAATATGAGACTATTTACTTGAACTCAACACTGAAACTGAAACCCTCTTGTTTAACTCAAACTATGTGTTTTCTAATTCAACCAAAATGTGGACTGTCCTATTATCTGTTCTTTGTACTATCTATGCTTTGGGAGTTTGGGGGTTGTTTAGTTTGACTAGTCTTAGGTTGTTACCAGAGGCTCGGGGGTTATGTGTTTGTGATGTCATGCTGATATTAGTCTTGATCTTTTATACCTTACCTTGGTAATGTGATGCTATGCTCTATGATGAGATGTATTTACTATTGTTATTGCTTTCGAGTTTCCTTGTGTGAAGCTGAGGTGTATGTATATGAGATACCTAGCTTAACCATTTTCGAGTCTCGATCAGTTATATTTGATAACCATTTTTGAGTCATCGATTAGTTATACTTGGGTTGCTTTCTAGTCGCTTTGAGAGGACTGATCTGTTTTGAGTGATTTGTTCTTGATGATGTTGTGTTGTGACACATTTTGACTTGACCATTTTCTAGTCTTCAATTAGTATTGTGATTTATTATTGGGATACTTTCTAGTTGGTCATTGGAGAACCATTGGATATTGTGACTTATCATTGATGCCTTCAATTGCTGATAGAGAACTATTGTGACCATTATGATTATGATTTGATGCTTTTTAGTTTCTCGTGGAGAACTAATGTGATTATTGTGGCTTATCTTTTGATGCTTTCTAGTCACTTGTATAGGGCTAAGGTGATTTTGTGATTTGTGATTTCATGAGCCTAAGGTAGGTTATCTATGTGCAGTGTCGGGAAGTGGCTTGCAATGGGGGCTGGGGCCCTAAGTGGCTACCAAGGTAACTCATTATAAGT
The DNA here is from genome assembly GCA_028749045.1 of Cupressus sempervirens. Taxonomy (NCBI): domain Eukaryota; kingdom Viridiplantae; phylum Streptophyta; class Pinopsida; order Cupressales; family Cupressaceae; genus Cupressus; species Cupressus sempervirens. The sequence continues at coordinate 69,283,659 of CM053790.1, read as the reverse complement.
TGTTTTAATAAGTGATAACATTTACACTAAATGAGAGTAAAATGAACCTAACAAGATTAATTGTATGTTCTCTCCCATGCCTTGAGTGCTAGTATAGATTAGGATGGGGTAGAGAGAAACGCTTGGTTACGACCTTGCATTCCGTATTATGCCTCATCAATATGAGAGGATACTAGTGGCCATAGGGATCACTAGTGACTCGAGATTCCTAAGGGATTGCTCAGGTAACTTCTATGTGACTTTTGCAATGACACTTTCCCGCTAGCATAATAGATTCCTACGTGTTTGTGTTGTGCCTCTGGGTCTATATGTTGATCTATGTGTTGGAACCTTGAGTTAGAATACTTTTAGGATTTCTTGGACTTAGGGAGTACTTGTGTGATGTGATTTGATATCCTATTTGGGACATGAGACTATCTCCTCAGCGTGGTGGGAGTGGACCATTTAGGTTCCACATGGTCGGGTGGTAGTGCTTTTTACTCTTACCATTTGAGATCCTTCTGTAGTCACCATGGCTAGAGCTTCTTGCGATGCTTGTTTATCATGATTAGGTGATGTTATTTACTGTTGTATTTCCTTATATTGATGATTGGCATGTTAGATTTCTTTATGCATATGTTGTAGCATGTTTAGGTGTGACATCCCTATTATGATAATATCGATGATCTCTTCGGTGACTTGGGATGTTACACGTGGGGGATGGCTAGGGCCCATGATGGTCTAATGATGCTATTGATGGTTGGGAGGAACTGTGCATTTAGTTAGTTTTGTTTTATGATGTTATATCTTTATGATTGATAGATGTATCGTGTATTTTATTAGTTTCATTTATTTTATTGTACTTGTATCATGGATCCGAGGAGGATGTTGTATTTTATATTTCTTCATATGTATATTTTTTTAGCCTTTCATACCCTATGACATGTACAGTGGATGATTGAGCATTCCGAATTAATTTGCCAAGAGGCATTTGGAACAAATGTATATTAAATGGACATTGGAATTTCTTACTATTCTTTCATGTGGATGTGGTAGTTGTTAGACTTAGAATTAATTAAATTTAAATGTGACTCAATGTCTTGGGATCCTTAAGGAATGTAACCTGTTATGTATGTTTGTTGATGATTACATGTTATTACTTCTGCTACTATGTGTTTAATGTGAATGATCTATCTTTATTACTTTAAAAAAAAAATATGTTTAGCAAACCTAGTAAAACTTTAGGTTAATTCTTTTGGATCCCTTGGTGTGGCGTTATAGGTTCACAAGAAAAACTAATAATTGAACATCACAAAATAGTAACATCAGTATCCCTACTGATCCATTTTATCACAATTGGCCTCAAAATTGCCTCATTATTTTTTAGCTCATTCCACATATCTATTAATCTTGACAACTATAAATGAAAACTAGGCTAGCTTACCTTTTCTATTAGATAAATAATTGTATATATTATCTTCTTTCCATATTAAACACCCAATTCCACATCCATTAACCATAATTTAGTATTTTCTTCTTCAAACTCCTAAGTTGTATATATTTGGGGTTTGTGTGGGGTGTTTTGCATTTTTATAATAGGAGTTGTGTTGAAAGGTACAAATGGGGGATGATGAGGATAAGTAATCCTTGGTTGACTAGATTGTACACCTACTTTTCTTTTCCCAAATTATTTTTCCTTTTGAACAATCATACCTTCAATTTGATGTATTCTCCTTCCTCTTTCTTCATATGCCTCTAAAACCCTTTCAAATTTATCATTCAATTCCAAGAATTTATTCTTATCTTTGGCAGCAACTACTACTCCAAAATCTATTATTTCTTTGGTCATCCTAGCAAATTCATCACTATCTACCTTATCTTTCGTGTAGACCATAAGACTACATGTATGCTTAGAATCTAAAACCTCTTGAATTCTAGCCTTATCTCATTTTTTAATGCACCATATTACTACAATTTGATGATCATCACTATACACTAACCTTCATGAGCTTTTAAGACTTCCTCCTCAGTCTTAAACTGAGTGCCTTTTTCCTTCCTTACTGTGTAAAAGTCATTACATTGGCAACGTACCATTCAGGTAATATCATAACCTTTGAGTCTTTCAGTAGCTACCTACCCCCTTTAGGGGTTATTTGTGCAAATTTTTCAATGAGCTCAACTTTTTCCTATTCCTCAATTTCAGAATCATGCCTATCAGGTTGCTCTATTTTAATCTTTTTTGCATTTAGCCTTGAAAATGTTAATGTTTTTTCTCCACAAAAATTGATTCAATTCCCTTTATTTTATAAAGCTCTCACCATCTAGAAATTTCTTGCGTTCCTATTCCACCACATGATCAATTTCTTTAAATTGATAGTCACCTAAAATTAGGGCTATTGTTGGTGTAGGGGGCTCTTTAGGCACTCCTTCTATATTTGTTGTGGTTATAGAAATTTCCTTCTCACCTCCCATCTATTTTATTTTTTCTATTAAGGTGTCTTCATCATCTATATGGATTGGGGTTTGTGAGGGAGAATATTCTTCAACCATAGAAGAAGAACCTAGTTCTAATTATTTCTTTTTGGTAGTAGGTGTAGTAGGTGGGTTTTTAGACATTTGTCTCTCATAAATAAGTACAACTTGTACACTCTTTTCTAGCACATATCTAGGTCTTTTTTGTAATGTATATTGGCTTGGTGATATGATTACTCTATTGGCCAACCTAATATCTACCTCAATTGCCTTGTCTAGATAAGTTTGGGCTAGGATTACTTTCTTTTCATTCAAGGTTTGCATAATATGAGAAAAATTGTTCATAAGAAAATCCATGTTGGCACCACAATATTTCTTATAAAAAGGGGATTATATTTTGGCTCAAAAAAATTTACAAATTCAAACACCTTACTACAGACTTTCCACTTTTCTTTCCTAACCTCTTGATCTTGCAATGAAAACTTATTTCTGATTACATCTTCTAAGAAGTAAAAAATATGTTCATGAGATTTGGCTCTCATTCTCTCTTTGAACAAATCATAAAAACCCTCAAGATTTATGAATTGAGAATGTGACTGAGCGATCTAATACTTATCCTAAATTTTTCTAAAGGTCTTCAACCTTTTTCAACAACAACAAACTTGTGCACAATAGTAATTTGAGGGAAAAAGGTACCTTTTTATTTGAAAATCAACTCCTTTTCTTCTAACAATCCTATCTACCATAAGAGCTCTATAATCCCCACTTTTAAAGGCACTTGATATGGTAGTACATCTAGTTTTCCAAGAAAACCATATACTCTGAACATAGTGGATACTACGTATGGGATAATATACCCTCAATTATGGCTTACCTTTAGTCTATTAGCATAGTTCTTTGGTCCAATTAATTCCAACAGGGATTGAGGTATTCTAGGGTTGTCTTGAGATAATAAAATTTTGAGATTAGAGAAAAAATGCTTATCAAATCTGATGAAACTAGCATCAATGACCTCTCGTGTGATGTTTTCACTCCAAAACTAGACAAGAAGCTTTTCTCCATCATTCTCTAACTCTAGTTTAATTTCTCTAGTGAAAAAGGTGACACCCTTGTAGAAACATATGTACATCAACATGGAATACCAATAAAAAGGATTTTCAACTTTGCCATTGCTTATGCTTATTAGTCCATTATGAATTTCTTTTGCTAAGTATATGGCAAAATCCAATATTGAGCTAGCCATATTGTAGTGTCTGAGCAATGATAAATGCAATATATTCTTGAATATGTTGCTACTAATCCATCTCAAATATCTTGCAAAGACAAAAATAGAGTGCCGAAGCCCTAGGATTAAAATATTCCTTCAACAATATGTCTAGGGTATTTACATTTACCAATGACAATTGACCTATCTTAACAAAATTCTCTTGTAGTGGCCCCCTTGTCAAGTATACCCTATGTGCAACATATCTAATTTGCAAGTCCTCTAGGTCAATTTGCTCATGCACTACATGATTAGTGTTTAATTTAAAAACTTCCCTAATTAATTCTAGAAAAATCCTTAAAGATTATCCCCAACATGTTTTTTCAGTATCCTTGATATGGGGTCATATTTCTTTCCCATCATTGTGAGTAAATCATCATCAAAGAAAACTCTTGGGAAAATTAACCTACCAATGTTAAATTCCCATACATTATTTAAAAGGGTGTCAAGTTTTCTTCCTTTGAACTACTTACGGAACAACTTTAAAACCCCAAGAAATGTCTCAACATCCCTCAATTAACTTTATTTGTCATAGAAACCCTCGTTGACCAATAACCAAGGGTTTCTTGGTATCGATTCTTTTCCCTTAGAGAATTCATTTGTAGATTGTGGCATTTGTTCCAAAAAATCATCATGTAGAGACCTTTCATGGTAATCTACTTTTCTTGAGAAATCCCTTCAAGGAGGCATCTTGTTTATATTATCTTAATATGATTGTGATTTCTCAGTTAACCAAAAATTTTAGTACATACTCAATTTTCCTATTTGCTTCACTAAAAAATCTATTTGCAACAATTCGCGACTCTTAGAAAATGCACTTTCAGTTCTCAATATTTCCTTTCTTTGAGAATTTTGTAACCTTGGTGTTTAATAATGAGAAAAATTGGAAATCTTATAGCAATTGGTCTCACACAGAGTTAGATTGATTAAAGTTAATGCTCTAATAGTCACATTTTAGGCCGTTCCATGAAATTTGAAACCCAATCATTGATCTACATCAAATTAGATGATAAAGCTTAAAAACAAAAAGGTTGCATTATCTTTTTTGGAATCAAGACACATGTTGAAACCTCTCTTTTGTGCTTTTCTTAAATTTCATTAAATTTCATAATGTGGGGAAGCAATGATCATCGATATCTAAATGATCTACCCTCATGAAAGATTCTTATTATTAATGTATTTACCTCAAGATTTCAGATGCACTAAGCCAACTGAAAATCCACCCCCACATAGACATAATACTACTTGTAAAATGAGGATAAGACCTTTGGTACATAATCCATTTCTACATTACCTAACAACCTTTAAAAAAGGTAACCCCACAAGTCTACGCATCACAATGTAGCTTCCCTGCTTTCTTTAAAACTTGATCACCTTTATAATGTGGGGAAGCAACAACCATCAATCTCCAACTAATCAATAGTTCCAAAATATATAATTTATTTTGATCTGGTCATCAACTATATCCAATGATGTAATGCCAATCTACCAACTTGTTCTAATAGCATTCAATCCATTTTGACATGTTTCATTTTTTTGGCCCACAAAATAAAATGATCTCATCAATTCCATGTGGCATCACTGTGTTTCCCAACTTTCATTAAATTTCTATCATCTCCATAAGCCATAGAAGCCCCAATCATCAATATTCTCAAGATTTGATAGTTAGAAAATTTGCTCAATCTATAGTGTTTCAAAAGATTGAATGGGACCCATAGCGACATGTGTCACAACTGCACTTCCTCGCATTACTTAAAGGTCTAATATTTTAAGGATGTAGGGATCTGCCCATTATTGATCTTCCTTTTTATCAATAGTTAGGAAATAAACTCAATAAGGTTAATCATTTTTCAAAATAAAACTATACCAATTAACTCAAAGTAGAACCCATGGTTAGAAGGAAATGTGTGCCGAGGTAAAAAGATTTGTGGGGAGTCAATAAAAGAATTGCATGACAATTCAGAAATAAAATTATTCAAGTGCATTAAGGGTTCACAAATATTTCCCTTGTATTTTAAAAAAATCAAACAAATGTAACCCTATTTCTAAAAACATAGGTCACAAACAATATTAGGATAAAAAAATTAAAGGTTTTATCTAGGGTAAACACAATTTAAAACACATAACCCCTAATTTGAAAAAGTTAGCTAGATTTTTCACTATAAATTGCAAAAATTCTTTGAAGGTAAAAAACTAGGCCAACAAACTACATGTTTGAAGTAAAAAGCACACAAGAACAAGCCAAAAACACATTTTCATGACATTTTTAAAGTTGACCATATACGGTAATTGGTATCAAAAAATATAGTAGGCCTTATAAAGGTTTTTTTTTTGTTTTTTTTAGTATCAAGATGGCTGAGAAAAAAGTTGGAATAGATTTTAAAATGCTTTGAGGCATTTTAGAACTACATATTTTTCAGATTGCACTTTCTAGCACACCATGATCCTGCACATACCCCCTAAAGTAGTGATACTTGATTGATATATTCTTTTTCTTTTCATTCATCATCAATTTTGATAATATATTTATTGCACTAATGTTATCATAATAAATAGTAATAGGATTGTTTACCCATTCTTGCATTCCTTTCTACATTTTCTTAATCAATACAATATTTGAATAGGTTATTACAGGAGCAACATACTCAACTTCAGAGATAGATTTTAAAATGTAACCCTATTTATTTATTAACCATGTTATCAATCTTTCTCCTAAAAAGAAAGCTCTGCCACTTGTTTTCTTTCCTATCATCAAAATTACTAGCCCTGCAATCATCATCAGTATAGACTTTAACTATAAATTCATCCTCTTGTTTATAGTATCGTAAAAAACCTTCAATTTCTTTTAGATATTTCAATATGTAATTGAATCTAGTCATGCATAGTTTCTTAGGATTAGATTAAAATCTTGCAACAATTACAATAACATGCACTATATCTAGTCTTCTATTGACAACATACAATAATTTACCAATCATTGATCTAGGTAAGTGCACAAAGTTGTAGTACCAAAAAGGGTGTATAATCTATACTACTTTACTTTTTTAATCAAATCAATAATTTAAAAACTTATATGAGATAGTTAAACTAAAATTCTCAAGATATGATTAAAAAGAAAGTCGTAGTCCTCTAAATCTAGTTTATAATCTACTAATTTATTTTTTTAATGGTAGAGTTTAACACCCTCAAAAAAGGGGAGCACACAAAGTGGTACTTCTTTTTCAATAAAAACATAATATAGTCTGACATGTGGTAACATTAAAGTCTGTTTTTTTTGGAAATTATTTAATTAATCTAGGCAAAAGTTAGCTGACACCATGTAGTTTATCCCATATTTTTTGCGTAGAATTTTAATTTACAATTTTTTTTATGAATTTTGTAAGTGAGCACATCTAAAAAATGTGAAATATCTATTTTTGTCCCCTAAAAATCATTTTGATCTAATAAAAAAAAAATCATTTTTTTAAAACGGTGTGTAGAATGGAGTCTAGCTTCTGAAAAAATAAGTTAATCTTTAAGAAATCCCCTCTAGAAAAAGATATAAAATATTGGTTAATGTTTCATTATTTTGAAAAAAATAAATTATTTCTATTCACGAATCTTTTAATTTTTTTAATTTTAAATATTAGTTATACTAGTGATTATTTTCATTAAATTATATTTGAAGTCAATAGTCAAAACTAAATATTGATGATGTATCCCTAAAGTAACTAATAATTATGATAATTATTGGTGAATTAATTTTAATATCTTTAATAATATATAATATTTAGTTGAATCAAATACAATCATATATCAAATATTATGGCAAATCTTTGAATATAAATTCTTTAATAAAATAAATTATTGAGCGATTTTAAATATTTTAGAGTTAAAATTTATAAAAATATGGCGATTTAGGTTGCATTAAATCTTAAATTATTCATCAAATTACTACCCAAAAATTTCTAAAATTAGCCAATTGATGAATACTAGCCACTAAAAAAATTCTTTGCAAGAAAAAAACTTGTTTCAAAATAAGACGAAGGAGCTAAAATCTAAGCACCAAATACTACGCGTTGGTTTTAGAGAGAAAATAAATGGACATACATTGGAAATAAATTATAGTTTTAAGGCTTAAAATAGTCTAAGTTTAAAATATATTATATGGTTATGTAGCTAACATAAAGATCTACCATATCATGTAACCTAGTTTTATCGATATTCAAGTATAGTGAAATGTCTTGGAGAGAACACAAGAAAAATCATACATTTTTCATATTCTTGTTCGAAATCACATCCAAGACAAGTTAGAAATTACCAAACCTTTATGTTGGATCTCCAATGCAAATCCAACCCTATGGTTAGGTGAATTTGAATGATTTATAAAGCATTAATGTGTTCTAGAACATACTTGCTAGGTAAAACATAGTATGATCTCCCTATAGTGTGTTCACACTATAGGACATACATGCTACTAAAGAAAATTACATAGCCAAAAGAGAGGGAGGAGGTAGAGAAAGTGATGGGAAGAGAGAGATAGAAAGTTAATAGTATTGAGAGAGAGAGAGAGTACCATTTCCCAAAAATACTAACTTTTTCTAAAATAGTTTACTCTTTACATTATTAATAAACAACCTTTTTTCTCTAAGATTTTGAAGTATTATCCTCAAATTTTCCACATGTTCCTTTAAGGAATTAAGAATGATTTATATACCATTAAATAGACTATCACAAATTTCCTACTTTGCACTCTAAATACCCAATTGATTATTGCAACAAACTTAGTTGGTGTGATGGATAGTCTAAATAGAATCACCCCCCACTCAAACAACCCATCCTATGCTAAGTTGAAAAGAATTTTCCACTTATCACCTTCTCGAATCTGAATTTGATGATAGCCATTTCTGAGGAAATTTTGGAGAAGATCTTAACACTAAACAAATAATCTGATAAGTCACTCATTCTAGGTAATGGATAATGATGCTTCATTTAGATCTAGTTAGTGGATTTAGAATCAATATGAATTATTCACTTCCCTCCCTTATTGGGGACTAGTAGAGAAGGTATGGCACATAGAATTGTAATTTCTCTCATAAATCCTCTTTCTAATAATTTTGTGTCTCCTAATCTTCTGAGTCTCTAGATGAGTCATAATCTAAGCTACTTGATTTAAAATTTAAGCTCTAAGAATTAAGTCAAGTTTGTGAGTAATTCCTCTAGAAGGGAACAATCTAGTTGTTAAATCACTTGGGGTCAAGTCTCGATATTGTTGAAATAATTCTTTAACCTCTAAATGTAGTGCCTCTCTAACCTTGACATGTAATTTAAAGTAATAAGGAATGTAATTATAATACTAGGTTTATTTGAAGGTACATTTTTGTGTAAGTGATTGTTTCTAAATGGTATATAATCTATCTTGATTACTTGGTATGTGTATGCATGTAAGATACCATAACCAAGTTGATGTGTTACTATGAGAATGTGTTTGATAAAATGCTTCCTAATTGGGATATTGAATATTACTCAGCATAAAATATCTAGCATGATTTATGATAACCCCATGTCTACATGATGATCTTATTGTAAAATATATTCTACTGATACTATCTATTGCATTTGGATTTTGATGAGGAATTTTTTGATTTGATTATTATTGATGAAATGAATATTAGGTAGATAATACCATTTTTGTTAATTTAGAACAACATCTCAATAATTTAATTTCTATATTGATAATGATGCCAAAGAGATGGAGGGGTATCCCTTCATTTTTTAGAGTAAGAATAAGAATTTAGAAGAGGTTGTTATGCATATTGGTGAGAATTGTTTGAAGATCCTTAAGGCCTCTCTTATGAACTTGAGGATTCTAGTCACAAGGATGGAGAACATTGACAATGAAAAGGACATTATCCAATTGAATGAAGATACAAATAGCTAAGGTTATTTCATGTTTGTCCCTATTAAGATAACTCAAGACAACAGTTGCAAGAAGGAGTAGATAAATAACATGGCTTTTGCTTGTTTTTCTTCTAGCTTATTTGTTTTGTTATTTAATCTATGTTGGGCTTTAATGATATATCTATTGCAATTTTATTGTAAAGAGATCTAGGGCCTCTTCAAAACTTTCTTTCCCATAATGAAAACATGTCAAGACACAAGTGTAAAAATAAATATGAAAAACATACATATCCCATATTTCAAGTGATGAAAATATAAGGACTAAATGACTCATGAAACTTATTTGAATATGAACTTCTCTAATTAGAACAATGCTAGATTTATATCAATTTCTCCAATTCATGAAAATTTTTGTCATGTATTAAATAACATATTCAATCCTGGTAATCTAGAAGATGAATAGAGTTTTTGTAGTTATGAAAATTGAGGTTATAGAGCAACAGTGGATAGTGGAACTTTTTGCATTGACATCCTCACTTATTATACAATCATTACTATTTCTTTTTACCTTTTAGTCAACAATTGATAAAGAGACATCTTGTCCATCAATTGTAATGTAAACCAAATACTTGCTAAAATTGAGACATGGGTCAATGAGTTTGATTGAAAAACTATCTAGCTGAATCTTGATAGCAACAGCACAAAGATTTTTAGATTTCTTAAAAGGATGATGGGAATGTTTCCATTTTCTCTGTTTACCCTCTTTCCCATTAACTTGTAATGGAAAAAAATCATTTTATTGATATAAGTCCCATCCTTCAGTGGAAAATAATCTGGTTATAGATTCCAATAAGAGTAATGTTGAGCATTCTTGGTTGCATTTCATTATCAAACTTGGTGGAGAATACTAATTTTAAAAAGTCAATGTAACACTTAAAAGTTTATTATAGTTTTCATCAAGTAGAGTAGGAATAATGTCAAAAAATCAAAATGAATAATTGAATGTGAATAATACACTAACTCCCAAGTAACACAATGAATTATAAGGATGAAATAGGAAAATACAATACTTATCAACTATTTCTAGTATGAACTCGGTGTTAAGAAAATGTGTCTAAAATGACTATCAATTCAATAGAAAATACAATACCTATCTAAAAGTTAATCTTCTATGATTTTATTATAGAAGATAGGAAGAAGAATACTCATCTAGTAGCAATAGCACTAGAGAGACAACATATTTGTGGAGCAAAGAGAAAGTCATGACTAACTAAAAACAATCAACTATGTAGGTGGAAATAGATATATAAGGAGCTTGAAGTAATTCATTCATGAACATAGAAATTTACTTCTTACATTTTTTTAAGATTTAGGGTATGTGCAGGATCACGGTTAACCAAACTATGCACTTAAGCAGCAAATTCTTTTTAGCAAATCAGGGTTATGTCAACTGAACGTGCAATTTTCTACTTGTTATAAAATTTATATCAAAAATTTGAGAGAAAAGAATCTCTAGGAAATTGAATTTAGTTTCTAAACTACTAGACCTTATCTAAAAAAAAAGAAAAAAATTATTTGTCAAAATTTAGAATTTTAATGCAATAGTACAAAAATTTTAGGACAAAAATAGAAGTAGACGTATGTCTGACCACCTTAATCAAAACCAAATGATAATATTTTAAAATAATATTCTACATAGAATAAGTAGACTCATACCTAGATGTGACACATATTTTTGGGTTATTTTATTTTAAATAAATAAATAATTATTAATTTTCTACTTTAATATTTTTGGAATAAAAAAACTATCATGTCTAACCACCTTAACTAATTCAAAACTCTACAAAAAAAAAAATTCTTAATTTTTCCTTATATTAGAACAGGAATAGAATGTGATGCATCTTTTGGATTTCAAAAATGTTGTACCATTTGAAAGTTATAGTTGTTTTTCAAGCAATGTGTCAATGAACACTTTATATGTAACTCAATTAGAAAGTAAGTAATAATTACTTATTGTACTCATAATTTGACAAAGCTTACATTTATTGAAATATAAGAACATTCTTAATAAACCCTTTTCATTTCATCAAATTTTGGTGAAGAAAAAGTCGTCAGCTACATGTTTGAAGTAAAAAACACACAAGAATAGACCAAAAACACATTTTTGAGATGTTTATAAAGTTGATCATATAGGGTTGGTATCAAAATATATAGGTTGCCTTATAAAGGTATTAATTGTTTTCATTTAGTATCAAGATGGGTGGGAAAAATGTTGGAATAGATTTTGATATGCTTTGAGGCATTTTAAAACTACATAATTTTCAAATCGCCACTTTTTAGCACATGATGATCCTGCACATACCCTTAGTCAATGGAGCACTTGGTTGATAACCAAATTTAGCCACAACCTATTGATCTCATTTTGGTTTTGACAAAGTAGTGAAAAAATACTTAAGTCACAACGTAGTAGAATTATAGTGCGACCTGAGTGCAAAGAGTAAGTCAAGTATAAGTTGTTAGATAGAGCATGTTGAGCAATATGTTTTGTTGGAAATATTCAAGATAAGATAGGTTACTGAGAGGGGAGGAGTGAATTAGTAACTTTAAACTTTAGAACATTTCAATAATTTTAACCATATATATTATTCACCATTCATTCCTCTGATCTACTACATAAATGAGAGATCAAACATTCATAACACATATACACAGTGATTTGGTGACCCAAAAACCTTCCAAATAGAAAGTAAAACTCAGGTGGGGATGATACCCACAAAACTTCATTACTACAGTATGAAGGTGGCCTGTTAAGGCTTACATTGACCACTTCTGGTGATCTACCCTGTTAGGAGCACAAAGGACTACTAGGTCCACCTTGTTAGAGGATTTACAAACATACACCAAAGTATGCACTCTGTTAGGAGATTTATTCAAAGACTGTTAAGTCTACCCTATTAAAGGATTCACAAAATTGATTCGCCTGCTAGGATGAAATAGTGGATCTACTTAAAAACTTGATTTTCTGATTAGATCCTTGAAATATAGACCACCTTCTTGTGACTAATGAATCTTTACTACTCCTTGTAGACCTTACTGAATACTCTGATCTTTTGTTGATTCACTTTCATTCTTCTCAAAACATTACATGTTTGTCTTGATACATACATCCATATGTCATCATATATCATACATACTTCAAATGATATAATACATTACATATATACGATTCCAATGATTACAATTGCAAGGTCGGCCAAAACATAAGTGAACAAAACATTACTAAGTTGGCCCAATTTTAAATAACTCGGGTTCACCAAACTGACTCGGTGACCATCTGATACTCGACATCCACTACATTACTCAACATCATCATGCACTTGGTAGAAGTGAAGGTTCAGTCCATACTAATCACTTGATGTAGTTCTAAACTTGGTAACCATAGGTGACTCGATAGATGTAGTGTCACTCAGTAAAAACTAAATCCTTCATTTACCTTGCTTTCACTCAGTAAACATTATACTTTCATTACTTGGTAAGCACTGCACTTCCATTACTCAGTAAACATTGTGAAGCTTAGTGAACACTATAAAATTAGTAGACACTACAGGATTGCACATTCACTCGGTAGCTATACTCAGCTCGATTAACACTAGAATGCTCAATGTGAACTATGAAGCTCAGTGTAAACTGCTTAATTGATGAATGTACAAGGTAACCGCTGAATGCTTGATATATATTATAGACTAAGTGATGAGCTTAGTACCTATACTCATACATATAAGTGTTGTCACTAATGGAAATAATAACTTAATGCCAACAATATCCCCCTTTGGCATTAGTGACAAAACACTTATAAGTCAAAACATATGTACACAACCTGACTTTACTAAATTTTGGTTTTTTTCAAAATTGATCTTTGTAGAACTGTTGCATATATAAATATACTTATGTAAAAATGAAAACTTCAATGAGTGCTAACTCCCCCTATCACTTATAGTGATGACTCTGCTCTGAATCTCTCCCCCTTTTTGACAATAATTCCAAAGGACTACATATATACAATTTATATGGCTACACTAAAGTGAGATAGAAATTCTTGATGTACCTTAAGGATGGTTGCAAAAGTACTATCCCAAGTTTGCTACAAAATTTGATAGGTGGAGAGGGCAATTTGAACTTCTGCTAATAATTGGATGAAGTGATTAGCCACTAAGAAATTCTGATCTTGGACCAATGTTTTGCAGTGAATAATATGTTTTTGCATTGTGTCCATGATAGGTAGGATCATGTTTCGGATATCTATGAGTGTAGATCAGATCCTTGCTTCCTCTCTCAATAGTTTTTCCGATACATCTGCCAAATATCTAATTTTGGTGTGATGGGAGGTTGTGGAGAAGGAGTCCACCTTCAACTTTGATGCACTTGATTGCATATAAATGTCAATCTTATTTAACTTATCCTTTATTTCTTTGGTGAAGCCAAAAACATCACAAAGTTTAGCAAAAAGTGATGTTGCATTATTAAAAGAATTTTCAAAATTTCCCAAAAATGTTGACAATTCAACTTGCTTTATTGATATCTTTTGAGCAATATGCTCTAGCACCTTATTATCAAATTTCTTTTCATCTTTCTCAATAATTTTCTCTTGTCCGAAAGAATCCTCATTAAATTTATGTATAGCCTCTTCTAACTGGATCAAAATGTGTTGAGTAGAATCTACTTCAACACCTATAGCATCTGTAATTATATTCTTGGCATTCTCAATTATTTTGTATTCCTTATCCCTTTTAGACCTTAACTACTTATGTGTAGCTTTCATCTCTATGAGTTGACTAACTAACCTCATATCTTCAATGGTAGCATTGTCATAGTCAATCTTGGGAATCACTATCGTGGTGTCTAGGTCAAAGTCTTCACCAATTTCTTTTTCAGTGATCAGAAGTTTTATTGGATGCTTTTGTTTGACTTCTATGATGAATAGTTTGACCTTCGAAATAGACACAATAGTTGAGATGGAAGGGCTAGCAGTGAAAATTGGGATAGGACTTGAGGATTGAATGCCAATAGGAGTATTAACCAGATAAAAAATTGAAACACTTCCCAAAAATGGTATGATACTTGGTAGAGTACCCATAGTAGAACTGATTTGAGTGGAAGTCAATATAGATGATGCTAATGGAAACAAAACTATAGAACTTTCTGGAGTTGATGAAGACAAAATTTTGGAACTTACTGGTACACGTATTGTTGATGAAGGAGCTAATGAGGTTGACTCGGTGGCTGAATAAGTGATAGAAAACTTGATAGATGAAGTGCTTGGCACCTATTTTTTAGATACCTAGAGCTGGGAGGAGGTTGGTGAAGATTGAGAAATTGATGTGACTATTGTGCTCACAATCTCACTTGTAGAAGCTATCTCCATAGTGGATGTAACAGTCTTTGGTGGAGAGTGAGGAAGGGATGCAATCACTTCTGCTGCAATTTTAATTGGATCTTCTTCTTCCTCCTTTTCTTCTTCCTCTTTTTCTTCCATAAGTGCATGCAACTCTCTTTGGATAACTATGATGGATGGAGTGCTAGAAAAAACATCACTATCACTACTATCATCATCCTTGATCTCAACTAGATCTTCACTGAGCTTTTGTAGATGATAGATGTTCTTCCACATGTTTGTTGCATCATTTATAGCATGCTCAATGTCTTTAATTAAGATCAAACATGTGTGAAATCTAATCATCATTTTCCCTTCATGGTTCTTCATTGCTACCTTTATTTCTCCTCCAGTGAGACTTGGTAGAACATTCTTAAGAGATTTATCATATATGTCTTTGACCTTTTGGGTGGCTGACTCTCATCTTGGTTGCAATCTCTCCAATATTTCTTTGGAGATTTGAGAGGCAAGCTGGTTCCGGGAGTATTTCCATTTACCCATCTTATTGAGTACCAGTTCCTCAATCTGCATTTTCTTAGCATCAGTTCTTGTTTCAAATTTCAATGCCTTGAAATTTGTGATGCCAACTCATTCTTCCAATTTTTTAAGCATTTCCTTGAATGTGGGTGGAGGCCTGACTAGTATAGGTTCCTACTTGCCTTTTCTGGTTCTTCTAGAGAATACTGCAGTGGGCTTTTTCTTAGGTTTGGTAATAGTTACCTTACCTTTCTTCTTAGGATGTTCCTCTTCAGATTCATGTTCTTCTTTTTTTTCTTCTCCTTCTTCTTCTTCATCATCTTCTTCATCCTCACCTTTTCCCTTGGTAAGCATAAGAGGATTAGTTGTAGTTTTCAATTTGGCTATCTTCCTCTTGCCTTTGCTTATGGCCTAGGGTAGCTTGATTTCAAGCTCAATTCTATCCTTTGCCTCATCATATGTTTTGAAAATTGGTTGCCTTGGGTCAACTAGCTCATTCACTAGTTCTTCAATAATGTCCCTGGCCTCATCAATATTTACCTCATTAGGAAGAGGTTTCACCCATGCAACTCAGGGTCTAACTGCCTGAATGTATACCTTATCATAGTCAACCATAAAGCATACACAATCTCTGTAGTCTTCAACTAATTTTGGTGGAATTTGAAAACTTTATTCATTCTTTCCTTGAAATCTTCAAAATAATTATCCATGATGCTATCAACATTTTCACCCATATCTACTACAAACTCATTTATCTAATACAAAATTGGAATGTCTTTTCTCCATACAACTGTTCCTTTTGATGGAAAGAATTTTTGAACATATAAAAATAAATAGATCAATAGAGAGACAAATTTACAAGGATAATTCTTTGAAGTCCTTATACTATCCATATTTTTATTCAATTGTCTCAACAATAATTTTGACAGATCAAATTCAAGGTTTTTCTTTACGATTTTAAAGACCAAATCCACAGCCTCACAAGGTACATTGTTTAGTCAACTAGAGCTATAGATTTTGTGGGCAATGAAATGAATGCTAAATCTTAGTTCAACATCTGATACAGTGCTAACCTTTAAACCTCTACCATCCCACTTGGCTAGGGTTTGCTTCTATAACTCCTCCCAACCTAGGGTTTTGGTGGTTTTTGCTTTGTTGAGCATAGGGAGACCTGTGATTTTGTAAATCATCTTCTTTGTAATTAACACTGGCTGCTCTAACCATAGTTTCCCATTATGCACCCAACTCAAAATATACGTAATCCATTTGGTTTCAAAGCTTCCAAGAATATGCAAGATATGAGTCAAGCCTTTGGTTTCAAGATGCTTATGCTCAGGTTTCAAAGAGCCATTAATACTCATTTCTCCTAGGGCATTATCCATCTCTAGGTTTCCAATTTCTTGAACAGAACATTTAAAATGTGTACAAATATCATTTATAAGGAGTACATTTGGTGGAATTTGAGATTGAGCACCGTTAGGGTCTAGTGATTTTGCAATGGCCAGAACAATTTTGAAGTTGGATGCTTTCCATTCTATACCCTTTACTAGCATTTTTGAACCTCTTTTTGCCTTGGAGCTGCTACTACTCCTAGATCCCATTGCTGCTTAGTAAGTGTAAGAAAGTTCTAAAAAAAAAATTTGATTTAAAAATTTGCATGGAATCACTCAAAATTGCTTTAATTTTACCTTAAAATTTCTTAGCTCTAAAATCACGATGAAGAATGAAATCAAATTCTCCTCTTTTGATGAAAATTGTCATTAATACTTGGTACGAAGGTAGCTGAGATGACATAGTGCATGACAGGCTACCATTCTCTTGCTCGGTAGAAGCTTGCAACTCAGTGATTGAACAAAGCTTTTAGTTACTTCCGACCTAGCTCGGTAAGGTCTTCAACCGACCTTCCTTGGTAGATGCAACTTGGTGAAAGATATGCTTTCTTTGATCTTTGTGTATCTAGAATACTGATTTGATCATTATGCTTTCTTTTATTTTGGAACTACTTGAGATATTACTAGATGATGTAGTTCCATATCCTCCTTTATAAATCTAATTTGAAATGGTGGATTCACTCACTTCTTGAGTGACATTTCCATCATTTGAACTCTCTTGCTTGGTAGATTTTGGAATCCACTGTTGCCTCATTTGCTTCTGAATGTTTTTGGCTTTAGCTCTCTTTTCATCTTCAACTCTTTCTATATTCATGTAGTTTTTAGCTATATGACCAAGTTCTGTACATGTATAACATCTTATTGTTGTATCTCTTTTTCTCAAGTGATACCTTGAGCAATCTTTGCCAATGTGTCCATATTCTGTAAATAATGACATCTACACCAGGTATTGTAGTCCCATCCAAAGATTGCCTTGACAAGTTGTTTAACTAGATTAAATGATTTGGATCTACATTGGAATGTCTTGTGGCCATGTTTCTTACATCTATGACAATTGCCATCAAATTTTGGTTTCTCCTTGCATTCATTAGCTTTATGACCATGCTAACTACAATTGTAGCATTTACCATTGAATTTTCCTTTTCCATTGCTCCAATACTTGTTAGATGTGTGACCTAGCTTACCACAGTGATTGCAAGTAGGTCTTTGATTCCTTTGGGTACCTTGTTTGGAGGTTTCACCTTCTTCCTTGTAGCCAAGTCCAGCTTTAGCTTTTTGTCTATGAAGATTTTGCTCACTTTGTTGATTTAATTGACTCATGTTTGTTTGAGATTTCATCATTCTTTCATTGATTTGTTTTTTAGTGATCAAGTCATTTTCCAAACTTTCATTGATTTGTCTTTTAGATATCAAATCACTTTTTAAGCTTTCATTGATTTGTCTTTTAGTGATTAAATCATTCATGTAGCTTTCATTCTCAGATCTCAGATTCATAATTTCTTCATTTGCATTAGATAGTTGATTTACAAGATCTTCATGCTAAAGGGATTGACTATTTCTGACCTCTAAGTCTTCATTTTCCTTGTCTCTCTATTCCAAAACTTCACATAGCCTAATTGAATGAATTTCTTGTTCTCTTTTAAGCTTTCTTACTTCTTCCTGTAGGGAACCATTCTTTGCTAGGAGTTCCTTGATTACCTCATTAGCTTCCTTTGAATTTTTTGATGGTAAAAGGTCTTCAATCTTTTCTTCAACATATTGATGATCATTCATTTGTCTTGCAAGTTCCTTCCTTCTCTTCAAGGATTGGGAAAGATGCTCCTTATCTTCTTTGAGTTGCACCATGGCCATTTCTAGATCTAGCTTTTCATTTTCAATAGCTTTGTCAAGTCTGAATATCTCCATTGTCCTTGATCTTTGCTCAAGTTGTCAAACTTTGTCCTGAGAACCAAGATGCTCTTATACCAATTGTTGGAAATATTCAAGATAATATAGGTTATTGAGAGGGGAGGGGTGAATCGGTAACTTTAAACTTTAGAACATTTCATTACTTTTAACCATATATACTATTCAACATTCATTCTTTTGATCTACTGCATAAATGAGAGATCAAACATTCATAACACATATACACAGTAATTTGGTGACCCAAAAACCTTCCAAATTGAAAGTAAAATTGGGGTGGGCATGATACCCACAAAACTTTGTTACTACAGTATGAAGTTGGCCTATTAAGGCTTACATTGACCACTTCTAGTGATCTGCCTTGCTAGGAGCACAAAGGACTGCTAGGTCCACCTTGTTAGAGGATCTACAAACATACACTAAAGTATGCACTCTATTACAAGATTTATACAAAGACTGTTAAGGCTACCCTATTAAAGGATTTAAAAAATTGATTCACCTATTACGATGAAACAGTGGATCTACTTACAAACTTGATTTTCTGATTAGATCCTTGAAATATAGATCACCTTCTTGTGACTAATGAATCTTTACTGCTCCTTGTAGACTTTATTGAATACTCTGCTCTTCTATTGATTTTCTTTTATTCTTCTCAAAACATTGCATGTCTATCTTGATATATACATCCATATCTCATCATATATCATACATACTAAAAATGATATAATACATTACATATATACCATTCCAATAATTATAATTGCAAGGTCGGTCAAAACATAAGTGAACAAAACATTACTGAGTCGGCCCAATAGTAAATAACTCAAGTTTAGTGAACTGACTCAATGACCTTCTGATACTCAGCATCCACTACATTACTCGACATTGTCATGCACTCGATAGAAGTGAAGGCTCGATTGATACTAATCACTTGATGTGGTTTTGAACTCAATAACCACAGGTGACTCGATAGATGTAGTGTCACTCGGTAACAATTGAATCCTTCATTTACCTTTCTTTCAATCGATAAACATTATACTTTCATTACTCGGTAAACACTACGCTTCCATTACTCAGTAAAAATTGTGAAGCTCAGTGAACACTATAAACTCGATAGACACTACTAGATTTCACATTCACTCAGTAGCTATACTCAACTCGATTAACACTAGAATGCTCGGTGTAAACTATGAAGCTCAGTGTAAACTGCTTAAGTGATGAATGTACAAGGTAACCACTGAATGCTTGGTATATATTATAGACTGGGTGATGAGCTCAGTAGCTATACTGATACAAATAAGTGTTGTCACTAATGACAATAATAACTTAATGCCAACAATGTTTAGTTAGTGCTCAGCACTAGTATGTGTCAATTCACTTAAGTGTTGAGAAAGTCTATACATGCTGAGTGATCTAGGTGTTGAGTAAATAATGGATACCGAGTCATTAAGAAGCTAATATACATCATTGAAGATATAGTGAGTATCGAGCATCAGAGTCCAGGTGTTGAGTAAATAGTGTTTGGCATAGTTTTTTGTAATAGCACAAACTTCTATGTAAACCATTTTTTGGTTGATCTAATGATTTTTTTGTGATTCTACAAGATAAAAATGGATATATATTATAAATCCCTATGCATGACATGCAACCAATTTGAAAAAAAGATGTTTTAAGTGGCAATATGGATCAATCAATGTTGTTTATTATAACCTAACACTTGTCCACCTATGTTTACTTAAGGAGGAAAACCCTAAAATAGTTTGTGTGTGTGTAGAGAAGTGAAGGAGATGAATGCTAAGTACATAGAGGGAATTCATGTTGACTAAGGAGTTTGAGATAGAGGAGTGAATTATTGAATCATTTAGAGAGAACATAGAAGAGTAGTGATAGAGTAGAGGAGATGTATCTGATCAGGAGGATCAAGTATTCATAAGGAAAGAGAAGATCTAACATCTAGTAGTAAGGTTCTGACCAAAGAAACATGGTGTTGAATCATTTTAATAGGTGATGCAGAGAAAATTTCATATTAGAGTATCCCTAATATGTTTCAAGTTCTAACAGACATTTTTGAAAGCTCCTAACCACGTGCTTAATTATTATGAGCTAAAATCCTCTAACAAGGTGAGACCTAAAAGTGTTTTTAGCCTTTGACATGGCAGATACCTCATAGGATAGATCATAGCTTATGATCAAACAATTATAACCCTAATTGGGTACATATTATAGTTGTAGTAGTGAAGATTTTTGGGTGTCATCCCAACTTGAGTTTTCTTTTCTCTTTGGAGGGTTTATAGGTAACAAATATCTTGTGTCAAATGTTATTTTCTAAATATCTTATGTATGATATGCATGGATAGTATTTTAGTTTACGTATTAAATTATGAGATTGATGTATGGTGAATATAAATTTTAGTTAATATTTTGAAGTGTTGATTCACCCCTACCTCTCAGAATTCACTTTTCCATTAAGTAATTTCAACAATTGGTATCAGAGTGAAGGTTCTCTTAGAGGAAAGATTAATAGCTTGAGAGGAAAAGATATTGAAGATAAAAGTCTACTTATTGGTAAAGTACATTGACAATCATAAGATTGAAATATAGCTTTCCCTACATCAGTTTAATGAAGCAAGAGAGGTATTGAAACATTCATTAAAGAAACAAATGAATTGGCCATGAAATAGAATGACACACAATACAAAGAGATTAACACTACTAAATTATTTGTAGAAGGAAAATCTAAAGAGTTTGATGCAACAATTATAGATCTAATGGAACAAATGGAGCCCTAAATGAAGAAGTCAAAAATATCAAAAGAGAATAAGAGATGAAATCAATATTTCTTATGTGAGATGATTGAAAAGAAAGAAAAAGCTCAGGATGAAAAAATCATGATTGAAGAAGACAAAAGAGTATTGTCTAAGAGACTTGAAGAGAAGACATCAGACGTACAAAAATTTTCCAACATACAATTTGATACAATGAACTAGTTGATGATTTCTAATCATGAATTGAATATAAATGATATTGAGATCACAACCTTGATGTCACACAATGACCTACTATAGAATGAATTGGGAGCCGACAGAGAAAATCTTAACAAGAAAAGTGAAGCCATAAAATATTTTCAGAAATTGATGGAATCACCAAGGCCTATTAATGATACTACTAGATTAGGTTACATCTTTACTAAAGAAGGAGAATCGTCTAGGAGTGGTGAAAAAATTAGTGAAAAAGTTAAAAATAGTGAATTCACTTTTCATAATTGTGGAAAGCTAGGTCATATTGCTAATGTCTAATGGAGTGACACTGTCAACTTAAACCCTAAGCCAAAATGCATATGAAAGTACTACAACTACAATAAGAAAGAACATCAAGCATAGGAATGTAAGACTAAGACCATGAACACTCAAAAATTTGAAGGATACTACTATAATTATCAGAGGTATGGACACAAAGCATATGAGTGTAGATCCAAGTCTAAATGGTGATCCAACAAACAAGAAAAGGTAAACCACAATGGGAACTCTTACAATTGGGATTACAACACAAGGTATAGTGTTGAAATTTCACTCAAATTTGTTTATTAGTAACACACACACACACACACACACACACACACACTTATTCAGATGATTAGTAGCTACTAAGATTATAGAATAGTTAATAGTGTTAACCAAGTAATTTAGGCTCTATCAAGTTCTATTTTTTCTACCAAGTTCCAAGAAAAATATTTAGTTCACACTGAGAAACATCTATTAGGTTGGTGATTATTGGTGTAAACTGAGCTACATAGTATTTACTAGTTTCTCAGTGCAAATAGAATTCTTTAGTGCTTACTGAGTTTGTAGCTTCAACAATGTGAATCTAGTGTTGACAAAGCTATGTAATGTCAACCAAGTGATTTAGTTTATACTGAGCTTTTAGTAATAGTGTTGATCGAGCTATGCAGTGTGAATCAAGTGATTCAATTTATATGCCAAATTTCATAGTATTCATAGAGTGACGAGTGTAGACCAAGTTCAGACTACATTGAAGTGATTAGTATGAGGTAAGTGTCTATGTCTACCGAGGTCATGATGATGTTGAGCATTAACAATGGTTGTCGAGTATTAGAACCTCACTGAGTTTTTCTTTAGAACCTAAGTACCTATAGTTGGGCCAACTTTGTGTATTTTGGTGAAATTTGTATTGTAGCGAACTTTGACAAATTATAAATTAGATTGGTATATATGTAATGCATTGTATCACATCCAAGAATATGTATGATATGGATATGAAGGATATGAATAAGACCAGAAGTATGAAGTAAAGAGGCCTACAAAAATATAAGAAGCAACAAAGATTTATGTATCATGGCAAGGTGATAATTACACTCAAAGGAATCTCATTCAACAAATCAAGGTTGTAGATCAGATATCAACCATTGGTTAATTCTAACAAGTGGAACAATTAAATCCTTTCACAAGGCAGACTTAATAGTCTTTTGTAAATCTCTTTACCGAGTGCATACTTCACTATATATTTGTAAATCCTTTTACAAGGTGGACCTAGCAATCCTTATTGCTCCTAATAGGGTATATAATTAGAAGTGATCATTGTAAGCCTTAACAAGCCAACTTTATACTACAGTATTAAAGCTTGTGGGTATCATCCCCACCATAGTGTTACTTTATATTTGGAAGGTTTTTGGGTCACCATATTATGTTTCAAAGTGTTATGAATATTTTAATTCTTTCATATTTTCATGTATGCAATTAGATTAGAATGTATATGAAGGATTAATTGGTGAATTAAGATTAATGTTTTCTTCGTTACTAATTCACCCTCCCCTCTCAATAACCTAACCTATCTTAGATTTCTAGAAATTGGTATCAAAACTTTGTAGTTTTCAACAAATAACTTTAATAGCTTGAGCAAAGATCAAAGGCAATGGAAGTATTCAGTCTTGATAAGGCTATTGACAATGAAAAGATAGATTTGGAATTGGCTATTGGAAAAGTTATGAAAGAAAAGGAGAAACTCTCTCAATTCCTAAATAGAAGAAAATATCTTACAATATAGATGAGTGAAAAACTCTACACTAAATAAAGAATTAAAGATATCTATTCAGAAAATAATTCAGATGAAGCTAATGAAGCAATCAGAGAACTATTAGAAAAGAATGGTATACTTCAAGAAGAAGTAAGAAAGGTGAAAAGAGAACAAGAAATTTAGTTAGTAAGATTGTGTGAAGTCATGGAAGATAAAAGCAAGGTAAAAGAAGAATTAGAAGTAAGTAATAATGAAATTCAACATCTATCCCTTCAATAGGCAGTCTTCATTGATCAACGTACTAATGTAAATGAAGAAACCATCAATCTAAGATCAAAGAATGAGAGATTGCAAAATGATCTAAACACTAAAAATAAAACCAATGAGTGGATGATGAAATATCAAGTAGACATGAATCAATTGAATGAGCAAAGACAATAAGACAGAAAGGAAAAGTAGGAATCAAATAAACAGAAGAAGGTGAATCATCTATGCAAGGAGCTCAAAAGAATGAAAGACCTACTTGCAATCACTGTGGTAGTTTAGGTCATACATCAAACAAATATTGGAGCAATGGTAAAGCTAAATTCAATGGAAAATTCTACAATTACAATAACCATGGTCATAGAGCTAATGAGTGTAAAGAGATATTTAAATTTGAAGGCAAATGTCACAAATGCAAGAAGCATGGGCACAAGTCTTCTGAATGAAAAACTAAGATATTGAATCCAACATAATAGATTGTAAAAGCTATATTCGTTTGGGATTACAAAACTTGGTGCAGATGTCACTACTATGGAGAATTTGGACATATTGGAATAAATTGTGTAAAACATCACATAAGGACAAGAGACACCACTAGAAGATGTTTCATTTGTACAAAACTTGGATACCTTGCCAAGAACTATATGAACATTGGAAGAATTGAAGATGAAAAGAAAGCCAAGGCTGATAACATTAGAAAATAAATGAAATAGTAGTGTATTTTGAAATCTTCTGAGAATGCAAGTCTAAGCAATGAAGCAAATGTCACTCAAGAATTGGGTTACTCAAGTGTTTCTATTTGATGTCTCACGAGTAGAACTAGAACTAAGATTCTAAAGTAGACATTCAAGATGCAAAGGGATCACTAAATGTCTAAAGAAATTCTAGACCTTATGGAGCTAGGTCGGGTTGCAAGTCCATGCCAAGAAAAGTCAAAAGTAACTAAGTCATTGAGTGGACACAGATTCTTGGATGATTTTTTCAAGCAATTAATTCAAACCAAGTGGAAGATAGTTTGTCATCAAGCAAGAAAACATACCAAGCATTTATGGTGATAGGAAAGTGAAAATTGTTAAAAAGGGTGAAATTGAATTGATTTGTCACCATAAATTTTCAAGATCTTATATGAAGAGAAATTTTAGTGCACCCAAGTGATCTATGTGAATTTTTGTTGAGGCTTTTTGTGTTTTCAGAAAGCTTACCAAGCACTGCCATCCTCTATTAGAAAAATCAAGAAAGGATTTGAGATGTTAGTCCAAGGAGTTGAATGGAAAGCACCAGACTTCAAGTTGAGTCTAGTGATTACAAAAGCACTTGATCCTACCAAAGCTCAATCACAAATTCCATCCAAGGAACTTCTTGTTAATGATATTTTCTCACATTTTAATTTTTTGATTCAAGACATAGGAACCCTAGAAATGGATAAAACTTTGAAAAAGTTGTGTGTAAATTGTGTGATAAAACCTAAGCATCAACACTTGGAAACCAAGAGTTTAACCCACATTCCTCAAATACCCTAAGAATTTTAGACAAAATGGATAAGGTTTATCTGTAACCATGTATGCAATAGGTAGCTATGGTTGGAAACCTATCTTGATAACAAATAAAATGATTCATTAAATCACATGACTCCCAATGTTGGCCAAGGAAAAGACTGTGAAAACACTAAGTTGGGTGGAATTGGAAAAGAAAACTCTTGTTGAGTGGGATGGAAGAGGTATCAAGATTAGCTATGTAGCTAACATGGAGATAAAGTTTGGAATTCATGTAATTGCACACAAAATATACAGCTCCAATCGACTCAATAGTGTATCATATGAAGTAGTGGATCTTTCTTTCAAGGTGTTGATGAAAAACATGTCCTTTGAGATTGCGAAGTTGATGTTGGACCAATTCAACAAGAACATGGAAAGCATTAGGACATCAAAGAATAACTTGTGTAAGTTTGGTTCACTATTAACCTATTTATTATTCTTTGTGCAAAATTTTTTGCCCTCAAAAGGTATAGTTGTATGGAGAAAAGATGTGCCTATTCTTTATCAAATCAACGAGTATATAGCATAAATGGGTGAAAATTACATTAGTATCATGGACAATTATTTTGATTCCTTCAACGAAAAGATGAAAAACAGATTTTGAATTCCAAAGAAACTTGTAGAAGACTAGAAGGATGATATTTTCTTTATGGTAGATTGTGACAAAGTGTATATACAAGTAATCAGACCTAGAGTGGTAGCCACTTATTTAAATACATATGACAAAGCCAATGCTAGAATATAAATAGAGATAAAAGTTCCTTAGGCTATCAGCAAAGAAAAGAAAAGAATAACAAAACTGAGACAAACTAGTTCTACTCTCCTATTAACAAAAGGTAAGGGAGATGATATGATAGAAGATGATGCAGAAGATGAAAAAAATCAAAAGAAGAAGAGCTAGTCAAGAAGAAAGGTAAGGTTATCATAACCAAACCTACCAAGTCATCTACTATAGTGTTTACAAGAAGAACATCTATAAATAAACTAAAATTGGGTGAGGAAGTAGAGGATGTAATTTTCAAATGGTCTCCACCCCCATTTCAAGAGAAACTGAAAGAGATTGATCCTAAAGCTCACATGGAAAACTTTAAATCATTGAGATATTAAACCAAAAATATAAAGGAAAGGAAGCAAGTTGATGAAATAGTTAAATGTCTAAACTAGGTAAATGGAAGTATTCACCAGACCAACTTGTATAGTACATTCCCAATGAACTAATGGAGAAAATCAAGTGAAGATGGGAACATGCCAAGCAAGTTGCTAAAGACATATATGAGCAGACTCTGAGGAAACTCATGCTATGTCTTAATGACAAAGAGGAAAAGGAGTCCATCAAGTAGAATGAAGTAAAACTCACTCTAAAATTTAACACCTTCTTGATATTGGTCAATGAAATTGAACATGTGGTGAGGAATGCAACTATTACATGGAAAAATATCTACAATCTTCATAAGTAGACTTTT
This sequence comes from Cupressus sempervirens, assembly GCA_028749045.1. Classification (NCBI taxonomy): domain Eukaryota; kingdom Viridiplantae; phylum Streptophyta; class Pinopsida; order Cupressales; family Cupressaceae; genus Cupressus; species Cupressus sempervirens. The sequence goes on along the minus strand of CM053790.1, from coordinate 69,256,567 downwards.
TTTTGTTAATGTCAGTTATAAAGAAGATGATGGTGAAAATGACAAGGAAGAGGGAAATGATGATGAAGAAGAAAAAATTTATAATAATATAGATGACAATGAACAAGACCAGGAAGCCACGGAGGAGAATATCCCTAAGATTTAGAGCATTAAGAAAATAGATCCTAAAAAGATTGCAACAATGGTAATAGGCTCACTTCCTCACTCTTTGAGAAAAGCTTTAAAGCCATTAAGCATAGACAAAGCTACTATTGAGTTGGTTGTGAAAAAAACTACAAATTCAAACACTCAACCAATCTTTGCACTTGTTTAGCCAAGTACTTCATTGATTGAAGTGATCAACACTTCATCCACTGAGTAGTTAGTGCTTCCTCCTTCAACAATTTTCGCTACTCAACAACAAGATACTTCTTCAATCAATATTTTATCTACTTTTTTTCTAGTCCTTCCACTTCCACTATTGTTACTATTCTAAGTATGCAAATAGTCAGTACAAATATAGTTGAGAGCAAGCCTCAACTGAGTACTAAGATTTCTAGCAACAAAAATGATAAGGAAGAAGACATTGATCTTGATGAGGATATAGTTATCCTAAATTGGAATATCTTTACTCTGAATCTTGATCAAATGCATATAGTAGGTGAGCTTTTGTAGAAGAAAGCTAAGAAATAGATGTGTAGAGAAGAAATAAGTAGAGAAATTGAAGTGATTGAAGATGCAAAGAACATTCTTGTAGATGCACTTAGCACTGAGGTTGATACTTCTCAACATATTTTGGCTTGATTAGAAAAAGTGGTTTACAAATTCAATGAATATTTGAATGGGCAAAAGAAATTGTTACAAAGACCAGAGAAGAAATTTGGAAACAAAGTATTGGAGCTAGTAGCATAGAAGATTGCAATATATCAAGTAGACTTGTCTACTATTCTAGGCTCATTTGAAACCTCTGCTAACAATGTCACTTCTTTATTTGATAAATTATGTGATACATCTATCTTCACACAAGAAATAAAACATAAAATCTCCAAGATAGATGAAGACCTGAAGGCAAGTGTACTCTAGTTGTCACTTGACTTGAGCTACAAATTTTCTCACTATACAAATATTAGATTTCTAATTGATATGCAAGCAAAATTACTAAGGGAAGAAGCTAAGATAAGGGATATTCTTGTAGACATATAAGTCATAATTCTTCCAAACATGGATTCATTATAGAAACATATTACATATGCCAAAACTCTCATCCATGACAACAACTTCTCCAAAGCTGATCACCTGATGAAATTATCAACAAAAGTTCAAATTGCATTACATGCAAGAAAATAAGGACAAGAGAATGCCACTATTTTTAAAGAAAGATTCTAACTTCTTGTCACATTTTGGAATAACTGTATAACACACACCTTTGGCATTTATGTCAAAAAAGATGAGAAAATGTAATATAAGATGTGATATGTAAAGGGGGAGAATATATAAAAAGGGGAGAATATGTGATGATACAATAAAAGGGGAGAAGACGAGAAGATGTATATAATATGTATAGTATATTGAATATATGTATGGGGGAGCATCATGATATTATACATATACATATATAGATATTCAACAATTTTGAAAAATCTCAAAAATAGAGTATCTTACCAAATTGAAGACATAGGATGGAGACTAAAGATTATTTTTTCAGAATACAATTTTGATTGATAAGAATTTTCATGACTAATGTCAAGGGGGGAGATTGTTGACATTTCAGTCAAGCTTTTTTATTAGTGACACACACACTTATTCAGCTGATTAATAGCTACTGAGCTTATAGCATAGTTAATAGTGTTAACCAAGTAAGTCAACCTCTACTGAGTTCTATAGTTGCTACTGAGTTCTAGGAACAATATTTAGTTCACACTGAGCAACATCTACTAGGTTGGTCATTATCAATGTACACCGAGCTTCATAGTGTTTAGCAAGTTTCTCAATGCAAACTAAGCTCTCTAATGCTTAGCAAGTTCACAGCTTCAAAAATGTGAATCTACTGAGGACCAAGCTATGCAATATCAACCAAGTGATTCAATCTCTACTAAGCTCACAATGATAGTGTTGACCAAGCTATGTAGTGTGAATCAAGTGATTCAATTTATATGTTGAGTTTCATAGTATTCACTAAGTCACTAGTGTAGACTAAGTTTAGACTACTTGGAATTGATTAGTATGAGCTAAGATTCTATGTCTACCATGTGCATGATGATGTCAAGCATTGACAATGGTTGTTGGGTATCAGATCCTCACTGAGTTTGTCTTCAGAACCTAAGTACCTATAGTTGGGCTGACTTTATGTATTTTTGTGAAACTTCTATTATAGCTGAATTTGATGAATTTTAAATTGGATTGGTATATATGTAATGCATTGTATCACATCCAAGAATATATATGATATGGATATGAAGGATATTAATATGAGTAGAAGTATGAAGTAAAAAGGGCTACAATAGTATAAGGAGCAAAAAATATTTATCTATCATAGCAAGGTGATTATTACACTCAAAGGAATATCATTCAACAAATCAAGGTTTTAGATTAGAGATCAGCAACTAATTCATCCAGCAGGTGGAACAACTAAATCCTTTCACAAGGTAGAGTTAATAGTCTTTTGTAAATCTCTTTATTGAGTGCATACTTCACTGCATGTTTGTAAATCCTTTTGCAAGGTGGACCTAGTGGTCCTTATTGCTCCTAATAGGGTAGATCATTAGAACTGATCATTCTAAGCCTTAATAGGCTGAATTTATACTACATTACTAAAGCTTATGGGTATTGTGACCAGCCCAATTTTACTTTCAATTTAGAAGATTTCTACGTCACCATATTATGTGTCCAAGTGTTATGAATATTTCAATGTTTTATCTTTTCATGTATGCAATTAGATCATAATACATATGAGGGATTAATTGGTGAATTAAGATTACAATTTTCTTGGTTCTTGATTTGCCTCTCCCCTCTCAGCTATCCTATCTTATATTAGCAACATATAGTTGTAACTATTATCAAGAGCATGGACATGTTCCTAAGAATTTCATAAGAACACATTTCAAAAGTGATTGCAGTAGATGGTTGAGAAATACTAAATATTTTAGTTGTTTAAAGATTGCTCATGTTATGAGGAATTGTCCAACATGGTCACCAACACCAAGAAGTAAATCCAACAAGGGCAAAGAGAAGATTAATGGTGAAAAAATAAATGTTCAAATGAAGAAGGCATGGAAGAAGAGAGAAAATTGCAACACAAAAAGTCAAGATGAGGTCACTTTATCTAATGGATCAGGTGATCACATCACCCCCAACTAGGAAATCAAAAGGTATGTGTGTGAATGATGTTTCAAAATTATATTATGCATTACTTCCAAGAATCCAAGATTTGAAAAGATTACATAAGTATGAATTAAGATGCAATGGAGTTATTAGAACTTAGAGAAAATTTTTAGTTTTAGTATTTCCTATGTTGTTGTCAAGCATGAAATTTTAGTTGTTACCAAGCGATGGAGTTATGTTAGTATTGGCCAAGCTTTGTATTTAACTCGAGCATAGTGGAAATCATGTGTAAGCTAAGTGAGTTGGAAACCTTATGTTAGATGAGCTTATATTTGTGTAAGCATTAAGCATTTATTGCCAAATTCTAAGGGTCATATAGTCATTTCTTGACTCATTTGCATTCACTAGTGATCAAAGAGAGGATGAAGAACATGAAGGTGAATCGAAATAGGGTATTCTTGCATTTTTAGACTAAATTTGACTACAATTAAACATAATTCATTATATTAAAAGGTATTTAATTAGTGTCAAGTTACGTTGTTTGAATTTTTGGAAATTTGAAGTAGTCAAGATGGAAGCTGTCTCTTCTATGAATGGTAGGAAGGAAGGAAAGGAAGTTTTTAATTTTCAATTGATTAGTAAAGATGTAAAACAACCACCTTTTTGAGAAGTTCCTAAAATAGCATACAAAGGAGGTCCATCTGGTGCATTGTCAATGATACCACCAAAAGTTCTCATGATTCAAGATGTTAGTTCTTGTTATACTTGCAAAGTTGGATATATAGAAGACATAGAGATAACATAATTATATAGTAAACCTTTTGAGAATGCATTCTTGATGGAAGAGAAGAAAAATATAGAGAAGAAAGGGTTGACTTGTGCCCTAGATTTCCCCAATGTATTCAAAATTGAGTGGATAAAAATTGTCCTAAGTTGAATACATGATGACTTCATATAGTTAGAAAATGGACCAATTATGATTACTAAAAGGATCATCAACCTAGTAATAGGGTACCTTACCCTAGATAGACCTAAGAACATGTGTAGTGATGCAAAAAAGGTAATTTAGAAAAATACAAGTGTCATATGGAATAAGAGAGGGATGTATTTTGATTGTATTTTAGACCACCTAGTTGCCTTTGTAGTGAGAGTGATTTCTCAAAAGTTTCTTTTAGTCTAGCTGACTAAATAGTGTATCATGTATGGCAGTGGATTTGGGTTGCAATATAGTGAAAATAAATCACACCTATGACCTTTTTGAGTTAAAACTTAAGAAATTATCTAAAAACCTGGAGACAATAAAGAAAACAAAGAGTGCATCTTGCAAGTTTTGTTATCTACTTGTCTACATATTATTCAATGTGCAAAACACTCTTTGTATATTTTATAAAGTGGTTTCAAAGTCAAACATGCCAATTACACATTAGATTGTAGAGCTCATAGAGAAACTTTGAGACAAATCTGAGTTAGTAATGACTAACTATTTTGAGAATTTTAAGAAATCCATGAAACAAAGATTGAGGATACCTATGTCACTAGTGGAAGAATAATACAATGATGTTTTCTTCCTAGTGGATGTAGATTAGACATATGTGCAAGTAGCCATACCTAGGATTATATGCTTGAAGCCCTTTCCATATGAGATCAATGTAGATGAGTCATTTGTAGCTATTAAATCTACTAGATAAATTTATTGATAAAAGTGTCACCTCATTTGGGAATTATGAGGAAGCCAAGTCTAGGACCACTATGAACTTGCAAACAACTTTAGTGATAAGAAAAAAGAATAAGCTTGTGAAGAAAATAAAGGAGAGATTTGGAAAAGGGGGAGAAGAAGATGAAGATGAAGATGATGAAGAGTAAGAACAACTCCAAGCCCCATTCATGCTAAATCTAGGCCAAGGAGAAGATTGAGAAGAAGAAGTAGAAGGTGGCAAGGAAGAAGAAGCCAAGGAAGAACCTGATCCAACTAAGAAGAAGAGGAATACAAAGGGAGTAGAGGTGGAGAAAACTAAGAAGCTTGTGAAAGCTTCACAACATAAGCCATTGGTACCTACCACTAAGTCTAGCACAAGGGAAGCCACCAAGAAAATGAAAAGATTGCATAAGAGAATAAGGAGGAGGTATACTCTAGCAGAGTATGTGCAGGATTATGGTCAACCAAACTATGCTCTTAAGTGGAAATACAAAGATAGCAAATCAAGGTTATGTCAAATTGACATGCAATTTTCTACTTGGTATAAAATTTATGTCAAAAAGTTGAGAGATAATGATCTCTAGGAAATTGAATTTAGTTTCTAAACTATTAGGCCATATCTAAAAATTAATTGGTCAAAATTTTGAATTTTAATGCAATAGTACAAAAATGTTAGGACAAAAATAAGAAGTAGGTGTATGTATGACCACCTTAATCAAAATCAACTGATAATATTTTTAAATAATGTTATAGGTAGGAGAAGTAGACTAATTCCTAGATGTGACATATAATTTTGAGTATTTAATTCTAAATAAATAAATAATTACTAATTTTATACTTTAGTATTTTTGGAACAAAAACTCTCATGTTTGACCACCTTAACAAATTCAAAACTTTGCAAAAAAAAAAAAAAAAAATCTTTTTTTTTCTTATAGTAGAAGAAGCATAGAATGTGAGTGAGCTTTTGCATTTCAAAAATATTGTATCATTTGAAAGTTATAGTTGTTTATCAAGCAGTGTGTCAATCAACACTCTATACGTACCTCCATTAGAAAATAAGTAATAATTACTTACTAAAATCACAAATTTGAAAACCTTACATTTATGGAAATCTAGGAACTTTCATAAGAAACCCTTTTCATTTTATCAAATTTTGGTGAAGAAAAAGTTGTTAGCTGCATGTTTGAAATAAAAAAACACACAAGAACACATGAAAAACACATTTTTTGGATTTTTTAAAGTTGACTATTTAGGTTTAGTGTCAAAAGATTTTGTAGAGCTTATAAAGGTATTCATTTTTTGCATTTAGTATCAAGATGGGTTGGGAAAAAATTGGAATAGATTTTCAAATTCTTTGAGGCATTTTAGAACTACATATTTTTTAGATCACCACTTTTTGGCACACCATGATCTTGCACATACCTAATAGCCAAGTCAGATGAGGGAAAAATAGAGTTAGATGACCTCAACTAGTTAAAGGTGGTAATCCACAATCCCTTCTCTAACATAGAAAATTTGTGTGGCAATGTAAAGCAAATTTATCTAGTTTTGCACACATTGATTTTCATAAGTTAGGAGAAGTTGATCAAAATAAACATGAGGAAGCCATTTATGAGATGATGGCTACATTCAAATCAAGTCCAAATGAGATTTTCAGCTCACTACCCAAGAGTCTATATGACCAGGTTGAGCAAAAATGGAAATTCAGTTTACAATCTGAAAGACAAACCAAGGAAACTTCTCTAGCACAAGTAATCACTAGATTGGATAGAAAAATGATTAACGAGGCTATGGAATTTCACTAAGGAAAATTTACTCCAAAATATAGGGCATTCCATATTTTGAAGAAGAATATAGAAGATATGATAACCAAGGGTACATTAATTTGGAAACCTATCTATGGGTTATCCACTAAAGCAATTATAGAGAAATGTGAACAAGTGGTAATAGAGATTATGAAAGGGGTACCCATCAAGGATGGTAATGTGGGTGGGACTAAAGAAATAGTAGTAGAAGAGGCCACAACTAATGAGGAGAAGAAAGATTATTAGAATGTACAAGTGTCAAGTGCCAATCCACCAAATGTAAACCAAGTGAGTCAATAGGACTCATTGCAACTAAAAGATGTTCTTGATAATTGATCTCAGAACATCAATCCTTTGAGTGATGAAGACTTGAAGAAGATACTGAAGGACTCTACCACAATAGATAAACTATGCAACAATACTTTCTTGGTAAGAGTAGATGAGATTGAGAAGGTATAAGTAGCATCTATAGGAGAGAAATCAAAAGACACATCCACTGTGCCCCCTCAATCTATCGAGGAAAAAGATAAAGAAGATCAAAGTGAAAGTAATAAATAGGAAAGTGTTACAACTAAAAAAAAAAATTTTAATGCCTATAATGTTATTTTGGTTGAAAGAGGTCAATGAACCAAGATTTCAACACATTGGTGCCAGAACTTACAAGAAGCAAGCTAGATTGAGTATTGAAAAAGATGGAACTAAGGTTCACATAATTCTAGAAGCTAGCCCTACACCTATTTCACAAATTCAAGATGAAACACAACATAAAGAAGTGAAATAAGAAGAAAAGATTGAATAGTTAAACATGACTATTGCACCAAAAGAACAAATAGCCATATAGATTCTGATTATCATACCAGTTTCTATTACTCCTACTACTTGAGCTCTTTAGAGGTCAAGTGTAGATACTACACCATTGCAAGTATTAAGGCCAAGTGTAGAAACATGAAGGAGTCAAGATGATATATCATATGGAGATGTGAGTCTAGATGAGGTGATTGAACTACCAAAGTTTTATCTTAAAACAATCACCATAGAGAAGACAGGCATTCTATAGGAAACTCTATAAAGAATAAAACAACAAGAGTTTCTAAGAAGGGAGCATAAGAAGAAGCAAGTGCTTCCTGACATAATAGACATATTTCTTGTTGCTTTTAGCCTTCTAGAGCAGAATGTTCAGATAAACCTATTATTGGGTAGCTTGTAAACATTGTTGATAAGGTTAGAGATGAAGACTAGGACTCAAATGTAAAATTATTAGAATGGTCTGAGATAAAAATTCATTCTAAAGTACTTGAATAGATATCTAGTGCTATTGCACTAAGACAGGTTGATCTAGCAACCAAAATGTAGAGTGCAAAGAATGTATTGGAGAATATATTATCTCTTTACATCAAGCTATGTGATGTGAACTTGTTCACACAAGAAGTATAAAGGGCTATTGACCAGCTACAAGGAGATCTACAACTAATAGGTACAACTTTGCAACTATCTCATGGCCAAATAAATTCCCATTTCTAGAGGCTATTGTTAACTCGAGGTAAGCTAGCTAAGTTCCAAACCCATGATGCAAATATAAGAGCTACCTTGATTAGTATACAATCCATGTTGACCCCTCACATTGAAGTTTTGCATAAGGAACTAGCCTATCTTGAGAATTTGATGAAGAAAGAATCTCATCTTTCTACTCATGATGGTTTAGTTGGCCTTGCCACCCAGTTAGATATTTAGTACCAATAACTAGGGGTAGAATGCAATAACTGGGACATAGCATTGAAAATAACTAGAGGTAGCATTGCAATATCTAGAGGTAGAATGCAATAACTGGGACATAAGCCACTCATAAGTTGTTAGATAGTACATGCCAAGCAATATACTTTTCTAGTGTTGACCACCAGTATGTACCAACTCACTCAAGTGTTGAGAAAGTCTATACATGCCAAGTGATTCAAGTGCCAAGTATACAAAGGATTCCAAGAAATTCAAAAGTTGAGTTACAAAATTGGAGATATAGTGAGTTTCAAGCATTCGAGTCTTTAGGAGACGAGTAAACAATTTTTGGCATATCTGTTTGTAATGAAAAAAACTTCCATGTAAACCATTTTTGGGCTGACCTAACAATTTTTTTTTTATGATTCTAGAAGATAAGGATGGATGTATATTGTGAATCCCTATGCATGACATGAAACCAATAATAGAAAGGGGTGTTTTAAGTGGCAATATGGATCAACCAAAACCATTGATTCTAACTAAACCCTAGCCCACCTATGTTTACTTAAGGAGAAAAACCCTAAAGGAGTTTTTGTGCATGTGGAGAAGTGAAGGAGATAAATTATAAGTGCAAAGAGGACATTCATGGTGACTAAGGAGGTTGAGACAAAGGATTGAATTACATGATCAGTTATAGAGAACATAATAGAGTAGAGAGAGAGCATAGGAGATATATATGATTAGGAGGATCATGTATTCATATGGAAAGACAAGATCTTACATATAGCAGTAAGGTGATAATCGAAAGATCATGGTGTTGAATAATTTTAATAGGTGATGCAAAGAAAATCTCCTACCAAAGTAACCCTAACAAGTTTCAAGTTCTAATAGACTTTTGTAAAATCCCTTAACTAAGTGCTTACTTTATTCTAAGTCAAAATTCTCTAACAAGAGGAGATGTAATAGTCTTTGTAGCCTTTTATAGGGATGATCCCTCATAGGATAGATCATAGGTTATGCTCAAATGATTGTAATCATAATTGGTTACACTTTACAACTGTAGTACATAAATATTTGTGGGTCTCATCCCCATCCTAATTTTAGCTTCTCTTTGGAGGGATTCTAGGTGACCAATATCTTGTGTCAAATGCTATTTTCTTTATGTTATGTATGAAATGCATGGATAGTTATTTTTGTTTACATATTAGATTATGAGATGGATGTATGGTGAATATATTTTGGTTAAAGTTTTTAAGTTCATATTAACCCCCACCCTCCTCTTAGAATTCACTTTTCTGTTAATTAATTCCAACACACCATCTGAAACCATGTTCAAATTATAAACATGAGCCATATTTCTATAAACAATAATACATAAAAAGACATTGTTTGAGTCGACAAAGGAAACTTTGTATGCTAGATTATTGAAGGTTAATTTCTCCTAATTACCCTAACTACAACATTCTCTTATTTGTGACAAGATGAAGAATTAAGTATAATCATCGATCAAAGGGAGTCTATTATGATTGAATTACAAAATCAATCCTGAAATAAATGTATATTGGTGAGGGGACATTACACAATGGCATGCATATTCTTTGATAATTATATAAAAAAATATAAGTAGGCTTTTCAAATCACTTGACAAAGTAATATTTACAATCACATTTTAAAAATGTAAGGAAATGTTATTGATTTGAAAATAATTTAAATGCACCTTGAAAGCTTGCACTAGTTAAGTGGAGTAGATAACAAGAGTGCATCTAGTATAGTCCAAGTGTATGCATTACTTGCATCATTAGGTAGAAGTACTAGTTTAAATTTGGAAGTTTAAGTTTCATTTTGTAAGTTGGATGTTCGTGCACATTGTGAAGCCATATTAATCAAATTTAAGTAAAAATATACCAATAATTCTTACATGTTTCCTTCTCGATGTTCTTGATCTGTCTCATCAATCATTGAAGGCAGTCTCAATTTAATCTAATGGTAAGTGCAATAATTATCATCATAAAAGTAAAGAGAACCATAATAGTATTAAGAAAAACATATATCATATTTCTAAATGTCGTAATTTTCATATACAAATGATTTAATCTCAATGTCAAACTGTAAAATTGATCTCTGTAAGAGTAACTTTGTAGATTTGACGCATTTAAGAAGAGAATAATTACACAAAATGATACCAAATTATGCGAGACAAGTTGAGTATTGGCCCTTCCATTTTTCTATTTGATAGTTTCCTAACAATGACACATTCAAACTAAACTTATGAGAAAATACCTAGAATGAATAAAATTAATTGATTAATGAAGGTTTGTTAGTTTGAGCTCCACTTGGTTTTGAGAATACTTTAATATTCTCTACTTAACTAGGGTAGCCACGTGAAGGTGGAATCTCATATGGCCTCACTACCCTCCCACTAACATTAGTCTTAATTTCCCGTTAACATTTAATTACATACTTTATTCATTCATTCATCCATTTGTGAACTATAACATTCAATCAATATAATCACATAACATTCATTAATATGATATAAAATTCATTAATAGATAACAATAATCAAGATTTCATTAAGACATAATAATATTCATTAACATGGCATAAAATTCAATCTTAATATGTAACATTCATAGATAATTATTTAAAACAATGGTCTTTCATTATCCAACAAAGTTTATCAAAGAGCATTTAAAAAAAAAAATTAACAAGTAAATGAGTTAAATTTGCCTTCTTTTTTTTACTATTAAAAATATTTCATTAACTAGGAGAACATAACATACATTTTTTTATTTATTGACAATGTACCATGTACAATAACATTTTGATCAACCACCACCTCAACATGCTAAACACTTTGAACATGCTCTACTTATCCACCATGATGTTCATCATGCTCTATATTTATTCAAAAAAAGGTTATGAGGCCAATTGGAATTGAAGATATTAAATTCTATTAATAATAACATAATTTGTTTCTATTAGAAAATTAATACCTCCACCACTATGATACACATCATGGCCTTCATCTTGCACAAGTTATGTGATAGGATTTGAAGGCTATAGTGAAATCTCATGCACATTATTATCGTTGTTCGATATATAATACATAAATAGTCAATTCATGTTCAAAATTAAAACCAAACATGAAATATCTCAACTATTCAATTAGATATACTTGCCATTTGATCAATTTACATGTGTCTCATCTATTGCACTAGATTCCTTATTATTGCTTTCAGATTCTTGGCATCGAAAGGCATCCACAACTTTATAGCCTTGCTTCAAGGAATGTTTATGTATTCATCCATGGACTCTACATTGAATTGTGAATCCTTTATTTTTTCTTAATATCACTAGTTTTTCATGTATAATTTGATTAAAAAAAAATGTTTTCACCCTTATAAAAAATAAATTGATATGAAATTCCATTCCTACTACTTACAAGTCAAGAGTGAAGTTTCATATAGCTACTATAGCCAAGCTTGTGTTAGCCAACCTTTCTTACTCTTACTTCTATACATGTCGATGTTTCTCATAGTCTAGGAAACATTTGAAACATGTTAGATTATATAAAGAAAAAGATCACTAAATGCTGCATGATTACATTCTACTTAATACTATCATGACATACCTTCTTTTCCCATCTTCTTATTGAATTCCTCTACCCTTTAGAAATTTCTCTTTTTCATCTCTCATTGTTTCATTCCACTCTATTCATGGAATTATAAGAGGATGCTTGTACTCAGGGTTATCCTTTAGGGCCCTTCTCTATTGGCCCCCCACAATCTTTATAGGATTGGATTCTTTTTGAATAATTAGGGAATTGTCAAAAATGTTATTTCCAAAGAGCTCCTCTAAAGATTTAATGAGCTAATTTTTAAAGTCTAGATCCTACTCATTCTACCTTTTTTGAAAAAAAAAAGTGTTAGACACATAAATTTAATATAATACAATAAATGGAAGAAAATAAAAATATTGTACAAATGATATGAAGCTATGTATGTTTTACATATGGTGGAACCAAATAACTTCAATGTCATTTCAAAAAGAGTATCATAAAAAAACATCATTTCCTACAAAAACATCATGGAATTATTAGTCCAAAATGACTTCTGCATAAGTAAACTACAATTAAACTATAAATAATAAAAATATTAAAGCACCTAGAAGCTTTGGTAGTTTTAATAGAAACATAAATTTCTTATTCAACAGTAATGACCCTACAAATGAACCAGTACTAGTAACATTGGTTGATCTAGGAAATGGTTGAACTTAACTTCTATTGGTCTCTATTCTCGTAATAGGTGTAGGTTTTACCCAGGAAAATAAATTCAATGCATTATTAGAACATAAAAAAATATAGAAAAACAAGGTTTTACTAGTTGTAGTTGGTATAGACTAAGATGTATGCAAGCTCTTTGCTTCCGATAATGCATTTAACAATAAGAGAGTGGCAATTGAAGGAGGCATCTACACTTCATCATGAACTAAATAATATATTGTTAGAAAAGATATTTGCAATGGATAAAGATAAAATGGGGTACTAGAAGAATACCAAACATAAGTTACAATCAATAATGCATGGAAAGGTTAAATTAATGGTTAAAGGTAGGATTATTTACATGAAGGTTGTGCACTACAACCCTCACCAAGTTGACCATATTTTATAGGTGGGTAAAAGTACAAAGTTGTGTCACCTTTGAGGCTAACTTAATAGAATGATTGAATTTGAGTATTTCTATATAAAAGTCAATTTTGTTCAAATATATGGTCTAGATAAATTCATTCTAGCTAAGTTATATATGTTATCACACTTTTCCAATCATAAATGTCTATTAATTGGATGTTTTATACTAGTTTGCATCTGATTAGTAAAGAAATATAACCATTTCAGAAAACTAACATTTCAATAACTCTGACTACTTTTTATGATATACTTTTACTGAGTTATAAACACCATTTTATAGAGCTCAAAGTCAAGATTATTCTCATATAGATTTTATAGTATTTTAATTAGATATAGTGTATTATAATTAAAATTTTCTAGAAGCACGTATTTTAACACTTGAAAATATGTAAATTTTAAGAAACAAAAAAATATTAAATCATATTAAAAAAAATTAAAGCTTATATGACGTTCTAGAGGAGAGAATCCTCTTCTAGAATGTATAATTTTTATTCTAGTCAGAATAGATTTGTTTTTAAAAAAGTGGTGGTAGATGAAAACTATCGATTTTAGGTGAGTTGAAAATTGAATGATTATAAAAGTGAAAATATAATTCTAAAGCCAAAATTTTTTTTTGAATGTTCTAGATATATATGCTATCTATAACATACTTTGAGATCAAAGGGAAATAAGTTTATTTTTGTATAGTTTTGTTGTGGGAACTAGACCCCTAATTTTCAACATTTTTCAACAACTAAAACATTATCTATAAAAATTATTAAAATATATCAATTCTTATTCAAAATAAATTTAAAAATTATAATCCTAAACTTGATCAATTTCTACACATTTCATTATCTTATTTTATTTTAAAATTCTAAATAATAATACCAGTTTTATATCGTTGAAGGTGAACAATTATAGTTTTGTTAGCCTTTTCCTTTACAAATGGGTGACATAGGTTTGTGATTTGACCCAGGTGTCAAAAAAATCATGCACATCATATTTTAGATCATGATCCATAAGACAATATAAACTATAAAAATTTAATCATCTTTTATTATTTCTTAAGATTAATTACTACTTACCTTCATAAAATTGAGTCTATGTATCAATTCATCTTTGAGTGCCTCTGTCTCCTCATTTTTGTTTTGTTCTAGGACAAGGCTAAGAATTTCTTTACTATATTTATTTATAATCTGTGTAGCCATGAAGATGTGGTTAGTGCTACATACAATGTCATCTAGAAATGTCACCTCAATTTTAGATCACATTTGATCCGCTATCATTTTTTTTTCCCCTGTCAATAAGTATCAAGTTGTGACATTAATATAATTAATTTAATTCTATCAAAATAACTCCAAATCTATAAAGAAAGGAACATAATAATATCACATTTTTGTTTCTACATAATTTTTATAATTACATTAACTGAGGTTTACCTTTGCTAACAAAGGTGTGTGAGGAACATCCCTTCTTGTGCCTTGTGGGGGATTCATGTTGCCCAATGACAAAGATTAGTGATTCTTAGCAATCAGTAGCAAAATGAAAGTACTAGACTTAGCAAAAAATATTATTAATAAAATTGTATATTGTATATTGGAGTCAATATTAATAGGAGGAAATTGATTTAAATGTTATACTCATCAATCCCATGATAGTGATTTTTTTGTATCTACACGATTCAGCTTGTAATATATCAAAATCTCTAATCCTGCAGTTATTGATTTTAACACACATACAAAAACATAATTTCCCTTGCATGTGTCAAATATATAATTTGACCACTTATTAGTTGACATAGGTCAAGAACTATTTATAAAACATGCAATATTCCATGTTTCTTTTGGACTTCCATCAACATGCATAGTGAGCCTTTTACTTTGATCATTTTCTTTGCATTGTATATAATTTGCTAAAAATGCATACCTACACATATCTTTTTATACTGCTCAATTTGGATCCAATTATTGTAATTAAAATAAGGTCCTACATACTCCATCAATTCAACAACTTTATTATAACTAACCTTTATGCCATCCATTGTAGGTTATTTTTTAGTTGTGAATATTCGTAGTTTTATGAATTTTAGAATTTTTTTGCTAGTTATTTGGCTAATAATTTAAGATTGAATGCAACCTAAATCACCACATTTTTATTAAATTTAGTTCTAAAATATTTTAAAGCACTCAATAATTTTATTTATTAAAAAAATTAAACTCAAAGATTCGTCACAATATTCGATACATTATTAGATTTGATTCACCTAAATATTATATATTATCAAAGAAATTAAAATTAATTCACAAATAATTATCATAATTATTAGTTACTTTTGTGATATATTACCAATATTTAGTTTTCACTATTGATTTAAACTATAATGTAATTATCCTCATAATTTTTATGAGATAAAACATGTTCAATTTTGATTTGTAATATTCCATGATGATTACTAAACTTCCTATTATTATTGATATTCGTTAATATTTTTGAGTCAAAAATTACGATTCCAGAATAATCACAAATGTAAATAATATTTAAAATAAAAATTTTGAGAGATTTTCCAATAACAATAATTTACTTTTTCAAAATAATGAAAGATTCACCAATAAATTATATCCTTTTCTAGAGGGGGGGTTTTGAAAGTTTACCTTAATCCATTTAAAACAATTTGAAATCATGTAATGAAGATGAAGCTATGTGTTATATCATTTTTCTAGAAAAAAGAAATAGTGTACCCATTCTTTCTGAAGATGTGTGTAGCTTAAGAGAGCCTTCCTATCACCTTGGTCTTATTATCATAAGAATATAATGCCCCAAACAAGGAAAAATCACATTCATTTTTTGAATTTTACTCTAATCTTTTGAGCTGTATTTGATCTCCCTATTTTAGACCTAATAGATGTCTAAATTTTGTCTTCTATTCCTACATTGTCTTCACTCGAGGAAGGCAACTTGATGTAGGAGCATCGAGAGGTATTAAGGCAATCCTGTGTCACCCAAAATAAAAATGTACTTATAAATAGTTTCTATTTCATGTGTTTTCATTTCTAGATACCCATTTGGGTCAAATAAAGGTTCCAACTCTCACAGTTCCACTATCAGTGTTCTAGGTTAGAGTATTTGAGCACTGTAGGATACGTGAAAATGCCTAAAAAATAGGAGTATGTAATTGAGCCATCATTTTGGTGAACTAGGATGTGTAAATTGGCTAGATGATTGTAATTGTAATTTAGAGAATTCCAGAAAAAGAATCACGTCAAAAGTCACCACGGTTTGAAAGTTATTGCAGTTTTTAAATTTTTGGAGACCTCCTAAGAATGCTTCAAAATCAGATTTAGGGCATTAAATGACCTCGTACAAGGCCAAAAAAATGGGAGATGAGAAAAGTTGGTCCATACAGCTATAGAGCGCTTTGAGAGCTTTCCAGAAATGTAAACGATTTGTCAACAAAAGCTACAGTTCAAAAGTTATGCCTCCCGAAAGTTCGGTTACCATTTCGAGATTCTTCTAATTTTGTGCCGATGTCTAATGCTGATTTTAGAACCTTCTATTTGGTTGGTGGATGCCAACTAGCACTTTCTAGAATGTATTCCTAATCCTTAACCCTTTGGGGTCTATATAAGGACATTTCTGGCATTGTAAACGGTAGTTCGTAGTGGAGTTTGAGAGAAGGAACTGGGAGAAGAAATTATCTCTTGATTTCTACTATTGTAAGCCCTTAGGGCATGTTTTGAAGTCTTTTTTCTCTATTTTGCATGCAATAGCATATTTTCATTGTCAATAAAATTTTCCCTTTCCATTGTGTCCATTCTGCACTGGGTTGTGTCTTCATCAAGTGGTATCAGAGTGGGTTTTCTTGAGTGTGTAGACAGAGCGCTGACTGTGAGGCAGTTTGCACAAGGACTATGTGGTTGTGAGTTTGAGTTAAGAAGATGCCCCCATGAAGAGAGCATGGTGGAAGGGCTAGAGCTATTAATCTTGAGGAGGTTAGAGCCCTCCAAAGCCAAGTCCAAGCATCACAAGAGGAGCTCTGTATAGGAGAAAATATTGTTGTAGGTGACAAAAGTCAGGATGACAATGAAGAAGGATTTGGACCAGAAGGGGAAGTTGATGGGGGAGTTTTGAATCAGGAAGAGGAAAGGCTTTTTAGGGCCATTGCTAAGATTGGGTAAAGACCTACAATTGATGTGGGTGTATTTTCAAAAAATCTAAAACCAGATGAGTTGATCAACTAGATCAATGAACTAAAAGAGTACTTTGAATATGAGGATATCAGGGATCCGGATAGGGTTAAGTTTGCAAAGGCCAAACTAAAGGGCCATGCAAAGATCTGGTGGCAAGAGGTTCAACTGGGAAGAAATAGAAGAGGAAAGGATAAGATCACAAGGTGGGATCACATGGTGGACAAATTGAAGAAGAAGTTCATTCCTGTTGACTATGAGCTTGATCTGTTTAAGAAGATGCATGGGTTGAAGCAAGTAGGAAGATCAGTCCAGGAATATACTAAGGAGTTTTACCAACTTCTAATTAGAGTTGGGCATGAATAAGCAAATAAAGAGAAGGTTCCTCATTATATCAATGGGTTGCGATCTAGCATCCAGGAGGAATTAAGTTTGGTAAGAATGATCAACATTGAAGAAGCATCCTAGTTTTCCCTACGAGTTGAAGAGAAACTAAATAAAAGGTTTGAAGGATGAAAAGGAGGGCATGATCAAGGAGGAAGGGGCAATGGTAGGTCATCTGGATGTTGAAATGAGACCCAAAAGAAAAATGAAGATGTGGGTACTAGCAAGAACCGGACGAATGAGGGTTTCAACCGCTCCCATGATCAAGACTTTGGAAATTAGAGAGGAAGAGGTAGAGGATGTGGAAAAGTAAGAGGATACTTCCACGGTACCTATTTCCATTGCAATGAATTAGTTCATCATGCCTTTGAATGCCCTCAACATCAAGGAAGAATGGATAGGAGAACTAAAGGCCAAGCTAGGGTTTCTCATGTGGATGAGGATGCATAGTCATCACATTCAGAGGGTGTAGAAAGAGGAGAGACATTAGTAAATAAAAGGATCTTATTAAGTGGTGAGATTGAACTACGAAAAAGAAAGAGTTTATTCCGTACCAGGTGCAAGTGTGAAGATAAATGTTGCGATGTGATCATTGATCGTGGTAGCATTGATAAATTGGTATCAAAGGAGATGGTCTCTAAGTTGAAGCTCAAGAGGGAGAAACGCCCCCAGCCCTATCGGATCACTTGGGTGAAGGATGATCATAAGGTCTTGGTAAGTGAACAATGTTTAGTGAAGTTCAAAATTGGGACTTACCATGATGCAGTTCTTTGTGATATTATTTTGATTGATGTTTGCCATCTATTATTGGGTAGACTATGGCAGTTTGACAGGCATGCAGTACATGATGGTTATGCAAACACATACTCTCTAATAAAGGATGGAGTTCACCACAAAGTGAAGCCAATGAAGAAGGAAGGAAAAAGGTATGTAGCAGTGCTAGCATTTGTCTTGTTTATGGAAGGAAGTTTTTAGATGGCATGGAACAATAGCGTATGTTTTATGCTTTGATTCCTAGAAAAGATAAGGAAGGTAGTAGTGAAATACCATTTGAGGTTTTAGATTTATTAGATGAGTTTAGAGATGTCATCTCTGATAATTTTCAAGAAGGATTGCCACCGGTAAGGCAAATTAGTCATCAGATAGATTTAATCCCAAGAGCTAGTTTTCCTAACAAGGTTTCTCACGGGATGACTCCTATTGAAACTAAGGAGCTAAACAGACAAGTTCAAGAGCTATTAAGGAAGGCTTTGATTGGGGAGATCCTGAGTCCATATGCAATACCTACAGTACTAGCACCAAATAAGGATGGAGAGTGGAGAATGTGTACAAACTCTAGAGCTATAAATAGGATAACCATCAAGTATCAATTTCCTTTGCCAAGGCTGAATGATATTATGGACTGTTTGAGTGGAGCTCAGTACTTCACAAAGATAGATCTCAATAGTGGGTATCACTAGATATAGATATGAGAAGGAGATGAGTGGAAAACTATCTTCAAGACCAAGGAGGGTCTTTATGAGTGGTTAGTCATGCCCTTTGGATTGACTAATGCCCCAAGCACCTTCATGCGGCTTATGAATGCGGTACTTAAAAAGTTTTTGGGAAAATTTGTTATTGTTTATATGGATGATATTTTAATTTTCAGAAAGACTTTAGAAGAATATTTATTACATATTCATAGATTCCTTGAAAGGTTAAGGGAAGAGAAACTGTTAATTAATCTGAAGAAGTGTATCTTTGCAAAAAGGGTGTTAGTCTACTTGGGAATTGTTATATCACCTAAAGGTGTTAAAATGGATCTAGAGAAGGTTAAGGCATCCCTGAATGGCCTACTCTGAGATCTACTACTGAGGTAAGATCATTTCATGGTCTAGTTAGTTTTTACAGAAAGTTCATTAAAAATTTCAGTGGCATATGTGCACCCCTAATTGACACAATAAGAGGGGATAGTAAAGAGTTGAAATGGACTCTAGTAGCTACGAGAAGTTTTGAATTGCTAAAGAAAAAGGTGATAGAACAACCTATGTTGGCACTTCTAGATTTTAGAAAGGTGTTCTAGGTGGATTGTGATGCTAGTGGCAGTGCTATTGGAGTTGTATTGAGCCAAGAAGGTAAGCGCATATTTTAGTCAAAAATTGAATGATGCAAAGAAGAAGTATTCTATTTATGATCAAGAATTCTACGCAATAGTTCAGGCCTTAAAGAAATGGAGACATTATTTATTGGCAAAGGAATTTGTTTTATATACTGATCACTAGGCATTACAGTACCTAAATAGCCAAGGTAAATTGAACATGAGGCATATGAAGTGGGTAGATTTCTTGTAGAGTTATACATCTATGTTAAAGCATAGAAGTGGAAAATCTAACAGGGTTGTAGACGCATTAAGTAAGAGGCAGTTGTTGCTTACAATTATGCAGGTTGAAGTGGTTAGGTTTGATGAACTCAAAAATCTATACCTCGAGGATCCTGATTTTACTAAAGTGTGAAAAGCTTGTAAAGAGCCTATTTCTATAGAAAAAACCAAGTGGCTAGACTATTTGATTCAGGATGGTATGGTGTTTAAGGGCAGCCAATTATGCATTCCAAGGAGTTCCATGAGGGAAAATCTGATTAAGGAGAAGGACAGTGTAGGGATGGTAGGACATTTTGGTCGAGACAAGAACATTGCCATTCTTAGAGAACATTATTTTTGGCCTCAGATATCATAGGATGTGAAGAATTTTGTATAAAGTTGTCATTCAAAGCAAACAGATTTCCACAATCCATGAATATTGAAATGATTTCTGGGGAAGATTGTGTGAGAGTTTTTTTTTGCTCTCAGTGACTCAGTGGCATCCTGATGATGGATCATACAGTATGATCCGAAACGTTGATGAAAAAACTCTCACACAATCTTCCCCAGAAATCATTTCAATAAAGTTGTCATGTTTGTCAAGTGGCCAAGGGATTCAGTCACAATATTGGACTATATCAGCCATTTCCTATTCCATTAAAGCCATAGGAGGACATAAGTATGGATTTTTTTCTTGGATTGCCAAGGAAAAAAAGGGTAATGACTCAATATTTGTGGTGGTTGATAGGTTCTTGAAAATGGCACAT
This sequence comes from Cupressus sempervirens, assembly GCA_028749045.1. NCBI lineage: Eukaryota > Viridiplantae > Streptophyta > Pinopsida > Cupressales > Cupressaceae > Cupressus > Cupressus sempervirens. Next base: position 69,235,711 of record CM053790.1, on the reverse strand, counting down.
TTCATTCCATACTACAAAACTCATGATGTTGTCCATATTGCAGACTTGTTTTTCAGAGAGGTAGTGAGACTACATGGTCTCCCGAGGAGTATATTTTCTGATAGAGATACTAAATTTGTGGGGTATTTTTGTAGGACATTGTGGAAGAAGTTAAGAATAGACTTGAAATTTAGTTCCACACATCACCCACAGATTGATGGTCAAACAGAAGTGGTAAATAGAAGTCTAGGAAATTTGTTGAGATGTTTAGTTGGGGATAAGCCCAAGGGATGGGATTTGATTCTACCATAGGAAAAAAATTCTTACAATAACTCTATAAATAGGAGTACTAGTAGATCACCATTCCAAATTGTATATGGAAGTAGCCCAAGGACTGCACCAGAATTAAGGAAGATGAAGCAAGGGGAGAGGACAAAGACTGAAGCAGAAGAGTTTGCTAAACATATCAAGTGCCTACATGAGGAGGTCCAAGAAAACCTTACCAAGATTAATCAAGAGTATAAAGCTAGGGCTGATCAAGGGAGAAGACATAAAGAGTTCCAATTAGGGGATCTAGTTATGGTACACTTAAGAAAAGAAAGATTTCCATAAGATACTTACAACAAGCTAAAGATGAAGAAATTTGGCCCCTATAAAATTCTGAAGAAAGATGACTCAGGAAATGCATATGATGTGGAGTTACCAAATGGAATTCACATTTCTCCTACCTTCAACATTGCAAACTTAACAGAGTATCATGATGATGGTGTAGATGAGGAGATGATGTTAGAGCCATGTCTGATTCTTGCTTTTAAGGAGGAGATAGAAGACATTCTAGATCATCGTGTGGGAAGGAGTACTAGAAATAGACAGTATGAAGAGTATTTGGTTAAGTGGAAAGGCCAACTGATCAAGGACTCAACCTGGATATCATCAACTGAGGTTTCCCATTTGGGATTTCCTCTACCATCCATAAAGTCACAGGGTCACTTTTCAATCTACCCTGGATGTCTGATGCAGGAGCATCCAGAGCTATTAGGGAAATCCTGTGTCACCCAAGAAAAAAAAAAAGGTACTTAGACTTAGTTTCTATTTCATGTGTTTTACTTTATAGATACCCATTTGGGTCAAATAAAGGTTCCAACTCTCACAGTTCCACTATCAGTGTTCTAGTTTAGAGTATTTGAGTACCGTATGATACGTGAAAATGCCTTAAAAATAGGAGTATGTAATTGAGCCATCATTTTGGTGAACGACAAGGTGCAAATTGGCTAGATGATTGTAATTTTAAATTAGAGCATTCTAGAAAAAGAATCAGGTCAAAAGTCACCACAGTTTGAAAGTTATTGCAGTTTTTCAATTTTTGGAGACCTCCTAAGAATGCTTCAAAATCATATTTAGGGCATTAAATGACCTTGTACAAGGCCCAAAAATGAGGGATGAGAAAAGCTGCTCCATAGGGCTATAGAGCACTTTGAGATCTTTTCAAAAATGTAAACGGTTCGTCAATTAGAGGTACGGTTCAAAAGTTATGCCTCCCAAAAGTTCAGTTACCATTTCAAGATTCTTCTAATTTTGTGCCTACTTCTAACGTAGATTCTAGAACCTTCTATTTGGTCAGTGGATGCCAACTAGCACTTTCTAGAACATATTCCTAATCCTTAACCCTTTGGCCCATCTATATAAGGACATTTTTGGCATTGTAAAAGGCAGTTCACAGTGGAGTTTGAGAGAAGGAACTGGGAGAAGAAATTATGTCTTGATTTCTACTATTGTAAACCCATAGGACATGTTTTGAAGTCTATTTTCTATCTTTTTCATGTAATAGCATATTTTCATTGTCAATAAAAATTTTCCTTTCCATTCTATGCTAGGTTGTGTCTCCATCAAGTGGTATCAGAGCGAGTTTTCCTAAGTGTGTAGACACAGTGCTGATTCTGAGGTAGTTTGCACTAGGACTGTGTGCTTGTGGGTTTGAGTTAAGAAGATGCCTCCATGAAGAGAGCATGGTGGAAGGGCTATAGCTATTAATCCTGAGGAGGTTAGAGCCCTCCAAGGGAAAGTCCAAGCATTATAGGAGGAGCTCCATAGGGGAGCAAATATTGTTGCAGGTGATGAAAGTCAACATGACGATGAAGAAAAATTTGGACTAGAAGGGGAATTTGATGGGGAAGTTCTGAATAAGGAAGAGGAAAGGCTTTTTAGTGCCATTGCTAAGTTTGGGAAAAGACCTACAATTGATGTGAGTGTATTTTAAGGAAATCTAAAACTCGATGAGTTGATCGACTGGATCAATGAACTAGAAGAGTACTTTGAATATGAAGATATCACGGATCTAGATAGGGTTAAATTTTCAAAGGCAAAACTGAAGGGCCATGCAAAGATCTTGTGGAAAGAGGTTCAATTGGAAAGAAATAGAAGAGGAAAGGATAAGATCACAAGGTGGGATTGCATGGTGGACAAATTGAAGAAGCAATTCATTCTTGTTCACTATGAGCTTCATCTATTTAAGAAGATGCATGGGTTGAAGCAAGCAAGAAGATTAGTTCAGGAATATAAAGAGGAGTTTTACTGACTTCTAATTAGAGCTGGGCATGCAAAAGAAAATAAAAATAAGGTTGCTCATTATATCAATGGGTTGCAACCTAGCATCCAAGAGGAATTAAGTCTGGTAAGAATGCTCAGCATTGAAGAAGCATACCAATTTTCCCTATGAGTTGAAGAGAAACTAAATAAAAGGTTTGAAGGAAGACAAAGACGGTGTGGTCAAGGAGGAAGGGGCAGTGGTAGGTCATCTAGAGGTCAAAATGAGACCCAAAAGAAAAATGAAGATGTGGGTACCAACAGGAACCAGAGGAATGAGGGTTTCAACAGCTCCTATGATCAAGACTTTGGAAATTCTAGAGAAAGAGGTAGAGGATGTGGACAAGGAAGAGGAGGCTTCCACGATACCTTTTTCCATTGCAATGAAGGTCATCATGCCTTTGAATGTGCTCAACATCAAGGAAGGATGGATAGAAGAACTGAAAGCCAAGCTAGGGTTGCTCATGTGGTTGAGGATGCATAGTCATCACATTCAGAGGATGCAAAAAGACAAGAGACTTTAGTAAATGAAAAGGTCTTATTAAGTGGTGAGATTGAACTAGGACAAAGGAGGATTCTATTCCTTACTAGGTGCAAGTGTGAAGATAAATGTTGCGATGTGATCATTGATGGTGGTAGCACTAATAACTTTGTATCAGAAGAGATGGTCTCTAAGTTGAATCTCAAGAGGGAGAAACACCCCTAGCCCTATCGGATCGCTTGGGTGAAGGATGATCATAAGGTCTTGGTAAGTGAACAATGTTTAGTGAAGTTCAAAATTGGGACTTACCATGATGAAGTTCTCTGTTATATTATTCCAATGGATGTTTGCCATCTATTATTGGGTAGATCATGACAGTTTGATAGGCATGTAGTACATGATGGTCATGCAAACACATTCTGTCTAACAAAGGATGGAGTTTGCCACAAACTAAAGCCAATGAAGAAGGAAGGCAAAAAGGCATGTAGCAGTGCTAAGATTTGTCTTGTTGATGGAAGAAATTTTTTAAATGACATGAAACATCAGCAAATGTGCTATCCTTTGATTCCTAGAAAAGATGAGGAAGGTAGTAGTGAAATACCATTTGAAGTTTTAGATTTATTAGGTGAGTTGGGAGATGTCATCTCTAATAATGTTCCAGAAGGATTGCCACCGGTAAGGAAAATCAATCATCACATAGATTTAATCCCAGGAGCTAGTTCTCCTAACAAGGCTACTCATAGGATGACTCCTACTAAAACTAAGTAGCTAAATAGACAAGTTCAACAACTATTGAGGAAGGGTTTGATTCGGGAGAGCCTGAGTCCATGTGCACTACCTATAGTACTGGTACCAAAGAAGGATGGAGAGTGGAGAATGTGTATGGACTCTCGAGATATAAATAGGACTACCATCAATTATTGATTTCCTTTGCCAAGGATGGATGATATTATGGACTGTTTGAGTGGAGCTCAGTACTTCACAAAGATAGATCTCAATAGTGGGTATCACCAGATATGGATACGAGAAGGAGATGAGTGGAAAACTACCTTCAAGACCAAGGAGGGTCTTTATGAGTGGTTAGTCATGCCCTTTGGATTGAAGAATGCCCCAAGCACCTTCATGCGGTTTATGAATGAGGTACTTAAGAAGTTTTTGGGAAAATTTGTTATTGTTTATATGGATGATATTTTAATTTTTGGCAAGATTTTGGAAGAACAATTATTACATATTCATAGCGTCCTTGAAAGGTTAAGGGAAGAGAAATTGTTAATTAATCTAAATAAATGTACCTTTGCAAAAGGGGAGTTAGTCTACTTAGGGTTTGTTATATCACCTGAAGGTCTTAAAATGGATCCAGAGAAGGTAAAAGCCATCTTGGAATGGCCTACTCCAAGATCTGCTATTGAGGTAAGATCATTTCATGGTCTAGTTAGTTTTTACAAAAAGTTCATTAAAAATTTTAGTGGCATATGTGCACCCTTGACTGACACAATAAGAGGGGATAGAAAAGAGTTCAAATGGACTGCAATAGCTACGAGAAGTTTTGAATTGTTGAAGAAAAAAGTGATAGAACAACCTATGTTGGCACTTCTAGATTTTAGAAAGGTGTTCCAGGTGGATTGTGATGCTAGTGATAGTGCTATTGGAGCTATATTGAGTCAAGAAGGTAAGCCTATTGCATATTTTAGTGAAAAATTGAATGATGCAAAGAAGAAGTATTCTTTTTATGATCAAGAATTCTATGCAATAGTCCAGGCCTTAAAGAAATAGAAACATTATTTATTGCCAAAGGAATTTGTTTTATATACAAATCACCAGGCATTACAGTACCTAAATAGCCAAGGTAAATTTAACCAGAGGCATATGAAGTGGTGAGATTGAACCATGACAAAGGAGGAGTCTATTCCTTACTGGGTGGAAGTGTGAAGATAGATTTTGCGATGTGATCATTGATGATGGTAGCACTAATAACTTTGTATCAAAGGAGATGGTCTCTAAGCTAAAGCTCAAGAGGGAGAAACACCCCTAGCCCTATCGGATTACTTGGGTGAAGGATGACCATAAGGTCTTGGTAAGTGAACAATGTTTAGTAAAGTTCAAAATTGAGACTTAACATGATGAAGTTCTCTGTTATATTATTTTGATGGATGTTTTCCATCTATCGTTGGGTAGACCATGGCAGTTTGACAGGCATGCAGTACATGATGGTCATGCAAACACATACTCTCTAACAAAGGATGGAGTTTATCACAAACTAAAGCCAATGAAGAAGGAAGGCAAAAAGGTATGTAGTAGTGGTAGGATTTGTCTTGTTGATGGAAGGAAGTTTTTAGATGGCATGAAACATTAGCATATGTGGTATCCTTTGATTCATAGAAAAGATAAGGAAGGTAGTAGTTAAATACCATTTGAAGTTTTAGATTTATTAGGTGGGTTTGGAGATGTCATCTCTAATAATGTTCTAGAAGGATTGCCACTGGTAAGGCAAATCAGTCATCTGGTAGATTTAATCCCAGAAGCTAGTTTGCCTAACAAGGTTGCTCACAGGATGACTCCTCTTGAAACTAAGGAGCTAAACAGACAAGTTTAGGAGCTATTGAGGAGGGGTTTGATTGGGGAGAGCCTTAGTCAATGTGTAGTACCTGCAGTACTGGCACCAAAGAAGGATGGAGAGTGGAGAATGTGTACAAACTCTCAAGCTATAAATAGGATAACCATCAAGTATTGATTTCCTTTGCCAATGATGGATGATATTATGGACTATTCGAGTGGAGCTCCGTACTTCACAAAGATAGATCTCAAGAGTGGCTATCACCAGATATGGATACAAGAAGGAGATGAGTGGAAAACTACCTTCAAGACCAAGGGGGGTCTTTATGAGTGGTTAGTCATGCCCTTTGGATTGATGAATGCCCCAAGCACCTTCATGAGGCTTATGAACTTAAGAAGTTTTTGGAAAAATTTGTTATTGTTTATATGGATGATATTTTAATTTTCAGCAAGACTTTGGAAGAACATTTATTACATATTCATAGTGTCCTTGAAAGGTTAAGGGAAGATAAACTATTAATTAATTTGAAGAAGTGTATCTTTGCAAAAAGGGAGCTAGTCTACTTGGGGTTTATTTTATCACCTGAAGGTCTTAAAATGGATCCAGAGAAGGTAAAAGCCATCTTGGAATGGCCTACTCCAAGATCTGCTACAAAAGTAAGATCATTTCATGGTCTGGTTAATTTTTACAGAAAGTTCATTAAGAATTTTAGTGGCATATGTGCACCCGTAACTGACAAAATAAGAGGGGATACAAAACAAGTCAAATGGACTACAATAGCTGTGAGAGGTTTTGAATTGCTGAAGAAAAAGGTGACAGAGCAACCTGTGTTGGAACTTCCAAATTTTAGAAAGGTGTTCCAGGTGGATTGTGATGCTAGTGGCAGTGCTATTGGAGCCGGATTGAGCCAAGAAGACCTATTGCATATTTTAGTGAAAAATTGAATGATGGAAAGAAGAAGTATTCTGTTTATGATCAAGAATTATATGCAATAGTTCAGGCCTTAAAGAAATGGAGAAATTATTTATTGCAAAAGGAATTTGTTTTATATATTGATCACTAGGCATTACAGTACCTAAATAGCCATTATAAATTGAACCACCTAAATAGCCAAGGTAAATTGCACCACCTAAATAGTCAAGGTAAATTGAACCAGAGGCATATGAAGTGGGTAGAGTTCTTGCAGAGTTATACATTTGTGTTAAAGCATAGAAGTGGAAAATCTAAGAGGATTGCAAATGCATTAAGCAGGAGGTAGTTGTTGCTTATAGTTGTGTAGGGTTAAGTAGTTGGGTTTGATGAACTCAAGAATTTGTACCCTGAGGATCCTAATTTTGCTAAAGCATGGAAAGCTTGTAAAGAGCCTATTCTTGTAGATAGAATCAAGTGTCTAGACTATTTGATTCAGGATGGTATGTTGTTTCAAGGTAGCCAATTATGCATTCCAAGGAGTTCCATGAGGGAAAATATAATTAAGGAGAAGCACAGTGGAAGGATGGCAAGACATTTTGGTTGAGACAAGACCATTTCCATTCTTAGAGAACATTATTTTTTTTCCTCAGATATCACAGGATGTGAAGAAGTTTTTACAAAGTTGTTAGGTTTGTCAAGTGGCCAAGGGATTTAGTCACAATATTGGACCATATCAGCCATTGCCTGTTCCATCAAAGCCATGGGAGGACATAAGTATATATTTTGTTCTTGGATTACCAAGGACACAAAGGGGTAATGACTCAGTATTTGTGGTGGTTGATAGGTTCTCAAAAATGGCACATTTCATTCCATGCCACAAAACTCATGATGGTGTCCAAATTGCAGACTTGGTTTTTCGAGAGGTAGTGAGACTACATGGTCTCCCAAGGAGTATAGTTTCTGATAGAGATACTAAATTTGTGGGGTATTTCTGGAGGACATTGTAAAAGAAGTTGAGAACAGACTTGAAATTCAGTTCCACACATCACCTGTAGACTAATGGTCAAACAAAAGTGGTAAATAGAAGTCTAGGAAATTTGCTGAGATGTTTAGTTGGGGATATGCCCAAGGAATGGGATTTGATTATACCATAGGAAGAATTTTCTTGATTCTACCATAGGCCGAATTTGCTTACAATAACTCTATAAATAGGAGTACTAGTAGATCACCATTCCAAATTGTATATGGAAGTAGCCCAAGGACTGCACTAGAATTAAGGAGGATGGAGCAAGGGGAGAGGACAAGTGCTAAAGCAGAAGACTTTGCTGAACATATCAAGCGCCTACATGAGGAGGTCCAGGCACACATTACCAAGATGAATCAAGAATATAAAGCTAGAGATGATCAAAGGAGAATACATACGAAGTTCCAAGTAGGGGATCTCATCATGGTATACTTAAGAAAAGAAAGATTTCCAGTAGGTACTTAGAACAAGCTAAAAATGAATAAATTTTTCCCATGCAAAATTTTGAAGAAACATGAATCAGGAAATGCATATGAAGTGGAGGTACTAGATGGAATTCACATTTCTCCTCCCTTCAACATTGTAGACTTAACAAAGTATCATGATGATGGTGTAGATGAGGAGCTGATGTTAGAGCCATGTCTGATTCCTGCTTCTAAGAAGGAGGAGATAGAAGACATTCTAGATCATCATGTGGGCAGGAGTACCAGAAATAGGTAGTATGAAGAGTATTTGGTTAAGTGGAAAGGCCAACTGATCGAGGACTCAACCCAGATATTAGTAGCTGAGTTTTCCCATTTGGGATTTCTTCTACCATCCATAAAGTAATAGGGTCACTTTTCAACCTACCCTAGGTGTCTAATGTAGGGGCATCTAGAGGTATAAGGGCAATCCTATGTCACCCAAAAAAAAAGAAGTACTTAGACTTAGTTTTTCTTTCATGTGTTTTCATTTCTGGATACCCATTTGGGTCAAATAAAGGTTCCAACTCTCTCAGTTCCACTATCTATGTTCTAGGTTAGAGTATTTGAGCATCGTAGAATACATGAAAATGCCTAAAAAATAGGAGTATGTAATTGAGCCATCATTTTGGTGAACTAGGATGTGTAAATTGGCTAGATGATTTTAATTGTAATTTAGAGCATTCCAAAAAAAGAACCAGGTCAAAAGTCACCATGATTTGAAAGTTATTGCATTTTTTTAGTTTCTGGAGACCTCCTAAGAATGCTTTAAAATCAGATTTAGGGCATTAAATGACCTTGTACAGGGCTGAAAAATGGGGGATGATCTAAAATTGTTCTTAGGGCTTTAGCGCACTTCGAGAGCTTTTTGAAAATGTAAATGGTTCATCAATTGAAGCTATTGTTCAAAAGTTATGCCTCCTGAAAGTTCGGTTACCATTTCAGGATTCTTCTAATTTTGCGTTGACTTCTAATGCAGATTTTAGAGCCTTCTATTTGGTCGGTGGATGCCAACTAGCACTTTCTAGAATGTATTCCTAATCCTTAACCCTTTGGGGTCTATATAAGGACATTTCTGGCATTGTAAAAGGTAGTTCGAAGTGGAGTTTGAGAGAAGGAATTGGGAGAAGAAATTATCTCCTGATTTCTACTATTGTAAGCCCATAGGGCATGTTTTGACGTCTGTTTTCTCAATTTTGTATGTAATAGCATGTTTTCATTGTCAATAAAATTTTCCCTTTCCATTGTGTCCATTATGTGCTGGTTTGTGTCTCCATCACAATCCTTATTAGGAGTTGTACCTACCCTATTAGGAGTTATAGAAGGTAGATGAACCCACTATACAAAATGCTTTAGGAGAAAGCTCTTCCTCTATCCTTTCAAATAGACTTCTCTTCTTCTTTTGATCTTGTGAGGCCTCGCCCTAACCCTTTGTAGCCTTAGTTGTTACCTTATCATTTTGTTACTCATGACTTGAGATGTCGAGACATTATTTGATGCTTAGAACGTATTATATTATATTATGTCATGTTGTGTGATGTTACTTTCAGATACATTTGATGATTGTCATTTAATGTTTCATGTATATGTATGTTGATGAAATTAGTAAATGTAGGATGGAGACTTTGATTTAAGATATTTAAATGGTTAAGAATTAAGTAGGATGAAAGAAACCCTGATTGATGTATGGTTCAATTTATGTGAATTTCTGATATGTATACATGTGATTTTTGGGACTACTGATGTGTGCAATAAGTGTGCAAATATTTTAGTCGAGGAAACTAACGGAGGAACAAAATTGATCTCTTTGTGCTAATTTTGGAAACCTTTTTGTTCATAATTCAAGTATTTTAATTGTGAGATGTATGTATGTATGTATCTTTCTATGTTCAGTAAATGTGAATGTCTCGTAATTATGTTCTTTTAGTGTTGCTTCACACCCGTAAATTGTTTATGTGCTTAAATGTGCTATTTAGGGTTAGTTGTGTAACTTTTGGACCCAAGTTGGTTTAAGTTAGTGTCAGTTTGCTAATTGGTTCTTAATCGAGGATAGTCATCCCTAATCCAAATTAGTGCTTCATCTGCTTTGTTAGAGTTGTTAGTTGGTCCTAATTTTTTTTCCTAGCCTTTGTTTGGCTCGAAACCTATTCCTAAGGCTTTAAATCATGAAATTATTATACCCAAAGGGTATGGGTATGGGTTAGGGGTCTTTTCCAACCCCTAAGCCCCTTTTATTGACGTTTGAGGTCACTCAAAAAGTCTCTTTTTGCCTTTGTGCGAAAATTGACCATGGTTATCTTGAGTTACCTCACCTCATCTCAAATTATGGTTTAACCATAGTGTAGGTTGAGTTAGGAGTTTCTAGAATTGCTAGTGGGTGGAAGTAATTATTGCTCCTCTTGGGTGGTTGAGTTGGAGGCTTATTTAGAGGCCCTTCTTGGACTTGTAGAGGTTGTTACCCAATCTCTACATTTAGAGAGGAGTTTTGAAGATTGAAGGAAGGAAGTGGAAACTCTACTCAAATTTGTTCATTTCCATTACCTCTTTGTGTAGGTATGAATTTTCATCTCCCTTGTTCAGATTTCATTCTTGTTTCATGCTTATGCTACCTTGTTGTTGTTTCAATGTTTGTATGTTTGTGGGTATGTTGGGAAGCTTGAAAACCCTGTTATTTTTTTGGATGATTTCCTTTCATGTTCATGTTTGCAATTTTGAAGATTTTGTTTTTCTTTCATGGGTGTTTTGGTATTACTCACCCTTGGAGAGGGCAAAAGTGACCAATTTTGGGAAAGGTCTGTTTAGTCAAACTCCAACCAGTGTAGAGTCTCTTTGTAGGATGAGAAGAGGGAGAAAGGGTAGGGTGTTATGGGCCCCTACCCATCAGCACAAACCTTGTATGATTATGGTATGTTGAAATTGAAGAACGAAAGTTCTTGGTATAGAGCCCCGATTGGGCATCTGTTGGTGTTGTGCTTGACTTCTCCTAGTTGGAAGAATCCACCTTTCCCTAGTGTTGATTCATTGTGAATCCCTTTGTGTAAACCATGTATGAATATGTATGTTTGATTGTCTGTTAGGTATGCTTGGTTGTCACCTGATCAGATTCTGTTCCCTCCAAGGTACTAGAAATATGATGCAGAATTTGTTATGAATCCCTTGATGAGGGTCATGAAGAAAATCCAATTAAATTTTTTGTAATTTAGGATTGAAATCCTATGTAAGTTGTATTTCAAACTTTGTTGGATTGGCAATGAAGTCGGGTTTTCTTCCTGATTCTTTCCCGGCTGAGCCCTTGAATCAGGTTGTTAATAAAATAAGTGATTGAGTAATTTTTGCTTCTCTTGGAGTTTTCATATTTTATTTCATCATATGAATGTATATCAAAGATAAGATGAAATAAGGATGTTCAATTATGCAAGTTTTCAATTTGAAACGGTATGGTATCTCCTTTGAGTTTGATATGATTTAGTTCATGATTGATTGTGTTGGAAGTAAATTTGCAAGAACTTTGTGTGTTAGATACTCCCTTCAAATGAATAGAACATCATCATTCTGATTTCCTTATTTTATCAATTGCCTTAAGATTAGTTTAGTCACTATGTTATTCAATTTGTGCTCCATCAGTTATAATAGATGGTTAAATGAATATGTAGATGATTGTTCCTTGTAATGTGGGTATCATTGAAATGCATAGCATTTGGGGTTCATGAAAATTATTAACCAAGAACTCATAAGAGGTTTAAGTAGATTTTGATGATCTTGCAATAGTTATTTTGTTGAGTATGTTGTATAATAGGTGATTAGTTAATATTATTAATCATTAGAACACCAACCCTTTAAGACTCCATAGTAAGACTCAAACCAATCAAGTAAGTTTTCAAAATGCATGTAAAAAGGCTTGTAGTAGCACATTTTCATTCTGGAAATTGTATGGCAAACACAAAATTTAGTTGATACTATTACAGACAATTAAAATATTCACATCACAATAAAATGAAATAAAACCTATAACCAAATTCAATTCATAATGACAAGGATATCATAAACTTTCCTTAGTAGGGCAGCCAAGATATTAAGTGGTGTCAGAATTTGTCTTTAGAATGAATAGAATAAATCTAAAACCATTAATTTAATGATGTGAAGTGGTCACATCTTACTCCATGCTCCTAGGTTGAATGGAGAGTATCTTACATAAGTTTTCTCAAGTCAATATAGTGACATCACCTTGGGATCACATCAAACCTTCTCCTTACTTTGGTATTCGCAAATTTCAAACTCACAAAAAGAAAGTAGTTGGGAATGTCTTATCATGCCTCATATATTCATTGTTCTCTAAGTCATGTTGAAAAAAAATGTGGCAGCAGATTTAGCATAAGGCAACCATTAATGAGGAGGGTGAAAGTTTTAAGTAGACTCAACGAAAGGAAATCTTTCCCAATGTCTTGTCCATGTCTTGGGCAGTGAACATAAATTAAATCCTCTTTCCCCACCCATGCCTAGTTGGAAATATGGCACACGTGGGGCTAGGAAGAGAGTACTATTGGAGATTTAAATATATGTGTTGCACATATCATTTGGAATTATGATGTGACCACGTATGTTGGGTAGTATGTAGTTTCTTTTTATTATTTAGTAGTGGTAGTTATTGTATGTTAGAAGGTAAGTATGGATTAGTTTAGTTTTAAATTCATGTTTAGTTAATATTAGTTAGTTAGGAACTTTATCTTTCATATATAATTTTTTTTTTTTTTTTTAAAAGATTGAATTTTGATACATTGTTTTTATGTTAGTTTAAGTTTTAGTGTATGTTATGTTAAGATTCTTTTTATTGTTTGATAATAATAGTTAGTTTAAAAATGTTATTTCTTTTTTTTGTTAGTATAGTATTGTTAGAAAGGTTAGCTTATTTTAGTAGTTAGTTTAACTTATTAAAATTTTAAGTTAGTTATATATATTTTTATTTGTTAATAATTTAGTGAGTTCATTTTAAAGTTTAGTTTAGTAAGATTAGGTTTCTAAGTAGTTTTTAAATAAACTTTTCTTTATTATTTAGTTAAAATTAATGTTTAGTAATTAAATGGGTATATAGTTAAACGTTAATTGGTTAAGTTTTTAATTTGATTAGTTAAAGTTTAATTTTTTTTTTTATTAATGTTAATTTAGTTTTTTTTTAATTATTTCTTTTAGTGTAAATTTTATAAGATAGCTAGTTTAAATTTTGAGTATTATTTAGTTTAATTTTAAGGTTATTGGCTAATTAAAACAAGTTTAAAAGTAGATTCTAATTGCTTAGATATTTCAACCTAACTAACTCTTGTCATCTACAATTTTTAATTTAAATGATTTTAACTATAATGTTGTATAAGAAATGTAAGAACATAAGTTTACCAATATAAATCTTATAAAAAAAGTTTCAAAATATTAACGATGTAATCGTCTTCATGTTTATAATCTTAAGACGTAATGTAGAGAACCTGTACTAAAACTATTATCAATCATTTCAACTTAGAGCATGTTTAATTATTAATTATTATTCAAAAAAAAAATTGTGTGTTTTGCCCTCGAGGTTTGGGCATGACAGATCTATATACCAGATCACCAACTTTGCATCTAATAATCTCTTGGATCACTTAGTGACATTTAAAAAATACTTCACATATCTCTTTACATATTCACACTTTACCACAAGTAAAATAACATTCCTTTATACCATGGCCTCAAAAAAATTCCTTCAGTTAGCCTTGAGGCTTTCCCAATTAATTATAATAGGTCTACATGAAGATAATTAATTATATTACAATTATACAACAATGTCGCCTTAGAGTCTTTACAACTTCTCAGACATGTGACCTCAGACCTTGAAAACTTAGAAATATCATCATCAAATTGTTTTTTATAAGTTGCCAACATCACATATCTTTATTCTATCTCTATTAGGAGATAATCCATTCATCACAAATTGATTCTTAGGAATTGTGTTTGTATAATTCCTTTTGTAAATCAACCATATTTTCTACATTTCTTCAACTTACTTGGTGCACACTTAACCTCATCATTAGGACATATTTTATAACACATCCTTAACCACACTTGACCTAATCATCAATTCTTTATCTTTACTACCTCATTCTCTGTTTGCTACTCTACAAGTCTTCATAGAAATATTTCTATGTTGACATTAACGAAAAACATAGTCATGAATATGACATGTCAATCATCCTAACAATGTACCACATGCTCTAACAATGCTGAGGATACTCCCCCAAAGGAATAACATTAGCATTCATGCAAACAAGAAAACCTCTAGTCTTGCCCAAAATAATATATGAAACTTATAAACCTTGTTAGTCGCATGATTTTGTAGTTACATCTAACCCATAGAATAGTTTGGATCTACTCTACACTTTATTTTCTTAAGTAGTTCCTAATGTTTTGACTCATGAACCATCCAAAGAGACTTATTGTGTGGTTTTCTTCCATATTTGGTCAAGTGGTCATTTGGGACAATGAAATTTTTTTAATAATGAAGAATCTTCCTCTCTATTTGACAATCATCAAATAACCATAGTGTAGGATTCTTTATACCATATCAACTAAGCCATGTACCAGTTACCACTACTACACCTACAGGGTGTTCTAAACTTTCACCATCTATAATTGAGTGATCTGATTTATTTTTTCCTAGACACAATAACACAAATAATAATATATTCCTTCTTCATTCTCTTTAGGTGTGAGCATAGCAAAAACATGTTCCATAATGTTAGAAACATAATGTTCTTATTAATTTACCAATTAGTTAGCTAAAAGTAAAAAAGTTTTAGATTAAATTTATGTTGATATATATAATACCTACTTGGACCAAATCCAACAAGTGGTTAAATTCAATCAATTATAAGATCTATACCATTTCTAGTGCTCATGGGGGATGATATGTGTTGATTCAAATAAAAAATTGTAAATTATATTCATCAACACATTCAATTGACTCATATCCATCCCAATATTCCTCTATACATGATGGATAAAAAGTATGTCATTTGTCATGTGTGGATACTCCATGAACTTGCATTAGAGCTTCTAAAAGAGTGTAGCTCACTCAATCATTTTAGTGTACAAAAGTCCTCATTTGGTGCAATGTTATTATCATCTATCAACCACAAAAATATTCAAACTATAGACTCACCTTCATTACCTAGGCCAATTTTAGTGTTACACTAGTCAATGATACTTTTTGCATCTAACAATGTTGCTCCATCTTTGTACATTAATTCTTCACTAGATAAGGCTCTTTTGATACATGTTCCTACACCATCATCATTTCCCTTTCCATGACCAACCTCTATGAAATTACACTTATAATAGATGCTAGTCAACCAATGCATCCTATTCATCTAATAAAACATAATTTGTAATTTCTTGAATTGAGATGCATAATTGTCTAACGAAATGTTGTCAAAGACATGCGAGAGTTATTCAAGAATTACAAAAGCCAGCGTACAAACAAAGTAGCTTATAAGTGGTTTTTGAAGTTTGGATTGTATCACCTAATAGGGATAGAATCATGATGAATGAAGTTAGAATGTGACAATAGATATCCTAATGATGATGTTAATGAGTGCACAAGGTTAGAGATCACATGTGTGATAAGTTGTAAACACTATGACCCAATAGTGATTTGTAATTGTGAAAAGATGTAATGAATTGTAATATCTTAATGAGGTCCTATTATAATTAATTGGGAAAGCCTTTAGTCTAACTCAAGGAATTATATTTAGGATATGGTATAAAAGAAATTTATTTTCCTTCTGATGATATGTAGAATTTTTCAAGTAGTAATTCTGCAATATGATTAGTACTTGGTAAATACAAGTAAGTGATCCAAGGGATTACTGGATCAAAAGTTAAAAGATCTAATATTGAGATTGAAAAAGGATTGGTCCATTCAAGAGGATAGAGGAGTTAGAACTATTTATATCTATTATTACTCAAGAAACAATACAAATATCAATTCGATAGTGAGTTCGATGGTCTTGCCCATGAATTTGTTTGGATAGTGGGTCCATCTACCTTCTACAAGTCCTAAGAAGGTTGGAAAATTCCCTAATAGTGTTGGAATCTTGTAACATGGATTCAAAATCTTCTAATAGGGATTACTATGTGCCAAATGTATTTAATTGGCTTGTTATAGAGTCCATCCTCTTACAAGGAACTTTTATATAATACATCATATTTTGAGTACCATCCTCATCGATGTTTTACCTTTGATCAACAGTTTCCCTAGTTGATAAATCTAGTGTTAATGTGTATGTGTAACTTGTTATTGTTATTGAGTATATTGTTCACATAGTAAAGGATTAATATTTTTGGTAAATATTTTATTATTTAGATAACTGATTGATCCCCTTTCCCCCCCCCCCCCCCCTCCCTCCTCAGTTATCTAAGTTATGGACTTTACTTTCTAACAATTGGTATCAAAGCATTAGGTCCTTGGAGGAAAAGATTAATAACTTAAGGAGATCAATGGAGGGTTAATTCAAAAAATATAGTCCTAAATTTGATAGAGTATCTATGGGTCCAAGGTATTGATTGATGAAAAAGAATTGAAACAATATTGTGGAAGAAATCAAAATTGAGGATTGCAATGAAGCTGAAAGGGATAAGTTTATGTGAAATATGCTTGCGAGAGAAGAATTATTGTCAAGTCTTCCTAGAAATGAATACACTTAATTAAAATCCTTAGAAACATCTCATAAGATTTGGAAACCTTTAGAAACTACATTGAAGGTGATGTGTTTTCTACAAGAATAAGATTACAAAATTGGATATGTTTGTTTTAAGATGATAAAATTATTGAAGATGAATCTATAAGAAACTATATTGGTATAATATTAGAAAATAATAAAGAAATCAAGTCTTGTAATGCATCTAAAAATAACGATGAAATTATTTGGAAAATCTTGAGAACATTGACACCACCATTCAAGTAGATAGTGCAAATGATTGAGCTAGCAATACTCTAACATAAGAAGTGTACCAGAGAGATTGTACTTGGAATATTGGAAGTAGTAAAACTATTCTTGAAGAAATATAAACATTTTCCTACAACGGAAACAATTTTTAGTGTATTAAACATTCACCTTTCTTTATCAAGAAGTGCAAGCACTAGTGGAGATTATGCTAGCAATAGCAGATCTAGATCTGAGGAGAATAGAAGAATTAAAGAAGAAGTTTATCTACTTGTAAGGAGAGAACCAAATAGTAAAAAAATCTTTAAATGTTGGACTTGCAATGAATTTGTTCATTATGCTTCTAAGTGTAAAAAGAGAGGGAGAAAAAGTATAACAATAATTTCAAGTCTAAAAGGCCTAAAGATTGTTTGTATGAAAATGAAGATGATGAATCCAAAGAAATAATTCAAAGTAAATGTGATGAGGAATTAGGATTTTTAGCTATAAAAGAATAAAATCCTTTAAAATAAATCAGAGAAGAGAAAGCCTTAGTTTTTCAAGTTGGAAAGAAATCTGATTGGATTATAGATAGTGGTTGTTCACATCATATGAGTGGAGACATGAATGTATTTTTTAAGTTTACTAGTCATGATGGAGGGATTGTTAAATTTGTTGGTCTATTACTCTTGATGGGAAGACTAACATTGATGATGTCTATTTTGTTAATAGATTAAAACATAACTTGTTGAGTGTTGGAAAGTTGGGTGATAGAGCTTATTAGTTATAACTCATAGAGAAGACATGCATTATCAAGGGTAAAGATGATAAGTTGATTGGCACTAGTACAAGATGTAGAGGTAATATTTTTCAATTGAACCCTACAAAGATGAGATGTTCGGTGTTGGTATCTCTAAATATTTTTATTTATTAGTGTTAAAGACTTAATCATATATATGGTAGAGTTAGTAAGTCATCACCATGACCAAACTACTCTATATAGGCCAAATCATTTGTAAGATTTGTAAATAAACATGTATATGCCATGTTCTATAGGAGTTGAGAAAGTCTTTGGTTGTCAAGTATCTTTAGTATAAGCTTAGTATAGTGTATGTCAAGAAAGTTAGTGCATACACATGGCAAGTCATGTAGGAGGAGCTTAGTAAATTGAGAGAGAACTATAACAACAAGAATAATGATGATCGAGCATCATAAAAAAATTTGTCAAGCAACACAAAGTTGACATAAAAGTCAAAAATGATATAGACTTTGAAGCAAACCATTTCAAGCTGACATAGACATGACATTTAATATGTGTAAATGTTGTCATAGAGACAATTATTGTTGGAAATATTCAAGATATGATAGGTTATTGAGAGGGGAGGGGTGAATTAGTAACTTCAAAAGTTTAAATAAATTCAGCATTGTGACCATATAAACTATTCACCATTCATTCATCTAATCTACTGCGTATATGAGAGATCAAACATTCATAACACATGTACACAGTGATTTGGTAACCCATAAACCTTCCAGATAGAAAGTAAAACTGGGGTGGGGATGATACCCACAAAACTTCAATACTATAGTATAAAGGTGGCATGTTAAGTCTTACATTGACCACTTCTAGTGATTTTCCCTATTAGGAGAACAAAGGACTGCTAGGTCCACCTTGTTAGAGGATTTACAAACATACACTAAAGTAAGCACTCCATTAGGAGATTTATACAAAGACTGTTAAGTCTACCTTGTTAAAGGATTTACAAAACTAATTTACCTATTAGGATGAAACAATGGATCTATTTACAAAATTTATTGCTAATTAGATCCTTGAAGTATAGATCACCTCTTCTGACTGATGAATCTTTACTACTCCTTGTAGACCTTGCTGAATATTCTGCTCTACTAGTGATTCACATTTATTCTTCTCAAAGCATTACATATCCATTCCTTGGTACATACCTATTTTACAAATGATATAATACATTACATATATATCATTCCAATAATTATAATTGCAAGGTTGGCCAAAACACAAGTGAACAAAATATTACTGAGTTGGCCAAATAGTAGAAAACTCAGATTCTTCAAGCTAACTTGGTGATGTTCTGATACTCAGCATCATCATGCACTTGGTAGAAGTAGAAGCTTGGTCCATACTAACCATAGAACATAGCTTAGAACTCGGTAACCATTGGAAACTTGGTATATATAGTGTCACTCGATAAATACTAAATCTTTCGTTTACCTTGATTTCACTTGGTAAACACTACACTTCCATCACTCGGAAAAAACCAGCTTCCATCATACAAATTGATGACTCAGTAGACACTATGAAGCTTGGTGAACACTGTAGACTTAGTAGATACTGTTGGATTGCACATTTACTCAGTAGCTTTAGGAATGCTCAGTGTGAACTACTTAAGTGATGAACCTACAAGGTAACCACTAAATGCTCAGTATACAATGTAGACTGAGTGATGATCTTGGTAATCATTCATAGTCGAATAAGTGTTGTTACTAATGACAAATAAAATATAATGCCAACAATCTCCCCCTTTGGCATTAGTGACAAAAAACTTATAAGCCAAAACATATGTACATAACCTGACTCACTAAATTTTGGTTTTTCAAAATTGATCTTTGTAGAACTATTGCATATACATTTCTATATATCTCCTTGATGACTTATAATGTATATACAAAGATACTTATGTACACATGCTAACTCTATTGAGTGCTAACTTCCCCTTTCACTTATACTGATAACTCTCCCTATTTATTATGTTGAATCTCTCCCCCTTTTTGACAATAATGCCAAAGGACTATATATATAGTTTATATGGTTACACCAAAGTGAGATAGAAAATCTTGATGTACCTTAAGGATGGTGGCAAAAGTACTATACCAAGTTTGCTACAAAATTTGACAAGTGGAGAGAGTAATTTGAACTTTTGCTGATAATTGAATCATATGATCAGCAACTGAGAAGTTTTTATCTTGGATTAATGTTTTTCAATGAGCAATATGTTTCTATATTGTATCCATGATGGGAAGGATCATGTTCTAGATGTCTATTAGTGTAGACCAGATCCTTGCTTTTTCTCTCAATAGTTCTACTTGCACATCTACCATATATCTAATTTTGGTGTGATGAGAGATTGTGGAGGAAGAGTCCAAATTTAGCTTAGATGCACTTGATTGCATATAAATGTCAATATTATTTAGCTTATCCTTTATTTCTTTAGTAAAACTAGAAACATCACAAAGTTTGGCAAAAAGTGATGCTACATTATTAAAAGAATTTTCAAAATTACCCAAAAGTGTGGACAATTCAACTTGCTTGATTGCTATCTATTGGGAAATATGCTCTAGCACCTTGTCATCAAATTTCCTTTCAGCCTTTTCAATCATTTTCACTTGTTCGGAAGGATCTTCATTAAATTTTTGTACTGCCTCTTCTAACTGAATCAAAATGTGTTGAGTGGAATCTACTTCAACACGTATAGCTTATGTAATTATATCCTTTGCATTCTCGATTATTTTTTACTCCTTATCCCTTTTAGACCTTAACTGCTTCTGTGTAGCTTTCATCTCTATGAGTTGACTGGCTAACCTCATCTCTTTAATGGTAGTACTGTCATAGTCAATCTTTGGTATTACTATCTTTGTATCTAAGTCAATGTCTTCTTCAATTTCCTTTCCAGTGATTAGAAGTTTTAATGGATGCTTTTTTTTGACTTCTGAGATTATTGGTTTGACCTTTGGAATATACATAATAGTGGAGATAGAAGGGCTAGCAGTAAAAATTGGGATAGGACTCAAGGATTGAATGCCAATAGAAGTATTAACTGGATCAAAAATTGAAACACTTCCCAAAAATGGTGTCACACTTGGTAGAGTATGCATAGTAATATCTAAGCTGATTGGAGTTGTAGTGGATACAAATAATGTTGGCAAAAGAAAAACTATAGAACTTACTGGAATTGGCAAAGACAAAATTATAGAACTTATTGTTGTACTAACTAATGGTGAAGGAGCTAAGGAAGTTGACTCAGTAGCTAAAGAAGTGACAGGAAGCTTGATGGATAAAGTGCTTGGAACTTCTATTTCAAACACTTGGAGTTGGGAGGTGGCTAGTGAAGATTGAGCAATTGATGTGGTAATTGTGCTCATAGTCTCACTTGTAGAAGCTATCTCCATAGTAGATATAATAGTCTTTGATGGAGAGTGAGGAAGGGATGCAATAACTTCTGCTACAATTTTTACTGGATCTTCTTCATCTTTTTCTTCCTCAAGTGCTTCTTCCTCCTTGTCTTCTTCCTCTTTTTCTTCCATTCGTGCATACAACTCTCATGGTGTAACCATGATAGATGGAGTGTTATCAAAATCATTATTGTCACTACTCATTGGATCATCTAATGGCTTCCTAAGATGATATGCATCATTCCAAACATCTGTAGCATTTTTGACAACTGATTCAATGTCTTTTAATAATACGAGGCAAGTATTGAATCTCTTATTCATTCTTCCTTCATCATCTTTAAAAGCCTTTTTGACTTCTGCATCTGTCAGACTAGGTACTAATTCCTTTAGTTTTTTCTCAAATATATCTTCAATAGTTTGTACCATGTTCTCCCATTTGACTTTTATTTTGTCAAGAAGTACTGCTAGAATTTGAGATGCAAATTGATCAGGAGAGAATTTCCAAGTTCCTAACTTTTCCATTACCAAGTCTTCAATCTCTTTTTTCTCTATAGGGTTCTGAGTTTCATATTTGAGAGCTTTAAATTTTTTGATGCCTACTCCAATCCTTAACTATTTTTTCCTTTCCTCAAATGTGAGTGGAAGCTTGACAAGTAGAGTTTCCTTCTTGCCTTTCCTAGTTCTCCTTGAGAATACTATAGTTGGTTGCTTCTGAGGTTTGGTGATAAACACCTTTCCTTTCTTCTTTGGAAGTTCCTCTTCTTTTCTAGATTCATGTTCTTCTCTTTCTTCACCTTCTTTTCTTCTTCTTCTTCATCCTCTCCTTTACCTTCAGTGAGCATTGGAGGGCCAATTGTAGTTTTTAATTTTTCTATCTTCCTCTTGCCTTTGCTTCTAGCCTAGGGTAGCTTGATTTCAAGCTCAATTCTAGCCTTTGCTTCATCATAACTGCCAAAGGCAGGAAGCTTAGGATCTACAGGCTCATTCACCAGTGCTTCAATAATGTCCTTGGTTTCATCAACATTGACCTCATAAGGAAGAGGTTTCACCCATGTAACTCGGGGTTTGACTACCTGAATGTATACTCTATCACAATCAACCATGAAGCATACATCATCTTTGTAGTCTTCAACCAAGTTTGTTGGGTTTCAAAACCTATTATTCATTCTTTCCTTGAAATCTTCAAAATAATTATCCATAACCTTCTCAAAGTTTTCACTCATGTCAGGAATAAACTCATTAATCTGATATAGAATTGGAATATCTTTTCTCCACACAATAGTTCCTTTGGATGGAAAGAATTTTTGAACATAGAAAAATAAACAAGTTGACAAGGAGCCAAATTTATAGGGATTATTCTTTGATGACCTGATATCGTCCATGTTTTTGTTTAGCTACCTTAGCAATAGCTCATACAAGTCATACTCAAAATTCTTCTTAACTATCTTATATGCTAAGTCCATAGCCTCACACATCACACTATTTAGTCTACTAGAGCTGTATATCTTATGTACAATGATATGAATACCAAACCTAAGTCCTATGTCAGATACATTACTAATCTTCAGTCCTCTCCCATCCCACTTGGCTAAGGTTTTGCTCTATAACTCATCCCAACCTAGGGTTTTGGTAACCATAACTTTGTTGAGCACAGGGAGACACATGAGTTTGTGAATCATCTTCTTTGTTATCATGATAGGCTTCTCTAACCATAACTAACCATTGTGCACACAACTAAAAATATACCTAATCCATTTAATTTGGAAGTTTCTTGGTAGATGCGAGATATGGGTCAAGCCTTTTTCTTCTAAGTGCTTATGCTCAAGTTTTAGGGTTCCATCAGCACACAGTTCTCCTAAGGCATTCTCCATTTCTAGTGTTCCTATTTCTTGAATAGTGCATTTGAAATGAGTATGAATTTTGTTTATGAGGAGTACCTTTGGTGGAATTTGACATTGAACTCCATTAGGGTCAAGTGACTCTGCAATGGCCAAAACAATTTTGAAGTTAGGCACTTTCCATTCTACACCCTTTACTAGCATCTTTGAACCCTTCTTTGCCTTGCTTCTGCTACTACTCCTAGATGCCATCGCTGCTTGGTAAGAATTTTTGTTTTGAATAAATTCTTCACTAGAAAATCATTTGAAATCACTTAGAATTGCTTGATTACACCTAGAAATCTCTTCGCTCTGAAATCACGGTGAAAAATGAAATCAAATTCTATCTTTTAGACAAAAATTTTTCCGTTAATGCTTGACACAAAAATAGCTGAGATGACATAGTGCTTGACAAGCTATGATTCATTCACTTGCTCGATAGAAACTTGCAACTCAGTGATTGAACAAAACTTTAGTTACTCCTGACCTAGCTCAGTTGAGTCTGAGACTGACTTTGCTCGGTATGACCCAATTTCTTGTGACCCTTTGTATCTAAAATACTGATTAGATCTTTTTCTTTCTTTCATTTTGAACTACTCTAGATATAGCTTGATGATACAGTTCTAGATCCTCCTTTATAAATCTAATTGGAAATGGTGGAGTCACCCACTTCTTGAGTGACATGGCCATCATTTGAACTGTTCTGCTCAGTAGATTTAGGACTCCACTATTGTCTCATCTGTTTCTGAATGTTATCAACTTTAGCTTTCTTTTTATCTTCAATTCTTCCTATATTCATGCAATTCTTGTCTATATGACTAAGTTTAGTGCATTTATAACATCTTACTATTGTGTCTCTTTTCCTCAAGTGATGCCTTAAGTAGTCTTTGCCAATGTGTCCATATTGTCCAAAATAATGACATCTACACTAGGTATTGTAATCCCATCCAAAGATTACCTTAACAAGTTGTTCAGCTGGATTGAATGATTTTGATCTACATTGGAATGCATTCTGACCATGCTTTTTGCATTTGTGACATTTGCCTTCAAATTTTCATTTTTCCTTGCATTCATTAGCTTTTTGACCATGCTAATTGTAGTTGTAGCACTTTCCATTGAATTTTTATTTTCCATTACTCCAACATTTGTTTGATCTATGACCTAACTTACCACAGTGATTGCAAGTAGGTTTTTGATTCCTTTGAGCATCTTGTTTAGAAGATTCGCCTTCTTCATTATATCCAAGTCCTACTTTACCCTTTTTTCTATGAAGATTCTACTCATTTTGTTGGCTTAATTAATTCATATCTTCTTGAGATTTCATCATTCTCTCATTGATTTGTTTTCCAGTATTTAGGTCATTTTCCAAACTTTCACTAATTTTTCTTTTAGTGTTTAAATCAATCCTTAGGCTTTCATTTTCAAATCTTAGATTCATGATTTCTTCATTTACATTGGATAGTTGATTGATAAGACTTTGATTTGTATTGATCCTTTCATTTATCTCATTTTCAAATTTGTTTCTTTGTTCCAAGATTTCACATAATCTTGCTGACTAAATTTCTTGTCCTCTTCTTAAAATTCTTACTTCTTCTTGCAGAGAGCCATTCTTTGCTAGGAATTCCTTGATTCCATCATCAGCTTCATTTGAGCTACTTGATGGTAAAAGGTCTTCAATCTTTTCTTCAACATACTGATGGTCATTCATTTTTTTTGCAAGTTCCTTCCTTCCTTTTAGGGATTGGGAAAGATGCTCCTTTGCTTCTTTGAGTTAAGCCATTCCCATTTCCAGATCTAGCTTTTCATTTTCAATTTCCTTGTCAATTCTAAATATCTCCATTTGTCTGTTAGATCTTTTCTCAAGTTTTCAAACTTTATGCTAAGAAAAACAAGAGCTCTAATACCAATTGTTGGAAATATTCAAGATATGAAAAGTTACTAAGAGGAGAGGGGTGAATCAGTAACTTCAAAACTTTAAAACAATTCAACACTTTAACCATATATACTATTCACTATTCATTCATTTGATCTACTGCATATATAAGATATCAAACATTCATAACACATGTACATAGTGATTTGGTAACCCAGAAACCTTCCAAATAGAAAGTAAAATTGGG
This sequence comes from Cupressus sempervirens, assembly GCA_028749045.1. Lineage (NCBI taxonomy): Eukaryota > Viridiplantae > Streptophyta > Pinopsida > Cupressales > Cupressaceae > Cupressus > Cupressus sempervirens. Next base: position 69,210,566 of record CM053790.1, on the reverse strand, counting down.
GTGGGGATGATACCCACAAAACTTCAATACTATAGTACAAAGTTGGCCTGTTAAGGCTTACATTGACCACTTCTGGTGATTTACCCTATTACAAGCACAAAGGATTGCTAGGTCCACCTTGTTAGAGGATTTACAAACATACACTAAAGTATGCACTCTATTAGGCAATTTATACAAAGACTATTAAGTCTACCTTGTTAAAGGATTTACAAAATTGATTCACCTATTAGGATGAAACAATGGATCTACTTACAAACTTGATTGCTGATTAGATCCTTGAAGTATAGATCACCTCTTGTGACTGATGAATCTTTACTGCTCCTTGTAGACCTTGCTAAATATTCTGCTCTGCTACTGATTAGCATTTATTCTTCTCAAAGAATTACATGTCCATTCCTTGATACATACCTATTTTTCAAATGACATAATATATTACATATATATCATTCCAATAATTACAATTTCAAGGTTGACCAAAATGTAAGTGAACAAAATATTACTAAGTTAGCCAAACAATAGAAAACTCGGGTTCTGCAAGCTGACTTGGGGACCTTCTGATACTCTGCATCCACTACACTACTCAGCATCATCATGCACTTGGTAGAAGTAGAAGCTCATTCCATACTAACTACACAGCATAGCTTGGAACTCAGTAACCATTGGAAACTCAGTAGATATAGTGTCACTTGGTAAAAATTGAATCCTTTGTTTGCCTTGATTTCACTTGCTAAACACTACACTTCCATCACTCGGTAAACACTAGCTTCCATCATACAAACCGATGACTTGGTAGACACTGTGAAGCTCAATGAACACTGTAGACTCGATAGATATTGCTAGACTACACATTCACTCGGTAGCTTTATAAATGCTTAGTGTGAACTACTTAAGTGATGAACCTACAAGGTAACCACTGAATGCTTTGTATACAGTGTAGACCGAGTCATGAGCTCAGTCATCATTCATAGTTGAATAAGTATTGTTACTAATGACAAAATACAATATAATGCCAACACATTACATGTGTATGACATAGATCAAAGATGCCTATGAGTCATGACCAACCAATCAAAGAAAGAGGAAAGGTTGTAGAGACCTCTTTAGAAATTTTTAAATAGATAGATGCAAACCCTATTTTTTTTATAGAGGATGAGTGAGCAAGACATGTATGAAAAAAAAAAGTAGATCAAAGAATCAAAGTGCAAACACTTCAAAGTAGGCAAAGGAGTTAAGTTTTGATAGTACATGTAAGATATACATTGTGAAGAATACAAATAGACACCTTATGAAGTAGTGAAGGAAATAGAAAATATACATTAGATTGAAGATCATATTAGAATTGAAGAGAGGAGATCCATAGTAAAAAATAGAGTACAAAGCAAAGGATCAGGTGTTGAATCATAACTAAGTCAGGGATAATCGCTTACCAGAGTGGTTTTAATAGATATTAATAAATCTCTTAATGGAGTCATTACTTTATTGTAAGTGTAAAATCCTCTCACAAGGTAAAACCTAATAGTCTTAATATTTGTTAACAGGGAAGACCCCTCATTGGGTAGATCATAAAAAGTGATCAAAATTGTAACCCTAATAGGTTAACTTTATTATTGTAGTAGTGAAGATTTTTGGATGTTCTCTCGACCCCTATTACCTTCACATTAGAAGGTTTTGGGTAATCAAATATTTATGTTATGTCTTTAAACTCCATGCATGTGATTGGTGGATAGATATGCATTATACATCATTTGATTTTACAACTTATGTTATGCATGAATTAGATATGAGATGAAAAATATGGTGAATTTAATAAATTTGTTTTTGGTATAAATTTTTTATGGATCCTGATTCACCCCACCTCTTAGTATCTTAGTTTCCTAATTAACCTCCTATAAATTGGTATTAGAGAATTAGTTTTCTTGAGGAAATCTAACATCCTAGGAGGTTATATCTCTAAGATAGAGGCTTAAAAATTGAGAAAGGTTATTAATCAAGTGATTGACATCCAAATCATTCTATAGCAAGTAGAGGTAGCAAGATAGGATCTGAGGAAATCTCTAAAAAAGAGAAAGGATATGGCCATTCAACTAAACAATGTAAATTCTAAAGAATTTGATACTGAAGGAATGTCTGACACTGGAAATTCAAATGAGAGTGATCCATCCATTATAGGTCTACTTGAGAAAAATTGTATCTTACATGAAGAATTTAGAGGACTAAAAAGAGAACATAAAATCTAGTCAATAAAGCTATGTAAAGTGATTGAAGAAAAGAATAAAGATGAAGAATACAAGGTAATGGCTAAGAAAAACAAAAGACAAATGGAAATTAGACTTGAAGAGAGATCATCCAATGTGCAAAAGCTTACAAACACTCAACTAGACATGATAAATCAACTGATTCTTGAAACTCAAGAGTTAAATAGGAAGGACATGGAAATACAAAATTTGATATCATAGACTGGTTTATTGAGGAATTTGTTAAGATTAAAGAAATAACTTATGGAAATAATGAACAAGGCTAGTGAAACAATAAATTAACTTGAAGATCTAATGAAATCACCAAGGCAATCTAGTAGCACTTATAGACAAGGCCATACAAAGAAACATTCATCTATTGAAGAAAATCACCGAAGAGTGGAGAGTTGATGAAAGTAAAGTCAAAAGGAAAGCCTAAATGCTATCATTATGAAAAACTTGGTCATGTTGAAAACATCTACAGAACCAAAAATGTTATGGAAAACCCTAAAGCTATGTTTTTTGGTTATTTTTTTTATTCCAAGAAGTGAAGACATCAAATTCATGAGCATAGATCAAGAATGAACAACATACTTGCTACACCTAGATTTGAAGGTTATTGTTACAATTGTCAAAAGTTTAGACATAGAGCATACAAATGTAAATCATAGGAAAAACCCTTTTGGACAAATACGATGCACCTTTGAAAGTTTGATCTAATTCTTAAAAGATTAGACATGTTAATAAGAATTTTAGGACCCAAATACTAGTACCAAATAATGAATGCAACAAGGATAAAGGAAAATTCAATGCTAAATAAACATAGAAGGAGATGAATGAAACCTGGAAAATAAAGTTGGAAGCTAGAGGAAGTGGACCAAATGAAGTTAATGTCACCCTATCCAATGAAGAAGGTGATCACACCACTTGAAATTGATCAAGAAAGGTATGTAAGGAACTATATATTTAATTATTTATCTTACAATAGTTCCTAACAAAAAAATGTGTTAAAGTTCATATCTGAATAAGTAAAGATGTGTAAGAATGAACTTATGAAATAAATAGTGTAAAAGAATCATTTACACAATTGGTGTCAAATGTTAGTCAAAACTAGCTATATTGACCAAACATTGTAATATGGAACAATTAATTCACTGTGAAATTGATGTATAGCATTAGATGGAATTGATCAAGCTATACAATGAAGGTTAGGTTTGACAGCACAATATCAACTGAGATAGTTGCATTCCACCTAATGAGAATAGACCATAAATGAAGACCCCAATTCAAGAAAAAAGGGAGTATATATTAGAATTTTGAAGACATTTTTACACCTTGCATATAAATTTTGAAAGCATAGAGAAATTTGAGATATTTACAAAGGTGAATCCTAGGTAATTCAGAGAAAACTTAAAATGAAATTTTGATCTTGAGTGAAGATTCAAGTTGTGCCAATTTTCTTAGAGAATAAAGTTTCAAAACCCTAACAAGGAGATATGGAATCTTCATCATCTGCAAGAAAGAACCAAGGAGTAGAGGTAAGAAATATTCAATTCATGAAGAATGATACTTATCCTCCACCAAAATTTTGTGTTATTCTTGAGATTTCTATGAAAGGTGATACAATGGATGTATTATCATTGACACCACCTACAATAATTATGATCCATGTTGTATGGAGTTGTTATGTATGTAAAGTTGGAGAAGTTAGCGATTATGAGATTCATGGCTTGTATGAAAAATTGTGTGATGAAGGAGTATTCAATGATGAATTCAAAATTGTTGAAAGAAAAGGGTTAACTTGTGCCCTAGATTTTCTGAGGAATTTTAAGATTAAATAGATTAAGTTAGTCCTGAGTAGAATCCATGATATGAAGTTATGGTTAGATAATGCACCTATTGAGATAACAAAGAAGAAAATTCACAAGGTTATTGGGTATCCAACATTAGACAAGAATAAGACTTTGTGTTGTTTGAGCAGAGAAGAAATTGACACCAACACAAAGGCCAAATGGAATGGATGAGGGTTGTCTCTCTTTACCATCACAAATCCAATGGTTGAGTTTGCAATGAGAGTGATTTCACATAAATTTTATCAGTTGAGTAGATAAAATAGTATGCCATGCATGGTATCTGATCAAGTGTGGAAGATTATTATGAAGGATCATGAATATGATTTTCCTGAGTTGCAAAGATCATAGTTGGTAGAAAAAATGACATCAATCAGGAAGGTGAAAATTTTGACATGAAAGTTGATATCATTGATTATGTGTATTTTATTTTATGTTTAGAAATATTTTCCTATTATTGGAAATATTGTTTGCGAGAAACCTAAATCTATCACATGGAAAATTTGTGAATACATAAATTAGTTAGGAGAATATTTCAAGGATGTTATGGATATGTATTTTGAGGAGTTCAAACAAAGGATGAGGAAAATGATGAAGATCCTAGTTGAGCTAGTGACAAAATACTATAATGATGTATAATTTCTTGTAAACATGGATAATACATTTGTATAGGAAGTGAAGCCTAGTAAAGAATGGCACAAACCATTTGATTATTATGGTGATAGTGACAATGTGAGGATAAATATTGATGCACCACTTAAAGAAGAAATTGATGCAAAAGTAGAACCCTATAGGAAGTAAGAAAAATGTAAGGGAAGAATTATAGTTGATATCAAAATAAATTCAAAAGAGAAGAAAATAAAGAAAATGATTAAAGATGTAGAGGAGAAAATAGGTACTCATAGCAAAGGAAAGGAATCTTTAAAGCTTACTCAAGGTCTTGGTGAAGGTGAAGACAAATAGAGTGGTGATTGGGAAGAGTATGAAGGAGAAGAAGATCTGGGTAAAGCCCTCATAGTGGTCACTCCAATAGTGAAGAAGGCTAAAAATTTGAAAATCACAATGATTAAAGGAAAAGAGGTTATGAAGAAGCCAATAGTAACACCTCTCTGCTCCCACACTAACTAAGCCAAGAATATAGGTGGCAGTAGCTAGTGTCAAGCCCTCAACAAAGAAAGGGGTAGTAAATATTACCAAACCAAGTGGCTATAGTGCCCAAAAAAAAAAGAAATTCCAGGCCTTGTGAGTGAAACAATGAGAAGATTGTTAGTCAATAAGAAAGAGGGTGAAGAGAATGATGTAGAGACTACCGAATCGGATGAATTAGGACATCACTGAGTAATAGTACCTAAATGGACAAAGAATATTGACAAGGTATGTTTAGACATTAGAAGCTCTATAGGGTTACCGAGTTTGAGATTTGTAAATTATGATACATTGTATAGTGATGAAAAATCCAAAGTAGAGGATTCCATGATAGATATGATGGCTAATAATGAATTGTCTCCTACTAAATTGGAAAAGAACATTCTAATTGATTTGTATAATAGACTAGATAGGATATCGAATCAAAAATTAGAAGTAGAGAAACAAATAAGAGAAGGAACTTTGGCCAAAATTATGTTTCAGTTATCAAGTGATCAAAAGTTAACATTTTTGGAAAAAGTATAGAAATCACTTTGTTCCTAACTTTAGAATTTTAAGATTGAAGCTATGATATAACAAAATGAGTTATTGTGGAGAAGTATTTTTGGTCTAACCACTAAAGGAGTGACACATGAGAAAGTAGTAGAGAATGTGACCAACAAAGATTATCATAGTGATGAAGAAAGCTCAGGTGTGTCGAGCCCACAAGGAAGCATCTCACCTATTCATGCCACCACACCTGAAACTCTAGTTGGTGAGAAATAAAATTCCTTATATGTCAAACAAGAAGAGGAAGAGGTAGATAAAACAACCAAAGACACTAATGTATAAATTTCTACCATAGGTCATGAAGGACCAAATATTTCAGGACCTCAAATAGGGGCAAGCAAGGTAAAAAGAAAAGATAAGAGAACATGTAGTGCTTAGTGGTACAATTTTTGTCTCAAGAACTAAAGTAAGTACGAGTGGTGACAGACCATCATCTATGCCTACTAAAGTAGAGTTCAGAAGAAACACTCCATCCCCAAATAAAGGAAAATAAATAAATGATGGTTCTATTTATGTGTGTTTTATGACCCACCAAATAATAGAACAAAATACCAAATATCTTCTCTTCTCTTGAACAAAATGTCAAGTCTTGATTATGGATAAGGTCATTGGTTAATGTGATTTTTGGATGATCACAAGGGGCCTTAAGTGTTTATACAAATTAATTTCAATCCATATTGGATGTGGGAGTTATCTTAAGGTTTTCCAATGAAGTACTTTTTAGATTTTCACAAAATATGTGGAAATGAAAAAGGATAGGTTTCAAGAATTTTAATCTATTCCTAAGGGTAGTGATTGGTTGGCTAAATAATAATATTAGAAACCTACAAAATTCGAGTACCTATTTAGGATTGAATTCCTTAATTGGTTTCTATATCAAATTATTCAATCTCATTTAATTATCAACTAGAGACATAAATTTGGAATGTCATTTGCAAAGTATATGCTTTAAACCTTCTCAATCTAAGACAAACCTATGGAATTCAAATACTTGAGCTTCAAGAAAACTAAACTAGAGCAAGTAAATAAAATTACTCTAACAAAGAATACAACCAAGGATAGGAGCTACTTTAACTGCTTATGTTGTAGGAATAGTTCATGGATTCTATTATCAATGGTTGAAGGAGCAACAAAGTTCTACCTTACTTAGAAACAATAAGGAAATGAAATCTATTCTAACAAAACAATTCACTCACCAAGTGCGCCCCCTTGGATGAGTGAACAAAAAATACAATCAAGATAGAAGATATAAACTTGAACTGTGCATTCCATTCATTCATGGTGAAAGATTACACTTGATTGAAAAACAATATCATAGTTTGCTGCTATGAAAATCAACTTATTCTATTTCTTCCTGACTACCTTCAAAGTTACAACAATCATTATTTTAAAGGAAACTATGACTACTTCCAAAATCTAAGATCACTCTAGTAATGAGGACCAATTACAGACTCATAAAGTTTGAAATAGAAACATTATTAATCATGAATAAATCCTTCAAGAATATAGCAAGTGGTGGAAGCTACATTCATGCAATGCAACAATAGAAAGCAGTAAATAATTTACTCCACTTGCGGAGGTCTAGCAATCTGATTAGCTTTGACTATTCTAGCACTAAAATATTGACTCTTCAATACTTGTAGAAAATAGAGTAAAAATAATTGATGCACACACAACCTCTATATACATACATACATACATATATTTCCATCATAAATATTAGAGAAAAGGTGTAAAGTTGTAATTACCACTCTTGAAAATCCTATGGCTACAGAAGGAAAACTACCTAAAACATAGAATAAATGGGGAAACATTTATCAACATGTATAACTACTTCATTATAACGTTTATGTCAATGAATTCAAGCACATATAACATCTTTAAACTATCTATACTTCTAGTTCATGTCTTCGCAGACACACGCACATGCATGCACACATGCATGCATGTACGCATGTGCACACACACACGCGCGCGCACACACACACACACACATGCACACATGCACATACATGCACGCACATGTGTGTGCATACACACACACACATAATATATACATAAAACAATTAAATTCATGTGCTTGAAACTATAAACTCATTACTACTTTGCAAGATAACTATTTGAATACATGATAAAAAGAACATTAAAAAATGGCGTTTTGGAGGCCCATCATTCCCCCCAACTGAGCTTTTACCAGTCCCCAAAAACCATGAAATTCTTTATTCTTTCCTAAACTCTCTAATCACTAGATGTCCTTTCCCCTAGCTCATTCTTAACATCATCAAAGTATCCATAACTTTCCTTGAGCCTTCTCCATTGCCAAACTTGTATAGACATATTATGAATGATGATTTGCATTATTGTTCACTGCTAGTAATGGTTGTAGGAGAATGGGAGGTTGAAACCTTAATAGAACCCTATACTGGCACAATAGACTCCTTCCCAAATTGATATACCATGCAATTCTGACAATGGAAAGAGTTAAATTTTGAGGAGAGTGGGGTTCCCTTATCTTCAGGTCATGTGGCATCCATGTCCATCTTTGTCTTGAAGCAAAAATTGTTGTTTCAACATCACAAGATGAATGTTGCTCCCAATATACAAACGATTTCTCTTTCACTAGGTATCCTTCATAACCTCCACTAGGGTTTTCTAGAATAGAAATAAAATCCAAAAATGCCCCCCAAGAATTTTGAACTCTTGGTCTCATGAGAAAAGGAGTTGTAATTTCATTTTCCCTATATAGTGGATATTGGTGTTCCTTTCTTATCTCATTCTAGATCCAAGACATAATTTCCCTCAATGGTACATCTCCTACATAAAGGAGTGAGTTCCATTTTGTATCATTAGGCATTGCCAAGTTATGCAGATATAATTCACATAGAAAATTCTTAAAAGGCATTGGAATAGACTAAAATGCATAATAAAATTCATGAGGAGTTGAAATGAAGGGATTAATCCCTTCCACAATTCTTGTCAATTTGAAATTTACAATCTATTCTTTGAGAAATAATGCATACACTAGCATCGGTGATTTGCATTCCATCAGTTCAGGAATCAACCCTGTGATTTATTCAATCTTCCACTTCAAAAATTTCATTTTTGTCTAAATTTTTCTTTAATTGATGGCACTTCTCATCAATGATATGTTTCAAATTTTCTCTTTCTAACTTTCATTGTGCTCTTTCCCACAAAAATTGATGATATATGTTGATCCCTATAGATAGAGGTGTAGACAAATTAGGTGATGGAAATGGCTATTGGCTAAGAATATGTACCTAGATAAGTGTTGGGTGAGGAATTTTTTTGGTACTTTGGGACATGGAGGGTTCTTGATTCCATAGAGAGAGCATTGTCATTACATTTTCCCCATTACTAGACTCAACCACTGCTTTAGCCAGTGTATCTAGTTCATCCTGATTGAGCTTTTGTAGCACATCTTCAACAACTTCTTGTTTGAACTCTAGATATTCCTCAAAAGGAAGGTCTTCTAAAATCTCACAAGTGTCTTGAATAATAAGATTTTCTTCAAACTCTTCAGATGCTTCAGGCTCTTCAGAATTCTTATCACTATCAACAAGTACATATTCAACACTATGGTCAACTTATGGTTGTGGAATCTAGTTTATAGTATCACTTACTATATTTTTTTGAAATTTTTCCTCTGATGAGGACTCTAGGTGAACTATTGGAACATAAGCTTTAGGAACCTTATTACCTTTAGAAAGCCTCACACTTCATCTTGTACGGGGTGTAGACAAGCATGGATGACTATTTTGTTTTCTCTTACTTGTAGTCATTTCTACCATAGCTCCTTTAGGAGGTTTTTCTGAAGCTTCCTCCCCATATGAGTGTAGGGTTTCATTGATATTACTTTCACTATTAGGTTGTTCTAATTTTTCCTTGTTGAGTTCCATAGCTTTACCCTTCTCTCCCTTAATGGTGCACCTAGTCTAAATAAATAATGGGATCTTGGGGGCACTAGTAGTTTCCATATTTTTACTTTTCTTCTTGCTAGAAATAGAGGCATCAACTTTGTAAATTTGTTTCCTAGATGGTCTAGAACTAGAGGTAGAAACTTCAAGAAAATTTTCTATTCTTTGGATAACTTTACAAAACCTAGTGGATGTTTGTTTCGTTCTCCTAACACCCTAGCCTCTAGGGCCGACTAATCTAGGTTCTACCTCATTCAATTGTAGAAACTCTTCCCATGTCCTAATTTATTGTTTGTTTAATTCCCTTTCCATAATTAATTTTATCAAACAATTAATTAATTTTATCAATCCTTGTTATGGAGTGTATTGTTTTGGTGAGAATGGTTTCCAACTTCCTATTGGTAATGTCTACTTGGCCATTAGCTTGTAGATGGTAAGTTGAAGATTTTTCATGACAAATGGTATATTTCTCCATGAGAGTAGGTATTAGTTAGATGTAAACTAAGATCCTTGATCAGATGTCAACTCCTTAGGGATACAAAATTGTGTAATGATGGATTCATGCAATAAATTGGAAATGTTGTTATCCCTTGGATGTTTCATGGGTTTAGCCTTTTCCCACTTAGTTACATAATCAATGCACACTAAGATATAGGATATAGCTTGTGAAGATGGTTCAATAGGAACTACAAAATCAACCCCCCATTTATTAAAGGGTGCAATGACTATTTGAGATTACAGGGGCCTGTCATCTAATTTAGTAGGTCTCCCCTTACTTTGATACTTCTCACATTTCTTTGTGTATCTAGCTACATCCTTGTGATAACTTTGCCAATAATATCCACTAGTCAATATTTTAAAGCTTATCCTCTTGGCTAAAAAAGGACCTCGATAGGGCTCTTGCATGTCCTTAAGATATCATATGTTTCATCTTCCCTTATATACCTATGCATTACTTCATTAGGACCAATATAAAACATAAATCCAAAAGTCCAAGAATAGTTACAGCTCTTTTCTACTAGTAACTTTCTTTTTTTAGAAGAGAAGTGAACTAGCATCTTTCATGTGGTAAGGTAATTCACATTATCTACATACCACAAATTTTTTTCTAACAATAGGAAAAGATGTCCATCTGGAAAACTATCATCAATGGTTGCAAGATCATCAGGGACATGCAATCAAGAGAGAAAGTTAGCCACCACATTGGCCTAGTCGGGCTTATCTACTATGGTGATATCAAATTCCTACATAAGTAGCAATCAACAAGCCCATATTCCTAATATTTTAGGCTTATTCAATAGATATTTTATAGTAGAGTGGTTAGTATGAACAAATATTTTATATCGAATAATGTAGTGCTTCAATTTATTTAGTGCATAGATAACTACAAGTAGTTATTTTTTCATGACTTTGTAGTTGAACTTTGCACCCTGCAAATTTTATTGATGACATAAATATCATGTTCAACCAAGTCTAGCTTACGACCTAACACATCTCCTATAGCATACTCTGAGGCATTTGTATGAATGTTGAAACGTAATCCCCAATTGCCCTCCCTTTAAACTGGTGTTGTGGTGAGAACTTCTTCAAGTTGTACATGATGAGAACTTCTTCAAGTTGTAGGAAACATGTAGTGCATTTAGAATCCTAGGTAAATTATAAATCCTATTTTAACAAGTTATAAAGGGGTGTTGCAAGTTGACTAAAATTCTTGAAGAATCTTCTATAATACCCAACATGTCCAAGGAATCTTCACACATCCTTTTGCTTCTATGGCATAAGAAAGGTACTAATAACCTCAATTTTTGTTGGATCTACTTGGATTCCTTGTGGTGAAATGAAATAACCTAGTACTACTACTTCCATCATCATAAAACATTTTTCACTTTTTAAGGAAAGGTTATAGTTTTGGCATCTCTTTAGCACCCTTTCTAATTATTTTTTTTTAATTTCTTCAAAAGTAGTACCATAAACACTAAAACTATCCATATAGATCTCCATACAATTAGAAGATATATCAAAAAAGATAGTTTTGAAAGCTCATTGGAATGTGGTTGGGGCATTGCACAAGCCAAAATGTAGGACTGAGTAGGAAAACATTCCCATGTGCATTGGAAGGTTATGTTTTCTTGGTCCTCTTGAGCTATTTGAATCTAATTATAACAACTAAAACCATCAAGGAAAGAAAAATATTTCTTTCCAGCTAAGTTGTCAAGAAATTTCTCTATAAATGGAAAGGGAAAGTGGTCTTTCTTAGTGTCTCAATTGAGCTCCCTATAATCTACACAAGCTCTCCATTTTCCTCCCTTCTTTGATACTATAACTAGAAATTAAGACCCCTCTATATTTACCTTCAAGGACCACTAGTTCAAGTCAAAGGCTTCAAAATATTCTGGAACACCATCAAGAAACTGAGTACATCTCAAAGACTTCAATAGAGAACCCTTACATTTAGGCGAGTAAGTCAATATCCCCATCCACACAATTTGATTTCTATATCCAAATCAATTACTCATAAATTTCAAATATGAAATTTTATTCAAAAACCCTTTGGAAGAATTTTTTTAAATTACTATTTTTCAACCATATCCAAAGATGAGTCAAATCCAATAAATGAATTAGAATTTATGTTCTCTCTACCAAGACCCATTTTTTTGTCAAAAACCAGAAGTAAAACAAGTAACCCTGCTTAGGGCATCAAATAAAATTTTCAAGAGAACTCCAAATAATACCAAACCAATTTCCACTAATAAATTTTATGAGAATAGCTTCTGAAAATATAACCCATCAATTTTTCCAGTCCATAAATCATTCTACAATAATATATCTTTGACTATAACTCCAACAAAGATCTATAAAAACCAGTCTTCACTCAAATACACATAACTTTTACAAATATGAATCAAAAAGACCTAAACAGATTTTAAATGAAACCTTATTTTTTTATCTTTCCAATGCATATATATTTAGTTCCTGATTCATCATAATCTTCCTCTACCAAACATTTGAATTTGACTGTAGTCGGGCATCCTTAAATCTGAAAATAACAATGTTTGCCAAAACTTGCATAACTTTTTCAAAAATTAATGAAATTAATTCAAACAAAAAGAATGAGAAATATGATTCATTAATCTATCTATCCATCACTAATTTATAGAGTTTTCAAGCTGTACATTTCTGTACAAGGCCTAGAAATAGAGACTAAATGCAAGAAACCAATAAAAATAACAAGTTTTGAATACTCAAATTTTCCAAATTGCTATCCTCCTTCTCTCTCTACCTTTGAATGACCATTACAATTTTTTTATCATGGCTTTTTAAGTTCATAACTTCCCAACAACTTTTTAAACCAACTTATTACATTCTTTTAGCCCTTTACAACATTATGCATTTGTTTTCCCAACCTTTTGTGTACTCTATGTTTTTTTCTATTACAATTTTTTTATAATCCCTAAATAGATCACACCTATGACTCAAATTACTTTATATTGATACATATAGTTCCATTCACATCTTAAATGGCCATTTTGACATTATTGATCATATTAAGACCTCGAATAACTTTGACACCTTATTGCAAATGACTTTTCTAGCCTTTACATCTTGATTCAAAGGACTCAAATGAATTAAAATATCACACATTATAAATGTTAACCTCCTCATTTTTTCTAGATTAGGTGCTTTTTCACCATACTCCCCAACTTGAAAATTTTCCAAGTCCCTTGGAAATGTATTTTCGGTGATCTGCAACAAACATTGATTCCATCCTTCTATTGCACACTCTAATCTAAAAATAACTCTCATTAATGAATTTTATATGGCTGCTTCCAAGGTGTTTTGACAATCTCAAGTCCACTCCTTCAAGTTGCTCCACAACCAACAACTTTTTTCCTCACTTGGGAGTCCCTTCCATGCCTCTCTCCCTAAGACTTTTAGGAAATAACTAGACCTCCTTCTCAGGCCCTGGATCATCTCCTATGATCCTTAAGGTAGACCTTCATGTCCACCTCCTTGTATTGAGTGAACATACAGCTACCAAAAAAAACTCATTAAAAAATCAAAACCAATTCTTCAAGGTCCTGGTGTGGATTGCCTCCTTCGACGCTCTAACCACACACTCAAGATCTTCAAGGTTTGATACCAATTTGACGTAGAGCCCTCTATAATTACCTTCAAAGAACCCTAGTTCAACTCAAAGGCTTAAAAATAGGCTATGATACCCTCAAGAAACTAAGTACATCTCTAAGACTTCAATAGAGAACCCTTACATTTAGATGAGTAAGTCAATATCCCCATCCAAATAATTTGATTTCTATATCCAAATAAATTACTCATAAATTTAAAATCTAAGACTTTATTTCAAAACTTTTTATTGTAATATTCTTAAATTACTATTTCTCAAACATATCCAAAGATGATTCAAATTCAATAAGTGAATTAGAAGTTATGGTATCTCTACCAAGACCCATATTTTTTTGCCAAAAACCAGAAGTAAAACTAGTAACCCTGCCTAGGGTATCAAATAAATTTTTCAAGAGAAGTCCAAATCATACCAAAAAAATTTACACTCAATCTTGTATGAGTCTAGTCTCCTAAAATATAATCCTTCATTTTTTTCAATACATAAATTATTCTACAATAAAATATCTTTGACTATAGCTCCAACAAAGATCTGTAAAAACCAATTTTCACTCAAATACACATAACTTTTACAAATATGAATAAAAAAGACCCAAACCAATTGTAAATGAAATATAATTTATATATCTTTACAATTCATATATATTTATATCCTGATTCATCATAATATTCCTGTACCAAACATTTCAATTTGACTATAGTGGGGCATCCTTAAATCTGAAAAATAACAACTTTTGCAAAAACTTGCATAGCTTTTTCAAAACTTACTGAAATTAATTCAAACCAAAAGCATGAGAAAAAGGATTCATTAATCTATCTATACATTACTAATTTACATTTTTTCTAGGCTCTACATAGCCGTAAAATGCCTAGATATAGAGACTAAATGCAAGAAACCAATTAAAATAACAAGTTTTTTATACTCAAATTTTCCAAATTGATACCCTCCTTCTCTCTCTGCCTTTGAATGACCATTAAAATATTTTTAGATTGGTTCTAGTAGTTCACAACTTCCCAACCACTTTTTAAACCAAATTGTTACATTCTTTTAGCCCTTTACAACATTATGCATTTGTTTTCACAACCTTTTGTGTACTTTATGCATTTTTCTATTACAATTATTTTATAAGCCCAAACTAGATCACACCTATGACTCAAATTACTTTATATGGATAAATATAGTTCCATTCACATATTGAATTACCATTTTGATATTATTGATCATATTAAGACCTCCTTAGACAACTTTGACACCTTATTACAAATGGCTTTTCTAGCCTTTACATCTTGACTCAAAGGACTCAAATGAATTCAAATATCACACATTAGAAATATTAACATCCTCATTTCTTATATATTAGGTGCTTCTACACTAGCTAGGGGTGAGACCCATTGGCTATCGGAGATGGGGTAAATAAAACCAACACTTAATAGCTTCTAGAGAGTTTTTAACTATATCCCTCAAATTAGGGTGGAATCTCCTCTAAGGCTATTAGATAGGATTGAAGTCAGGAATGATGTAGATCTTGTGAGTACAAAGCATATGATCTAATCCTTTCATTTCCATGTAATCCCAAGAAAATACTTTTTTATTCTCCTATAGTAACTATAACACAATTTTATAATGGGAAGTTGATAGGGTATTGCTAACATTCAACTCTCTTTCTAGAATAAGTTCCATCTTAATAACCTTATTTTCCATGAATAATTTAGCAACTAGATGAGAATCTACCTTCTGAGGTAATAATTTGTGAAAGAATCGTGAGGTTTCTAAATAGTGAGATGTGTTCAAAGGTGGTAATATGGTTTCTAGGATACATTCTGCTTGAGGATACACTTGAGACTCTACCCCATAATAATTCATAATAAAGGACAAAATTATCTCATCTTCTTCCTAAGAAGCTACAAATTAATCTGGACCTATAATCATTAGCCAATGGTTATAATTGTCCTCTAGATCATATCATTGATGTTTGGCTAGATTACTTGGTCTTCAGGAAATAGTGGCTGAGTAGGGGGGTATAAAGTTAGGTTCTTAGTATGGATACCATTGGATATTGTCATCTTTCTAGATTAGAAAGCTATATAGGCATCTAAAATAACTAACCATGGTCACCTTGAAGTTAAAGGATATCCACCCATATTAGTCTTTGGGGAAAGGAAAACAAATTCTATTGGATACTCCCAAGAGTGTAAGGTGATTATGACATCTTCTATCATCCCATCTAGCTTGATAGTAGAACCACCAACAAGATAAACTATAGTTGGTGTTTCTTGAAGACCAATGATATGTAGTTGAGAACATACATCCTTTTTTATGATATTTATGGATTCTCCTAGATCAACTAAAGAATTTTGAACTTGCATTCCATGAATGGTGACAATAACCACAGGACTCCCAGGGTAAGAATATTTGGGTATAGTTAATTTCACAAACATCAGATCAGACAATTGTCCTAAGACATGAATAGTTTTTGGGTACTTCTTCTTTCTTCCTATCTATTTCATACATGCTTCCTTGATGGCTTTATTATAGATAGGAACTTCCTTACTAGCATTGAGATGATTAAGAAAATTAATTATTACTTGCTTTTCTATAGACTAAGCTTGTTCCATCAACCTATGAGAAAACAGAGGTTCTTTGGTTGTGGGTGTTGAAAATTGGCTATATATAGTGATGTAATTTTTTTCATTAACAGAAACATATGATGTACATGTTGTAGTAAACCTAAAAAATAAAGATACATAGCTTTTGGTACTCAAAAAATTGTCTAAGTATGAAACTAGTTTACAATACTGTATCATTTTGATGTATCACTTGTTTTTATGGGGTTATCCATGAGAAATAAGATAGATGGAGACAATATGCATGTTGATGATGATGTGTATAACCTCAAATATCAATATAGATAGTATGGAAAGGAGTTATGTAAGATATATAGAACAACAAAATGAAAGGCAAAGGAATTATTTTATTTACAAAATAATTAATTGACCAATTACCACTAACATCCTAGATGTTTACTCTAAGTTGGAAAAGTATATTGTGGTCCTAGTTGATCCAACAGAAATTTGTGAACAAACATGGTATTTATACAAAGACATCTTGTGAAATTATGGTGAAGCAATTTTTGTAAGTAACATGTGAAAGTTGTGAATGCAAATTTTTATACCATATGCAAAAGCAAAATTTGATAACCTAATTATATGATTTGAGATTGAGCTAAGGTTCAAAATCAACTGAAAGAAGGTTCATCATCCATACTTTTGCATTCAAGAAACTTTAATTACTTTTTTGGGTAGTGAGCTCTTCTTATAATTGTAAGTGCATGTTGGGGTAGTGAGCTCTTCTTGGACTCATTGTACCACAACTCCTAACATGATTGAAATATCCTAACAAGGATTCAAAGTATCCTAATAGGGACTCATATGTATAGAATAAGTTTATAGACTCCTAACAGGATCCATCTTCTAATAAGGAACATTTATATTAGTACGTCATCTAGTGGGTATAATCTCCACTAGGGTTTTCCCTTGGCCAGGGTTTTCCTAGTTAACAAAATATGGTGTTATGAGCTCTCTCTATGCATGGTTACTTTTGATAAGTAGGAGATAATTTTCATAGTAAGTCAAATTGTGATATTGCTATTAGGATTTAACTATGTGATTTTGAGTCAAACTCATTGATGCATGTTTCATGAGTAGTGATTCAACATGAATACATCTCTCATGAGAATGAGTGACATCTAGCACTCATTGGATCTAGGTGATGCTCATATGGGTGAAGCACTAAGACTTCTTGGGAGGTCATCCATCCTAGTACAGCTCCACCCTTAGCATGTTGAATTCTTGGTGAAGGTTTCGCAAATGGGGTTGCAAGCTTTGGGTTAAAATTAAACTCTATGTTTACTTTTATAGGTCCATGTTTCTTGTTTACTTTCTTATGCATGGTTCAAAGTAATGAATAATATCTAGTTGGTGACAAAAGTTTGTAGAATACTAATTCACACCCACCATTAAGTATTCCCTATTTCTAACAATTGGTATCGCATTGGAGAAAGGCATGAATAGTTTGACGACAAACATTGATGATAGTATGACTTGATAATAGTAGCTTGAGGCAACAACATTTTTTTTTGACAGTTTTTGACATTTTACCCTTTGTCATTTCTATCAAAGGGGAAGAAGTCATAGAAGACAATTGTAGTAAATTATGTATGTAGTAATCATATTGAAAGTGTGAGCATTTGTAATGTGAAGTATATGTAATAGATGATAAGTATTCTAAGTTTAGATACGATTTTTGTTACTTAGCTAGTTTTCCTTACTTTTTTGCCATCAATGCCAAAGGGGGAGATTGTAGACAATTAGCCATATGTAGTGATATAATTGTTGTCATTAATGGAAAAAAAATGATGTAAATGTTTTAGTAAACCTCAAAAATAAAGATACTTAGCTTTTGGTACTCAAAAAATTGTTTAAGTATGAAGCTGGTTCACAACAACATATCATTTTGATGTATAATTTGTTTATATGATGTTATCTATGAGAAAGAAGATAGATGCAGACAATATACATGTTGATGATGATGTGTATAATCTCAGACATTAGTACAGAATATACAAAAAATAGTTATGTAAGATTTACAAAACAATAGAATGAAAGGCGATGGAATTATTTTGTTTACAAAATAATTACTTGACCAATTAGGGCCAACATCCTAGATGTTTACTCTAAGGTGGAAAAGTATGTTGTGGTCAAAACAGACCCAGTAGCAATTTGTGAAAAAACATCGTATTTATGCAAAGACATCATGCAAAATTATGGGGAAGTGATTTTTGTAAGTAACATGTGACAGTTGTGAATGCGAATTTTTGTATTAGGTGATCCCACACAACTTTTTCCCTCTTTTCATCACAAACAAATTGGATGAAAAGTGTGGAAAACTTTTTTGAGGCACTTCAAGTCAAGCGGTGGCTTCCATGAAAGCCATCACATGGCTTTGATTGAAGCCATGTGTAGATGGCTTAAAGAAAAGCCATGTCAAAGCCTTTACAACTTCGATCGAAGCCCTAAAGGCTTTGTTTGAAGCACAAGGAAACCCTAACTACAATGGCTTTTTAGTAGATTTACCACGTTTCAATGTCATTTTCAAAATGAATGTTTTCAACTAGTGGTTGGAGTGAAGTTCATGATGTCTACAATTAGACAATCATTCATAATTAGCGTATTCAACCTCCTTCGAGCATTCAGCATACCAGGCATGTTCATCTTTGT
Organism: Cupressus sempervirens; assembly: GCA_028749045.1. NCBI lineage: Eukaryota > Viridiplantae > Streptophyta > Pinopsida > Cupressales > Cupressaceae > Cupressus > Cupressus sempervirens. Next base: position 69,191,435 of record CM053790.1, on the reverse strand, counting down.
ATTTTAAATAAATATTTAGTTATTTTAATGATTGTTTAGTTATTTTCATAAATTATTAGTAGTTTTAACAAAAAAAAGTTAGCTTTATGAATTTATTTAAATTTTGTATCAGTATTTTGTTATATTTATTATACAGTAACTACTTTTATGTTTATATGTTGTATTTTAGTTTAAATGTTAGAAATTATTTTTAAAATTATAGTTAATAAAAGAAATATTATATGTTTAGTTTATTTAAAATGCTAGGTAGATAAAAAAAGTAAACAAAAAAAATGATTAGATTTAGAAGAGCAAAAATATGATTCTAGATGTAGATAACCAAAAATAAGATTCGACATGGAAAACTAAAAATATTATCTAAGATGTAGAAAACCAATAATAGGATTAAATGTAGGAAAATAAAATGATTTAAAACATACAGATGAATAAAAATTAATAAACAATTACATTCAATATCTAGGAAAACTCTCTCTCGATTCACTTTCTCTCCTTGGACTTCTCTCTCCTTAGACTTTCTCTATCTTCTCACTTTCTATTTGCTTAGACTTTCTATCTCTTCTCACTTTCTCTCTCCTTAGACACTCTCTCTCTTCTCAATTTCTCTCTCTTCTCACTTCTTTCTCTCTCATCACTTGCTCTCTCCTCACACACTCAATCTCTCTCCTCTCTCTCTCTCCTCACACTTTCTTTCTCATCACACTTTTCTCTCTCCTCACACTCTCTCTTCTTACTTTCTCAACTCATCACTTCTCTCTTACTTTATCTTTCCTCACTTTCTCTCTCATTAATTTCTCTCCTAACACTTTCTCTCTCTCCTCACACTCTCTCTCTGTCCTCACACTCTCCCTCTTCTTACTTTTTGAGCTTATCACTTTCTCTCTCCTCTTTCTTCTCTCTAATTACTTTCTCTCTCCTCACTCTTTCTCATCACACTTTCTCACTCCTTACACTCTCTCTCCCTCTTTATACTTTCTCTCTCATCTCATTTATCTCTCCTTACTTTCTCTCTCCTCACTTTCTCTCTCCTCTCACTTCTCTCTCCTTACTTTATCTCTCTTCACTTTCTCTCTATTTTCACTACTCTCTCCTCACCCACTCTCTCTCCTGACACACTCTCTCTATCATCACATTTTCTCTCTCCTAACACTCTCTCCCTCTTCTTATTTTCTCTCTCATCACTTTCTCTCTCCTCTTACTCTCTTTCTCCTCACACTTTCTCTCTCATCACACTTTCTCTATCCTCACACTCTCTCGCTCTTCTTACTTTATCTCTCATCACTTCTCTCTCCTTTATCTCTTTTCACTTTCTTTATCTTTTCACTTTCTCTCTCCTCACACTTTCTCTCTCTCCTCACTCTCTCTCTCTTCACACCTTCTATCTCCTCACACTATATAAGCCATCTTCTTACTTTTTGAGCTCATCACTTTCTCTCTCCTCACACTTTCTCTCTCATCACACTCTCTATCCTAATACTCTTTCCCTCTTCTTACTTTCTCTTTGATCACTTTCTCTCTCCTCCAACTTTTCTCTCCTTACTTTCTCTCTCTTCTCACTTCTCTCTCATAAATTTCTCTCTCCTCACACACACTCTATCTCTCCTCACACACTCTCTCATCACACTTTCTCTCTCATCACACTTTTTCTCTCCTCACACTCTCTCCCTCTTCTTACTTTGTCTATCATCACTTTCTCTCTCCTCTCTCTCTCCTCACAGTTTCTCTATAATCACACTTTCTCTCTCCTCACACTCTCTCCCTCTTCTTACTTTCTCTCTGATCACTTTTCTCTCCTTAATTTATCTCTCTTCACTTTTCTCTCTTCTCACTTTCTCTCTCATCACACTTTCTCTCTCTCCTCACACACTCTCTCTCCTCACACTCTTTGTGCTCTCTTCTTACTTTTCAAGCTCATCACTTTCTCTCTCCTCTCACTTCTCTCCTTCCTTTCTCTCTCTTTAGTTTCTCTCTCTTCTCACTTTCTCTCTCCTCACACTTCTCTCCTTCCTTTCTCTCTATTTAGTTTCTCTCTCTTCTCACATTCTCTCTCCTCACACTTTTTCTTTCATCACACTTTCCCTCTCCTCACATTCTCTCCCTCTTCTTACTTTCCCTCGCATCCCTTTCTCTCTCCTCTCATTTCTCTCTCTCATCAGTGTCTCTTTCCTCTCATTTCTCTTCTTACTTCATCTCTCTTTACTTTCTCTATCTTCTCACTTCTCTCTCATCAATTTCTCTCTACTCACATGCTCTCTCCTCACTCACACACTCTCTCTCATCACACTTTCTCTCTCTTGATAGTATCTCCTTCTTCATACTTTCTCTCTTGTCACTTTCTCTCTCCTCTAACTTCTCTCTCCTTACTCATTCTCTCATCACTTTCTTTCTCCTCTCACTTCTTTCTCCTTACTTTATCTCTCTTATCACTTCTCTCTCATCAATTTCTCTCTCCTCACTCTCTCTCTCCTCGTACACTCTCTTTCTCTCATCAAACTTTTTGTCACCTCACACTCTCTCCCTCTTCTTGCTTTATCTCTCATCACTTTCTCTCTCCTCTCACTTCTCTCTCATCACTTTCTCTCTCCCCACACACACTCTCATCACGCACTCTCTCTCTCATCACACTTTCTCTCTCCTAACACTCTCTCCCTCTTTCTACTTTCTCTCTCATCACTTTCTCTCTTGTTAGTTTCTCTCTCCTCTCACTTCTCTCTCCTTACTTCTATCTCATCACTTTCTCTCTCCTCTCACTTCTCGCTCCTTACTTTACCTCTCTTCACTTTCTCTCTTGTCACTTCTCTATCATCAATTTCTCTCTCCTCACTCTCTCTCTCTCCTCACACACACTATCTTTCTCATCACACTTTCTATCTTATCAGACTCTCTCTCTCTCATCACACTCTCTCCCTCTTCTTACTTCTCTCTCCTCACACTCGCTCCCTCTTCTTACTTTCTCTCTCCTCTCACTTCTCTCTCCTTACTTTCTCTCTTCAATTTCTCTCCTCTCACTTCTCTCTTTTTACTTACTCATGAATTTTTCTCTTTCCTCACTCTCTCTCCTCACTATTTCTCTCTCATCCCACTTTCTCTCTTCTCACACTCTCTCCCTCTTCTTACTTTCTCTCTCACCACTTTCTCTCTCCTCACATTTTCTTGAGGTCTCCTCACACTTTCTCTCTCCTTCAACTCTCTCTCTCTCTCTCTCTCTCACACACACACACACACACACACACTTTCTTTATCCTCATGCACTTTATCTATCCTTTCAAATCTCTCTCTCCTCTCTCTTTGAGCCCTTCTTAAAACTTTCTCTCTTGTCATTCTTTCTCTCCTTAATTTCTCTCTCATCACTTTCTCTCTCCTCACACTTTCTCTCCGCTTGCACTCTCTCTCTTTCTATCCTAACTCTTTCTCTCTCATCACTTTCTTTCTCTCTCATCACTTTCTCTCTCTTAAACTTCTCTCTCCTCTCACTTTAAGTTGTCCTTAAACTTTCTCTCTCATCACTTAAATCTCTTTGTCTCTCTCTCATTACTTCTCTCTCCTTACTTTCTCTTTCATTACTTTCTCTCTCCTCACACACTCTCTCTCACCTCACTCTCTCTCTCATCACTTTCTCTCTATCATCACTTTCTCTCTCCTCACACTTTCTCTCTCCTCACACACTTTCTCTCATCACTTTCTCTCTCTTATCAGTTCTGTCTCCTTACTTTTTGTCTCTCACACACTTCTCTCTTGTCACACTTTCTCTCTCCTCATGCACTTTATCTCTCCTTTCAAATCTCTCTCTCTCCTCTCACATTGAGCTCTCCTTAAAATTTCTCTCTCCTCACTCTTTCTCTCTGAACACTTAAATCTCTCTATCTCCCTCTCCTCTCACTTCTCTCTCCTTACTTTCTCTCTCATCACTTTTTCTCTCCTCACACTTTCTCTCTCATCAATTTCTCTCTCCTCACACACCCTCTCTCTCCTCACTCTTTCTCTCTCATCACTTCTCTCTCCTTACTTTTTATCTCATCACTTTCTCTCTCTCATCACTTCTCTCTCCTCATAGTTTCTCACTCATCACTCTCTCTCTGATCACTTTCTCTCTCATGAATGTTTCTCTCTCCTGATTTTCTTTGTCTCTCTCCTCACACTTTCTCTTTCATCACACTTTCTCTCTCCTTAGAAACTCACCCTCTTCTTACTTTCTCTCTCATCACTTTCTCTTTCCTCTCACTCTCTCCCTCTTCTTACTTTCTCTCTCCTCTCACTTCTCTCTCTCTCTCTCTCTCTCTCTCTCTCTCTCTCTCTCTCTCTCTCTCTCTCTCTCTCTCTCACACACACACACACACACACACACACACTCACACACACACACACACATCACTTTCATAATATTAAGTTAACATTTAGTTTGCACATCATACTCATAGATGGCATCCCACAATCAGCTTTAGGATCAGGCACAAGGAGAGGGACATGGATAGGATCAGGGACATGGATAGGATTAGGCACAGGGATAGGGAAATGAACAAGCATAGGGACAAGGACAGGGACATACTTGTATTCCTGATATGTTGACTATATTCCAATTTTCAAATATAGAGACTGCTAGACTAAGATCGACTATTGAGAAATCTTAGGATCATCTATATAGAGGTATATGTTCGTAGATTTTGACTAGCCATGAGGAGCGTACTGATATACTTAGATCACAGTCTGCATTTACACTATAGTCCATAGAGAAGATTTTTTATGAGCTTAGAGAAATGATCTCGGATGGTATATCATTAGACCAAGTTCAGAGCCTAGTTTCTAAGGAGATTATCAAACGAGATGTCTTCCCATTTTATGACAAAAGAGCATGGTTAGGGCATTTTAGGTTACTAGATGTGTTGTGCCATAGATTGCTTGTATGATATACCCTCGATTCCTAGGAGCACATGGTTGTTATCCTAATAACAACCAAATTTTATTATATTTTATCTAGCAGTTGTATGTAGAGTTCCATTTGGGGCACCACATCAACTATTTAGATATTCCAAGATATTGTACTCAGCAACACAGTAGAGTTTTTGGTTGTGATGAATATCATGGGGTGACTTGTGTTTTTTTTCAGCATTGTGCATTGGTGTGATCTAGGACCCCAGAAGTGACTCTAGTGATGATTGCTATTGCAGACAGAGATGTCACAGCTTCTTAGAGGGAAGCAGTTGATCAGATAGTACACATTGCATCTGCTACTAGGAGCATTACATTTGACACTCTCCGTAGATATCTTTTGAGTAGACCTAATCAATGCAGATCATCTTCTAAGGCATCATCGAATACTACACTACCCACTAATAAGATCTATAGAGTGGCACATATTCCTACCCTAGCAGATATACATGGCCTCACTGGAGAGCACATACATATTGAGATGGCCTTGTATCTTCTAGATGATCTTTTACATGTATATTCATACATCACAGATACATAGGGGATGCCTTCACATAGTGTTGCAGAGATAATTTCACAGAGGCATTTATTTTGAGCATCCCATGACATGTCATCAGGTCATGCACATCAAAGTACACAATATTCTTCATAGGACTTTGGTGTTGAGCACTCTACACAACACTCTGGCACTCAATAGTTAGCTCAGCACTCAATTTAGTGCTCGGTGTAGTAGTCTATTATAGCTCCACCTAAGGGGACCTTAGGAGTTAGTCAAGGTGTATCTATTTCTACTAATGGAGTTGACATGTTTGATTAGCAGTTACGAGATTTGAATTAGATTCATGTACTTGGTAGTGACAAAGGATCATACATGGACATGTTTCTATTTTAGTCTACTGACTCTACACCACTTCCATCCCAGCTTGTTAGTCCTTTGCACTCCCCACTATTTTAGAGGATTGGTACTATTAGAGATGGAGTTTCTATTGATGACACCTTAGTATGTGTCACTAATGACCCTCTTGCTCCACAAACCCAAGTACACACCTCTTTTAAGTTTCATTTTTAAAATAACAAATTTCCATGTACAAACTTATAATTATGTACTCATATTTCTATATGAGTTACATTTTTGTAGGTATAGGTAGTAGAGCATGCTTCTTCCAGTGTGGGCTTTGATTATAGTAGGAGTAGAGATGTTGTCGATGCGACACCTGCTACTCATGGGGGTATAAATATGATGGATGTGACACCCACTAGTGCTTAGGTAATTTTTAATATAATAGAAATTTAAATTAATTTGAAACTTACTAGATACATGTGCACTTGTATCAGTGCATTTCAATTTAAATATATACTTGTAAAGATAATTTGAAACTCTAGAACCCATGTGTACATATATATAGGTCCTGTTACCTTTCGCTCACCCGCCAAAGGTTTAAAGTTTAAATGCTCGGCTCATCCAACAGCTAGCCATGGAAATATTATTTTTTATGCCAAGATCGGACCTTATGATGTATTTCACAGCTCGCAGGATCTTCTCCGTCAAATTTCAGCAAGATCGACAGTCAGTGCGATCTCGCCATCAAGAACTGCCCGAGAGTTAGCATCAGTGACATCGCGCCCAATTGACACATGTTTGGTGGGTCCAGCGAGCAGGCTACAATGGAGGGCAGGTTGGGAAAGTTTCTGGCACCGCAGGTGCTATGTCGCTATCGCATGCCAGCCGAAAAATCTCCATGGCGACATAGCGCTCAGCAGAGATGCTCACGTCGACGGGCAACACGTTTCCTCGGGCTAAAAGTTTGAAAGACCGGCGAGGCGCCATGGCGCCAATGGAAAATTGATGCATTTTTTGATGGCGACATAGCGCCCAATCGAAAAATCCACTGTGGCAGGAAGCGACCAGGCACATTGGGTCCCGGCAAGTACTTCGCATGAGCAGTCAGGAGCCCAGTGCCACAGTGGCGAATCAGATGTAGCCATGTATTCATTAGTGGGGTCAAGGCAATACGGACCCTCTGAGTTGGTGCTTTGTCAGACCAGGGAGGTGTTTCATTAGACCAATAAGGAGCGACCACGTTCCCCAAGTCAAAGTTCAGTCAACGTCACCGGTACATGAAAAGGTAAGATCTCCACCGTCAGATCAAGGCCGATCGAAGACAGGCGCCATCGCGCTATAAAAGAGCTGCACGGGTCTTATGTTAACGACATTGTGCCTGAAGGACACGGATCCTCATGGGTCCAGGGATGTAAGCGAGGACTAGTCTGCTCGTTGATACGTGGCCAGTTCTTATTCATCGATATGCTAAGAGGAATGATCTTCCTTGCACACCGTCAGATCGATTTAGATCAACAGATGGCACCATCTCGCTATGGCAGAGATGCACGGGTTTTAACATGGCGACATAGCGACCATCTGCCATGTGTCAGTGGGAATCAGGTCTTACCAATCAGCATCAAGAGAATGAATCAAATGACGACATGCATTTAGCAGGCCCAGTAGTTTCGAGAGGAATGGCGAGTCTTCACGACCGTCAAATTAGAAGGGATCTACGACTGGCGCTGTCTCACTATCGAGAATAGTTCGGTAGATACATCGGTGACTTGGCGCCCTTGCGCCACGTGTCCTGGTGGGACAACATTTCATGCTGCCGGCACAGTTAGGTTCAGGGTCACCGACAGACCAATAAGCTGACACCACATTTCGGTAGGCTCGGCGAATCATAAAGGAAGGAGGGTTGCGGGAGGTAAGGTTTTGCAACCATCAGATTAGAATGGATCGGCAGCAGGTGCCATATCGCCATGGTGAAGCTGCTAGATTTTTAGTATAATAACATGGCGCCCTTTTGCCACGTGTCAGTAGGGCCAAGTCTCGCCAGGATGCATCGCTGAGGTGGTGAGAAGTGGAATGGGCCCGGTCGCAGATTGAAAAGTTTGCAGCAGGTCGAAAGTCTCACGATGGGTAGACTATGTCATCGAAAAGGTGTACTGACGGCGGTTAGTGTTACAGTGAATCAGGGACTCCCACATATGCCAGATTAGAACATAGACATGAGGTGGCACTAGATCTTCAACGTGACTAGCGCAGTCAGGGGTTAAATTTTAAGCCGTCAGATCTATAGAGATCAAGGGCAGGCGCCATCGCGCTATGGGGAAATTGCGCGAGGTTTGCCATAGTGAGTTGGAGCCTTTCTGCCATGTGTCCTTGGGGCCCAAGGAGGGATGCATAGTTAACATCACAGTTACGATTGACAGTTAAGTTGCCAAGTCAATGATACAGTCTGGTTGGGGCATCGCAGTCACAGTTTGGTACCACCACGGATAGAGATAACTGTTGGATGCTATGTCGCTATTAGGAACTTCAGGGCATGGCGCCCATAGTGACATAGCGCCCAGTCAAACATAAAGGTGTGGTCAGCGCTTGAAGGGGAGGAAACTGATTGCCCCACATGGCCCAGTCAGCATGTGGACCTAGTTGACCTTTTTGACCCTGCTGTTTCGTGAACCAGAAAGGATAGAAATCATTTATTTATTTTTGCCGTGGATCTAATTTCATAATTAGTTGCCACCAACTCAGAGTGAATATCAGGTGCAGAGGGACACTCCATCTATCCAGTCGATCCATCTACCATGTCAGGGAATGTTGTGGTGCCATTTCTATCTTCTCCAGGCTCTTTCTCAGAAAGATGTGAGATTTCTTGGTATGCAAGCCAGGATTCGATCAGATCTTCGATTGGATTCTCAAGATGGGAGGTTAATGCTCGTAGGTAAGAAGTGAGTGTGACACAGAAATCTTTAATTATGCCTGATCTATAAAGGCAATTTGGTGACTTGTTCTTAGGGTCGACTCTTCCTAATTTTCTCTACTACTGCTTGCAGACTTGCAGTGTAGAATCCCTATGTCTTTGAGCTACATAGCATCCTGTGTCGTTCTCTTCAGTGGTCAATATGTATGTGCTTCATTTTGCCTCTCATTGATGCATTATTGAGATCAGTGGTCCACATACTGTATCTATCTTTGGCCTATTGGATAATATACAGGTGAAATTTTCTTTTGCTGGTGTCATTCAATTGGTTTTCTAATCTCTATGTGATTATTGATTGATATAAGTCTAGACGTGTATGACTTTTGTACGTTACCCTAGTTCTGTAGTGCATATATGGGAAGGAATGAGTCTGAACACTCTATTTTGGTGCATCACCGCCTTAGATTAGACTAGGTAGATTTGCTTTAACGCTCTCTTTCTCCCTTTCCCTTCTGAGAATAGATAGGTGTGCCCTGACAGTATGAGGAAGCCGGCCTTCTCCGGAGACTCAACCTCGTAGTTCAAGTCCCATAGCTTGGAGGTTGTTTCCATGTTTCGCTAGGTTGTCCTCGTGCATAGGCCTTGGACAAGGGTGCAAACCTAAGTGACAATAGTTTTTGGCACGCTCGGTGGGACGATTATCAGAAGATTTCAGGTCTACTGGTATCAAGAAGAAAGAATTCTATAGATAAATGCTGAAGAAATAGTGTTGGCTTCAGTTTTCGAGCCTTTAAGAGGCTAGTTCTTCAAGTACTTGGTGACTCCGAACATCAAAAAGTCTAGTTCCAGACCAAGTTTGCGTTAATTCATGCCCAGGACTGAAACAAGGGCATCTTCTAGAGGTAAATTTCAATATCAAGAGCTTTCTATTTCAAATCCTAGGAGAAGAAGGACTGGAATTTCATTATCACCAGTTAGGGGTAGAATAACAGTCGATATACCTATAAGATCTATCTCTACTCCCCCTACTGTTCAAACTCAGCCTAGATTTCCATCAACACTCCTCAATAGAACACTTGTTTATATGGCACAGCCAAGAGTTCATCCTTTTGCCACCTTTAATGGTGGAAGTCCTCTGTTGTTAGCCCAAAGACATGATATACCAGTAGCTACACTAAAAAGCATACCTGATTTTGCTGGTGAAACTTCTATTTCCCCCTAGAGCATATCCAAGAGGTAGTAAATGTATGCAATATTCATGGTATTATAGAAGATGATGTTGCCATCAGACTTCTAGCCTCATCTTTAAAAGGAAAAGCATTACAGTGGTATAGAGGCTTAGCTCATGGTTCCATAACTGATTGGGATGGACTAGGAGCAAGATTATGCAAACATTTTGAGGATAAGAGTAACCATTTGTCACTACTAGAGCAGCTAACTACAATAAAAAGAGCCCCCCATGAATGTATGACTAATTTTAATTACAGATTCCAAAAGACATGGGATAGAATACCTACTATAGTGAAACCTACCCCTGGTAATGCCTTCTTTCATTACCTTAGAGCTTTCAACAGTGACATTGCCACCACAATCCAAACTATGGGAGGAGATACATTACCAAATGCTTATGAGACAGCTATAAAAGCTGAGAATATCCTAATACAATGTGGGAAGTTGGCTCCAAGGCCTCCTATGCCTTTCTTTCCTGATGTTCCCAACCACCAAGCAACAATAGCCCCTCTTCCTACAATTTCTACGTCACAAGCCCTTACTCCAGTTCCCCAAGCTTCCACATCCTCAAGCGGAATAGATGAACTCAAGGACATGCTCCAAGGTCTAGTGCTAAACATAGATAAAAGAGAGAAGACCCTGGATAAAAAATTACAAGAGTAGGGGAGGGAGTTGAAGGACCAAGGGAAGAGATTAGAGGATAGTTTTTCTCTAATAGAAAAAATGAGTAATAAGGTGGTGGCCTTAAAAAGGCAGCAAGCCCAAAGTGGCATGCCCCCCCAATTACAACACTAGGCTCTAAGTGGTGGTAGGCCTCCTAATTAGTGGAATAGCTCTTTTGATCAGAATAGGTAGAATAGTCATGCTTCTGCTTCAAGCTCAAATCAGAACAGAGCTATAGTCCCTCAAAATAACTTGGACCAAGACCAAGATTTTTGTCCTTCATGTAACTATTCTTATACCTACTGCCTATGTCAGAAAGAAAAATCTTATTTGGCCCTAACTGTCTAGGAGTCCACAATAAAGCAATCACACAAGGAAGATCATCCCAAGGAGGCCTCATATGTTCAGAGGCAGGGTGATTTCTCTTTTGTGAATCACCAGATGGAGGAGCATTGTAATGTAAACCAGGATTCTGTTGCTCATAACACAAGAAGCAAGAAGAGAGCTATGGAACATGCTGCTCCTCCTTCTCCTAAGAAGGACTCAACTTCAAGTTTTATACCTAACACATAGACAGCAAATGAGCAAACAAACACTTCACAACAGCAAAGGCAAGGTCCAAGAGAGGAGAATGCAATTGATCCCTATGTTGCTCCATCTAAACCTCTCATGAGTGCAGCTCCCAAAGTTTCTACCAAAATTCCTAACACACCATTGAGTGTGGTAGAGCAAATGAAGAAGACCAATGTAAAAATTTCCATGTGGGATGTTGTTGCTACCGTACCAATGCAGAGGAAGATGCTGTAGCAAGAATTGGAAAGGATTGAATCCAAGGATCAGTCATCTACCATGGAGAGTTCCACTAGTTTAGTACAACCAGCAGGAGATGTAGAGACAAATAAAAAGGTTAGACCTCCTCCATTTTATGTTTCTCTGATTATAAGGGGCAAATTAGTCCATAATTGCATGATAGATTCGGGGGCTAGTAGCTCAATAATGCCTAGGTGTGTTGCTGATGCTTTAGGGATGAAATATGAGCCCATTGTTACGGATGTGTTACAACTAGATGGGAGTACTGTCAAAACCGTAGGCATCCTTAGAAGTGTTGAAATGGCCCTACATGCATTCCCTAGTTGTACTGTGATTCAAGACATATTTGTTGCTGAGGTTAAGCCCTATTTTGCCATCTGTCTTTCAAGAGACTTCACTGCTCAAATTGGTGGATTCATATCTGTTGATTGGTCTTATATGTCATTTAAGACTAGATATGGGGCCAATGCTTCAATAAGAGCAGAACCTCAATCCCTTCATCACACTAAACCCTACACTCCCAACTTCATCAATATGAATTGCCCTATCCTAGAGATGGACAAAAATAACATAGTAAACGAGCCTATCACTTCCATAGCAGAGATTCCTGATTTCTTCTTAGATGAGTGGGCAAATACATGTCAGTTTGAGCCTATGTCAAAAACTCTTGAGATAGACCTTAGTACATATTGCATAATAGAGAAAGAGGTTCAAGTTCCTGACCTTGTTAGGACTAATGACAACATAAATGGAGTATGGAGTATGTACTTTGATGGCTCAAGGAATAGAAATGGATCAGGGGCTGGTGTTATGTTGATCTCTCCTGCACAAATAAGATACTACTTCTCTTTTAGGTTCCAATTCAGTTGTACCAATAATGTGGCTGAGTATGAATCCTTGATCCAAGGTCTCCTACTTTCCCAAAAGAGGGGAATTCAAGCCTTGAAAGTATATGGGGACAGTGAGTTGGTAGTGAGCCAAGTGAGAAATGAGAATATCACCAAAAATGGCCTACTCAAGTCTTATAAACACAGAGTTTAGGATTTGCTTGAGGGTTTCCAAGCCTTTAATATTCAAAGCATTCTGAGGAAAGAAAATAAATATGTTGATAGACTTGCAGCAGTGGGTGCATCTTATGATGTGCCAAGGAATCTTGAGGAAGAAAAGAAACAACAAATAAGGGTGGTAGTAAGGCCTGCTGTTCCTTATAATAATACTCATTGGCAAGTGTTTGATTCTAATGAGCAAATTGTGAGCTTCTTGCAGAATGAAGCCGAATTTTCAGAGAGAAATCAGTCAAGACTACAAGATCAATATGGTGATTAGATCATTCATCTCAATTCCAACAGGCTGCCCAAGGGTCTCATTACCTTGGAGACTATTTTTAATCCTGATGATCAGTCAAGGGATAAAGGAATGAATATAGCTGCAGAAAAGGATGACCATGCCCCAGTTACTATTGCTAATGGAAAATCTCTTAACATGGGGAAGGTATGTTCTGAAGCTGAGCAAGAAAATTTCATTCATCTATGTTAAGAATTTAGTGATGTATTTGCTTGGACGTATGATGACTTAAAAGGTTTCGACCCTAGTTTGTTTCAGCATACCATAGATTTGGTTGATAGGGTCAAACCAGTAAGACAAAAGCAGAGGCCAGTGAATCCCAAGATTGAACCTTTGATGAGGAAAGAGCTATCCAAGTTGATTGAAGCTAACATAATTTTCCCTATTAAACACTCATCATGGGTGGCTAACCTTGTCCCTATGAGAAAGAAGAATGGAGAAATCAGATTGTGTGTGGACTTTAGGGATCTTAATCAGGCTTCCCTTAAGGATCACCATCCTCTTCCTTCTATGGAGAAAATTCTATCCAAGGTCAGTGGGTCAAGGAGATTCTCTTTTCTTGATGGGTTTTCTGGTTATAACCAAGTGCTAGTTAAAGAGTCTGAAAGATACAAGAAAATATTTACTACTAAATGGGGCACCTATGCTTATTGCAAAATGCCATTTGGATTAACAAATGCAGGTGCCACATTCCAAAAGGAAATGGAGGTAGCTTACAAAAGATTAATTGACAAGTTTTTCTTAGTATACCTTGATGATATAATTGTGTATTCCAAGAATGTAGAAGATCGTCTTGATCATTTGAGATAGGTATTTCTAAGATGTAGAGAGTTTGGAGTTTCCCTCAACCCAACCAAATGTGTCTTTGCTACAAACCAAGGAAAACTATTGGGACACATTGTATCTAAGGATGGATTGACCATTAATCCAGAAAGAACAAAAGCAATACTTGCCCTTCCTCTCCCTAAACACAAGAAAGGGCTGCAAAGTTTCCTTGGTAGGATAATTTTTTTAAGAAGGTTTATTCCTAATCTTGCTACCATGGTGAAACCCCTTACAGCCATGCTCAAGAAAGATATTGTCTTCTCATGGACCAAGGAGGGGAAGGAGAGTTCTGAAAAGATCAAGGCAGCCATAACATTAGCCCCTACCCTCATGAACCCAAATTTTGAGAAAGATTTCATCCTCTACACTTTAGGTGGTGAGTCAAGTATTTCTTGTGTCTTGACTCAAACAAATGACAAGAATGAGGAGTAGCCCATAGCCTTCTTTAGTGAAGGGCTCAAGGAATATGAAGATAAGTATAGCTTTGTTGAGAAGCAAGCCCTTGTAGTCATTAGAGCCTTGAGGAAATTCTGACACCTCTTATCCCATAATAGGATCCATTTGTTGGTGCCCCATGCAAGTGTAAAAGACTTCCTGTTAAACAAAGATATCAGTGAGAAGAGAGCTGGATGGATCACTAGGGTAATGGAATATGATGTTGACATTCAGATTACCAAATTGGTAAAAGGGAGAGGATTATGCAAAGAAATGTTATCAAGTCAGGATTCAGATGAAGAAGCTACTATGGTAATTACAGAGCAGCAGGGGGAAAGAAATGTTAGTGCCCCAAGGAGCTGGATGGATGACATGATGAACTTTTTATCAGGGAATGGATACCCTCAGGGATTGGACAGAGCTAAAAGAAGACTATATAGACTACAATCCATTCCCTATGTTGTGATTGATGATATCATTTTCAGGAGGGATTTTAATGCGACCCTATTGAGATGTGTTGAAGAGGATCAGGCTGAAAGGATGATTAAATAACTCCATGATGGCCCTGATGGTGGCCACTTCTCTGCAAGAACAACTGCCATGAAGATCATGAGGGCTGGTTATTACTGGCCATCCTTGTTTCATGATTTTCATAGGTATGTGAGAAAATGTGAGAAGTGCGCTTTCTTCTCAGGCAAGCAGAGACTTGCAGATCTTCCTCTTCATCCCATTCAGGTGGATCAGCCCTTCACCCAGTGGGGGTTGGATTTCATAGGCCCCATTAATCCTCCATCTAGTGCAGGTCATAAATGGATCTTAGCTGCTACCGATTATTTCACTAGGTGGACAGAGGCAGTTGCCTTGAAGGATGCTACAGAGCCATCAGTTGTTGAATTCCTTGATGGAATTGTATCTAGGTTTGGAGCTCCTTCTACTATCATCTCAGATAATGCCAAATCTTTTGTTGGAACCCAGATTTGTGCATGGGCAATGAGTCACAATATCTATCTGAGCACATCATCAAATTACTACCTGCAGGGTAATGGTTTGGCTGAATCCTCCAATAAGAACCTGATCAAAATCATAAAGAGAATGATAGAAGACAACCAGAGGGCCTGGCATAAGAAGCTAAGAACTGCTCTATGGGCTGATAGGATAACACCCAAGAGATCTATTGGGAATTCACCTTTTGTGTTGGTATATGGTAGGGAGGCCATTCTTCCAATCTCATTGGAATTCCCATCCTTGGAGTTGGCTCATCAGCTGGAACTAATTGAAGATGATGCCATGTCATTAAGAATGGCAAAACTAATTGAACTAGAAGAAAAGAGAAGGAAAGCTATGCAAACTCTAGAGATACATCAACAGCAGATGAAGAGGAGCTTTGACAAGAAGGCAAGGGCCAAAATCTTCAGAAAAGGAGATTTGGTTCTCAAGTGTGATTCAGACAGAGCAAAACTAGGAAGACATTCCAAATTTGATCCACTGTGGAGTGGCCCTTATCTGATCTCTGGTTGCAAACAGGCCAACGTGTTCCAGCTAAGTAGGCCAAATGGTGAAGTTCTACCCATTCCAGTCAATGGGATCCATTTGAAGCCCTGTTTTTGAAAGTTTGGGAATCCATGTACATAAGTATTTTAGTTCTTTTTGTTTGTTCCTGTTTTCCAATAAGTGCGCATGCACAGAGTTCTCCCTTGAGTTGCCAGTCCTCAAAATTTTGACAAGTCTTATGTTGTTGAGGAGGTCCTATTTTTTGTTTCCAAGTCGCAGAGCCAGAGTTCAAGGGTTTTTTAATGTTTTGATTTCCTCTTTTAGGGTTAGGGTTTCTTGCAGCTCTTAGTTCCATACCTTCCAGGCCATCTTTTTCGACTCCATAGCCCAATGGATCATTCTCAGGCACTGGTCATGCATTGAGCAGGCTCATGCCCCCTGAGAGTCGCCAGAATTGTTACCTTTCGCTCACTTGCCAAAGGTTTAAATTTTAAATGCTAGGCTTGTCCAATAGCTAGCCATGAAAATATTATTTTTTATGCCAAGATCGGACCTTATGATGTATTTCGTAGCCCCCAAGATCTTCTCTGTCAGATTTTAGCAAGATTGACGGTCGGCATGATCTCGCCATCAAGAACTGCCTGAGAGTTAGCATCAGCGACATCATGCCTAGTTGACACGTGTTTGGTGGGTCCAACGAATGGGCTACAACGAAGGGTGGGTCAAGAAAGTTTTCCAGCACCGTAGGCGCTATGTTACTATCGCACGTCAGCCAGAAAATCTCCATGGCGAGATAGCTCTCGGTGGAGATTCTCACGTCGGCGGGCGACACGTTTCCCTGAGCCAAAAGTTTGAAAGACTGGCGAGGCGCCATGGTGCCAACAAAAAATTGATCCATTTTTTGATGGCAACATAGCGCCCAATCAAAAAATCCAACATCGCAGGAAGCGACTAGGCACGTTGGGTCTCAACAAGTACTTCGCATGAGCAGTCAGGAGCCCAACGCCACGGTGGAAAATCAGCTGTAGCCATGTATTCATCAGTGGGGTCAAGGCAATACGGACCCTTAGAGTTAGTTCTTTGTCAGACCAAGGAGGTGTTTCATTGGACCAATAAGGAGCGACCATGTTCCCCAAGTCAGAGTTCAGTCAACGTCACCAGTACATGAAAAGGTAAGATCTCCACCGTCAGATCAAGGCCAATCGACGACAAGTGCCATCGCGCTATAAAAGAGCTGTGTGAGTCTTATGTTAATGACATTGTGCCTGAAGAACACACGTCCTCGTGGGTCCAGGGATGTCAGTGAGGACTAGAAAGCCTGTTGATACGTGGCTAGTTCTTATTCATCGATACGCTAAGAGGAATGATCTTCCTTGCACACCGTCAGATCGATTCATATCAACGGATGGCGCCATCTCGCTATGGCAGAGATGCGCAGGTTTTAACATGGTGACATAGTGACCATCCACCACGTGTCGGCAGGAATCAAGTCTTACCAATCGACGTCAGGAGAACGAATCAAATGACAACACGTGTTCAGCAAGCCCAGTAGTTTTAGGAGGAATGGAGAGTCTTCACGACCGTCAGATTAGAAGGGATCTATGACTGGCACTATCTCACTATCGAGAATAGCTCAGTAGATACATCGGTGACTTGGCACCCTTACGCCACGTGTCCTAGCGGGACCGCATTTCATGTTGTCGACGCAGTTAGGTTCAGCGTGACCGACAGACCAATAAGCTGATGCCACATTTCGACGGGCCTGGCGAATCATGAAGGAAGGAGGGTCACGGGAGGTCAGGTTTTGCAACCGTCAAATTAGAATGGATCGGCGGCAGGCGCCATCTTGCCATGGCAAAGCTGCAAGATTTTTAGTATATCGACATGGCACCCTTTCGCCACGTGTCAATAGGGCCAAGTCTCGCCAGGATGCATTGCCGAGGTGGTGCCAAGTGGAATGGGCCCAGTCGCAGATTGAAAAGTTTGCAGTAGGCTGGAAGTCTCACAACGGGCAAACTGCATCATCAAAAAGGTGTACCGATAGCGGTTAGTCTTACGGTGAATCAGGGACTGCCACATATGCTAGATCAGAACATAGACATGAGGTGGCACTAGATCTTCAATGCAGCTAGCGCAGTCAGGGGTTGAATTTTAAGCCATCAGATCTGCAGAGATCAAGGGTAGGCGCCATCGCACTATGGGGAAATTGTGTGAGGTTTGCCATATCGAGTTGGAGCTTTTCTGCCACATGTCCTTGGGGCCCAGGGGGGGATGCGCAGTTAACATCACAGTTACGATTGATAGTTAAGTTGCCAAGTCAATGATATAGTCTAGTTGGGGCATCGCAGTCACAGTTTGGTACCACTACGGATAGAGATAACTGTTGGACGCTATGTCGCTATTAGGAACTTTAGGGCATGGCACCCATAGTGACATAGCGCCCAGTCAAACATAAAGGTGTGGTCAGCACGTGAAGAGGACTGCCAGGGTGGCAAAGGGGAGGAAAGTGATTGCCCCACGTGGCCCAGTCAGCATGTGGACCTGGTTGACCTTTTTGACCCTACTGTTTTGTGAACTAGAAAGGATAGAAATCATTTATTTATTTTTTCCATGGATCTGATTTCATAATCAGTTGCCACCAACTTAGAGTGAATATCAGGTGCAGAGGGACACTCCATCTATCCAGTCAATCCATCTACCATGTCAGGGAATGTTGTGGCGCTGTTTCTATCTTCTCCAGGCTCTTTCTCAGAAAGATATGAGATTTCTTGGTATGCAAGCTAGGATTCAATCAGATCTTCGATTGGATTCTCAAGATGGGAAGTTAATGCCAGTAGGTAAGAAGTGAGTGTGACACAGAAATCTTTAATTATGCCTGATCTATAAAGGCAATTTGGTGACTTGTTCTTAGGGATGACTCTTCCTGATTTTCTCTGCTACTGCTTGCAGACTTGCAGTGTAGAATCCCTATGTCTTTGAGCTACATAGCATCCTGTGTCATTCCCTTCAGTGGTCAATGTGTATGTGCTTCATTTTGCCTCTCATTGATGCATTATTGAGATTAGTGGTCCACATACTGTATCTGTCTTTGGCCTATTGGATAATATACAAGTGAAATGTTCTTTTCCTGGTGTCATTCAGTTGGTTTTTTGATCTGTATGTGATTATTGATCGATATAAGTCTGGACATGTATGACTTTTGTATGTTACCCCAGTTCTGTAGTGCATATATGGGCAAGAATGAGTCTGAACACTCTATTTTGGTGCATCACCACTTTAGATTAGACTAGGTAGATTTGCTTTAATGCTCTCTTTCTCCCTTTCCCTTCTAAGAATAGATAGGTGCGCCCTGACAGTAAGAGGAAGCTGGCCTTCTCCGAAGACTCAACCTCGTAGTTCAAGTCCCATAGCTTGGATGTTGTTTCCATGTTTTGCTAGGTTGTCCTCGTGTATAGACCTTGGACAAGGGTGCAAACCTAAGTGACAATAGTTTTTGGCACGCCCGATGGGACGATTATCAGAAGATTTTAGGTCTACTGGTATCAAGAAGAAAGAATTCTAGAGATAAATGCTGAAGAAGTAGTGTTGGCTTCAGTTTTTGAGCCTTTAAGAGGCTGGTTCATCAAGTACTTGGTGACTTCGAACATCAAAAAGTCTGGTTGCAGACCAAATTTGCAGTAATTCATGCCTAGGACTGAAACAAGGGCGTCTTCTAGAGGTAAATTTCAATATCAAGAGCTTTCTATTTCAAATCCTAGGAGAAGAAGGACTAAAATTTCATTATCACCAGTTAGGGGTAGAATAACAGTCGATATACCTGTAAGATCTGTCTCTACTCCCCCTAGTATTCGAACTCAGCCTAGATTTCCATCAACACTCATCAATAGAACACTTGTTTATATGGCACAGCCAAGAGTTCATCCTTTTTCCACCTTTAATGGTGGAAGCCCTCTTTTTTTAGCCCAAAGACATGATATACTAGTAGCTGCACGAAAAATCATACTTGATTTTACTGGTGAAACTTCTATTTCCCCCCTAGAGCATATCCAAGAGGTAGCAAATGTTTGCAATATTCATGGTATTACAGAAGATGATGTTGCTGTCAGACTTCTAGCCTCATCTTTAAAAGGAAAAGCATTACAGTGGTATAGAGGCTTAGCTCATGGTTCCATAACTGATTGGGATGGACTATGAGCAAGATTATCATTTTGAGGATAAGAGTGACCATTTGTCGCTACTAGAGCAGCTGACTACAATAAAAAGAGCCCCCCATGAATGTATGACAGATTTTAATTACAGATTCCAAAAGACATGGGATAGAATACCTACTATAGTGAAACCTACCCCTGGTAATGCCTTCTTGCATTACCTTAAAGATTTCATCAGTGACATTCCCACCACAATCCAAACTATGGGAGGAGATACATTACCAAATGCTTATGAGATAGCTATAAAAGCTGAGAATATCCTAATACAAGGTGGGAAGTTGGCTCTAAGGCCTCCTATGCCTTTCTTTCCTAATGTTCCCAACCACCAATCAACAATAGCCCCTCTTCCTACAATTTCTACATCACAAGCCCTTACTCTAGTTCCCCAAGCTTCCACATCCTCAAACGGAATAGATGAACTCAAGGACATGCTCCAAGGTCTAGTGCTAAACACAGATAAAAGAGAGAAGACCCTGGATAAAAAATTACAAGAGCAGGGGACGGAGTTGAAGGACCAAGGGAAGAGATTAGAGGATAGTTTTTCTCTAATACAAAAAATGAGTAATAAGGTGGTGGCCTTAGAAAGGCAGCAAGCCCAAAGTGGCAAGCCCCCCCAATTACAACACCAGGGTCTAAGTGGTGGTAGGCCTCCTAATCAGTGGAATAGCTCTTTTGATCAGAATAGGCAGAATAGTCATGCTTCTGCTTCAAGCTCAAATCAGAACAGAGCTATAGTCCCTCAAAATAACTTGGCCCAAGACCAAGATTTTTGTCCTTCATGTAACTATTCTTATACCTACTGCCTATGTTAGAAAGCAGAATCTTATTTGGCCCTAACTGTCCAGGAGTCCACAGTAAAGCAATAACACAAGGAAGATCATCCCAAGGAGGCCTCATATGTTCAGAGGCAAGGTGATTGCTCTTTTATGAATCACCAGATGGAGGAGCATTGTAATGTAAACCATGATTATGTTGCTCATAACACAAGAAGCAAGAAGAGAGCTATGGAACATGTTGCTCCTCCTTCTCCTAAGTAGGCCTCAACTTCAAGTGTTATACCTAACACACAAACAGCAAATGAGCAAACAAACACTTCACAATAGCAAAGGCAAGGTCCAAGAGAGGAGAATGCAAGTGATCCCTATGTTGCTCCACCTCAACATCTCATGAGTGCAGCTCCCAAAGTTTCTACCAAAATTCCTAACGCGCCATTGAGTGTGGTAGAGCAAATGAAGAAGACCAATGTAAACATTTCCATGTAGGATGTTGTTGCTACCATACCAACGCAGAGGAAGATGCTGCAGGAAGAATTGGAAAGGATTGAATCCAAGGATCAGTCATCTACCATGGAGAGTGCCACTAGTTTAGTACAACCAGCAGGAGATGTAGAGACAAATAAAAAGGTTAGACCTCCTCCATTTTATGTTTCTCTGATTATAGGGGGAAAATTAGTCCATAATTGCATGATAGATTCGGGGGTAGTAGCTCAGTAATGCCTAGGTGTGTTGCTGATGCTTTAGGGATGAAATATGAGCCCATTGTTAGGGATGTGTTACAACTATATGGGAGTACTATCAAAATCGTAGGCATCCTTAGAATTGTGTAAATGGCCCTACATGCATGCCCTGGTTGTACTGTGATTCAAGACATATCTGTTGCTAAGGTTAAGCCCTATTTTGCAATTTGTCTTTCAAGAGACTTCACTGCTCAAATTGGTGGATTCATATTTGCTGATCGGTCTTATATGTCATTTAAGACTAGATATGGGGCCAATGCTTCAATAAGAGCAGAACCTCAATCCCTTCATCACACTGAACCCTACACTCCCAACTTCATCAATATGAATTGCCCTATCCTAGAGATGGACAAAAATAACATAGTAAACGAGCCTATCACTTCCATAGCAGAGATTCCTGATTTCTTCTTAGATGAGTGGGCAAATACATGTCAGTTTGAGCCTATGTCAAAAACTCTTGAGATAGACCTTAGTACATATTGCATAATAGAGAAAGAGGTTCAAGTTCCTGACCTTGTTAGGACTAATGACAACATAAATGGAGTATGGAGTATGTACTTTGATGGCTCAAGGAATAGAAATGGATCAGGGGCTGGTGTTGTGTTGATCTCTCCTGCACAAATAAGATACTACTTCTCTTTTAGGTTCCAATTCAGTTGTACCAATAATGTGGCCGAGTATGAATCCTTGATCCAAGGTCTCCTACTTGCCCAAAAGAGGGGAATTCAAGCCTTGAAAGAATATGGGGACAGTGAGTTGGTAGTGAACCAAGTGAGAAATCAGAATATCACCAAAAATGGCCTGCTCAAGTCTTATAAACATAGAGTCTGGGATTTGCTTGAGGGTTTCCAAGCATTTAATATTCAAAGCATTCCTAGGAAAGAGAATAAATATGCTGATAGACTTGCAGCAGTGGGTGCATCTTATGATGTGCCAAGGAATCTTGAGGAAGAAAGGAAACAACAAATAAGGGTGGTGGTAAGGCCTGGTGTTCCTTATAATAATACTCATTGGCAAGTGTTTGAGTCTGATGAGAAAATTGTGAGCTTCCTGCAGAATGAAGCAAAATTTTCAAAGAGAAATTAGTCAAGACTACAAGATCAATATGGTGATCAGATCATTCATCTCAGTTCCAACAAGCTACCCAAGGGTCTCATTACCTTGGAGAGTGTCTTTAATCTTGATGATCGGTCAAGGGATAAAGGAATGAATCTAGCTGCAGAAAAGGATGACCATGCCCCAGTTACTATTACTGATGGAAAATCTCTTAACATGGGGAAGGTATGTTCTAAAGCTGAGCAAGAAAATTTCATTCATCTATGTCAAGAATTTAGTGATGTATTTACTTGGACGTATGATGACTTAAAAGGTTTCGACCCTAGTTTGTTTCAGCATACCATAGATTTGGTTGAGAGGGTCAAACCAGTAAGACAAAAGTAGAGGCCAGTGAATCCCAAGATTGAACCTTTGATGAGGAAAGAGCTATCCAAGTTGATTGAAGCTAACATACTTTTTTCTATTAAACACTCATCATGGGTGGCTAACCTTGTCCCTGTGAGGAAGAAGAATGGAGAAATCAGATTGTGTGTGGACTTTAGGGATCTTAATCAGGCTTCCCTTAAGGATCACCATCCTCTTCCTTCTATGGAGAAAATTCTGTCCAAGGTCAGTGGGTCAAGGAGATTCTCTTTTCTTGATGGGTTTTTTGGTTATAACCAAGTGTTGGTTAAAGAGTCTGATAGATACAAGACAACATTTAGTACTAAATGGGGCACCTATGCTTATTGCAAAATGCCATTTGGATTAACAAATGCAGGTGCCACATTCCAAAAGGAAATGGAGGTAGCTTTCAAAAGATTAATTGACAAGTTAGTCTTAGTATAGCTTGATGATATAACTATGTATTCCAAGAATGTAGAAGATCATCTTGATCATTTGAGACAAGTATTTCTAAGATGTAGAGAGTTTTGGGTTTCCCTCAACCCTGCCAAATGTGTCTTTGCTACAAACCAAGGAAAACTATTGGGACACATTGTATCTAAGGATGGATTGACCATTGATCCAGAAAGAACAAAAGCAATACTTGCCCTTCCTCTCCCTAAACACAAGAAAGGGCTGCAAAGTTTCCTTGGTAGGATAAATTTTGTAAGAAGGTTTATTCCTAATCTTGCTACCATGGTGAAACCCCTTATAGCCATGCTCAAGAAAGATATTGTCTTCTCATGGACCAAGGAGGGGAAGGAGAGTTTTGAAAAGATCAAGGCAGCCATAACATTGGCCCCTACCCTCATGAACCCAAATTTTGAGAAAGATTTCATCCTCTACACTTTAGGTGGTGAGTCAAGTATTTCTGTTGTCTTGGCTCAAACAAATGACAAGAATGAGGAGCAGCCCATAGCCTTCTTTAGTGAAGGGCTCAAGGAATATGAAGATAAGTATAGCTTTGTTGAGAAGCAAGCCCTTGCAGTCATTAGAGCCTTGAAGAAATTCAGACACCTCTTATCCCATAATAGGATCCATTTGTTGGTGCCCCATGCAAGTGTAAAAGACTTCCTGTTAAACAGAGATATCAGTGAGAAGAGAGCTGGATGGATCACTAGGGTAATGGAATATGATGTTGACATTCATATTACCAAATTGGTAAGAGGGAGAGGATTATGCAAAGAAATGTTATCTATTTTTAATTTCTACAAATATGAAATCAATCTTGACTATACACATATAATGTGTTTCAAGGGGTTCCACACGATCTAGACACATATAATGACCATATACATGTGTACATGTATGAAATGGAATAAATTAAATATGAAATATCTTTAAACAAGTGACAATAGAAATATGAGTATTAAATGTAGGAAGAACTTCGAGAAATATGAAATATCTTTAGCCCAAGTTCCACAAATATGAAATAGATGTCAAGTGGTTCCAATTGGTTCCACACACTCATGGAGAACATTTAATATTCTCTCTTAGTCCTTAGCAGATAAACTCTAGTTATGACATTGACCCTTGTGTTTAACAAGATACAGTGAAATGGATGTAGCAATAACATGGTGGCTATATTGAAGCATTTTATTGTCAGGTTGGTAATCAACAAATTGAATTGCATGTTTCACTATTTTTTGTTGCTGAGATATGTTCCTTCCAAAATAACTGAACCCATAGACAATGCATTTCAAATAAGTTTGAACATCATTTAAATATAAAAAAATTCATAATTTAAATTAGTTAATTTAATTCACATGTACCTATAGGGAATAACATTCCATCACTCTCCTCAACTTCAATTAACTTCATCCTTTTAGTAGTGCAACACAATAAATAGTAACTCACTCCTACATTTCCAGGCTCAGCGATAACTGCAAAGACTTCACCTATACACACAATTTTAAAAATAGATCATGTACATATATATTTTGAGCTCTAAAATTTCTTTTTAACTTTAATATGTTTATATATAAATTTATTATTTAAAAAATTCTACTTACCAATTCGAACTAGTCTAGATATATGGTTATAATTAGTAGAAATCAAAGGAATGTCAACAAAGTTTTCATCTTCATCTCAATTATTTATATCAATAACAAAAAATGTCACTGAAGTCCATAGACCTACATATCCATGATCCTCATTGATGTACTCATTGTAACTCTTAGCAATCCAGTAACAACAGAAACATGAATAGTCTCTCATGTACAATGTCCAATTACGATGGTTGCTACTCATAACAAAATGCAAGGATCATATTTTTTCTATCCTCCTGCAACCATGCATAGTTTTCCTATCCACACTTGAAGACACATATTTAATAAATATATGTACAAAAAAAAATTGGAGACAAATATATATATATATATATATTTGTACATGTACCATGTGTGTATAAGTTAAGTTAGGTTTAAGAGAATGTGTGTGTGTGCATGCACATGCACATGCATGTACATTTATTTGATGTCTCCCAAAAGACTCTGCATGGTACTATTTGACTCACTCTTGATGATGCACCAACCTCATTTGATGCAAAATGTGTCTTGCACCATTCAAAAACATCATGTGCATTATTTATATGAGCTCCCTTATAATTAATTTGATACTTTAATAGATCACATTTGATACAAGCTCTAGCACCATCATGTTTAACTTTGTCATGTCCACTTTTAAAGAAACTCCATACATGTGTTATGTTTTCATCACAATGATATCAACAAAGTGCATAAAATGGTCAAGATGATTTCAATTGTATAGCACACCCATCTACCCAAACATAATGCTTATCAATACTTATGCCTCTTTCTTTGATATATGCAAAAGAATTCTTGAAACAATGTTTTACATAATGAATATCATGTTCTTTATCATCAATTATGTAGAAGTGATATTATTTTTTGATGAATCATGCTTCAAATGTGCTTTTAATACCATCCAAATCTAACTATGCATGATGATAGTACACTTGTCCCAAAATAGTAACCTAATCATAAAAATAGTAGTCTGATTGAATAGCCTTTTGATGAACAAAGGAATAGTTTTCTGCAAAATCAACAATTGATAAAATGGTTCCAAGTGGGAAGTTATCTCTCTAAGTGTTTGAAATTTTTGTCCTTCTAGTTTGCAAAATATGCATGATGAATATATGGTTGTATCAAACTTTTAAATTTGTCCATAAATGCTCCCACAATCATCTTCTCTTCAACATATTCTAATCTTTTCAATTCTTTACCAAATTTAGTTTGATTCATTACATACTTGTAACCCTTGCAAGTTATCATATTTTTGACATCAATATCTTCATTATTTAAAGGAAAAAGAGCCAAATAAGAACATGTGTCACATATTCCTCTAATGCAATTGATTTGACAAATAGGATCATCTATTTTTTCACACAAAATAGATGAGATGAACTCACTTTGTCTACTAGGAGGGGCATTTGCATAACCAAAAGTTTCTTTTATAAATTTCTAATAAACTTGATAGTGGAGATCAAGTTCAATATCATAATGACAACAAGTTTCAAACACTTTGTTTCTCCTAACATAATATTGCTTCAATCTTTCAAATAATGTTTTCCCAATCTTTATATACAGATTTGAACTACAAAATGAGACATACATATCATGTTGTGTTATGTCCAACCAATGTTTTGTATGATTTTCATAGAGGTTAGGTCTAACCCTATGTATAAGAACATATCTAGTACTTGATGAAGGATGAGTATTTCCATTCCAAAATTATATTACCAAATTTTTTATTCTATCATCAATCATATCACAATGAGGAGCTCTACACATAATTGTCCAATTTGCTTCCAAAGTGCTATCTTCAAAAATTAATCTTCTCTTAACACATTTTCATATGGTTTTTCTACTAAAACTAATATGTGATAAAATTAAAGATATTTGTCTACTTCTTGGTATCCTACTACCAAGAATAGATTGCAATATAACTCTTCTTGTAGTGCTCTTATCTTTACTTCTAGTTTTATTCCCTATAGAACTCAAACCTTTCTTAATATTTTTGACAATATCACTTTGCATGTTAGAAAATTTTCTCTTTCTTGATGTTTTGTATACACTTAACAATTCTAATGACTCTTCCAATTTTTTCTATAAAAGAACACAAGCAAGTACTTGAGTTTTTTCAAGTGTTTCCAAAACATCAAATTTGATTGCTATATCTTTTACTATTTTATTCAAACCTCTTTTCTTGGAAAGACTTAATGATTTAATATCAACAAGTGATTTCAATTTCTCTACATACATTGTAAGTAAATGATCTAAATTTCTACAATATATATTTTTCTTTACACTTGTGGCTAGTCTTATGCATTCATCTATACTAATTTGAGAAACTAATCTTGACCCTTCTCTAAGTTCCATTGGTTGATGTCCTTAATTATCATGTCCTAGATTGTTATGTCTTGGATTGTCATGTCTCAAATCTTCTTCAACATGTATTTTCTTGTCTTGTGATTTTTTGTCAAGACCTACATTCATATAAATGAATAAATTTAGAAAATTTTAATTATAAAATTGTAAATATACACATTCATATGAATTTACACATATACATACCTTCTCTTCTTTTTTGATAATTTGCTAAATTTTTCTCATGATTTCTCTATTCTGCATCAGTTGATCTATTTCTTCAAGATATACTTTGCCTTCCTTGTTGTCATGCCATCATCGAATTTCAAAATATTTTGAAATGTCAAGTTGAACTACAAAAAATAACAAAATAATTCAAATTGTCTTGAGTCTTCTTCATTTTTCTTCAAAACAATCAATTCCTTCTAACATTTATGTATATTGATTAAAATACGAGCCTACAATTCTTATTTATACCAAACTAAATAATTGGAAATATTTGTTTTTTGACTGACTAGGGGCTTGGAATGCAGCTGACAAGACACCCAAAATTGATACCGAGGGGCTTCATCGAAGCCCCTTGGCACTCGACCATTTTCCTAGGGACTTCATTCAAACAACCTCAATGGTTGAAGCTTGTTCATGGGGCTTAAAATGGCCTAGGGGCTTTGACCAAAGCCCCAAGACTTCAAACAAAGCCCCCTTGTTGTCCCATGTAGTCATTTTTGGCCACTATGAAACAACCCAAGGAGCTTCAGACAAAGGCCCCCATTGCAAAGTGGTAAACCATCTGGGGTGCTTCATCTGAAGGGTCTTCACTTGAAGACCCAAAAATGATCTTAGAATGAAATACTCTTCGTAGGAACCCTCCAAAAATGGAATCTTTTCAGATAATGCTCAAATTCTAAAAAATTTACTTCTTTTGATGGCTCAAACAAGGGCCAAATAAGTTTAAACTTTGAAACTAGGTTTAGAAATGTGTTCTCCTTTCAATAAGATTTTCAAGCTAAGTTTAGCAATTTTTCTTCCTTTCAAATAGCTTTCCAATGAATATATTTTTAGCATAGTTTATTCTGATGTTTTATTTTTAGTTTTATTAAATATAGGTTTTTTTTATCATTTTAGAAACCTCTACTTGAAGCCTTGGGAAAAAACATAAAACGAAAGAATAATTTTTAAAAATACATGATCATCAAAGCTATGTGTATTAGGTTTCTAGCAACTCAAGAAAAATTGTATTTCAATATAAACAAATCAAGTTATATTGTTCAAAAGAAACCTATGTCTAAATTATTGTTAGTGTCACTTTCACACTAAATAAAACCTATAATTTTTGACAAAACTGAACAAAACCAAAAAAACATGCTAGCTATTGATCTTACTTTTCTAGTCCAAAAATAATTTTGTAATTATCCTATTTGAAGAAAAAGTTATGTTGATCAAAACACCCATCACTTTTTGAAAATATCAGTTTTCATATAAAGCACTTCTTAGAGGAGATAGAAAAAAGACTTCAAATAAAATTATTAAAAAATCTAATTATTTTTATTAGAATCTAGATAAAAAATGATTAAAATCACTAGTTTACATCATCATCAAATTCTTTATATTTTTTTTGTAATATGCATTTGCAAATCAAGTTTTTGTTAAAAATATCCACTTTAGTGTCAAACTTGGCCAAAAAGTGGGAACCATTACCATGGCCTTACTATATATCATATGCAAAACAAAATTTTGATAGCGTAATTTTGTGATCCAAGATTGAGCTGAGATTAGAGTTTAGCTGAAAGGAAGTAAAACATCCATACTTTTGTATTCAAGGAACTTTAATTACTTGTTTGGGAAGTGAGCTCTTCTTTCACTCATTGTACCACAACTCCTAATAGGGTTGGAATTTCTTTATAGGGATTCAAAGTCTCCTAACATGGACTCATATGTACTGAATGAGTTTATAGACTCCTAATATGGTCCATCCTCTAACAAGGATCATTTATATTAGTACATTGAATCTAGTGGGTATCTTACCCACCAAGGTTTTCCCTTGCCCGTGGTTTCCCTACACTAGTAGAATTTTGCAAATAAATGACTATGTGACTAAATCTTTTAGTCATGAGACTAAAGGTTCTAGTCATGTGACTAAAAGTGATCAGTTTCTAGTAACATTTTACAACTTATAAGTACAAGTGATTAAATAAATGACTAATTTGATCATTGAGTAAATTCTCAAGGTTAAACAAAGATAAGTGACTAAATAAATGATTAAAAAATTGGTCACTAATATTTAGTCAGCTAAACAAATGTAATGATTATTTTTATAATATTAATACATTCTTCAACTTTTTAATAACTTTATTGCTCACTGATGAAGATTTTTTCCTCTCAATACATCATTATCAGTCAACATCCTCAAATGTCCCCTCAATTCATATTAGACTAGAAATGAACTCAAAAGCACCTTAATCTTCACTCAAAATCCTTAGATTAGTAAAATGTTATGAATATAATGTAGTATTTCTTAAATTTCTTTTGAATTCCGTATTTGTTAAATTTATTTCAAAATTTGAATGCTTTAAGTATTAGCTTAGACAAAAAATATTGTGCTAAATTAACACACATTAATAAAATATAGCTTGAAAGGTAAACATTTTTAGATTAGGTTAACTTAATGTGATGAGTGGTATGATTATAGCTAAGTGTTGATACATTTGATTCAAACTTAGTTTCATTTGCATAAATATTTGTTGCAAGGAGTAATTTTATCTTTATTCTGATTTAGTTATTTTTTTCTCAAGATGGTTTAATTTGAGATAATGTGTTAAAATGATCTAACTAACTTGAGATTTTTGAGAACTCTTGAATCTTTTATTTTCAAATTCAATTTTAGGTATGCTTATTTCCCTCGACTTGATATCATGGATCAATTTGAAGTCTCAAATATTTCACTTGCAAATTTAGTGCTGGGAATAGTAATAATATGTTATCTAATGTCATTAGCATTCTAGGTTATATTATAACATTACGTGACATCATGTTTTCCTCAAATTCCTTGCAATATAATAAATTTTTACTTGGGTAGGTTTAAAGAATTGAGACAACAAATTATTACAAATCATATTTTGGTATAAATGATTATAATTTATAAATTGTCTACTATTTATATAGGGGGTTGTTTTTATTTTCCTTACATTTATCTATATGAACCTAATGTTTCCTACATAACTTAAAGTTGTGATTTTGAATTATTCATTATGTTCACATGTCTAATACTTAAATTGAATATCTATTTTAGATCATTTTAGAGTTTAACCAATTCACTAATGAAGTTTTTTGTTTTGTTCATTTTACCATTTTGTTTGTTAATGATCTTTTAGTATTATGTCAACTATTCTTTAAATGTCAATATCTCAATATAAATTTGTGTAAATTATATTTATTAATCTTATTTTTACTTAAATATATATCTTATATAATAAAATGAATACAAAATATCATATTAATAATAATAATTTCTATAATTAATTTATAATTACTAATTATAAATGTTTAATAAAAATTATAATAAAAATTAAGAATAATTATGATAAGAATTAATTTAATCAAAATATATATACTCAATAACACAATATTGTCAAATTTATTCAATAGTATAAGTGAAATATGTAAGATCAATCACTTTTGTTAAACACAAATATCAATATTTTAGCACAATCTACAATGTGCTATTTTCTTAAGCTTGTACTATGTAGGAACTTCTTTATATATTATATACAATCTTTTTATTTAAAAAATAAGGAATCTTTCAAATAATTTCTAAAATATAATTAATAAGTGCATTTTTTATAGAGCTCTTAGTGTTATACTCTTCTAATGCCCCGCCAAGGGATCCAAAGAATTAATCTAATATCTCACTAAGTTTGCCAAACAATTTTTTTTTTTTTTAAAGCATGAAATATAAACCATTCACAACTTATACATAGTAATGGAAGCAATAGCAACAATTAAAATGAAAGTAAACATAACATAACAGATTACATTCTTTAAGGATCCCTTAACGTTGTATCACATCTAAATTAACTATTCATCTAACATCACATCCTTATGAAATAAAAAAGATACATCCAACATTCTTAAACAATATACAAGTGTCCTTTTAGTAATTACATTTTAGATTGCTCAATCATCCATTGTACATGTCACAGGGTATAAAGAGGCTTAAAAGAATAAACATCCATGTAAATAAAGTACATCATCATCCAATATTAATCCATGATGAAATAACATAAATAAAACCACATATCATACATGATACATCATCATCATAAATATATAAACATCCATCATAAAAGACAACCATATATTACAAACATAAATAACTAAGTACACGGTTCCTCCCAACCATAAATAGCATCATTAGACCATCGTGGATCCTAGCCATCCCTCCGTGCATAACATCCCAAAGCACTGAAGAGATCATTAGCTATTAACATAGTAGGAATGTCACTCCTAAATCATACTACATCATATGCATAAAGTAATCTAACATGCAAGTAGCATCATCTAACATATGCAAATCATCAATGTAAGAAACATACCAGTAAATACATCCATCATAAGGTATATCATCTATCATAATGCTCCAAGAAAATAATGAAGATAAATACCAACCAAAAATACTCCAAACAAGGTATCTCTGATGGATCTCAAATGATAAAAGTGGAAAAAACACTACCACCCGACCATGTGGAACCTAAGTGGTCCACTCCCACCATGCAGAGGAGATAATCTCAAGTCCCAAATAGGCTATAAAAAATCACATAGCAAAGTTACTCTCTAAATCCAAGAATCCTAAAAGTATACTAACTCAAAGGTTCTATTACACAAAACCGACATCTAATTCCCAGAAGCACACAAAGACATGTAGGAAACCTACTATGCAAGTGAGAAAGTGTCATCGCATTTATTATGTACAAGTTACCCTGGTAGTTAGCTAAACTCCACGAGTCCATACTGATCTCATGCGGCCACTAGTATCCTCTCATACTGATGAGGCATACTATGGAATGCAAGGTCGCAACCATGCATTCTCTCTACTCCCATCCTAGTCTGTACAAGCACTTGAGGCATGAACGAGAACTAAAAAAATTATCTTTTTAGGTTCATTTAATCCCCATTTAGTGTGTAAATGTTATCAGTTATTAACCAAATTTACAATGAGTTACCCTGGCAGCCACTTAGGGCCCCGGCCCCCATTGCAAGCCACTTCCTAACACTACAAGTAGATAACCTACCCTAAGCTCATGGAATCATAATATCACCCTGGAGTCCTATACAAGAGACTAGAAAGAAAATCCAAAAGATAATCCATAAAAAGAGTCATCAAATATCGATGATAAAAGCATCAAATATCCACAATAAGAATTATCAAATCTCCATGAGCATCTGAAAAGCATCCATAGAAAATCATGACCATAATAGTTCTCTATTGGCACCTGAAGGCATCACTGATAATCATAAGTATCCATTGGTTCTGAATAACCAAAATATATCTCAATATAAATCACCATATCCATTGGTTCTTCAACAAGCAACCAAGAATATCTAAAAATCATACTGATTGAAGACTCCAAAATGGTTGAGTCACAACATGACATCATCAAGAAATAAATCAACACTTCAATCCCATCATGGTGACTAGAAAGTAATCCAAGGATAATTGATTGATGACTCAAAAATGATTAGCTCAAGTGTCTCATACACATACATCTCAGCTTCACACATGAAGACTGATGAACAATAACAATCAGTAAATACAAACATTTCATAGAGCATATGATCACATTACCATGGTTGGGTTTAGAAATATTGAAACTGAATAAGATCAACATGCCATCACATCTCATAACCCCCAAGCCTCTGGTAACAACCTAGGACTAGTCAACACTAGTCAACCCAAAAACCCAAAACAAGAAGCATATAGAATAGACAATGCAGACACATGTTTTGGTTTACTAAAATCACATAGCTGAATAATGTGTGGAGTTTTAGTTTTTGTTTCAAGTATACTTTAAGTGTCTAAGTTTAATCATTTGACCTACAAGTCAACCCATTTGTTCCCCGATAGCATTATTCTTTCCATCATTAAAATAATACTCTAAGAATAGCTTAAGGGTAAATACTCACTAAACTATTCATCATTGACCTTTAATTAAATTGTTCTCTTTATTTGACCAAGATCCATATTCTAATTGATTAACTCTTCTTTAATGTTACTTCAACTTTTCAACATAAATCAAGCATCATTATTCATTATATTATAAGAGAGCTAGTTATCAATCTTTGGGTGAGAAGATTATAACTCTATTAAAATGATCAATTTAATCAATCAATTAACATAGGTACACAATCCATGACCTTTCAACATTCTAATATTTCTCAATTAAATATTACTAAGTCTTATGTCTCTTGATTAAATCATTACTAACAATCATTAAAATACCTAAAGTTGTTATTCAAGTCATTAGAATAAGACTTATCAACTTCGATATAAATACTTCACAACTTCGCTACAAGAATTGATATTAGCATGTCAATTAAAACTCTATTACATAACTTAATTATTAGTTAAATCTAATTTACTCTAATTAATTAATTTAATTAATAATTACATATCTATATCATTGACCTAAATAATAACTAATCATAGTTTGTATGTTAAAGGCCAATCATAATCTAATATTAATAATGACTTGCTATCATTTTATAATAAATCCCCAATACCAAATATTATCATCTAAAATAAATACCTCCTATCTTGGTTGATAAATAGATTAATTATACTTCTTCTACTATTAACTAATCTTAATTAAATTAGATTAGTTAATAAATTATATAAAACTAATGCATAAAAATAAGATTCTGCTAAGGGAAGATTGCAATAATATCTTTAATTCATTCATGCTTTGATATATTATTTTTGTGAAGTTTAAGCATAAAGAACTCTTGGTTATGGGAAATAGAGAAATATCTATCCTTGAATAAAATAGTCCCAGTATGAGGGCCATGTCTCTGTAATCAACCATTGGATCAAGCTGAAATTGAAATATGTTGGAGAGGGCCAAGTTGCACCAATTCTGACTTGAGCGATCGAATAAATTTGATCATGATAAATGGTTATAAATGACTGAGTTCAGGTGTATCCAAGGGGTAGTGACAGGGCAGATTGTGATGAATTAAGAATTTCTCCTAAAAGGTAATTGCTCTCTAATTTTATCCATTAATTTCTCTGATATGTTTGACTGTAGATTTAGAAACCCTTTTCAAATCTATTTATCAATTTGATTCTAATTCGAACCCAAACCCGATTTAGATCTAATTCTTTCTCATTTGGAACTAGGGTTTTCTATTGTTTTCTTTGCAACCAAATAGATACATATCTAGATTCCAATTTCAAGATTAAGGATTCATTCATGGAGTGTATTCAAACACATATAACAGACATGATGAAGACAGGAAGAGAAATAGTGCAAAGAGAATATGCGAATATCATGAGTGCACCTAGACACTAATGCTAATTTTCCATGCCTCAGAAGTCCATAGAAAACCCCTTCCTTCTCTAGCATTCACAATTCCTCCAAGATCCAAGCCAACCGAATCCTCCAAGTGACTAGATGTGCTAGAAGAAGCATAGAAGCATATAGAAACATATGAGCATGTAGAAGTATATGAGCTTCTCAAATGCATGTAAGCTTTGAAGCTTCCATTTTAGCTTGTCCAAACACACTAGGAGAGCCTCTATTTAAAGACCTCTAAGATGCATCTAGAATGTGTCTAGAAACAACTAGAAGATAAGCATGACAACCAAGCATGAGTCCTCTCCAACCTTCTAGATGAGTCATAAGGTTGTAGACACCATGTGCTCAAATAAAATGCTAACTCCTAAGTGCAGACAACTTAGTGCATTCTTAGAGTGCAAACCCCTGTGTTGTCTACATGAGAACTCCTGAGAATTTGCCAACTCATATGTGAACAATTATTAAACTAATGCATATTAATTAATATAATATTTAGTTTATCCATTTATTTATTATTTTACTAAATTTTAAATCTCATGCACTAACTTTAATAATTCCACTTATTCTTATCTTAATATATTTATATTTTAATCACATGAAATCTAGAATCTTTTAATAATTTTAATATATTTTCCATTTTTAAATTTCATTTTCAAAACTTAATTGCTAAAATATTTATTAGCTTTAATAATAATATTATTTAGTCATTTATTTAAAAATGAACTCCAAATATATTTTTATTAAAATAAATATTGTCACATTCCAAATTTAAACTTATAACTTTTATCTTCAAATTTAATTATTTTATTTAATTAATTTTCCAATTAATTAAATAAAACAAATATTAAAATATCATATTAATTTTCCATTAAATTGAACCATTAATTAAATCTTTTAATTAGGCTTAATTAATAGAAAATACATCAAAGACTCATAAAATAAAATACAAAAGACCCATCATAACAAAAATACATACAAAATCAAACCAAGGGTTAATATCACGAATTATGTCATCTGACATATTCGGAGGGTACTCAACTCGAATACTTGTCCTAATTTCCAATTAGAACAATTGGCTTAAAGGGTTGGGATTTGGACTTGAGAATTTATCTCCCCTCTCTTACCATTGAGATAATGTGATAGGTTATGCTCATCCTGGCAATTCAGGGAAGTCAATACCTGATACCTGCAACCTGCATAAAAACCATGCATGCACAAGCACAATATATACTAAACTAAATAGGAAATGGTAGGAAGTGCTGCATCGTGTAGATCATGACTAGCAAGTGACTATGACTCCCTTCCTTAACCACATCAAACATGCCAAACATAAGAGAAAACATGCACACCATACACATGCAAGTATGGGGTATGTATCCATAAGAAAACACATGTGATAATAAACCATCTAACTAATCATCTTCAATAACTGAAATCACTAAATAATCATCATGCAACCATGAAAAATAAAGTACCAAGTAATCTCCTCATATAATAAATTGAATTTGATACAATATTTGATAATCTCATAACAATGTTACTAACCATCAACATAAAACTAACCCAAAAAGAGTTCAACAATGATAACAAAAAAGAGACCTAAGGGCAGGCACTACAACTCTTCCATGAAGATACCTTCAAATTTTTATCTGTCAATTT
The DNA here is from genome assembly GCA_028749045.1 of Cupressus sempervirens. NCBI lineage: Eukaryota > Viridiplantae > Streptophyta > Pinopsida > Cupressales > Cupressaceae > Cupressus > Cupressus sempervirens. The sequence continues at coordinate 69,155,144 of CM053790.1, read as the reverse complement.
GGCTAATGTTTGTTTTATCGCCACATAGACTTGTAATGGATGCAATTGCCTTAGAATCCCCTTTACCATTTACACATACCTCATGCGTGAATCCTCTACCCTAAAGCACCCATTTCATGTTGCACAAATCCATATTGGGGCACTTCTTGTCCAAGGCGACACTACAATATCTAGGTTTTTTCAATATAAATCTGGACACATCCCAGTGTGAAATTCATGCAGGGTTTGCAGAACTAAACAAGTTAGAAACCAAATCTATGAGCTTACCTAGAAGCGGCCTCACATTCACATCTTTAGGGCTCCTCGATGGGTAGCCCCAACTCCTACACAACATATATTTTGGCATCATATTTATTGCATTTTTGAGTAGCTCAATTAAGCTCTCTAAACATATGTGCTCACACAAATGACCAAATCAACATCTAAATCTTGCATAGCCATCATGCTGTAGTGAACTCTTGATCCAGCAGGAATTAGCTTTTGAAATGTGCCCTCTTAATTGGCTAGGCTCATTTGTGGATACCTAGTGCATGAAATCAGACCGTTGTCATCAATTATATAGTGGGAGAACTTGTTTTTTTTGAAGTCTGTGGCCTCAGTAGTTGGAATATTTCCCAATTTGGCCGTTGGATGCTTATAAACTTTTTGTATATTTGGCTAAATCTAATTATGCAGATTTCCACAAAAGTGATTTTGCAAATTAGGTCCAGTTCAAAAGCTATAAGTGTTAGGTACTATCAAAACTGTCGTCATTGCAATGTGATAATAAACATAGATTCTATTGATTTTTTAATTTTTTCTCCTCATCACACAATTCTTCAATGATTTTACATCCTTCTAATTAGAGAATTGTGCAATGTGTTTCATGCTTTGGAAGGTTTGAAAGAATTAAAATTTTCTACTATAAAAAATTGTACTTTATAGTTCAAAATGAGCCTTGAATATGCCGTGAGCTCAAGTTTTCTTCATGGATATTTCCTTCATTTTCTTTTCTCTAATAGAGAGAGCTTTTGTCTTTGTTTGTTTCTTACAATGTGAGCCATAATGTCTGAATAGTAAAACCCCTCTTATATTCCTTACTATTATTTTGTTTCTATAATCATCATTTGGAATTGAGGATTCAAATATGAATAAAAAGGTTTTGACATCAAGATCACCTCTTACTTCTAGTACATTTTCTAGGGGTAGGGATTTTTGAAGATACTATGGTGAATCTTATTTCAAGGGTTTGCAGATGATTTTTCTCTATCAAACATTCAATTGTTTGTGGTGATCTTTGAAAAAACTTGAAGATATATTTAGATGGCCATACTAGTGCCCAAAAATGTTCTAGATTTATTCTGAAACATATTTCTTGTCCTTACTCAATATTTTAATTAGTTAAAAGACACAATAGCATTTGGAGACTCTTATTAATGGGTTGGTGTCAAATACATTATTTGCATAAAAACTGGATGAATTATATGGCTGTAATCCTTGACACAGGTGAATAGGTCAGTAGAATATATTTTTGAATGAGCTCTCAGACATGTCTCTTATTTCTCAATTTTAATATATATTCCTGCATTTGGATGTTGCAATTTTTTTTCTTCTGTAGATTCAATTTATGGTGGTACTAGATGTTTTCCTATTATATTCTAGTTGCTATAGTAGTTGGTGGTACTAGGGGTTTTCCTATTATATTTTAACTGCTATAGTAGTTGCATTCAATAGAGATGCTTCTAGCCTATCAGCCTAAAATTGCAAATGAAATGTTTAGAAAGATTATACAACTAGAAGAATTCAAAGGAAATTTCACCCATTTTGACTGGAAAAATGAAAAAAAACCTCTCATATGAAGGAATTCTAATTACTTAATCTACTAAGTTTATGAGTTCAATATCAGTTGAAACAAGTCCGCATCAATAGTTTTGTTTACAATAGAGAATATGAATATAAATTTATCTTTAGCCTACATCAATAGTTGTGTTTACAATAGAGGATATGAATATAAATTTCTTTGAAGATAAGAAGATCTTAAGAAAAAATAGTTGTGTTTACCTATCATTTATTTATGATATCCAATTTCATTGTAAATAAGCAGTACATTAGCAATGATAAATTGATTTCTAAGTTCAACTAAGTTGTTAGAATACTAACTCAAACAAAAACTTGTGAGGAACTAAACCACTACTATGGATGATAAGTTATTTGTGTTGTCATTTCTATTGCTTCTTTCTCTCTATGTCATGAAGTAGGAACAGTAGAATCAAAGGCTTCTAAATTTCTTGCATGTCTAACATTTGTTACTATCTAAAAGAATATAATGTTTGAGAAGTAAAAGAAAACAATTAGGTGGAAAGCTTGGCTTGATATTTTTCTCATTCACTTGTTTCACCTACTACTTGACTTCCTGTATCCCTTACTAGCTCTAAAGAATTTTCCACCTAACATTTACATTTTTTAAAGTTTATTCCATGATGCAATTAAAGAATGCCTAAATTTTATTGAACCAAACCACATAGAACAAGATATACCATCTGGTGGGAGAAAAAGACCTGTACAATTTTTTACAACAAAAATTATAGGATCTCAAAATTTATCTCCTCACCTTCAAAGTTTGAACCATTTGGAGCTTGATTGGGAGGCACATTTGTGCCCTAGAACATAGAAGTTGTAATGCTACTACGAGATTGAGGGTGACAAAAAAATTTAACCAACACTAGTTAGTAATAATCGGATGGAAAATAAGGCATTCATTACTAGTTAGTAACTATAGGGACAAAAACTTGATTTAAACTTTGGATGCACAAACATTTAAATTAAACTTCCTAGAGTTTTGGGATTGAACAATTCTGGTGTTCTCAAAAGGATTTTTGTTCCTAGTAAACTTATTACAACTTTAGCTTGAACTGACAATAAGGAAGATGTAGTAAGATTGCTTGGCAAATGACCAATATTCTCTAGAAGTACTTGAAAGCTATGAATAGTTCACATGGTTTTGGTAGCAGAGTAATCTTCCTTTATAAATTTTGGGATTATTCAGAGAGCTTTTTTTTCCCTATTAAGTCAAATTTGAAAGCATCAAAATTACAACAGCTTAGTTTATGGATTCCAGCATATACATATCGTATAGGAGCCTCCTAATCAGGAGATGAGTTTACAAGTAACAGTTTATATATTATGTATAAAAAGTAAGATCACAGTAGATACATCAATTATACTATTTTGTGCAACAGATACTAAAAATTTTGAGTAACCCATGTTGTCCAACTCATTGGACCTTTTGACTATTTAAGCACATTTCCATCTCTGACAAAAATGGTAAATGGATGCTCCATTTTCTAGGAAGAGGGTCAACAATAGGTGGGTATTTTGTAATAGATGTAGCATGAGCTGGGATTACATTACTTTTACATTAGTTTCCCTTTCTTTCTCTCTGTTTTCTCTCATCTACATGATAAACATGTTTGGTTTAAAGAGCACAACTCTTTGTCATCAACATTATATCAAAGCACAAACTTGTTTCTAGTTATTTGAGTAGAGATTTTACGAGAAAAATACAAAAGGAATTTATTTTAGGTTTGTCTACAAATAACATTATATATTTCACTCTAAGGGCTTGTCATAGTCATGATTTGAGCACTCCATTAAAACTTATGTTTTCATTTCTTGCTTGTACATACAAATGTAATTTAAACCAATAAGGCATGTAATTATTAGTTTTATCTTCACCTGATTATAAAACTATATTGTCTAAAGAAAAATAACATTGGTTCTTGGAATCAGGTGCTGCTATGTCAAAATTGTTGTCATATTGCAACTTTATCATGTCCTATGCAGAGCCAGCGAATCCAGAATTCTATCCAGTGCATCACTCCAATCAGTGCAGAATTTCCATTGATATCAAATGATCTTGTTCATGAATTACATATAATAATTTAGGAAGCTAGAAGAATGAGAAGTTTGATTGGAAAGCATTAGTAACAAAAAGGTGAACTAAAGAATTGAGGAAAAGATGTCTTTGGGAGGGATTTTGGATGATTTAATTAGGTTAGATAGTAAATGTGATCTTTTTAAATATTTATAAAAAGAATTATATTCATATTTAAAATTGATTTTTGTTTCACATAAAATAGAATTAAGATATATGTAATTTTATTATATCAAATAGTTATCAATGATAATAGAATTATTTCTATAACATAACTGTCTTTTTGTTTCAAAAGACAAAAAAATAAAGATTGATTCAATCTCATATATCTAATCAAAAAATGGTATCATTCCACTATTCTAGAGTGATTTTGTCTTTTTTTTTTTTTTTTTTTTTTTTTTTTAAGTAAATAGAAAGTTTATCTTTTATCATTTTAGATGATAAATTTGTTAAGAAATGGTAATAAAAATATTTATTAATTTTTATTTTTCTTCCTATTTTTAATTTAATATAATATAATTGACTATCATTATCTTATTGGTCTACTCAATATTATGAAACCAATGATATGTTCAATAAATTATATGATACCAATATCTAAAACTAAATTAAATTTAATAGTAAATGGTCACCTTAATTTTTCATGTTATTCGTATAATTAAATAGCATAGTTCAAAAGTTAGTTTTTGTTTTTTTAATAATAAAGAGTAAATCTATGGGGATTAGTATAGTAGTGACGCCTACATTTTATAAATAAACCCTAATAGCAATATAATTTGCTCAAAACTTATAGCCATAAAAAACTAGTTACAGAATCCATATTCAAACACAACATATTCTCAAATTCTCAATAAATATTAATAAATATATCTGGTCTTTCTACAAAATTAATTATCTTTTTTATTTTTTTAAATGAGCTAAAGGTTGTAGTAGAGATATATTTTCTAATTAATGTCTAAGATTTTTAAAATAATTTATTTATTAATAAAATAAAAATGATTAAATCATTCATATTAGAAAACTAGTTACAAAATCCATATTGAAATGGAGGATATTCTCAAATTTTGAATGAATATTAGTAACAATATTAGTCCAACAAAATTCTTTATCTTATCTTTTTAATGTTTTAAAATGAGCAAGGGGTTGTATTAGAGATAAATTTTCTAATAAATGGTTGAGATTTTTAAAATAATTTATTTACTAATATTTTTTCATTTTTATTTTCTTCTATCAGGTAATTGGTTGATGCATTGAAGGCTCTTGTCTATTTTTACATTTGTATTAATACATAGACAATGAGATTTTATTTTTTTTTAAAAAAAAACTAAGGATGATTAAATCATTCATATTTGCTAATAAGGAGAACAAGCCACATGTAATGAATTTGACAATGAAAAATTTCTCTTGATATTTATATTATTCATTTAATAACATCACATTTCTTTTAAGGGTACTAGCTCAATGGAAGAACACCTACTTTGCAAGTAGGAGGATGGTGGTTTGATTCCATCGTATACTTTAGTATGATTTTATTAATGATTAAATAATCTTGCAAATATGCTACTAAATATACTACTAAATAAAGTATAAAATTTACTACCAAATATACTACCAAATCAAATACCAAATATACTATAAAACAAACTAATAAATATACTACCAACAAAACTACTAGATAAATTACCAAATACTCTATTAAAATTACTAACTAAACTACTGAATCAACTACTAGGTAGCAACAATAAACAACCAAATTGATGATTAGAATAGTTTAGTTATAAATTTGGTTGCGAGATAAATGTCTAGAAATAAACTACCATTGGTCATGTGATCAAATTTAGTCATATATCTATAATTTTTAGTAGTTTATTTAGTCATATATTATTGCTTTTGTACTAGTGCTAGTTAACAAAATATGGTGTTATGAGTTCTCTCTATGCATGGTTACTTTTATTAATCAGCATTACTTGTTTATTTTCTTATGCATGGTTCAAAGTAATTAATAATATCTAGTTGGAGACAAAAGTTTGTAGAATAATTATTCATCCCCCCCTCAATATTCCCTATTCCTAACTACTGGTATCACATGGGAGAATGGTATGAGTAGTTTGTAGGAAAACTTTGATGATAGTACGAAGATAATAGTAGCTTGAGGTAGCAAGACTTAAATTTTTATAGTTTTTGATATTTTAACCTTTTTCATTGATGTCAAAGGGGGGAAGTCATAGAAGAAAATTATACTAAGTTATGTATGTAGTAATTATAATGAAAGGGGGAGCATTTGTAATATGAAGTATATGTAATAGATGATAAGTATTGTAAGTTTTGATATGGTTTTTGTTACTTAGCCAATTTTGCTTACTTTGTTGCCATCAATGCCAAAGGGGGAGATTGTCGACAACTAGCTATATGTAGTGATGTAACTATTGTCATTAATGGAAACATGTGATGTACATGTTGTAGTAAACCTCAACAATAAAGATACTTAACTTTTGGTACTCAAAAAACTGTCTAAGTATGAAAGTGGTTTACAATAGTGTAATGTTTTGATGTATAGCTTATTTATATGATGTTATCTATGAGAAAAAAGATAGACGGAGACAATATACATGTTGATGATGATGTGTATAACCTTGGACATTAGTATGGAGAGTACAAGAAAGAGGTATGTAAGATTTCCAGAATAGTGGAATGAAAGGCAAATGAATTATTTTGTTTACAAAATAATTACATGACCAATTAGGGATGACATCCTAAATGTTTATTCTATGTTGAAAAACTATATTATGGTCCTAGCCAACCTAGCAGTAATCTATGAAAAAGCATGGTATTTATGCAAAGACATCTTGCTAAACTATGGGGAAGTGTTTTTCGTAAGTAACATGCGAAAGTTGTGAATGCAGATTTTTTTATCATATGTGAAAGAAAATTTTGATAACCTAATTTTGTTATCTGAGATTGAGGTGAGGTCAAATTTTAGCTTAAACAATGTACATCATTAGTACTTATGTATTCAAGGAACTTTTGATGCAGGAGCATCTAGTGGTGTTAGAGCTATTTTGTATCACCCAAAACTATGCATAGAGAGAGTTTCTATTTATTGTGTTTTTATTTTTGGATACCCATTTGGGTCAAATAAAGGTTCCAACTCTCACAACTCCACTATTAGTTTTTTGGGTTAGAGTTTTTAAGCACCTCGGGATATGTGTAAATGCATAAAATGGATTATTTTGTAATAGAGCAAAAATTATGATGAGTGAGAGGGTGTAATTTTGAGGGATGATTGTACTTGTAATTTAAAGTGCTCCAAAAAAACAATTCATGGTTAGAAAGTTATTGCAGTTTTAATTTTCTTGGAGACCTCCTAAGATCGCTTCAAAGTCAAATATGGGGCAATAATGGCCCTGAATGAGGCCAAAAAATGTGGGAAAAGCACAACCATCCATAGGGCTATAGAGCAATTTGAGAGTTTTCTAGAAATTTAAATGGTTCAACAATCGGAGTCCCAGTTCAAAAGTTGTGCCTCTCAGAAGTTAGACTACTATTTCTAGATTATTCTAATTTTACACCAGCTTCTAATGTGACTTCTAGAACCTTCTATTTTTGTGGTGGATGCCAACTGGCATATTCTATAATTTATTCCTAACCCTAAACAAATTTGGGTCTATTTAAGAACATTTATGCCATTGTAAATGTAGTTCCTAGTGGAGTTAGAGAGAAGGTACTGTGTGGAGGATTTATTTCTCCATAATCATACTATTGTAAGCCCATATGGAATTTTTCATTTATAATAATATTTCCCATTTCCTATCTATTCATTTTGGTATTTGGTTGTGTCTCCATCAACTTTAATTACTTGTTTAGGTAGTGAGCACTTCTTGTAATTGTGAGTGCATGTTTCGGTAGTGAGCTCTTCTTGCACTCATTGTACCACAACTCCTAACAGGGTTAGAATCTCCTAACAGGGACTCATATGTACTAAATGAGTTTATAGACTGTTAACAGGGTCCATCCTCTAATAAAAAACATTCATATTAGTACATCATCTAGTGGGTATCATCTGCATTGAGGTTTTCCCTTGGCCATGGTTTCCCTAGTTAACAAAATATGATGTTATGAGTTCTCACTATGCACGATTACTTTTACTCTTCAGCATTACTTATTTACTTTCTTATGGATGGTTCAAAGTAATTGATAATATCCAGTTGTTGAAAAAATTTTGTAGGATACTGGTTGAACCTCTCCCCCCCCCCCCCCCCCCCCCCCACCTCCCAAATATTCCATATTTATAATAGTAGGAGAGGTCTACTAAACTAACACATCTACTTGTTCAGCTAGGGAATCTTCAACTTCAGTTATTCTAGGTTTTTGTGCTAAAGAAAGAGTAAAGCCTAACCTTAAGTGGATATAATTCAAAGAGATAATATAACTATGTTATTGTGCTAGTTGTTTGTTATTGTTAGCATTAGGATTAGGTTGAACTAGTAGCTAAACTTTATTAGGGGGAGTATTAGTGGCTACATGAGGAGGCATCCGAGCCTTCTACTGAGGTGGTGACATTAAGGCTTGCTAACTAGGTTGATTATTCAAATTTTGCATTTGCTACCAACCTTGTTGAGGTTGCTTCCAATCCTACTGAGGTTGTTGCAAACCATACTGAGGTTGATGCCAATGTTGCTAAGGTTGTTGACATCCTTGTTGAGGTTTTTTCCAACCTTGCTAAGATTTCTTCAACCTTGTCGAGGTAACTACCAATTATTATTCCCACTAAAAGTAGTATTTTGAGAATTTTGCAATTGATTGTTACTATTATAAATTTGATGAGGATCTTGTGGCATACCTTTTCTTTGATCCCATGGCCTTCATTGAGAAATGTAGATCACCTCTCCATTTTCATCAATGGATTTAAACTTAGTAGGCATTGGTTTTGACTCTAGGCTTGCAATAGACTTGCATCTACCATTCCATTTCTTCTCCCTACAATGTGACAATATTCAACTAACATGGCATCAGCTTTATCCTTCTTCCTTCTCTCTTGCATGGTATCTAGCTATGTAGCTACATTATTAATGATGTCTTATTTGAAATCTAATAGCAATTTGGATAGCTCCATCTTGGATACTCCTAAAACACCATTACACTCATGTGTTAGGTCTCTAAGTACCCTTCCTTTCTTCATAGTAGCCCTTGAATAATTCAGGCATATACTTTGTATATTAGTAGAATTTTTTTGAGTGATATCTTTTCTCAGCATAAGGTCTAGTACCTCAATACTTCCATCATTTACACCTCTAAAAAAAATGATATTTGTTTGATTCCTCATTCAACTTGTCCTGTGTGTTACACTGCAAGTTGAACATGAACTATGACACATAATATTCCAAGGTTTCATCTTCCTTTTGGCACAATTTTAAAATGTTATCCCCTTCCAAATCTTTACCCTTATAGTATTCATTATACTTTGTAAGAAAACAATAGCTCATTATAGGCCAATCTGCTATAACATTGGCACCCAACCCCATGAACCATCTTTGAGTAGCTTTCTTTAGGATGGTTGGAATTAGCTTTCACTTGTGGGGAGTGATGGTAAAGTAATAACTTTTGCAAAGGATGTTAAAGTCAAAGAGGAAGGTTTAAGGGCCTTTAGTAATTAGCTCGTAGAATTTGGAAAGTGTGGCAAGAGGTATGTTCTTCAGATTTTGATTACCTTGCTAAGGAGGGTTAGGAAAAGGAAATGTAGCCTGAGGATGAGCTATTCTTGGAGGAGAACCTGGCGGTGGTCATTGATAGATAACAAGGGCAAGTCGATTGTCTTGGTATTTAGGTTCAACAAAATGATTAGTCAAATGCAAGGATTCTTTACAGGATGAAGGTATTCGTCTTTGAGCAGAAACAAATGGATTTTCAAAGGGTTCTTCATCTTCATTCTTGCTATGAGGTTCTTTAGGCTCACCAATAAAAATATCTTCCTAATTTCTATGTGGAAGAAATATCTCGAGGAGGTCTCTCCTTCTACAAATAAAATGCTTTAAGACTAAGCTATAGAATATTGACATTGGAAATGCAACTACTAAGATAATTTTAAATTAATAGCATCCCCCAAGAATAGTGCCAAAAAATGGTTGGCCAAATAATAATATTAGAAACCTACAAAAATGGACTACTTGTTTAGGACTAGACACCGTAGATGGTTTCCAAATGAATTATTTAGTCTCATTTAATTATCGACTAGAGATGTAAACTTTCAATGGCATTTGAAAAGCATATGCTTTAAACCTTCTCAATCTAAGAGTAACCTATGAAATTCAAATTCTTGAGCTTTAGGAAAACTAAACTAGAGCCAATAAGTGAAATTACTCTAGCAAAGAATACAACTATGGATAGAAGCTACTATGATCATCTATGTCGTAGGTACAATTCATTGATTCTATTATTAATGGTTGTAGGAGCAATAGAGTTCTACCTTACTTAGAAACAACAAGGAAATGAAATCTATTCTAATGGAGCAATTCACTCGCCAAGTGGGGCCCCTTGGATGACTAAATAGAAAATAAAATCAAGATAAGAGATATAAACTTGAACTGTGCATTCTATTCATTCATGGTAATATATTACACTTGATTGAAAAACGGTATTACACTTTGCTGCTATGGAAATCAACTTATTCGATTTCTTCTTGATTGCCTTCTATAGGACCCCTCCTCATAAGTACTTATTTAAATATAAATTTTTATGTTAAAACCTTTATAGGAGATTTGAGTGGATATGAATTAACATTTTATTGTGTAGGTGTTCTAATGGAAATTGAGATCAATTGATACATTCATGTTTTAGTATTTTGTGATTTGAGACTACTATATTATCTTAACTATTTAAATATTAATTTACACTATAGATGATACGAGGTGTTTCACCATATGATGATGATATTAATTATGGTACCTTGATGATTAGGTCACATGAATACATATAGCTCAATATGCTCTATTGATGATGTCTAGGTATGCATATACATTATGATGATTATTTCAATATTTTAATTCGAACTAATGGATATAATATGATGATTCAATTATGAGATTAGAGATGATTAAATATGTGTGTAGAAATGAAAAAGATATTTAAATGAAATTTTAATGTTTTGATCAATGAGATAATGGAATTTGGTTTAAATATACATGTGTTGTTATTGAATTATTGATATTTGAATTGAGTGTGCAGGACAATTAATCATGGAATTTATCAGAGAATTGGTAATTGAACCTATGTACAAATTGTAAGACTAAGATTGAATCCAATAAATTGATTTTAACATTGTTGTCTAGTATTTTATTGGTATTGTAAACTGCATGTGTGTATCATTCTATATTTTTAAGGTGATTAATGTTATGTAACAGTGAATCTTACAGTGTCACTTGACACTCATAATACATATATGTGTATCAACATGTTAATTCAGCGTAACATAGTAACCTATTACCCAAAGATTGATTAAGTTAGTAAGCTAAGACTAATTAGTTGTTAACCTAGATTAATTACCCTAATTAGGGTTTAGTAGAAAGTTTCATCCTTAGGGTTTTTTAATTTAAAATATTTCAAGCTAATTAAATATGTCCTAAAATGATCCAAATTTAATGTAATCCAAGTGCCTAAGGGGTATGGGTATGGGTTGAAAACCTTTTCCACCCTTCTAGACCATTTTGTTGACTTTGATGACCCCTTAAATATCTCATTTTCCCTTTAGTGCAAAACTTGAACATCTCCATGAGGTTAGTTAAATTTACACATTCAAAAAATAACACACTTTAATATTTACCTAGGAAATTTGATGGTTTAGATGATAGTCCTAAATTAGACATAAGTAATACCACATTAAACTTATCCTTAAGTATAAGAGAACATAATTAAATATCCTATTATTAATCCATAGGAAAATACAAATGTGAAAAGGAAAATATATGCTAAAAAAAAGAGAGGAAAAAAAAGAAAGAAAAAATTCCTTGGAGAGCCAAAAAGGCTCTTTGGAAAACATATGAAGAAAATTTTATTAAAAGAAAAGCACCCTTTCAAAAGAAAATAGATAGAGGATATTCCTTATAAGGTTTCTCTCATGAATATTTCATAGAAATTTTATGCCTATCTAAAAGAAAAACTAGATTCAGAGTCTTCTTGGTGTGATTGAGTCTAGTTTTGCTCCATTTCAAGATACTATCCAAGAAATCTGCAAATTTACATAAAGATAACCATGGAGAGCTAAGCTCCCAACCAAGGCCTCAGAGTGAGGCCTCTCCCTGAGCTTAAGAGAATTGATATCAATCAGGTAATAATCATATATAATCACATTGATACACTCAACAAACTAATCGCATCCAAGGTTTGCACAATAGGTTCCATATTAAAGTAAGACCAGGGAGAAGGTTGATTTTTATAGGAAGAAGATGTCAATCATAGATGCAAGTCATATGCCCCTCCAGAGGCTAACAAATCAAAATAAACTTCCATTCTTTCTCTCATTATCTCCCAAAATACAAAAATTAGTTCTTATTAACAAGTATGGGCCCATAACACCTTCCTTTCTCACTCTCCTCATAATGAGGAGAGATTCTACATTGACCTAGAGTCCAACTAAGGCCCCCCTACCATATATGGCCAGTTTTGCCCTATTTGAGGGTGAGTAATGCTAACACACCCTTAATAGTTTTTCCCACAAAATAGAAAGGAAATTATGAAAGGAAAACAAATAAAAAACCTACAAACACCCATTCCTCACATGTTTCTACACAAATACAAAATACACACATGCAAGAGATTTACATAAAGAAACAAAGAATAATGGATGACAAACAAGACCATGAAGAATCCTACATTCATAAGGTTTTGGCAATGGAGTTTTGGGATGAGATAATCCTTCCTCCTCCTCAATTCCAAGATTCACTTTTCTCTAAATGTAGAGAATAGTTGATCAACCGTCAACTCTCAAAATAGCCACTAAATAGTTTTCTAAACTCACCCACCTAAAATGCCAATAAGTCTAGAGTTGACTTAAGCCACAATTATTTTTATGGATGTGAGTAAGAATGAAAAAAATGTCATGAATAATTTAATCATTTATATTTGATTATTTTAACTAGTTTAAAAGATTATACAAATAATGGAAATAAATTATTAATGTAATTAGACAAATTTTTCCAAAATGATGAAAGCGATTCACGAAGGAGATTGAACCAACACACCAAATGAATATGAAATAACTTGATAACCTAATAGAACTTATGAAACTAATAATGTACCTTATAGAATGGTAAAATTATGATTGAATTAGTCAACAAGTAGGCTTTGAACTTGAATATACCCTATAAGGTTGAAATTTTGAGATGTTGTCAAAACATGAATTGTAGGACTTAACCTAACTCAAACCTAAACAAGTTTAATCAAAATTAAATTGAAGAACTAAGGAAACCTAAATACCCTTGAAAGATGATATCATCACATAATTAGGGTTTAGTAAAGGGTGAGTACACCAAGATGTTGTACAAAAAGGGGGGTATAAGTGGACATGTTTTTATTGAAATTAGGTAAACCTAAACTTGGATGACACATTTGAGGGTCATCCACTAAAAATGATAAGATATATAAAACATATAAATTGTAGTACTCCAAATCTACTTTATAAACTACTAGAGCTTTTACAAAATGGATAAGATTAGGTGGGTCAAACCCCTGCACACACAAAAAAATATTCTATGATTTTTTAAGAAAACATAACATAGTTGTTTTTCATGTGCAACACAAACGACCAAGTTATATTTAGTATCTTGCATATCCCTTTCGTAAGATGATAGTTAAGAGTCATATCTAGAAGTTGTGTATTTTTTTTAAATTTTATGATGAGTATTTTTTAATAATAAATTATTAATCTAACTACATCCTAAAATTTTGATACCTATTCATGTGCTTATCATAACTTGCATCACAATAATAAAAACTAAAAACATTTTTTTAAATGTATAGAATCAAGAATCAAGTGTAGAACAATAATATATAATTTATTTTGATTTTTTTAAGTATATAAAAGTTATTAAAAAAATGATAGACATATGTTTGTGAGGAATGTCAAGGCATTGGTAAAAGTAATTAAAGTTTGCATCATTAATATTGTCAAAAAAAGAAAAGTTATATGGTTAGGAAGCTAAGAAGATGTGTGATATTATAGTAATAGTTTTAGAGATATCCACTTAACTATTAGAAAACCTAATGAAGGTAAAGATGATAATTCATCTTAGAATACAAAAAAATGTCTAAAGAAAAAAAAAATTGGAGGGAAAATAGTCTCCCAAGCCTTTGGGTCGATTCCATATGCTATCACCAAGTAATAACATGATCAGGTTTCTAGAATTGGGTATGTGTAGGATCATGGTGTGCCAAAAAGTGGTGATGTGAAAAAAAAAGAGTTTGAAGACACCTAAATGCACTTCAAAATCTGCTCTGACTTTTTTTTACCTATCCAAGAACCAAACCTAGAAGGTTAAGCTGACCCTTATCAGATATCTGATTTGATATCAGATATCTGATTTTAAATCCAATATCCGACTAATAATTAAAATCATATAATAGTATGATATATTATTTAATATTATTATTATTGATATAAAATAATAATAATAATATTAAATAATATATCATACTATTATATTATAATAATATTATTATTATTTAATAATATTATTATAATTATTATTATACTATAATATAATAATATTATTATTATAATAATTATTATACTATAATATAATACTAATATTATAATTATATTATAATCGTATAATATTATACTATAATAATAATATTATAATAACATATTATATTATAATAATATAATATATTTTTTCATATATTATAATATATAGTAATGTAATATAATATATATATAATATAATATAATAATAAAAGGTAATATCTTATAATATAATATATAATAAAAAAGTATAATATATTATAAATTATAATAATATAGTATAATAATAATATTTTATATTATAATATATAGTAAATTAATATAATAAATATAAAATATAATATAAAAATATATAAAATGTAATATATATGTTATATTATATATATTATAATATCGGATATCCGATACTTGCGCATGGATTAAACACAAAATCACAGACCCACGGCCCTTATTTTCACGCGAATTTGGGCCAGTCAGATCGGATATCAGATAATAAATCGGATATCAGATAGCAAATTGGATATCAGATATCAGGTATGTTTCTCCCCCCCCCCCCCCTTACTCATTTTTAACCTAAATTTAATAGATTTTAATAACATTTTGTTTTTTTTAGTTGAATCTAGGGTTTTTTTGACAAAAATGGTTAAAATTTAGATTTTTTTTTTAATATATATTACGTTTTGCAATTCAATAGGAATGGCTGATCAAAATGATGACACTGAGGCAGGGAATAATATTCCTCGCAACCCACCACCAAACGATCCAGTATCCCCACAAAACCATCCACCAAATGATCCTCTACCTCCTTAAAACCCTCCTCGAATCGAGGATTTGATAAATGAAAATCTCACTGAGTTGAGAGGTTTGCATAGAACATACAATAATGTACCTGCACTGGCTCCTATGTTATCCACGTTAAAAACCATAGTGGATAACATTGAAACT
Source organism: Cupressus sempervirens (assembly GCA_028749045.1). Taxonomy (NCBI): domain Eukaryota; kingdom Viridiplantae; phylum Streptophyta; class Pinopsida; order Cupressales; family Cupressaceae; genus Cupressus; species Cupressus sempervirens. Next base: position 69,139,551 of record CM053790.1, on the reverse strand, counting down.
CTTACAAACCAACAAAATGCCGCTCTTCATTGGCGTGATGAAATGCACCAGATGTTTGATGATGGTTTGGATTATGATGAGGTCGCGGCCCTCAACATAACCAAAGACGATTTGCCAAGCCTTTTTGCTAACCCAAGAATGGGTATACCAGTTGACCCAAAAAAAACCAAACTATCAATTAAATGGTGCACAAATGACGCCATACGTGCAAATTTTTGGGACCGTTGGTGGATGGTCTTTGATATCCCTCCACATGGCAATTTAGACATACCATTTTATTTCCTTAAAAAATTATATGCAGAATTTGTGTTGAAACTTAAAGTGAACTATTGGAGCATGAAGCCCAACATGGGCTTAGGACTAGGAGCTCCTCAGGATAGACCCTCTTCCCAGCGGAAGAAACTTGGCACTTTTGTCCCCCCCCCCTAATATCTCCCCCCCTCCTCAAGTGCAGCATCCACATATTATGGTAGAGGCTAGCTCTCAGACCATCAGAGCCATTCATAGGTTGAGTAGCCTAATGATATCTCAAGCTAGGTCAGTCTTGCCTCCTCATGTTGATGATGTTGGTGCCAGTTCATCATCGGCTAGCTCATCACACGTTTGTGTGCCTCACACTTGCATTACATACAAGAATATTTGCCTGGGTCCCATAGGTGATCTTCCTAAGTATCATTTTGTATTAGACGAGGATAGACCAGACGCACGTACAGAGGCTACAGACCCTGATGCGAGAGAGGAGGGGAATGTAGAGACATGGACTCCTTCGGTGTCGGTACATGTATAAATTTTTTTGTTATGACATATGTGATTTAAAGTCAATTTTTATAATAGAGTAATTTTAATTTTTAAGCCATACTGACTTTTACATGTATGTGATCTTCATTCATGTTTAGTTGATGACTAAGGAGGAGCTCAGACAGATAGATGATGCTACACTCTCGGCCATTTCATTTGGCCTTGAGACATCTACGGTACATTATGTTGTGTTCGCATTTCTTTTTTCTATTTGATATTGTAGCATATATGGTTGCTAATCTTTCTTTTATCTTGCAGATGCCACCTGGCCCAGGGGGACAAAGTGCGGGGGCTGAGCCAGGATGCATTGACAAAGGAAAGGTAATTAGATGTTTTATAATTGATTAAATATTGATGCATTCTTGTAAAATGTTTGTGGTAATCTCATTTAATTACATTATTTATTGTATATAGGGTGTGGCTACTGGCGATGAGCCTGTACAGATTTGGCATCCTAGATCATCAGGGATTTTCATTCACACAGAGAGCCCCATTGTATGTATAAGTATCATTTATTTTTTATTTTTTTAATTGATGTAGAGGAAAGTATGATTGTTGTTCTATAAAATTTCTATGATTTTTTCCATACCAATAATGATTCATGTCTTGCATATGTTCATTACAACTTAAATAGGCTTATATGCACCTGTCCAACCGACCAAGTTGGTTACAAAGGTTTATTTAATCAAACAAATACCAAATTACTACTTTCCCTCCAAAACTAATATGACCATTTGAATTTGAAATTGAAATTTCAAACTATAGTTTTTATGCATTCCCTAACTTTCTAAACTATTCCATTGACTCAAAATTGGTCATATGGATTTATTAAATGCAACTAAGTAAATTTCTAGAAAATTGAAGTTTTAATTATTTTTTCTCCAAACCACCGTACACTCTGATCTCCCCCTTTCAACTGAGATCACATATGACATATATAAAGGTCTACATGACCGTTGGAACAACCATATAGGCATTCCCAACCATAAAACAAACAAACAACCACTTTTTGCTAATACTGTTTAGACTCTAAATACCCTATTCTAAGGCCTTTTGGTCCCATGGAGTCACTTGGTTTATAACCACACCAAAATGCTTTTGGGCCTTACATGTGCCTTTATTACAAAAAATAGACCAACTTGTAAAATATGGACCAAACCTTTATTCCAACTTCCTAATCTACTTGAATCCTCGCTTTCATGGAGTGGCAAGGTGTCCGGCAACAAAGATACTTGTTCCCCCCTGCCACATAGGTTAGGTGCCCTGCACCACCTTTCCTCTCTCTCATTCTGAACACTAGTCCACCAAGTGAGTGATGTTCCTCTCAGTCTTGTTGTTGCTACTTTTACCTTCTTATCTGCCTCTATGTCTTCAAGATCAAAGTAGTTCTCAAGGGCCTCTATCCACCCTAGCACTTCTTCACTATCCATTTTACCCTGGTATATTGGAAAATCAATATGGTTCTTCCCACCATTACCTTGTACTACCTTAATGATTCTCATAAATCTCCTTTCTTCAGGATCATCTATTGTCTCATGCTCTTGCCTTGCATTACCAACCTCTTCTTCTTCATGGTTCTCTCCATGATTTCTTCCTCTAACCTCTTCTCCTCTAGGTTCTTGCATTTCCTTTTCTAAGGATTCTGTCCTTGCAATAAGCTTCAACCTCTCTCTTCTCATCTGTCTTTCTTCCCTCACTCTAGATGCTTCAAGTTCTCTCCTCTCTCTTTTCTCTTTTGCCAACTCTTCTCTCAATTCTTCAAGTTCTCTAGCCATTTGATTTTTAGGAGGCATTTTCACAACAATTTTTCTTCCTTCCCAAGGGCCAACTCACTGATTCTCTTTCTTTCCTCACCAAGAAATCTCTGTACACCACTTATGTACCTTTCAACTCTGGGACACACAAGGAGGAATTAGACACACCAAGGCTTCAACAAAGGGACCAACACACTAAGGATTTTCAAGATTATAGGCCTTGGTCACACTCCTAAACACCCAAACTTCAAAACCCTCCTTAAAATGGCTTAAAAACCAGGGCCTGCATGTTCAAACCCCAAAACTCAATTCTAGAACGTTTTGACTTGTCTAATGACAAGATATGATCATGACAACCTACATGAACCTATCAAATGACACATCTACCATATGAAATACTAAAATCCTATCTCATGCCCAATTACAACTTTCTTCCACATATGAGTCCAACATTATAACTTTGTATGCTTCCATGAGCCATAATTGGTGCAAGGATTGCCCAATTGACTTCAAGAGATGTTCCATGACCTCTATAATGCCTTGGATCTTCAATGTTCCCCTGATGAGCATGGGATGCTCTTGCATCACTTATCTTCATAAATAAATTCAAAACTAATTTCCATGATATTAACAACTACTATTTTGTATCTCATAGGAGACTCCTAGTGCACATGAGGTTTGATGGGACAGTTATGTAGATTTGATGACGCGGCCACTCACTCCTGAGGAGGAGCCTACAATAGTAAGTTGTAGTTTGAATTCATGATTAAATATGTTATAAATTTAGAATGCTATGAATTATAATGTTATAGTTTAAATTGTAGATTCATCTAACAAAGGTATTTGAACATATACAGCCCACAATCACAGAGGTACCAGCATTGCCGAGGGCATACGAGAGGTCTCTGACCGGTGCAGGAGGTCAACGAGAGAGGTATTTATTATGAAATTTTGATAGTATTAATCTCCAATACAGAAAAGATGATTATGCATTTGAGTAATTCAATGTTAGATACATAGAATCATATAAATTTAGTAGTCTAACTTTGGGTTTTCCTTTTTTGTTTATGTAGGAGGCATTCGATCCACCTAGTGCAGTGAAGAGGCTGCATTTTGATCATCCACCAGCACCCTAGGATAGTATAGTTTTTGTAGGATGCATCATGAGACATTTTGAGATGGCATATGCCACATTGTATATAGAAACATTGATATTATACACATTCTGATGGCAGGATTAGCCACATTTTGTATATGGATCTATGTATTTTGATATATATATATATATATATTTGAGTACTTTGTCTATGGATACATGATCTTTGATATATATTTGTGTAAAATTTTGTCTATGGATACATGTATTTTGATATATATTTTTATCATTTACGTGCACAATGATATACATATTAATTTAGTATCTAGTATTGTTCAATTTATCGTAGATCATGTGTCATGCCCTAAATTTTACTAGTAAAAACACAACGATTTTTTTTTTTTTTTTAGCTTATAAAGTCGCATAAGAAATTACATATTGTAAAACAAGGTTATCATTGAATAGGAGTTCAAGACTCATGTGAATAGTGTGAAGGTGTTAACATTTTAGTCATGGGTGGTTTTCAAATAGATTGGATGACAGTCTAGTTCAAGTTAGCGTCACGAGTCAAACGAGCAAGTTCAAGATACAACACTCATAAATTAGTGAGGTAATTCATATCCTAACAAGCCTCTGATACTAATATTCTATTAGGGTCTGTTAGTTGTATCATATGGACTAGGTTGTGATTCTAGCATGTAAGGGAAGGGGATCAGAATTACTTATTATCCTCATTACCAATGTACACACATTCATTAATCATTACAATATATATTAATTTGACAATTAGTATATTACTATATCCTCATTATCTATCAACATTGCTTCCTCACCAAATTATTGAGTGTACAACAAGATTGTAAGCAATCTACTAAGTTTTAAATTTATACAATCAATGGTATCACATAACATCTGTGGATTGTTATTATCAACTAGTCATTTACAATACCACAAGGAGAAAAATTTCTTTCACATTTTCAAATGATAAAAATGATGTCAAAGAAAACCTGTGACTCATACCAATGCTTTCATAACAATATAAACTCCAAATGAAACATGCATATACAACCTTATCAATATTTTCTTCTACACGTACATTAGGTAACAATGATACAATCTCCTTCCATCACAATGAGGCAACATAATGGACTTTTCAAAATCATAAGGAACATGGACATTGAAAGATATGGACAATGAGTAGCATGAACATTGTCCAACATGATCGTTGAGAACATGAACAAGCTGGTGAATCCTCCTTCACAAATGAGGGCACAATGTCAAGTTTTCTCATCCAACATCAATCTACAAGATGATCATTCCAAGCCATTTCCATTGCTCCCTTGGACACAAATCTGCATATGCAACACAACAAAATAACAAGGACCATGGGTGCTTTCCACCCAACCATAGGCCTCAAAGAGACCACCCCTGCGCTAGGGAACAAGGCTCAAACTGGGATACACATATAATTTTTCAATGCATAAAAATTACATTTCAAACTTGAACAATTTCCCCCCAAGACTATTTCACAATGGCTTCACAGATGGAACCATAAACATAGGGTGAAGGTGTGTTCTAAAATGGAGACTTGCCATACCAAACCATATTTGCAATAAACAATTTTCATGTACTCTCAAGGCTATCATAATTCACCAAATTTCATGCCCTCTCGGGGCTATCATAAATGAACCATTTAATGCCCTCTCGGGGCCTCCACATTTCCTCCTCCAAACCCACTACCATCAGCTATAACTCCTCAAACTTCCTTTCTACACCATACTTTCCTTATCACCCCTAGCAAGATATGAAATGTTATGGCATACAATGGAGCCCATACTCCAAGGTTCTCAATACATTTTTCGAACCCAACTTAAGCCCTTCACCCTGGACTTCTCTTCCCTTCCCACAAGGGTGAGTGTAAGTCCCAATCCCATAACAATACTCAAGCACAAAACAAGAAAACAAAACCAAGTAGAAATAAAACAAGAAATTTTGGCAAACACCCCACTAGTTTGGCCAAGACCCTCTAATAAAGCCTTCCCACTAACTTATTTTAGCAAAAACACTAAGCCACTCCATCCTTACGAACTTGTCTCCTTTAACGGTTCATCGATAGCCCTCACGAGCTCTGAGTTATGACCCTCGAAGGATCGACCTCAAAATGCACTTAGAGAACCTTGAAGACTCCTCGGTATGGGGTGGCCGCAAATTATGGATGGTCTTCATGGCCAGAAAAAAGGTGTGACTAGGGTTCACCCACTCATCTGGAGCTAATGGGACTGACGATTCGATGCCAAGATCAGTGGTTTCAAAGTTACGCTGTGGTGCACCTATGAACTGAGGCACACTACGAGTTTTGGCATCAAGCGAGATCATTGTGCTGAATCCAAACAGAATGTGATCTCTCAAAAATGAGATAGGTTATTTTAGGCCTTAGGATCACCATCCTATAGCATTTGACAATTCCTCGATAGCCCTCACGAGCTCTGAGTTATGACCCTCGAAGGATCGACCTCAAAATGCACTTAGAGCACCTTGAAGACTCCTCGATACGGGGTGGCCACAAATGATGGATGGTCTTCGTGGCCAGAACAAGGGTGTAACTAGGGTTCAGCTGCCCATTCGGAGCTAATGGCACTGACAATTTGATGCCAAGATCAGCGGTTTCAAAGTTACGTTGTGGTGCACCTATGAACTTAGGCACACTGCGAGTTTTGGCATCAAGCGAGATCGCTGTGCTGAATCCAAACAAAATGTGATCTCTCAAAAATGAGATAGCTTATTTTAGGCCTCAGGATCACCATCCTATAGGATTTGACAGTTCATCGATAGCCCTCACGAGCTCTGAGTTATGACCCTCGAAAGATCGACCTCCAAATGCACTTAGAGCACCTTGGAGACTCCTCGGTACGGGGTGGCCGCAAATGATGGATGATTGTTTGAAGACTACTCCATGTGTCACTATCTTTCTTGGAAAAAAAATTGCTTTTGAACATCAAGCTTGCAATATTATCAATTATTGTCAAACTTTTTCAACCAAGTCAAAATGTCAAATGCAAATATTTGTTTGCATTTTTTGCTAAGGGGAGTTTCATAAATTGACTTTGATTTTCTATGTCTCTAGTGCTTGAACATACTTAAAATGGCTCTTTGGTCTTAGAGCTATTGGTATTTTCTAACTTCATGGTCTATGATATGCATACTAAGAATTTCTTTCACTAAATGGTTTCCTTGATCTATTGACTACACTTAAATTTGTTCACTTGTCATCTCTCTTTCTATATGTTCAATACAAAGAGCTAGAAGAGACAAATAATCTTTCTTACCTTCATCTCTCTAAGCACAATATAGAAATCAATTCTAAACTTGAGAAAAGGTTAGAGGAGAATATTGCATTCTTAAATTAATCTCCCTTAAGACCTTTACATACACACGGGGCATTCTTAAATTAATCTCCATGGAAGAAAATTTCATAAAACTAAAGATTCCATAGTGTTGAAACATAAAATCCAAGATCTCATTTATGATGGGATTGTTGATACCTCTAATGACTCATCCACTCATAGCCTTCATATCCAACTTCATATCATGTCAGTATGCATGTGCTATCTTGCTTATTGGCTTTAATTGCTTATCCTACATGCTATCTTCTTTCATGGATTTTATGGCTTATCCCAAATGTGCCTCATACAACTTTTCAATATGAAAGTCTTTCAAAACATTATACAATATTATGACTTTTTATGCTTTCAAATGCTATGATTGGTTGTAAAATGGAGTTCATCCATACTTTATGGATTTTTCTTATTTGATTAGTTTGATAAAAATAGTTTTAATAATCATAATGTCAGCTTTATGTCAAATAAGGAAAAAACCAAATTTGTAATAAGATATCCGCATGCAATTATCTTTCATATAGTTATAAATGCTCTTAAAATTTTCGTTATAGCCTTGTATCACATGCAAATATGATTTGGAAGAACATGTTCAATATCTTCCTCTTATAATTCCTTACAAAGAACCTACCAAAATACAAAAACCATATACAAAAAACTACACATTTTACATCATAATACATCATAAATTTTAGAAATTCTCCCCAATACCACCCCCCTCCAACTCTTCATGATGGACCTACATTCCAATATCATACAAAAATTAGTAACTTATTGTATTAAACAAGATAATCATCAATTCATTAAATCATTATGAAGAAAATAACATAAGAAGTATATATACCTAGTCAAGTATTCCAATAGGGTCCTCCCTCTGTTTTAGGGTCTCCAACAAGGCTTCATGATCAGCATTAGCAATAGTTAAAAGTTCTTTTACTTTTGGTCTTCCTTGATGCTTCAATAACTTTACATTTGTTGCTATAATAAGATGTGAATATATGAGAATTACTTTGTGCTTCTGATAGTCTTCGAATGCAGGAATTCCGTTCCTTCTAAGCATGTATGTCTGCAGCCATGTTCCAGCAACAACCACTGAACCAGTAGGATATGTGAATCCATCATCATCTGTGATCGGTTGTGCAAGTTTTTTTTTTCCTCTTACACAACGTGCTAACCAATAATCGGATTTCTCATCATTCCCCTGTGGTGCAACCAATGCAAAGACATGTCCTGGCTAAAGTAGATCTGATAGATGATTATGCTCAAGTGAACTTTCCATGTCATCATTTTTGATAGAGGGTATGATAGACAATGGAGTAAGATAATTTGGAGCCCATGTGTCCACCCACTCACTTGACTCACAGTGATCCCAATCACACTGAAAACAAGTACGACAAAAACAAGCTAGTTGTCGTGTCCAAATGGTCCATGTACTAGAATTAGAGCTCTGAAATGAATGCATTTTTTATGAGTCTGTCACTGTAGCACAATCTGATCTATCACCTATGGACCCTTCCTCAACCAACCAAAAGAACTTGTGTACTACTGAATTAAGAGTCCCCCCCCGTGATAATGCTAAACTAATCCAATGAACAATGCTACGAGCATCAAGAAGCTCTGTTGTTGAAATCTTCAGTTGCTCCTTAACTAGAGCTCTCTTCACACATGCCCCTTCTCCATCATGTTCCCCTTTTCCATGGCCGAACTCAAAAAAACTCCAAATATGAGGCACCCCTCTCTCTATGTGCACCCTACACAACCAATAAAACATGCGAGCATTCCTGAATTGACCTGTACAGTTATCTGACCAAATGAAATGTCTATCCATAGCAATTGCATGCTCGTGTAAGAAATAAAAAAATGTCTCGAAACAATGACCCTATGACCCCCTTTGACCCATATTACCCATTCGAATATGTCCCTAGGGGTCCGAGGACCCCTAGAGACATATATCATGGTTTAATGGGTCAAGAGGGTCATAGGTCACCCTATGAGCCCCTTTGACCCATATGAACAATTTGAATATGTCCCTAGGGGTCCTAGGACCCCTAGAGACATATGGCATCATTTAATGGGTCAAAGAGGGTCATAGGTTACCCTATGACCCCATTTGACCCATATTACCCGTTTGAATATGTCCCTAGGGGTCCTAGGACCCCTAGGGACATATGTCATCGTTTAATGGGTCAAAGGGGGTCATAGGCCACACTATGACCTCCGTTGACTCATATGAATGATTCAAATATGTCCCTAGGGGTCCTAGGACCCCTAGGGACATATGTCATCATTTAATGGGTCAAAGGGACCCATATGAACCATTCGAATATGTCCTTAGCATCCTAGGACCCCTAGGGATATATGTCATCGTTTAATGGGTCAAAGGGAGTCATAGGTCACCCTATGACCCCCTTTGACTCATATGAACGATTCAAATATGTCCTTAGGGGTCCTAGGATTCCTAGGGACATATGTCATCATTTAATGGGTCAAAGGGGGTCATAGGTCACCCTATGACCCCCTTTGACCCATATGAACCATTCGAATATGTCCCTAGGGTCCTAGGACCCCTAGGGACATATGTCTTCATTTAATTGGTCAAAGAGGGTCATAGGTCACCCTATGACCCCCTTTGACCCATATTACCCATTCGAATATGTCCCTAGGGGTCCTAGGACCCCTAGGGACATATGTCGTTGTTTAATGGGTCAAAGAGGGTCATAGGGTGACCTATGACCCCCTTTGACCCATATTACACATTCGAATATGTCCCTAGGGGTCCTAGGACCCCTGGAGACATATATCGTCATTTAATGGGTCAAGACCTATGACCCCCTTTGACCCAGATGAATGATTCGAATATGTCCTTAGGGGTCCTAGGACCCCTAGAGACATATGTCGTCATTTAATAGGTCAAAGAGGGTCATAGGTTAACCTATGACCCCATTTGACCCATATTACCCATTCGAATATGTCTCTAGGGGTCTTAGGACCCCTAGGGACAGTTGTCGTCATTTAATGGGTCAAAGGGGGTCATAGGTCACCCTACAACCACCTTTGACTCATATGAACGATTCAAATATTTCCCTAGGTGTCCGAGGACCCCTAGGGACATATGTCATCGTTTAATGAGTCAAAGGGGGTCATAGGACACCCTATGACCCCCTTTGACCCATATGAACGACTCTAATATGTCTCTAGGGTCCTAGGACCCCTAGGGACAGGGTCATAGGTCACCCTATGACCCCCTTTGACCCATATTACCCATTCGAATATGTCCCTAGGGGTCCTAGGGCCCCTAGGGACATATGTCATCGTTTAATGGGTCAAAGAGGGTCATAGGTCACCCTATGACCCCCTTTGACCCATATTACCCATTCGAATATGTCCCTAGGGGTCCTAGGACCCCTAGAGACATATATCGTCGTTTAATGGGTCAAGAGGGTCATAGGTCACCCTATGACCCCCTTTGACCCATATGAACGATTCGAATATGTCCCTAGGGGACCTAGGACCCCTAGAGACATATGTCATCATTTAATAGGTCAAAGAGGGTCATAGGTTACCCTGTGACCCCATTTGACCCATATTACCCATTCGAATATGTCTCTAGGGGTCCTAGGACCCCTAGGGACAGTTTTCGTCATTTAATGGGTCAAAGGGGGTCATAGGTCACCCTACGACCCCCTTTGACTCATATGAACGATTCAAATATGTCCCTAGGTGTCCGAGGACCCCTAGGGACATATGTCATCGTTTAATGAGTCAAAGGGGGTCATAGGTCACCCTATGACCCCCTTTGACCCATATGAACGACTCGAATATGTCTCTAGGGTCCTAGGACCCCTAGGGACATATGTCATCTTTTAATGGGTCAAAGAGGGTCATAGGTCACCCTATGACCCCCTTTGACCCATATTACCCATTCGAATATGTCCCTTGGGGTCCGAGGACACCTAGAGAAATATGTCATCGTTTAATGGGTCAAAGAGGGTCATAGGTCACCCTATCGGACCCCAAGGGACATATGTTGTCATTTAATGGGTCAAAGAGGGTCATAGGTCACCCTATGACCCCCTTTGACCCATATTACCCATTCGAATATGTCCCTTGGGGTCCGAGGACACCTAGGAAAATATGTCGTCGTTTAATGGGTCAAAGAGGGTCATAGGTCACCCTATGACCCCCTTTGACCCATATTACCCATTCGAATATGTCCCTAGGGGTCCTAGGACCCCTAGAGACATATATCATTGTTTAATGGGTCAAGAGGGTCATAGGTCACCCTATGACCCCCTTTGACCCATATGAACGATTCGAATATGTCCCTAGGGGTCCGAGGACCCCTAGGGACATATGTCATCGTTTAGTGGGTCAAAGAGGGTCATAGGTCACCCTATGACTCTCTTTGACCCATATGAATTATTCGAATAACTCCCTAGGGGTCTGAGGACCCCTAGGGACATATGTCATCGTTTAATGGGTCAAAGAGGGTCACAGGTTACCCTATGACCCCTTTTGACCCATATTACCCATTCAAATATGTCCCTAGGGGTCCTAGGACCCCTATGGACATATGTCTTCGTTTAATGGGTCAAAGGGGGTCATAGGTCACCCTATGACCCCCTTTGACCCATATAAACAATTCGAATATGTCCCTAGGGGTCCAAGGACCCCTAGAGAAATATGTCATCGTTTAATGAGTTAAAGAGGGTCATAGGTCACCCTATGACCCCCTTTGACCCATATTACCCATTCGAATATGTCCCTAGGGGTCCTAGAACCCCTAGAGACATATATCATCGTTTAATGGGTCAAAGAGGGTCATAGGTCACCCTATGACCCCCTTTGACCCATATGAACAATTAGAATATGTTCCTAGGGGTCCTAGGACCCCTAGGGACATATGTCATCATTTAATGAGTCAAAGAGGGTCATAGGTGACCCTATGACCCCCTTTGATCCATATTACCCATTCGACTATATCCCTAGAGGTCCTAGGACCCCTAGGGACATATGTCGTCGTTTAATGTGTCAAAGGGGGTCATAGGTCACCCTATGACCCCCTTTGACCCATATGAATGATTCGACTATGTCCTTGGGGGTCCTAGGACCCCTAGGGACATATGTCATCATTTAATGAGTCAAAGGGGGTCATAGGTCACCCTATGACCCCCTTTGACCCATATGAACGATTCAACTATGTCCCTAGGGTTCCTAGGACCCCTAGGGACATATGTCATTGTTTAATGGGTCAAAGAGGGTCATAGGTCACCCTATGACCCCCTTTGACCCATAATACCCATTCGAATATGTCCCTAGGGGTCCTAGGACCCCTAGAGACATATGTCATCGTTTAATGGGTCAAAGGGGGTCATAGGTGACCCTATGAACCCCTTCGACCGATATGAACAATTCTGCTATGTCCCTAGGGGTCATAGGACCCCTAGAGACATATATCGTCATTTAATGGGTCAAAGAGGGTTATAGGTCACCCTATGACCCCCTTTGACTCTTATATATTAATAATATACATATAAATATAGTAATATATATATATACATATACATATACATATTACATTATTATATTTAATGAAAATATTACGTTATTATATAAATATATTAATAACATACATATTAATATAATAATATTTATAATATATATTATATTTAATAAAAATATTACGTTGTTATATAAATATTATATTATTATACATATTAATATAATAATATATAATACGTATTTTATATATATATATATAAATTACGTTATTATATTTACTAAAAATAATAATAATATATATTATATTTATAGATTGTAATAAGATTAACATAAGATATTATTATATATTACTAGATTATATCTTGTATGTTTACATTACATTATTATATATATATATAATATATTAAAATATGCCTTTATATATTAATATAAGTGAAATAATTTAAAAATAAAAAATTAGAACGTTTAAATCGAATTGCCCTCCAAAATTTGAAGATTTTTGGAATTTGACTACCGAGCCATATAGGATATCCGATGTCAAATGGAACATCCAATTTGAAATCGGATATCCAATTTTGAATCGGATATCCGATCAGGCTTTGTATTTACCAAGCCTGCTCGGTCAACCCTAAAGATGTGTTTATAGAGAGTTTTAGTGATACTCAGACTTCGGGTAGCCGTCTGACAATGTTATTTTGATCAAAATTGAATGAAACGAAATAAGTTTTTTAATATCGCTCTCTAGATTCCATCAATATAATTTCTATCAAATTCTGAGTTCGATAAGTATTTATTAGTTAATTATCAATGAAGATTATTGTAAAGTGCTGATTGACATACTGAATGAAAAGTAGCTATAACTTTCAAATGGTATAACATTTTTTAAATCTAAAAGTTGCGTCACATTCTATACTTTGCCTAGTATAAGAAAAAAATAAAAAAATAAAAATTTGATCAAATTTTCTATTAGTTAGGGTGGTCAGACACGGGACTTTTTTTAATCCAAAAAAGTTTTGGTAGAAAATTCATATTTAATTATTTATTTGGAATAAAAATATTAAAAAATATGTGACACATCTGGGCATGAGTCTAGTTTTTATATCTATAAATATATGAAAAAAATATTATGATTTGATTTTGATTAAGGTGGTCAGACATACACCTACTTTTTATTTTAGCCCTGAAATTTTCTTAGTACTGCATTAAAATTCAAACTTTTGACCAATCAATTATTTTTTTCTCCAGATAAGGCCTAGTAGTTTATAAACTACATTCAATTTTCTACAAATTATTTTCTTACAACTTTTTGATATAAAGTCCATAACCACTTCAAAATTATGTGTCAAGTTGACATAAACCTGATTTGCTGATTTTTCACTGCCACTTAAGGCCATAGTTTGGTACACCATGATCTTGCACATACCCGATTCCAATCACCCAATCAAGTTATGAAATGAAAAAATGCATTCAAAACCCAATCAGATTATTGAAAATCAAGTGAATTTATTAAAAACTCGATTGATTTATTGAAAATCCAATCGGACTATTAAAAAACCCGATTGGGTTTTGAAGAACTAAAAGTTGGCTTTATTTCGAAGGACATTAATTTCACATACGAAGTCCAATTGACTCCTTTCAAAATGTATTTGAAAGATATTGAAGAGATATACATCATGATGTAGATAAATAAATCCTATGACATTAAAATTTTATTTTCCATCAATTTGTATCTAAAAACAAGTAGTCATTATTTTTCGAATGCATAATCAATAGGTAAACATGAATGCTAACATAGTGTTAATTCTCTTTCTCAAATGCACATACACACAATCACTCATCGACTAAATAAATTGTAAGATATATCTCTTACTTTTCCTAACCTCTCACATTCTTTAACTAACTCCTAACCTCTCTCTCTATCTAACTTGTTACTCTTAAGCATTGTCTCTCACCAAGTAATCCCTTAGCCTCCTCTCTCTCACTAACCCCTAAAATCTCTCTCTCTCTATCTCTTATGTCCCTCTCTCACTCCATCAATTCATATCTCTCTCTCTCTCTCTCTCCATCTCTCTCTCTACATGAAGTTTCCATTTCAAGGATCAAAGTTTAGAAAGAGAGAAAAGGGTTAGGGATTAGGGGTAAAAGAGAGAGGAGAGGGAGAGAGATAGAGAGAGATTAGGGGATAGAAATAAATAGAGGGTATAAGATAAGAGAGAGATAGAGAGAGAGATACATAGAGAGAGAAAGAGATAACATGATAGGATGGAGAGAGTGAGAGGGGATTGTAAATGGATAGGAAGAGTGCAAAATAAGGAAAGAATAGGTTAGGATGGAGTGTGAGAGAGAGATGGTGCAGGAGCACGTCTACAATAGGAAGTTTAGTGGCGATAGGAAGATAACATGCAACATTATTTATGTAGAATTATATTGCGACAAGAAGTTTGGTAGCGATAGGAAGACAACCTGCAATATGACTAAAATGTAGAGCACAAAGCAAATATAAAAAATTTTTGAGTTTAAAATCTAAAATTTGAAATGTTTGTGTGTGTGAGTTTAGAGTTTTATTTTTTTAAATAAATGTCCTTTTCTTTTTTCATGTGGTGGAAATGTTTAGGTGGCATTCTTATAAGCCTACCCAACATTATTCACTTAGGACTTAGTATGAGTTTATTTTAGTTATTTTGGGTTTGTTAAAGGTTTCAAATTTTTGAAAATGTTTATGGGAAAAATCAAAAGGAAGAAAATGATGAATATTCCTAAAGCATCATGTGTAGGCATTCAAAATGTAACTGCCACAAGAAAGTTATGATGGTTTTTTGGGAGTTACATTAGAAGGTTCTTCAATAAGAGAAAGAGTGCATATTGTAAGAGAGATTTTTGGGAGAGAGATTTTTTTCGGGAGAAAGTGAATAGAATGAAGTTTTTGAGTTTGAAACCTGTAATTTTCTTGAGTTTCTAGTGTTGTAAAGATGTGATTGTGTAGATTCTACATAAATTTATTTGTTTGTATGTAGATCAACATTTTGGAAGAAATCTAACATCAGATCTTAATAGTTTAGTATTTTCTTATTTTTCATTTCCTATCAGCCGAATCTCTTTGTTGTTTTGAGAGTGGTCTTTGCATGGGGCTTTTCTAAAGATCCTCCAATGGTCTTTGTCAGCCATTGGAGGATCCTCTATAATTTCACGCATTTATTTATTTTTGTATTGTTATCTCATATCAGGTTATAGGAAAACCCAGTTGTAATGCAGATTTGAATGGGCAACATCTTCATGTGTTGACGCTCATTTCATTAAATTTCTATGCATTTGTTGAAATCTGCATTCATGCATGTGAAGCCTTAACTCATGTATTTGATTTTCTAAAGGTTCTAAAATCCCTCTACATCATTTTTGGTATCAGAGCCCAGAAAAAGATCTAGGTAGGGAAAGGTGATTTGGTATTTGATTTTGAAGTTATATGGGGTTCGATGGAGGAAAGAATCAAATCACATATTTGTTTATGAATGCTGAAGGAGAAGGGATCCAAAGTATTTTTGGATTGATTTTTTATTAAATCACTTGGATGAATCAAAGGAAGTAAATCACTATCATTTGAAAGAGAAATATCTAAAGTTGAAAGTATTGCATGCATGTCAAGATTCCTTAAATCCAAAGCTTCTTGATTTCGGGTAGTGTGCTGGAAAGCCTTTCCTTATTTTTTCATGAAGTATTTCCTTTTTATGCATGATATATTTTTGGAAATATAATTGAATATACTCTCATCTAGTTCAAGTTTGGTTCATTTTCATTTAGAAATGAGCAAGTTATGCACAATTCTGTGAAGCTGGTCTGTTTAGATTTTAAATTTATAATCCAAAGAAAAATTTATAACAGTCACGTATGGTTTCATGGAGATCTAAAAATCGGTGGGAGGATAGTTCATTATGTTATGAAAAACTTTCATTCTTTCCAAAAAAATTTATCTCGTGATTTGAGGGGTCAAATAAATCCATTTTAAAAAACTATCCTATTTACTGTCACTGTTGCTACAAGAAGACAGCAGTTTGGAAATTATTTTCCTTTCCATGGTGTCAGGAAGGAATGTGGTTAAAATAAATTCAATTTTAATATTTGAAAATAAATCCTCAACTCTAAAATCAATAGCATTGAGTTGGACAATTTGTTTTGGTCATGGTTAAAGTATGGTTAGTTTTCTTTAGTTGAGGGGATAAGTGTTTGACAAAATTCCTGTCAATGTGAAGACACAATTACCACTACTTCAAGGCAATGAGTGAAAGAACAAGACTGCATTTTTTTGTGGAAAAATATTTGTTTTGTTGAAGTGTCCTATGTTGCTAAACCATTCTATGTTCATGTAGTAGATTATGTTACTGTAGCAAAATACAATGTGTAGATTGTGAAGGTTTTCAGATTGGTGAGTGTGAGCCTTTGAAGCAACCATTCGAGTTGAGTATATCCACAAAACGTTTCTAGACTGTAGCTCTACATCAAAATGGAAGAAGAAGAAGTAGAAAGACAAATCTACAGCCAAAGACATTCTATATTCCTAACAAAGTGCAAGTGCAAGAATAAGGTATGCAAAGTTATAATTGACAGTGGTTCCTTTGAAAATATAATCTCAGTAGAAATGGTTGAGAAACTAAATCTTCCAAGAGTACCTCATGATTTACCTTATAGAGCTTATGGGTTAGGAGATGAACAATGGATTGATGTCTTTGAAAAGTCATATGTTTCTTTTAACATTGGACCATATTTTGATACTATTGGATGTGATATTATGCCTTTAAAAGACTATCACTTGATTTTGGGATGAGCGTGACAATATGACAGGTCAACCATATATGATTGTAGAGAGAATACATATACCATCAACAAAGATGGGAAGAATATGGTTTTGTTTCCATTGAAGGATGATACAACATGGAAGGAATCAAGAAGTTTAGGTCTTATTGATAGGATAGCATTTCCAATGCATGATGAAGTGAAAGAGGAAGTGAAAAAAGTTTTGGTAGAGGAAAATGAAACTATAGAGAAGGCAACCATAAAGAGTGTAGATGTATGTGAAGTTGGTACAGAAATCTCAACAATGATAGATGTAAGTTGTGATTTGGAAGGGAAAGAATGTAACACTACCACTAACAAAATAAAGATTTTGAATCCAATAACAAGTACAAAGAACGCATTTTTTTTTTATTCCACTTAATACAAGTACAATAATATAGATTGAATCACTGTCAATCTAAAAACCTCGAAATACAAGTAATTATCATTCAAATATGATTCCATAAAAATTCTAATACATATAGTGTTCAGAACAATAATGAAGCACAATCTCATCCTTAAATGCCTATGTCCCAAATATGGACCTTACAAGAAAATAAATAATGATTCAAGAAGAACTTCAATAAACATCTTTAGCTACTTGTAATCTCGAAGCACCTGGATCCAAAGAATTTTACTAAGTTTTCCAAACAATTTTTTTTTTTAAACATGAAAGATAAAACCATTCATAACATTTGCGAAAGAAATAGCAACAATTCAAATAAAAATAAACATAACATATATACATAACAGGCTACATTCTTTAAAGATCCCTCAACGTTGTATCACATCTAAATTAACTATTCATCTAACATCTCATCCTTATGAAATAACAATGATACATCCAATGTACTTAAACAATATACAAGTGTCCTTTTGTAATTATATTTTATTTTAGCTCAATCATCCACTATACATATCACAGGGTATGGAAAGCTTAAAAGAATAAACATCCAAGTAAATAAAGTACATCATCATCATCTAATATTAATCCAAGATGCAATAACATAAATGAAACCAGACATCATACATGATACATCATCACAAAAAATATAAACATCCATCACAAAAGATAACCATATATCGCAAGCATAAATAACTAAGTGCACGATTCCTCTCAATTGTAAATAGCATCATTAGACCATCGTATATCCTAGCCATCTTCCAAAGCACCGAAGAGATCATCAGTATTAACATAGTAGGAATGTCACTCCTAAAACATCCTACTAACATGCCAAGTAAAGCATAATAAATCATCAACATAAGAAACATACCAGTAAATACATCCATCATAAGGTATATTATCTATCATAATGCTCCAAGAACATAATGAAGAATAAATACCAACCAAGTATACTCAAGCCATGGTGTCTCAGACGGATCTCAAATGATAAGAGTGAAAATACACTACCATCTGACCGCGTGGAACCTAAGTGGTTCACTCCCACCATGATGAGGAGATAATCTGAAGTCCCAAACAGGATATCAATTCACGAAGCACAAATCTCTATTACTCCAAAAATCCTAAAAGTATACTAACTCAAAGGTTCCATCACACAAAATCGACATCTAATTCCTAGAGGCACACAAAGACATGTAAGAAACCTACTATGCAAGTGAAAAAGTTTCATTGTATTTATCATGTACAAGTTATCCTAGCAGTTAGCTAAACTCCACGGGTCCATACTGATCTCATGCGGCCACTAGTATCCTTTCATACTAATGAGGCATACTACGAAATGCATGGTCGCAACCATGCGTTCTCACTACTCCCATTCTAGCCTGTACAAGCACTCAAGGCATGGGCAAGAATATCAAAACAATTATCTTTTTAAGTTCATTTAATCCCCATTTAGTGTGTAAATGTTATCACTTATTAACCAAACTTACAATGAGTTACCTTGGCAGCCACTTAGGGCCCCGATCCCCATTGCAAGCCACTTCCCAACACTACAAGTAGATTACCTACCCTAAGGTCATGGAATCATAAATCTCAAAATCATAAAAGATAATCCATAATAAAATCATCAAATATGTATAAAAGCATCAAATATCCATAATAAAAATTATCAAATCTCCAAGATAAGAATCATCAAATCTCCATGAGTATCTGAAAAAGCATCCATAGAAAATCATAACCACAACAGTTCTCTATTGGCAACTGAAGGCATCACTGATAATCATAAGTATCAATTGGTTCACAATAACCAAAATATATCTCAAAATAAATTGTTCTCAACAAGCAACCAAGAATATCTCAAAATCATACTAATCGAAGACTCAAA
Organism: Cupressus sempervirens; assembly: GCA_028749045.1. Taxonomy (NCBI): domain Eukaryota; kingdom Viridiplantae; phylum Streptophyta; class Pinopsida; order Cupressales; family Cupressaceae; genus Cupressus; species Cupressus sempervirens. The sequence goes on along the minus strand of CM053790.1, from coordinate 69,119,897 downwards.
AATGGTTGAGTCAAACATGTCACAACATGACATCATTAAGAAAAAAATCCACATTTCAGTCTCATCATGGTGACTAGAAAGTAATCCAAAGATAACTGATTGATGACTCAAAAATGATTAGCTCAAGCATCTAAGATATATATATACATCTCAAGTTCACACATGAAGGCTGAAGAACAAATACAAACATTTCATAAAGCATACGATCACATAACCATGGTTGGGCTTATAAAGATCAATACCAAATAAGATCAACATGCCATCACATCTCATAACCCCCGAGTCTCTGGTAACAACCTAGGACTTGTCAACACTAGTCAACCCAAAATCCAAAACAAGAAGTATATAGAATACACGATGCAAACACATATTCTGGTTTATTAAATTCACATAGTTGAATAATGTGTAGGGGTTTTCAGTTTTCTGTTTGCAAGTATACTTCAAGTATTTTAAGTTTCATCATTTGACCTACAAGTCAACCCAATTGTTCTCCGATAGCATTACCCTTCCATTATTAAGAATTACATTCTAAGAATAACTTAAGGATAAATATTCACTAAACTGATCATCATTGATCGTTATTAAATTGTCCTTTATATTTAACCATGATCCTTATTCTAATTGATTAACCTTTCAACTTTTTTAGGATCATTATTCGTTATATTATAAGAGGACCAATTATCATTCTTCGAATAAGAGATTATAACTTTATTAAAATGATCAATTACATCAATCAATTAACATAGGTCCATATTCTAATAGTCCTCAATTAAATATTACTAAATCTTCACCATTAAATATCTAAGGTCATCATTCAAGTCATAAGAATAAGACCTATCAACTTGATATCAATATTTCTGCAATCTTATTAAAAGAATTTTATTAATTAAATCTTCATTACTTAACATAATTGTTAATCAAATCTAATTAACTCTCATTGATTGATTTAATTAATAATTACATAATCATAGCAAAGTTTCAATTAATATCAGTTGACTAATAACTAACTATAATTCTATATGATAAAAGTCAACTACAATTCAATACTCAAAAGATCATATTAATAATTCAATAATAATTATTGAAAATCTTAAATGACCATATTCATCATCTTTCAAAGAATACGAAAATTTCCTTAACAAATTCATATTATCATTAATCTTTTCATATAAGACTCTATCGCACAACTTAACTATTAATATCATAGTTATAATATCAACCCAATGAATATCACTCGATTAAAAATCAATTATAATCCAACTCCAAAAATTATTATCTTTTACCAAATTTTAATCAATAAATAATCTTCACTAGATTAACTCTAATTAAATTTGTCGGTATCTATTTAAACCATTATTTATTAATAGTTTGCTAGTCCTTACAAACATTAATAAATAATAAACTCCTCAAACTATACATACTCAATCTATAGAATCCTTCCATAAACTCATTTGTTAATATTTGACTAACTCTTAACTCCATTAAAGTATTCAAATGTATTAACCAATAACATAATAATTCAGTCTTAATCCAATATTATTAAAGTTTCTTCATTTAAAAATGTAATATAAAATTACCATCTCTAAATTATTTAATATATATTAAATAGTATTTAATATACATTACAAAAAGTCCACTATATAAACTATATTAAAAATCTCTTTTCCTTTAATTTTTTTCTCATTTAAAAATTTATTTTCTTCTACTATTAACTAATCTTAATTAAATTTGATTTAATTAGATTAGATAATAAATCATATAAAACTAATGCATATTAATAAGATTCTAATAAGTGAACATTGCAATAATATCTTAATTCATTCCATGCTTTGATATATTATTTTTGTGAAGTTTAAGCATAAAGAACTCTTAGTTATGAGAAATAGAGAAATATCTGTCCTTGAATAAAATAGTCTCAGTACAATGGTCATATCTCCCTAATGAACTATTGGATTGAGCTGAAATTGAAATATGTTGAAGAGGGCCAAGTTGTGCCACTTCTGACTGGAGTGATCGAATAAATTCGAATCCAATAAAAAGTTATGAATGACTGAGTTTGGGTCTATCCAGGGGCAAGGATAGGACAATTAAAAATTTCTTCTTAAAAGGTAATTGTTCTCTAAATTTATCCAATAATTTCACTAATGGATTTGGCCATAAATCTTGAAACCATTTTCAAATCTATTTCAATTTGATTCTAATTTGAACCCAAACCCATTTTCTCTTTTTTTAAAATTCATGCATATAAAATTTTCAAATAAATTTAATTGCCCAAATTGAAAATGCATACAATAAAAATATAAAATTTCTCAGAAGACATATGGAAGACACGAAGAAGACAGGAATGCATGATCCAAAAATAGCATAAGAAAAATTACAAGAATCTATCTAAATTCTGATGCTAATTCGCTCTTCCTCAGAAAACCCGCAGAGCAAGCTCCCTTCTTCAGAGTTCTTGAGTCCTCCAATGCTCCAATTGCTCTCCACCCCCTCTCTAAATTTCTATGAATGCCTGAATATAAAGAGCTCTCAAGAAACCTTTGGATTGCTTCTTGAAACCGCTGAAAGGTGTCACCAACTAAGCATGGGTCTTTTTCAACCGTTTTGATGAGTCATAGAGTTGTAGACACCTTATGCTTAGTTGATGCACTCACTCCTGTGTTGTTAACACATGTTAATTCCCATGCAAGCTTATAACTCCAATTTACTTTTTAAATAATCTCTATTTAAATTTTATAACTTTTAGTTTAATTTTTTTATAACTTTTATTATAATTATTTTATTTATTACTTTATTATTATTTTATAATTATTATTAATTTTAATTTCTAGTTTTCTTTTATTTAATTCCTTTTTTCTAATAATTCACATTTAATTAAGTACAATCAAAATATCAAAGATCATGATATTTTATTAATTTTTTTCAAATAAATAATTTATTAATTAAATATATTTATTAAGAATTAATTATTGAAAAATTCACCATAGACCTCCAAGATAAAATATGAAAACCCATCATAGAACAAATCATACAAAATAAATCTAAAAGGTTAAAAATCATGAAATATGTCATCCGACACATTCGATGGGTATTCAACTCAGATACTTATCCTAATTTTTTAATTAGAAAAAATGGCTCAAAAGGTTGGGATTTGGACTTGAGAATTTATCTCCCCTCTCTTATCTTGAGATAATGTGATAGGGTACACTCATCTTAGGAATTCAGAGAAGTCGATACCCGGTACCTACAACCTGCATAAAAATCATGCATGTACAAACACAATATATACTAAACTAAACAGGTAGATCTTGACTAGCAGGTGAATAAAACTCCCTTCCTTAACCACATTAGACACACCATATAAAAGAAAATACGCACACCATACACATGCAAGTATGGGGTAAGTATCCATAAGAAAGCACATATGATAATAAATCATCTTACTAATCATCATTAATAATTGAAAGCAATGTAATAATTATCATCAATAATTGTGAAAACGAAAAATAATCATCATACATACATGAAATATAGAGTCTAAGTAATCTCATCACATAATAAACTGAATCCATAGCACAATATCTGATAATCTCAAAAGAATGCTACTAACCAACAACATAAAACTAGCTCTAAAAGAGTTTAGCAATGATAACAAAATGTGAACCAGGGGCAGGCACTACATCCACCCCTCCTAGGATTAGGCTTACTCTTTGAAGCCTACAGGAATGAAAAACTAAGATACTCACTATGTGGGTCTCAATGAACCCTTTCCCTCTGTAGGGAAACATGTTTCCACAGAGGATATTACGACACCCTTAAATCAATATGATTCTGGTTTAATGGTAAATCAAAAATCATATCGATCCAACATTCATTCTTTTAACAACTACTAAAATAGATCCCTTAATTCATTCTAAACAAGAGCAACTTAATGATTGCAAAGATAAACAGAGGTTTACTACCTTACAACATAGATAAAAGATACATGTTTTGCAGCTAGAATGAGTTTCAATTTTTAGTTTTTCCTTCGTTTAGATTTTTAGTAAAATTTTTAGTTTTGAAAGCTAAGTGTTGAAATATAAAAAATATGCAAGTAACAGTTTTAAGTTCTATTTTAGTTCACCTAGTTTCAAATTTTCAATTTGAAAGAGATATACATGATAATTCAAAGTTTTCATTTTATTCAACTAGTTAATAACTAGTAGCATTCCAATATACCCAGAGCTCTAAATGTTGAAACTCGGGCTACATTCTTTAAAAACCCTTCAACGTTGTATCACATCTAAATTAACTATTCATCTAATATCCCATCCTTATGAAATAACAATGATACATCCAATGTACTTAAACATAATGCAAGTGTCCTTTTGTAATTATATTTTAGTTTAGCTCAACCATCCACTATACATATCACAGGGTATAAAATTTTTAAAAGAATAAACATCCAAGTAAATAAAGTACATCATCATCATCTAATATTAATTCATGATGAAATAACATAAATGAAACTACATATCATACATGATACATCATCACAAAAGATATAAACATCCATCACAAAAGATAACCATATATCACAAGCATAAATAACTAAGTGCATGGTTCCTCTCAATCGTAAATAGCATCATTAGACCATCGTGGATCCTAGCCATCGCTCCGTGCGTAACATTCTAAAGCACCGAAGAGATTATCGGTATTAACATCTTAGGAATGTCACTCCTAAAACATCCTACTAACATGCAAAGTAAGGCATAATAAATCATCAACATAAGAAACATACCAGTAAATACATCTATCATAAGGTATATTATCTATCATAATGCTCCAAGAAAATAATGAAAAATAAATACCAACCAAGGATTCTCCAGCCACGGTGTCTCGGACAGATCTCAAATGATAAGAGTGAAAATACACTACCACCTGACTGTGTGGAACCTAAGTGGTCCACTCCCACCATACTGAGGAGATAATCTCAAGTCCCAAACATGATATCAATTAATGAAGCACAAATAACTATAAGTCCAGGAATCTTAAAAGTATACTAACTCAAAGGTTCCATCATAAAAAATTGACAACTAATTATCAGAAGCACACAAAGACATGTAGGAAACCTACTATGCAAGCAGAAAAGTGTCATCGCATTTATCATGTACAAGTTACCCTGGCAGTTAGCTAAACTCCATGGGTCCATACTGATCTCATGCGGCCACTAGTATCCTCTCATACTAACGAGGCATACTACAGAATGCACGGTCACAACCATGCATTCTTACTACTCCCATCCTAGCTTGTACAAGCACTCAAGGCATGGGGGATAACATAAAAAACATTATCTTTTTAGAATCATTTAATCCCTATTTAGTTTTTAAATGTTATCACTTATTAACCAAACTTACAATAAGTTACCCTGGCAGCCACTTAGGGCTCCGGCTCCCATTGCAAGCCACTTTCTGACACTATAAAAAGATTACCTACCCTAAGCTCATGGAATCATAAATCTCAAAATCATAAAAGATAATCCATAATAAAATTATCAAATATGCATAAAAGCATCAAATATCCATAATAAGAATCATTAAATCTCCAAGATAAGAATCATCAAATCTCCATGAGCATCTGAAAAAGTATCCATAGAAAATCATGACCACAACAGTTCTCTATTGGCAACTGAAGACATCACTGATAATTATAAGTATCAATTGGTTCTCAATAACCAAAATATATCTCAAGATAAATGGTTCTCAACAAGCAACCAAGAATATCTCAAAATCATACTTATCGAAGACTCCAAAATGGTTGAGTCAAACATGTCACAACATGACATCATCAAGAAATAAATCTACATTTCAGTCCCATCATGGCGACTAGCAAGTAATCCAAGGATAACTGATCGATGACTCAAAAATGATTAGCTCAAGCATCTTAGATATATTTATACATCTCAGCTTCACACATGAAGGCTGAAGAACAAATACAAACATTTCATAGAGCATACAATCACATAACCATGGTTGGGCTTATAAAGATCAAGACTAAATAAGATCAACATGCCATCACATCTCATAACCCCCGAGCCTCTGGTAACAACTTAAGATTGGTCAACACTAGTCAACCCAAAACTCAAAACAAGAAGCATATAGAATACATGATGCAAACACATGTTTTGGTTTACTAAATTCACATAGTTGAATAATGTGTAGGAGTTTTCAAATTTCTGTTTGCAAGTATATTTTAAGTGTTTTAAGTTTCATCATTTGACCTACAAGTCAACCCAATTGTTCTCCGATAGCATTACCCTTCCATTATTAAGAATTACATTCTAAGAATAACTTAAGGATAAATATTCACTAAACTGATCATCATTGACCTTTATTAAATTGTCTTTTATATTTAACCATGATCCATATTCTAATTGATTAACCTTTCAACATTTTTAAGATCATTATTCGTTATATTATAAGAGGACAAATTATCATTCTTCGAATACGAGATTATAACTTTATTAAAATGATCAATTACATCAATGAATTAATATAGGTCCATATTCTAATAGTCCTCAATTAAATATTACTAAGTCTTCACCATTAAATATCTAAGGTCATCATTCAAGTCATAAGAATAAGACCTATCAACTTGATATTAATATTTCTATAATCTTATTAAAAGAATTATATCAATTAAATTTTCATTACTAAACTTAATTGTTAATTAAATCTAACTAACTCTCATTGATTGATTTAATTAATAATTACGTAATCATAGCAACGTTCCAATTAATATCAGTTGACTAATAACTAACTATAATTCTATATGATAAAAGTAAACTATAATTCAATACTTAAAAGATCATATTAATAATTCAATAATAGTTATTAAAAATTTTAAATGACCATATTCATCATTTTTCAAGAAATACCAACATTCCCTTAACAAATTCGTATTATCATTAATCTTTTCAAATAAGACTCTATCGCACAACTTAATTATTAATATCATAGTTATAATATCAACTCAATGAATACCACTCGATTAAAAATAAATTATAATCCAACTCCAAAAATTATTATCTTTTATCAAACTTCAATCAATAAATAACTTCCACTAGATTAACTCTAATCAAATTTGTTGGTATCTATTTAAACCATTATTTATTAATAGTTTGCTAGTTCTTACAAACATTAATAAATAATAAACTCCTCAAACTATATATACTCGATTTATATTATCTTTCCATAAACTCATCAGTTAATATTTGGCTAACTCTCAACTCCATTAAGGCATTCAAACGTATTAACCAATAACATAATAATTCAGTCTTAATCCAATATCATTACAGTCTCTTCATTTAAAAACGTAATATAAAATTACCAGCTCTAAATTATTTAATATATATTAAATAGTATTTAATATACATTACAAAAATTTCACTATAGAAACTATATTAAAAATCTCTTTTCTTTTAATTTTTCTCTCATTTAAAAATCTATTTACTTAGATTGACTAATAATTAATTACACTTCTACTATTAACTATTTTTAATTAAATTTGATTTAATTAGATTAGATAATAAACCATATAAAATTAATGCATATTAATAAGATTCTAATAAGGGCAGATTGCAATAATATCTTAATTCATTCCATGCTTTGATATATTGTTTTTGTGAAGTTTATGCATAAAGAACTCTTGGTTATGGGAAATAGAAAAATATCTGTCGTTGAATAAAACAATCTTAGTACGAGAGTGATATCTCCTTAATGAACCCTTGGATCGAGTTGAAATTCAAATATGTTGAAGAGGGCCAAGTTGCGCCACTTCTGACCGGAGCGATCGAATAAATTCGATCCAAATAAAAAGTTATGAATGACTGAGTTTGGGTCTATCCAAGGGGCAGCGACAAGACAATTAAATTTTTTTTTTAAAAGGTAATTGTTCTCTAAATTTATCCAATAATTTCACTAATGGATTTGGCCATAAATCTTGAAACCATTTTCAAATCTATTTCAATTTGATTCTAATTCGAACCCAAACCCGGTTTCTCTTTTTTTTTAAATTCATGCATATAAAATTCTCAAATATATTTAATTGCCCAAATTGAAAATGTATACAATAAAAATATGAAATTCCTTAGAAGATATATGGAAGACACGAAGAAGACAGGAATGCATGATGCAGAAATAGCATAAGAAAAATTATAAGAATCTACCTGAATTCTGATGCTAATTCGCTCTTGTTCAAAAAATCCGTAGAGCAAGCTCACTTATTCAGAGTTCTTGAGTCCTCCAATGCTCCAATTGCTCTCCACTCCCTCTCTAAGCTTCTATGAATGCCTGAATATAAAGAGCTCTCAAGAAACATTTGGATTGCTTCTTAAAACTGCTGAAAGGTGTCACCAACTAAGCATGGGTTTTTTTCAACTTTTTTGATGAGTCATAGAGTTGTAGACACCTTGTGCTTAATTGATGCACTTACTCCCGTGTTGTTGACACATGTTAATTCCCATGCAAATTTATAACTCCAATTTACTTTTTAAATAATCTCTATTTAAATTTCATAACATCGATTTTAATTTTTTTATAACTTTTATTATTATTATTATTTTATTTATTACTTTATTATTATTTTATAATTATTATTAATTTTAATTTTTAGTTTTTTTTATTTAATTCTTTTTTCCTAATAATTCATATTTAATTAATTACAATCAAAATATCAAAGATCATGATATTTTATTAATTTTTTCAAATAAATAATTAATTAATTAAATCTATTTATTAAGACTTAATTAATGAAAAATTTACCATAGACCTCCAAGATAAAATATGAAAACTCATCATAGAACAAATCATACAAAATAAATCTAAAGGGTTAAAAATCACAAAATATGTTATCCGACACATTTGGTGGGTATTCAACTTAGATACTTGTCCTAATTTTCCAATTAAGATAAATGACTCAAAGGGTTGAGATTTGGACTTGAGAATTTATCTCCCCTCTCTTATCATTGAGGTAATGTGATAGGGTACGCTCATCCTAACAATTCAAAAAAGTCGATATCGAGTACCTACAACCTGCATAAAAACCATGCATGTACAAATACAATATATACTAAACTAAACAAACAATGGTAAGAAGTGGTGCATCGTGTAGATTCTGACTAGCAGGTGACTACGACTCCCTTCCTTAACCATATCAGACATGCCATACAAAAGCAAACACGCAAGACAAACACACACACCATACACATGCAAGTATGGGGTAAGTATCCATAAGAAAGCACATATGATAATAAATCAGCTTACTTATCATCATTAATAATTGAAAGAAATGTAATAATCATGATCAATAATTGTGAACACTAAAAATAATCATCATACATACATGAAATGTAGAGTCTAAGTAATCTCATTACATAATAAACTGAATTCATAGCACAATATATGATAAACTCAAAAGAATGCTGCTAACCAACAACATAAAACTAGTTCTAAAAGAGTTGAGCAACGATAAAAAAAATGTGAACCAGGTGTTTGAAATATTCAGGACTAACAATGTTACTGAGAGGGCAGGGGTGAATCAGTAAGCTTTAAACCTCTAAACCAATTCAGCATAATAACAAATTCACCATTCATTCATCTACTTTACTGAACACATGAAAATATTAACACACTGATTTGGTGACACAGAAACCTTTCAAATTGAAAGTAAAACTAGGGTGGGGATGATGCCCACGAAACTTCAATACTGCAGTATAAAGTTGGCTGGTTAAGGCTTATAGTGATCACTTCTGGTGATCTGCCCTGTTAGGAGCAAATATGACTGCTAGATCCACCTTGTTAGAGGATTTACAAACATACAATGAAGTATGCACTATGTTAGGAGATTTACAAAAGACTGTTAAGTCTACCCTATTAAAAGATTTACAAAACTGATTCACCAGTTAGGATGAAGCAGTGGATCTGCTTGCAACTGGTTTGCTGATTAGATCTTATGTACTGATCACTTGATGTGATGGATATATCTTTGTTGCTCCTTGATAACCTTGTTGAATACTCCGCTGTTGATTCTCTTTCAATTCACTCTTACTTCACTATTACTTCTCTTCATCATATCTATTTTCTTATATTTCAAATGGCACAATACATTATATATATACCATTCCAATATTTATAGCAACAAGGTCGGCCAAACACAAGTGGACAAAACATTACTGTGTCGGCCAGATAGTAGAAAAATTAGGTTCCTCAAACTCACTCGGTGACCTGACACTCGACATCTACTACATTACATGGCATCGGCATGCACTTGGTAGAGGTAGGGGCTCGGTCCATACTAATCACTCTGAGTAGCTTGGAACTTGGTAACCACTGGTGACTCGGTAAACATTGTGTCACTCGGTAGAAACTAACTCCTTCGATTCACTTGGTAAGCACTGAATACATCTTTTACATTTCTGTCTTGATAATCACTGAAACCTTCATTTACCTTCCTGACTCGGTAAATACTAAATCCTTCATTTACCTTTCTGACTCAGTAAACATTAAAACCTTCGCTTACCTTCTTGACTCAGTAAACACCAAAACCTTCGTTTACCTTTCTGACTCGGTAAAAACTAAAACTTTTGTTTACCTTTCTGAGTCGGTAAACACTAAAACCTTTGTTTACCTTCCTGACTCGGTAAACATTGCTGAACATACTTGGTAACCAACGAATGCTCGGTATGAACTGTAAACTGAGTGATGAACTCGGTAAGCATTTAGAATCAAATAAGTGTTGTAACTAATGAAAAATGTATCATTATTCCAACACCAGGGATAGGCACTACATCCACCCCCCCTGAGATTAGACTTACTCCTAAAAGCCTACAGGAATGAAAAACTAAAATACTCACTATGTGGGTCCCAATGAACCCTTTCCCTCTGTAGGGAAACATGTTTCCATTGAGGATATTACAACACCCTTAGAGCAATATGATTCTGGTTTAATGGTAAACCGAAAACCATATCCATCCAATATTCATTCTTTTAACAACTACTAAAATAGATCCCTTAATTCATTCTAAACAATAGCAACTTAATGATTGCAAAGATAAATAGAGGTTTACTACCTTACAACATAGATAAAAGATACATGTTTTGCAACTAGAATGAGTTTCAATTTTTAGTTTTGCCTTCGTTGATATTTTCAGTAAAATTTTTAATTTTGAAAGCTAAGTGTTGAAATATAAAAAATATGCAAGTAACAGTTTTAAGTTCTGTTTCAGTTCACCTAGTTTCAAGTTTTCAATTTGAAAGAGATATACATGATAGTTCAAAGTTTTCATTTTATTCAACTAGTTAATAACTAGTAGCATTCCAATATACTCAGAGCTCCCAATGTTGAAACTCGGGCTCTGATATCAAATGAAATGCCCCGCCAAAGGATCTAAAGAATTTTACGAAGTTTGTCAAACAATTTTTTTTTAAAACATGAAAGATAAAACCATTCATAACATTTGCGGAAGCAATAGCAACAATTCAAATAAAAATAAACATACCATATATACATAATAGGTTACATTCTTTAAAGATCCCTCAACTTTGTATCACATCTAAATTAACTATTCATCTAACATTCCATCCTTATGAAATAACAGTGATACATCCAATGTACTTAAACAATATACAAGGGTCCTTTTGTAATTATATTTTAGTTTAGCTCAATCATCCACTATACATATCACAAGGTATGAAAAGCTTAAAAGAATAAACATCCAAGTAAATAAAGTACATTATCATTATCTAATATTAATTCATGATGCAATAACATAAATAAGACCACATATCATACATGATACATCATCACAAAAGATATAAACATCTATCACAAAAGATAACCATATATCACAAGCATAAATAACTAAGTGCACAGTTCCTCTCAACTTTAAATAGCATCCTTAGACCATCGTGGATCTTAGCCATCCCTCCATGTGTAACATTCCAAAGCACCGAAGAGATCATCAGTATTAACATAGTAGGAATGTCACTCCTAAAACATCTTACTAACATGCAAAGTAAAGCATAATAAATCATCAACATAAGAAACATACCAGTAAATACATCCATCATAAGGTATATTATCTATCATAATGCTCCAAGAACATAATGAAGAATAAATACCAACCAAGGATACTCCCGCCACGGTGTCTCAGACAAATTTCAAATGATAAGAGTGAAAATATAGTACCACCCGACCGCGCAGAACGTAAGTGGTCCACTCTCACCGTGCTGAGAAGATAATCTCAAGTCCCAAACATGATATCAATTCATGAAGCACAAATCTTTATAAGTCTAGGAATCCTAAAATTATACTAACTCAAAGGTTCCATCACATAAAACCGACATCTAATTCCCAGAGGCACACAAAGACATGTAGGAAATCTACTATGCAAGCGGAAATGTGTCATCGCATTTATAACGTATAAGTTATCCTAGTAGTTAGCTAAATTGCACGGGTCCATACTGATCTCATGCAGCCACTAGTATCCTCTCATATTGACGAGGCATACTACGAAATGCACGGTCGCAAACATGCATTCTCACTACTCCCATCCTAGCCTATACAAGCACTCAAGGCATGGGCGAGAACATCAAAACAATTATCTTTTTAGTTTCATTTAATCTCCATTTAGTGTGTAAATGTTATCACTTATTAACCAAACTCGCAATGAGTTACCCTGGCAGCCACTTAGGGCCCCGACCCCCATTGCAAGCCACTTTTCAACACTACAAGTAGATTACCTACCCTAAGCTCATGGAATCATAAATCTCAAAATCATAAAAGATAATCCATAGTAAAATGATCAAGTATGCATAAAAGCATCAAATATCCATAATAAGAATAATCAAATCTCTAAGATAAGAATCATCAAATCTCAATGAGCATCTGAAAAAGCATCCATAGAAAAACTTATTGTACAAGCTATAGGTGGGAGAGATATACTCGGTGAAGTAGCTGCTGTAGTGGATGACTTGGTGGCTGATGATGTGCTTGGAAGCTCGATAACTGAAGAAGTGACTGCCAGCTCGGTAGATGAAGTGCTGGGCACTTGTATTGCAGAAACCTGGAGCTGAGAGGAGACTGGAGGAATTTGAGCAATGGATGTCTCTATTGTGCTCACAATCTTTCTTGAAGATCCTATCTCCATAGTAGATTTTACAGTCTTTGGTGGAGAGTGAGGAAGGGAGCCAATGACATCAGCTGTAATTTTTACTGGATCTTCTTCCTTTTTGTCTTGTTCATCTTCTTCTTCTTCCTCCATTTCTTTTTCAGCTTCTTCTTCCTCAATTTCTTTTCTAGCTTCTTCTTCAACTTCTACCATTATTGAATGGAGATCCCCTAGAATATCTTCAATATCATTATCATCATTATCATCACTGCTATCATTGTTCGTGATTACAACAGTATCCTCACTGAGTTTTTGTAGATGATAGATATTTTTCCACATGTTTGTTGCATCATTTACTACATGCTTAATGTCTTTGACAAGTATCAAACAAGTGTGGAATCTGATCATCATATTACCTTCATGATCTTTCAGTGATTTCTTCACTTCAGCATTAGAGAGACTTGGCAGGAGATTCCTCAGGGTCTGCTCATAAATCTCTTTGACAGTCTTGGTTGCAGCTTCCCATATTGGTTGCAATCTTTCCAATAGCTCTTTGGAGATCTGAGAGGCTATCTGGTCCAGGGAGTATTTCCATTTACCCATTTTGTTCAATACCAGATCCTCAATCTGCATTTTCTCCTATTCTGTTCTGGTTTCAAACTTTAATGCTTTGAAGTTTGTGAAGCTACCTCCTTCATCTAATTTCTTTAGTCTTGCTTCAAAGGTGAGTGGAGGCTTAACAAATACAGGTTCCTTCTTTTCCTTTCTTGTTCTCCTGGAGAATACTGCAGTGGTTTGCTTTGTAGGTTTGGTGATAGTCACCTTACCTTTCTTTCGTTGAGGCTTTTCTTTTTCTTCTTCCTTTTCTTCATCTTCTCCTCTCCCTTTTGTTATCATGAGAGGTCCAGTATCAGCTTTTAGCTTTTCTATTTTTCTCCTGCCTTTAGAGATTGCTTGAGGAAGCTTGATTTCAAGCTCTATTCTAACCTTTGCCTCTTCATAGGTTCCAAATGCAAGAAACTTGGGATCCACTAGTTCATTTACCAGTGCCTCAATGATATCTCTAGCATCATCAATATTTAGCTCATAGGGAAATGGTTTTACCCATGCCACTCGGGGTTTGACTGCCTGGATGTAGACTCTATCACAGTCAACCATGAAACAGACATCATCCTTATACTCTTCAACAAGTTTTGGAGGTATCCTGAACCCGTTGTTCATCCTTTCCTTGAAATCTTCAAAATAATTATCCATTACCTTATCAAAATTCATACCCATTTATGCTATGAATTCATTTATTTGATACAAAATTGGAGTATCTTTCCTCCATACAACTACACCCTTGGATGGAAAAAATTTTTGTACATAGAAAAATAAACAAACTAGCAAAGAACCAAATTTACAAGGGTTTGTCTTTGCAGTCCTTATGTTATCCATGTTTTTATTCAATTGTTTTAATAGCACATCAGCTAGGTCAAACTCCATATTTTTCTTTACAATCTATATGCCAAATCTACAGCCTCACAGGGTACACTATTCAGCCTGCTGAAACTATACAGTTTGTATGCAATAACATAAATACCAAATTTCAGTTCTATATCTAAAACATTGTTGAGCTTTAATCCTCTGCCATCCCATTCGACTTAGGTTAATTTCTGAAGTTCATCTCGACCTAGGGTTTTGGTGGTTTTGGCTTTGGTCAACATTAGTAAACCTGTGATCTTTTGGATCATCTTCTTTGTTATTAGGATGGGTTGCTCTAACCATAATTGTCCATTATGCACACAGCTTAAGATATATCTCACCCATTTTACTTTGAAACTTCTTGGCAGATGCGGGATATGGGTTAAACCTTTGGTTTCCAAATGTTTAAACTCAGGTTTTAGGGTTCCATCCACGCATAACTCAGCTAGGGTACTATCCATATCTAGTGTCCCTATTTCTTGCATAGTACACTTGAAATGATTACGAATATCATTGATTAGAAGTACCTTTGGAGGGATCTGCGATAGAGCTCCATGCGGGTCAAGTGATTCAGCGATGGCAGGAACAATTTTGAAATTGGGCGCCTTCCATTCGACTCCCTTCACAAGCATTTCAGAACCTCTCTTCGCCTTACTGCCATTGGTGCTTGCGGATGCCATTGCTGCTCGGTGAGAGAATGATTTTGTAACACAAATTCTTTGCTGAAAAATTGCCTCAAATCACTTGAACTCACTTGGATGCACTTGAAAATATATTTTCTCTGTGAACTCTGAATTCATGGTGAAGAATGAGATCAAATTCTACCTTTTTGATCGAAATCCTGTCATTAATGCTTGGGTACGAAGGTAGCTAAGAATTAGAGTTTTATAAATAGTCACCAAATTACTCGGTAAATCTTATAGCTCGGTGAAAACAAAAAACCTTTCTTATCTTCCCGACCAAGCTTGGTAAAGCCTGAAAACCAACCTTACTCGGTAGATGCAACACTGTGAATTATGACTTGTATCTGCAATACTGATTTTTCATTTCCACTTCTTCTTTTTGGAACTGCTTAGGATATGGCTTGAAGATGCAGTCCCTTATCCTTCTTGATAAGTCTAATTAGGAATGGTGGAGTCACCCATTCTTAGAGTGACATTTCCATCATTTGAATTTTCTTGCTCGGTAGACTTAGGAATCCACTGTTGTTTCAGTTTCTTTCAAATATTATCAGCTCTAGTTTTCTTTTCATCTTCAACCTTTCCTATATTCATGCAATTCTTGGCTATATGGCCAAGTTCAGTACAAGTATAGCATCTTATGGTTGTATCTTTCTTCCTTAGGTGATGCCTTCTACAGTTTGTTCCTATGTGTCCATATTCTCCACAATAGTGACATCTACACCAAGTATTGTAATCCCAACCAAATATTGCTTTGACAATTTTTTCTACTAGATTGAATGATTTTGATCTACATTCAGATGCCTTGTGTCTTTGTTTCTTGCATTTATGACATTTTCCTTCAAACTTTGGTTTCTCTTTGCATTCATTGGCTTTGTGACCATGCTGATTGCAATTGAAACATTTGCCATTGAATTTAACTTTACCATTACTCCAACATTTTTTAGATGTATGACCTATCTTGCCACAATGATTACAAGTGGGTCTTTGATTCCTTTGAGTACCTTGTTCAGAAGATTCACCTTCTTCCTTGTATCCAAGACCAGCTTTACCTTTTTGTTTATAGAAATTCTGCTCATTTTGCTGATTCAATTGATTCATGTCTACTTGAGATTTCATCATCCTTTCATTGATTTTTTTTTCAATTTTTAGATCATTTTCCAAGCTTTCATTGGTTTGTCTCTCAGTTCTTAAGTCATTTTGTAGACTTTCATTTTGTGCTCTGAGAATCTTGATTTCTTCATTTGCATTGGATAGTTGATCTGCTAGATCTTCATGTTCAAGGGATTGATTTTGAGTTTCATGACTTCTATCTTCCAATTCTTCTTGTGCTTTGTTTCTTTGTTCCAAAACTTCACATAGCCTAATTGACTGTATTTCTTGCTCTCTTTTAAGCTTTCTTACCTCTTCTTGCAGAGATCCATTCTTTTCTAAAAGTTCTTTGATTGCTTTGTCAACTTCTTTTGAATTACTTGATGGTAAAAAATTTTCAATCCTTTCTTCAACATAAAAATGGTCATTTATTTGTCTTGCAAGTTCCTTTCTTCTTTTTAGGGATTGAGAAAGATGTTCCTTTGCTTCTTTGAGTTGAACCATGGCCATCTCAAAATCTAGCTTCTCATTCTTAATAGTTTTGTCAAGTCTGAATATCTCCATTGTCCTTGATCTTTGCTCAAGCTGTCAAGCTCTGTCCTGAGAACCACAAAGCTCTGATACCAATTGTTGGAAATATTCAGGTCTAACAATGTTACTGAGAGGGGAGGGGTGAATCAGTAAGCTTTAAACCTCTAAACCAATTCAGCATAATAACAAATTCACCATTCATTCATCTACTTTACTGAACACATGAAAAGATTAACACACTGATTTGGTGACCCAGAAACCTTTCAAATTGAAAGTAAAACTAGGGTGGGGATGATGCCCATGAAACTTCAATACTGTAGTATAAAGTTGCCCGATTAAGGCTTACAATGATCACTTCTGGTGATCTGCCCTGTTAGGAGCAAGTAGGACTGCTAGATCCACCTTGTTAGAGGATTTACAAACATACAATGAAGTATGCACTCTGTTAGGAGATTTACAAAAGACTGTTAAGTCTACCCTATTAAAGGATTTACAAAACTAATTCACCAGTTAGGATGAAGCAGTGGATCTGCTTGCAACTGGTTTGCTGATTAGATCTTATGTACTGATCACTTGATGTGATGGATATATCTTTGCTGCTCCTTGATAACCTTGTTGAATACTTTGTTGCTGATTCTCTTTCAATTCGCTCTTACTTCATTGTTACTTCTCTTCATCATATCTATTTTCTTATATTGCAAATGGCACAATACATTACATATATACCATTCCAATATTTACATCAACAAGGTCGGCCAAACACAAGTGGAAAAAACATTACTGTGTCGGCCAGATAGTAGAAAAATCAGGTTCCTCAAACTCACTCGGTGACCTTCTGACACTCGGCATCCACTACATTACATGGCATCATCATGCACTCGGTAGAGGTAGCAGCTCAGTCCATACTAATCACTCTGAGTAGCTTGGAACTTGGTAACCACTGGTGACTCGGTAAACATTGTGTCACTCGGTAGAAACTAACTCCTTCGATTCACTTGGTAAGCACTGAATACTTCTTTTACCTTTCTATCTTGATAATCACTGAAACCTTCATTAACCTTCCTGACTTGGTAAATACTAAATCCTTTGTTTACCTTTTTGACTCGGTAAACATTAAAACCTTTGTTTAACTTCTTGACTTAGTAAACACCAAAACCTTCGTTTACCTTTCTGACTCGGTAAACACTGAAACTTTTGTTTACCTTTCTGACTCGGTAAACATTAAAACTTTTGTTTACCTTCCTGGCTCAGTAAACACTATTGAACATACTTGGTAACCAACGAATGCTCGGTGTGAACTGTAAACTGAGTGATGAACTCGGTAACCATTCAGAATCAAATAAGTGTTGTAACTAATGACAAACGTATCATTACTCCAACACCAGGGATAGGCACTACATCCACCCCCCCTGGGATTAGACTTACTCCTAGAAGCCTACAGGAATGAAAAACTAAGATACGCACTATGTGGGTCCCAATGAACCCTTTCCCTCTGTAGGGAAACATGTTTCCACTGAGGATATTACAACACTCTTAGAGCAATATGATTTTGGTTTAATGGTAAACCAAAAATCATATCGATCCAATATTCATTATTTTAACAACTATTAAAATAGATCCCTTAATTCATTCTACACAAGAGCAACTTAATGATTGCAAAGATAAATAGAGGTTTACTACCTTACAACATACATAAAAGATACATGTTTTTCAGATAGAATGAGTTTCAATTTTTATTTTTGCCTTCATTTAGATTTTCAGTAAAATTTTTAGTTTTGAAAGCTAAGTGTTGAAATATAAAAAATATGCAAGTAACAGTTTTAAGTTCTGTTTCAGTTCACCTAGTTTCAAGTTTTCAATTTGAAAGAGATATACATGATAGTTCAAAGTTTTCATTTTATTCAACTAGTTAATAACTAGTAGCATTCCAATATACTCAAAGCTCCCAATGTTGAAACTCAGGCTCTGATATCAAATGTAATGCCCCGCCAAGGGATTTAAAACATTTTACGAGGTTTGTCAAACAATTTTTTTTTTAAAACATGAAAGATAAAACCATTCATAACATTTGCGGAAGCAATAGCAACAATTCAAATAAAAATAAACATAACATATATACATAATAGGTTACATTCTTTAAAGATCCCTCAACTTTGTATCACATCTAAATTAACTATTCATCTAACATCGCATCCTTATGAAATAACAATGATACATCCAATGTACTTAAACAATATACAAGTGTCCTTTTGTAATTATATTTTAGTTTTGCTCAATCATCCACTGTACATATCACATGGTATGAAAAGCTTAAAAGAATAAACATCCAAGTAAATAAAGTACATTATCATTATGTAATATTAATTTATGATGCAATAACATAAATAAAACCACATATCATACATGATACATCATCACAAAAGATATAAACATCCATCACAAAAGATAACCATATATAACAAGCATAAATAACTAAGTGCACGATTCCTCTCAACTGTAAATAGCATCTTTAGACCATCGTGGATCCTAGCCATCCCTCCGTGCGTAACATTCCAAAGCACCGAAGAGATCATCGATATTAGCATAATAAATCATCAACATAAGAAATATACCAGTAAATACATCCATCATAAGGTATATTATCTATCATAATGCTCCAAGAACATAATGAAAAATAAATACCAAGGATACTCCCGCCACGGTGTCTCGGACAGATTTCAAATGATAAGAGTGAAAATACAGTACCACCCGACCGCGCGGAACCTAAGTCGTCTACTCTTACTGTGCTAAGAAGATAATCTCAAGTCCCAAACATGATATCAATTCATGAAGCACAAATCTCTATAAGTCTAGGAATCCTAAAAGTATACTAACTCAAAGGTTCCATCACACAAAACCGACATCTAATTCCCAGTGGCACACAAAGACATGTAGGAAACCTACTATGCAAGTGAAAATGTGTCATCACATTTATAACGTATAAGTTACCCTAGTAGTTAGCTAAATTGCACAGGTCCATACTGATCTCATGTGACCACTAGTATCCTCTCATACTGATGAGGCATACTAGGGAATGCACGATCGCAACCATGCATTCTCACTACTCCCATCCTAGCCTGTACAAGCACTCAAGGCATGGGCGAGAACATCAAAGCAATTATCTTTTTAGGTTCATTTCATCTCCATTTAGTGTGTAAATATTATCACTTATTAACCAAACTCGCAATGAGTTACCCTGGCAGCCACTTAGGGCCCCGACCTCCATTGCAAGCCACTTTTCGACACTACAAGTAGATTACCTACCCTAAGCTCATGGAATCATAAATCTCAAAATCATAAAAGATAATCCATAGTAAAATCATCAAGTATGCATAAAAGCATCAAATATCCATAATAAAAATAATCAAATCTCTAAGATAAGAATCATCAAATCTCCATGAGCATCTGAAAAAACATCCATAGAAAATTATGACCACAACAGTTCTCTATTGGAAACTGAAGGCATCATTGATAATCATAAGTATCAGTTGGTTCTCAATAACTAAAATATATCTCAAGATAAATGGTTCTCAAGAAGCAACCAAGAATATCTAAAAATCATACTGATTGAAGAGTCCAAAATGGTTGAGCCAAACATGTCACAACATGACATCATCAAGAAATAAATTCACATTTTAGTACCATCATGGCGACTAGAAAGTAATGCAAGGATAGCTGATCGACAACTCAAAAATGATTAGCTCAAGCATCTCAGATATATATATACATCTCAGCTTCACACATGAAGGCTGAAGAACAAATACAAATATTTTATAGAGCATACGATCACATAACCATGGTTGGGCTTATAAAGATCAAGACCAAATAAGATCAACATGTCATCACATCTCATAACCCCCGAGCCTCTGGTAACAACCTAGGATTGGTCAAGACTAGTCAACCCAAAAATCAAAATAAGAAGCATATAGAATACACGATGCAAACACATGTTTTGGTTTACTAAATTCACATAGTTGAATAATGTGTAGGAGTTTCCAATTTTCTGTTTGGAAGTATACTTCAAGTGTTTTAAGTTTCATCATTTGACCTACAAGTCAACCTAATTGTTCTCCGATAGCATTACCCTTCCATTATTAAAAATTACATTCTAAAAATAACTTAAGGATAAATATTCACTAAACTGATCATCATTGACCTTTATTAAATTGTCCTTTATATTTAACCATGATCCATATTCTAATTGATTAAACTTTCAACTTTTTTAGGATCATTATTCATTATATTATAAGAGGACCAATTATCATTCTTCGAATAAGAGATTATAACTTTATTAAAATGATCAACTACATCAATCAATTAAGATAGGTCCATATTCTAATAGTCCTCAATTAAATATTACTAAGTCTTCACCATTAAATATTTAAGGTCATCATTCAAGTCATAAGAATAAGACCTATCAACTTGATATCAATATTTCTATAATCTTATTAAAAGAATTATATCAATTAAATCTTCATTACTTAACTTAATTGTTAATTAAATCTAATTAACTCTTATTGATTGATTTAATTAATAATTACATAATCATAGCAACATTCCAATTAATATCAGTTGACTAATAACTAACTATAATTCGGTATGATAAAAGTCAACTATAATTCAATACTCAAAAGATCATATTAATAATTCAATAATAATTATTGAAAATCTTAAATGACCATATTCGTCATCTTTCAAAGAATACCAACATTCCCTTAACAAATTTGTATTATCATTAATCTTTTCAAATAAGAATCTATCGCGCAACTTAATTATTAATATCATAGTTATAATATCAACTCAATGAATATCACTCGATTAAAAATCAATTATAATCCAACTTCAATAATTATTATCTTTTACCAAACGTCAATCAATAAATAATCTCCACTAGATTACCTCTAATTAAATTTGTCGGTATCTATTTAAACTATTATTTATTAATAGTTTCCTAGTCCTTATGAACATTAATAAATAATAAACTCCTCAAATTATACATACTCGATCTATAGAATCCTTCCATAAACTCATTAGTTAATATTTGGCTAACTCTTAACTCTATTAAGTTATTCAAACATATTAATCAATAACATAATAATTCAGTCTTAATCCAATATCATTAAAGTCTCTTCATTTAAAAATGTAATATAAAATTACCATCTCTAAATTATTTAATATACATTACAAAAAGTCCACTATATAAATTATATTAAAAATCTCTTTTCTTTTAATTTTTCTCTCATTTAAAAATCTATTTACTTAGATTGACTAATATTTAATTACACTTCTTCTACTATTAACTAATCTTATTTAAATTTGATTTAATTAGATTAGATAATAAATCATATAAAACTAATGCATATTAATAAGATTCTAATAAGGAAAGATTGCAATAATATCTTAATTCATTCCATGCTTTGATATATTATTTTTGTCAAGTTTAAGCATAAAGAACTCTTGATTATGGAAAATAGAGAAATATCTATCTTTGAATAAAACATTCTCAGTACGACGGTCATATCTCCCTAATGAACTGTTGGATCGAGCTGAAATTGAAATATGTTGGAGAGGGCCAAGTTGCACCACTTCTGACTAGAGCGATCGAATAAATTCGATCTCAATAAAAAGTTATGAGTGACTAAGTTCGGGTCTATCTAAGGGGCAGGGACAGGACAATTAAAAAATTTTTCTTAAAAGGTAATTGTTCTCGAAATTTATCCAATAATTTCACTAATGGATTTGGCCATAAATCTTGGAACCATTTTCAAATCTATTTCAATTTGATTCTAATTTGAACCCAAACCCATTTTCTTTTTTTTTTTAAATCCATGCATATAAAATTCTCAAATAAATTTAATTGCCCAAATTAAAAATGCATACAATAAAAATATGAAATTCCTTAAAAGACATATGGAAGACACGAAGAAGACAGGAATGTATGATGTGGAAATAGCATAAGAAAAATCACAAGAATCTACTCGGATTCTGATGCTAATTTTCTCTTCCTCAGAAAACCCGCAGAGCAAGCTCCCTTCTTCATAGTTCTTGAGTCCTCCAATGCTCCAACTGCTCTCCACCCCCTCTCTAAGCTTCTATGAATGCTTGAATATAAAGAGCTCTCAAGAAACTTTTGGATTGCTTCTTGAAACCGCTGAAAGGTGTTACCAACTAAGCATGGGTCTTTTCCAACCTTTTTGATTAGTCATAGAGTTGTAGACACCTTATGCTTAATTGATGCACTATCTCCCGTCTTGTTGACACATGTTAATTCTCATGCAAGCTTATAACTCCAATTTACTTTTTAAATAATCTCTATTTAAATTTTATAACATTCATTTTAATTTTTTTTTAACTTTTATTATTATTATTTTATTTATTACTTTATTATTATTTTATAATTATTATTAATTTTAATTTCTAGTTTTCTTTTATTTAATTCTTTTTCCTCAATAATTCACATTTAATTAATTACAATCAAAATATCAAAGATCGTGATATTTTATTAATTTTTTCAAATAAATAATTTATTAATTAAATCTATCTATTAAAACTTAATTAATGAAAAATTCACCATAGACCTCCAAGATAAAATATGAAAACCCATCATAGAACAAATTATACAAAATAAATCTAAAAGGGTTAAAAATTATGAAATATTTCATCCGACACATTCGATGGGTATTCAACTCAGATACTTGTCCTAATTTTTCAATTAGGACAAATGGCTCAAAAGGTTGGGATTTGAACTTGAGAATTTATCTCCCCTCTCTTATCATTGAGATAATGTGATAGGGTATGCTCATCTTAGCAATTCAGAGAAGTCGATACCTAGTATCTGGAACCTGCATAAAAATTATGCATGTACAAACACAATATATACTAAACTATATAAACAATGGTAGGAAGTGGTGCATCATGTAGATCCCAACTACCAGGTGACTACGACTCCCTTCCTTAACCACATCAGACATGCCATACGAAATAAAATATGCAAGATAAACATGCACAGCACACACATGCAAGTATAGGGTAAGTATCCATAAGAAAGCACATATGATAATAAATCATGTTACTAATCATCATTAATAATTGAAAGAAATGTAATAATCATCATCAATAATTATGAACACTAAAAATAATCATCATACATACATGAAATGTAGAGTCTAAGTAATCTCATCATATAATAAACTGAATCCATAGCACAATATCAGATAATCTCAAAAGAATGCTGCTAACCAACGACATAAAACTAGTTTTAAAAGAGTTCAGCAACGATAACAAAATGTGAACCATGGGCAGACACTACAATTATATTGCGACAACAAATTTGGTAGCGACAGGAAGACAACCTGCAATATAACTAAAATGTAGGGCACAAAGCAAATATCAGAAAATTTTGAGTTTAAAATCTAAAATTTGAAATGTTTGTGTGTGTGAGTTTAGAGTTTTATGTTTTAAAATAAATGTCCTTTTCTTTTTTCATGTGGTGGAAATGTTTAGGTGGCATTCTTATAAGCCTACCCAACATTTTTCACTTAGGACTTAGTATGAGTTTATTTTAGTTATTTTGTGTGTGTTAAAAGTTTCAAATTTTTGAAAATGTTTATGGGAAAAATCAAAAGGAAGAAAATGATGAATATTCCTAAAGCATAATGTGTAGGTATTCAAAATGTAACTGCCACAAGAAAGTTATGATTGTTTTTTGGGAGTTACATTAGAAGGTTTTTCAATAAGAGAAAGAGTGCATATTGTAAGAGAGATTTTTGGGAGAGAGATTTTTTTTAGGAGAAAGTGAATAGAATGAAGTTCTCAAGTTTTCTTTTAATTTTCTTGAGTTTCTAGTGTTGTACAGATGTGATTGTGTAGATTCTACATATATTTTTTTGTTTGTATTTAGATCAACATTTTAGAAGAAATATGAAAATTAGGTCTTAATAGTTTAGTATTTTCTTATTTTTAATTTCCTATCAGTCTGATCTCTCTGTTGTTGTCAGAGTGGTCTTTGCATGAGGGTTTTCTAAAGATCCTCCAATGGTCTTTGTCAGCCATTGCAGGATCCTCTGTAATTTCATGCATTTATTTATTTTTGTATTGTTGTCTCATATCAGGTTATAGGTTCTAAAATCCTTGTGCATCGAGAGAGAGAGAGAGAGAGAGAGAGAGAGAGAGAGAGAGAGAGAGAGAGGGGGGGGGGGGGGTTAGGAGTTATTGTGAGAATGAGAGAAGATAAGAGTTAGTAAGAGAGAGATTAGGAGTTAGTGAGTGAGTAATTTTGTGTGTGATAAATGAATAGAGGGAGTGAGAGGGATGATAAATAGATAAAAACTATCATAATTTTCTTACTTACCTATTCACTCCATGTTTGGAAAATAATGACTACTTATTTTAGACCATGACTTATTATCATGGATGGAAATTTTTTTTTGATTTGCTACTATTATTTTAGTTGCATAATGTTTTATATCTCTTTAATGTCTTTCTAATGCATTTTGAATGGAGTCTATCAAAATCTGGATGTGAAACTTAGCACTTTTGGAGTGAAGCCTATTTTTTATTTTCTTAAAACTTGATTGTGTTTTGAATACATTTTTCATCCTAGAAACTCGATTGGGTTTCAAAACTCAATTGGGTTTTATTTGTTCTATTTTTTTCTAGGCTTGGTAACCATGCCTAGCCCCCTTTTGAAATTTTATATAACCAAATTGAGTTATTGAAATTTTCACTTTTTTTGGTGGGGGTGTCCACTTTTTTGTAAAACATCTTGGTGTAGTTACCTTCAACCAACCTAGTTAGTCTAAACAAGGTGTTCCAGTAGCACCTTGACTTGAGAGTTCCAAACCCATATAGTATTTTGAGATATCAATCTACATCTTAATGAAATGTAAACAAAACTCACTTTCAAATACTTTTTCAACTTTCCATAACCTATTTAGTATAGTTTGTATGAAACATAGTTATTATTAGCTTTAAAAAATAATTATTAGTGTCTTTTTGCCTCAATTTTTGGGCATGACACGTTGAAAATTACAACAGTTTTTATTTTAAAGGAAATTATAACTACTTCCTAGATCTAATATCACTCCATTAATGAGGTTCAATTACATACTCATAAGGTTTGAAACAAAAACAACATTAACCATAAATAAATATGTGATGCCCAAAATAATAGGGCAAAAACAAACAGAACATTTTTTTTAAAAAGTTAATTAATACACTATGTTAATAAATGTTTGACTAATGACACACAAGAAACGTTAGGTTTTCTAAGGTTTCATATTTCATTTTATGTCTTGGTTCAATCTCCTAGTTGAGCCAATTATATCATTTCAAAACATTTGCCTACGTACCTTAATACTTGTCACCATTAATTAAATGAACCTTTAATCTAATTATAATCATTAAATATTGACTATCAAATATTTAAAACATTTATTCTATGGGTTAATTCAATGTTATAATATTCATTAACTTAGTCTTAACCCAATATACTATTGTTCTTAGTTACATATAAAACTTCATCAAAACTATAAATTATAGAAGTTAGATTTGCAAGGTTATAAAAACATATATTTAAATACTAAAACTAAAATTCAATCATTTAAAAGTAAATGTATCTCCCTTTTTAAAATTATACAATTCCTATATTCTTCTTTCAAAGTTAAATGACAACATATCTAATTGTCAAAAAAAATTAAAAAATTAAACAATTCTAATTGTGAATCTAACATTCTAATTTCTAAACTAAACAAATAAACTTAATTTAAGAACATCCTCACAATTACTTTTAAGAAATTCTAAAGAAACTTTGAAATAAGTCCACTAACCCAAACTAATTTAACTAATTCAATAATTACATATTAAATAAAATTTCTATTTTAACTTTATTACTTCTACTTACTTTATGAAAAAGAAAAGGAAAACACTATTCTTAACTAACACTCTAATAAATTAATCTTATAATTAAATCTCTTAAACCATCACATCCTAGGATCACTTTATTACAACCACTAAAACATTTACTAACCTAAACTAACTACCTCTTAATCTCTTTTTAAAAAGAAATATTACAAAAATATATTTAAACAATGCTAAAAGTAACTTACAATAATAAAATAATTTATTAAGTCTATAACTAAATAATTAAATCAGCTAACTCAAAAGTAATATTAAACTTATTTAAATCATTTCTTAACTACTAACTACTAACTAAAAACTAATCTTAACTAAACCCTTCTAACCAAGCCTTACTTACCTAACTCTTTTCTTAACCCACCCCACTTACCATGGATGGTCCCCAATGCTCAGCATGCTTTCCTAGGCCTACAATTTGTAGCCCATGGTGCAAATTTTTGTCTCCACTTTTGAGGTACATGAGACATGGTTGGGCAGTTTGTAAAGCTTTCTTTAAAATTTAAAGTTTCTATGTGTTGAAGGAAGGAGTTTAATGTTTCTCTTCAATGCATAAAGAAAACCTCTATTACCTCCCCCTCCAAGCCAACATGGATGAGAAATGGGTCTCATCACACATGGAAAAAGTAAAAAGTGGAACTTGGGTGATGTTGACATAAGGGAAGTGGGTAGCTTAAGAAAGTTTGAGGAGAGTAGTGATTGTTTAAAATTTTATGGTTGAGACTTAGGGTAGGATAGGATAGGATAGTAGATATTTCTTTGATGTCTTTTTTTTGTTTATTTAATTTCTAATATTAATTAAATAAAATAACAAATTTTCAAAAGGGATTTTCAAAGGAATATGCTCCTTCTAAAAGTAATTAAAACCTTCATCATACAAAAGACAGTGAGCTTTTTGCTCCAAGGATGTAAAATTTTCACAAGTCCCATATTTTTCTCCAAGGGTGGGATTTTGAATGCAAACTAAATTTTTATGGCAAGGGGAATGTATTTTTTTGTTTTCCAATTCCATTTTTGTCTAAGTATAGATTTTCAAAATTTATATTTTCAAGTTTAAGGGGAATAATAATTCTTTTCTTCTAAGTGTTGGAATTGTGCAAAACATATCTATTTAACCAAGGGGGAATATTACTTTTCTTTCTAGCGTTGATTATAATCATCAAGTTCAAATATTTCATTTAAACAATAACATAGGATTACTTTACTTCCTAATAATTAGGAAAATACAATGAAGTCCAAATCAAGCATCGATTTTTCTTTACCTGTATACTTTAAATCTTAAATCGCATAATTATATATCATCATTTTATCTAATTAATATAAATAAAATGAACATGATTACGAACATAAGAATGCTATCGAAAGAGTGAAACATCATTTTATCTATTTTTTGATACACAGTACATACATATAACTAAATTATAAGAAGAAACTCATATGAAAGAATGCTACTCATTTTTTTTTTTTATTGAACCACCTGATTCAAAGACTCCATTGGGAAAGAACAAGGTAGAAAACCTAACATCATAGCCATTTCCACAATAAGTTTAAAAATAATATTTTTACTCATGATTACTATCCCGAGGAGAAATCTCCTAACATATTTGAATTTCAATAATAATTCTGAATTTCGTTCTTGGCTCCACAACAAGGAAACCATTACAAAATCTACAACACATCAAGGTGATCATGGAGAGAACAAACACTAACCAAGAGATAATTTCAAACATTCACTCCCATCTAGGTTTGCACAATAGGTTCGTCATTGAACCAGACTAGGGAGAAGGTGGTTTTTTCTAATAGAAGACATCGACCACAACACCATAATACCTTCCCTTTTGGGGTTATAATCAAAGAAATTTTTTTCTTCCATTTTTTAAATTCCAAAAATCAAAACATGGTTTTTACTAATGAGTAGGGGCCCATAACACTGTACTCTCTCCCTCTCCTCATCTTAAGGAGAGACTCTGCACTATTGAAGTCCAACTAAAGACCTCCTCTCATACATGGCCACTTCTGTCCTATCCAAGGGTGAGTAATGCCAACACAACACATACAATCTCTTCAAAAATAAAAGAAAAAAATTAACAATTTTTTTTTAAGAAAAACCCATTTCAATCCCTTCCAAACATATTCATCAAACACATGAACATACATATGCAAGAAAACTACTGAAGCATGAAACACAACATGAACAAAAGAAGCTTGAGGGATTCCTACCTTCACAATAAGATTATGGCAACTGAACAATTTCAGATGAGCTTCCCTTCTCCTTCAATCCTAAATTGCTCTCTAAAACTAGAGGTTGGGTGAACACTAATTCTCTCTAAAATTTGCCTCTAAATAAGATACTAACTCAACTACCTTCAAAATACAATAACTCCCCTACTTGCCTAATGTTCTAGAGACTTATAACTCAACTTTTCATAAGGCTAACCTCAAGGTGGAGTTTAACTTATCCAACTCATGGTGGAATATTCAATTTTCGCAATAAAGAGAAAATAGGATATTTGGGTGACCATAAAAGTCAACAAAAGGGTCTAGAGGGGTGAAAAATTCTCCCAACCCATACCTATACCCCTTAGGTACTTAATTTTCATGATGTTTGGCCACTAGGACTATTTAGGGACCTATCTAAAAAAATGGGAAATTTTGGACTTTCTAATGAACCTCAAGAAAATGCAAATTAATCATTAATCTTGATTAGGGTAATTAATCTTGATTATTAACTGATCAGTAAAAATGTCACTAACCTAGTCCAACTTAGATCTTTAGGTTACTTGGTTAATTCTAACTAGCATGCTAAAATGCATATACAAATCATGAGTGTCAAGCAACACTAAAAAATCACTATTATAAAACATTAACACTTACTGATTACAGAATGATACACTTATTCAACTCATGATACAAATAAAATATGAACAACGAGGTCTACATCTTTCATTAGATTTAACCTTGGTTTTCACAAATCATACATAGGGTTCAGTTCAAATTCTCTATTAGATTACCCAGCTAATAAATCCTACACATTTCATTTCACACATCAATAGTTCTAGAAAAATCACATGTATATATATTTAAAACTTATTTGGATAATCACATTAAATCAAAACATCACTTTTATTTAAATAACCCTTTCTCATTTCTACACACATTTTATCATTAGTAATTAAAAAATTAATATAACATAACTTATTCAATAATTTAGATTAAAAATACTAGAATAATAATTGTTAGGCATGCATATACGTAAACATCATAAAGATCGTCAATAATGCATACTGAACTATCTTAAAGCATATAACCTAATCATTAAAGTACTATAATCAACATTATCATCATTAAGTGAAAACACATCATATCATCATTAGTGCAAATTAATGTTTACACAATCGAGATAATGTAGTAGTTCTTGAATCGCTAAGTATTTAAATCATGGATGAATCAGCTGATCTCAATTTTTATTAGTACATCTAAACCATACAACATTACTTCATATCCATTCAAATCTCCTATGCAGATTTAAGATGAATTCATATTTGATAAGTACATATAAGGAGGGACCTTACAAAATACTCGAGGAATACAATAACTTGTAGAATCTACATTTGTGTGTTACAACAATAGAAAGCAATAAATGATTTGATCCACTTGTGAATGTATAGCAATCTAGTTGGATTTGACTACTTCAGCATGAAAATATTCACTCTTGAATATTCACATAAAATACTTGCAAAATAATCAATGCACACACAACTTCCACACACACACACACACACACACACACACACACACACAAACATATATATATTGATCATTAATATTAGAGAAAAGGTGTAAAGTTCTAATTACCACTCTCACCAATCCTATGGCTACATGAAGAAAACTACCCAAAACATCGCATAGATGGGGAAACATTTATCAGCATGTATAACTACCTCATTATACCATTTTTATCGATGAATTCAAGAAAATATAACATCTTTAAACTATCCATACTTATACTTCATGTCTTTATACACACACACACACACACACACATGCACACACATATATATCAAAATATTAAGTTCATATGGTTCAAACCATAAAATTAATTTTGCAAGATAATATTTTGAAAACAAGATAAAAAGAACTTATAAAGATGGCCTTTTGGAGCCCCATTAGTGATGACAACAAATAGTAGTCTGGCTAACAAATTTCTCAAATTATTGAAGTCCACTTCATCAAGTTATACTACAATTGCATATAAACTTGTGCAATCTTCAAGGGTTATGCCAAAGATTTTCATGCCACCACATACACCATCATAAAGAAATTTGTATACGTATGATATAATTTAAACATATGCATGAAAGGGGTTCAAGCTTAGTTTGCACAAAATTTTAGATTCACCAAAACATAAAAAATATGAACCAAAGGAGTCTATCAATACACCATCATATTCTCCATTGCAATCACAACACTATAACTAAACTAAACTCAATCTAAATGAGGGAATTAAAGAGAACAAGAAAGCATTAAGATAGATCAAGTATTCACCAAGCTTCAATAATAAATTTATTATTTTAGTAGCTCATAGAAATAATCTCAAAATATCCTCTACTTAAAAATAAGAAGTGATGTCTTTATATAGGTCCTTGACTACAAAGGATGGCCCAAATGATCACAATAATTGATGGCCCAGATTGTGCCACATTAGCCCTAATTAGGGTTAGGATAAAGAAAAGAAATCTACATTGATGCAATAATAAATCTAGTACCATAGTGGGTAGTAAATTCCCACTCTGCATGCTTCCATTGAAAGAGAGTGCGATGCAAGAAATATCCACTATGCATGCCCATTCCTCAACAAATGCTTAGTCTTCCTTGAATAGATTATTATAGAACTTCTACTTGGAGTCCTCAACTCATCAACAAAGATAATTAGGTGCCACAAAATTGTGATGGAGTCCATGTAGGGCTCGATTCCTTTCCAACTCCATCATTATATAACTAAGATCCCACTTTGGCTGACTTTTTTGAAAATCTCTCCTTGAACATTCTCGTATTTAATGCACTTTCCTAGAAATTTATATCTCTAAAATAGATTGGAATCCCTTGCTAATGATTATGTCACTTTATAATTTCTCCATATTGAAATTCCATTGCCATGTTCTTGTATATTTGAATTTGAACTTTGATTATTGACGTTTGAATGTCTGGGATTAGATTACTTTGTATTTGGCTGTCTTTGATGCTAGAACTACAATTTGTGACCTAAGCAACTTTCTTGAATTTTTAGAATTGGATCTTTCTCCTCTTGCAAAATAGAAATAAGCAATATAAGAATAATGCAAAAAAAAAAAAATGAAACATATAGACCAATTACATATTCTATGTCTCTCTAGAGAGATATTTATCCAAATTTTATCCACTTCTTCTAATTTACTCCTAAAATAATTTTTTTTTCCAAAATTTAGCCATTTTATTTTTTCCATGAATGAGAAATTTCAAACACTTAGCCATTTTTTATCTTTCAATAAAGGAGGAATTTCCTTAGCCATTTTCTCTTCCATGAAGGATGAATTTCTAACACTTAGCCATTTTTTCTTTCATAAAGGAGAAATTTCTAATACTCATCAATTTTTTCTTCCATGAAGGAGA
The DNA here is from genome assembly GCA_028749045.1 of Cupressus sempervirens. NCBI lineage: Eukaryota > Viridiplantae > Streptophyta > Pinopsida > Cupressales > Cupressaceae > Cupressus > Cupressus sempervirens. Next base: position 69,087,383 of record CM053790.1, on the reverse strand, counting down.
GATTTCCAACATACAGCCATTTTGCCTTCCACTAAGGAGATATTTCCAATAGTTTTCCATTTTTTCTTCCATGAAGGATATATTTCAAATAGTTTCAAGTTTTTCCAAAATTTCTAGTTTTTATATTAGTGGAAATTTTGAGTGGTCATGGATTTTGTCCATGAAGAAAGAATTTTGTAGCAACCACTTTCCTTTAAGGCATCATTTTTTGAGTGATCATGGATTTTTTCCATGACAAAAGAATTCTACAACAACCATTTTCCCCCAAGGCAAGATATATTGAGTGATCATAGATTTTGTCAATGATGGAAGAATTCCACAACAACCATTTTTCTCCATAGATTTTGTCCATGATGGAGGAATTCTGCAACAACAATTTTTCTCCAAGGAAAGATTTTTTGAGTGATCATGGATTTTGTCCATGGTAGAAAAATTGCACAAGAACCATTTTTTCTTATGTTTTCATGCATTTCCACTTTTGAATATTTCAAGGGTAATTTGAGACTTAACTATTTTTTGATTGACTATCTTGCTTGCTCATTTGTTTTGATATAGAAACAAACCCTTTTAGCTCTTTATCAGCTAGAGCTCACTTGTTGCCAAAATATACCTACCAAAACTAGACTTTCTAAAAATAGTAAGTTGTCCCAAAGTTAAAATAAGGTCAATCTGAGAGGTGGTGAAATTTACTAAAATAAGACATCGTAATTTAAATAGTAAATTATTCGAAAGTTCAAACAAGGTCCATTTGGGAGGAAATGGAATTTACTATAAATAGACTTACTGGAAATAGACAAGCTAAAATTAATATGTCAAGACATTAAATTCTCAAACAAGTGAATAATTTCCATCCTCAGAGCCACATGGACAACACTTTACATACTTGTCCAATTTTACCAAGTCCCATTCAAAAGAGGGGACCTTAGAAAACTAAGCCCAATACTACAAAGAATTAAATCCAAAAGGACAAGACCAAGAGACAAAAATGGGGTCCCCATTTGCAATGGGGAGATGGTGTGAAAACCTCACAACATCTAACAATGACCAAAAGAAATATTAATAAAATTTTGAAGGATAAAACTTGTGTAGAACCAAGGAATTTTGATAGACTCCACTTCTATCTATGTAACAACTACGAAATACACTCAAAATAGAAGAACCACAAATTGGGTTAATCACCTTCATCTTGGATTACACATGTGTGTGTAAGTGTATTCATCGCCCACTCACCAAGATCCTATAAAGCTTCTTAGAGCTATTAGGCTTAGCTATTTTTATATCCCTACTTCAAAAAAATATTTGATAGAGCGTCACTGCTAGTTGGGTATCCATAGCCCCAGTGAGGTTATTGTTGTAATTAACCACAAACATTGCTCCACCTTTAGTGATTATTTTTATAGCTCCAATAGCAATATTTGCACACCTAGAGGAAAACCAAATTTTTAATTTTCTTTTCTTTTCTTTTTTTCTTTATTTTCAACAGCTTATTTGGCTAAAAAGTAGTGAAGCTCATAGAGGGTTCAGAAAACCATACTAGCACTAAAGCAATGTATAATTCTCCTAAATCCCAATTTTAATTTGAGAGCTCTCAAAGCGCTTAGAACAATTAAGTGTGAGTAAAATTTTGTAATAGAAGGACTTCAATGCCTTAGACCCAATGAATGAATTCAATCCAAATTTACTCTGAATATTTTTGCAAGATAATATTATTAGTTACCTAATCTCGAATTTAAAGAACTAGATAAAGAGATATCCAAGAAATATACAAAATAAATCTACTTGTATAAAGACCATAGTGTGTTTTCTAACACCTCACCTTTCTCACAAATTTGGATTCCCCTCACTAAACTAACCAAGAAGTAAATTGAACTAAGGGAGGCTAGACAACTAAAGGAAACAACAAAAAAACTATTCAAAGAAATCTCATGTAAAATGACTTGGGGAAAATAAACTTCCTAGCTTGACAAGAAAACAACTATTTAAACAAAAATAAAGGAAAGCTACTCTAACCCTCTTGAACCAAGTGATTCAAGACAAACCTACTCTATCTACAAGAATCCTAAAGGAATGACACAAACCAAACTAATATATAAATATGATATATGATGGCTTCTCAAGATGTTCAAGATTAGCAAGGATTGGGTAAGGGTTATTAAATTAGCAGTTTTATCCTTGTACTTTGGGAAAATATTTATCAACCAGAGCCAAACCATTTATAGTTTATATTTTTTTAATTTTTTTCTCTATTTTCAACCCTTTCAACTATATGATTCTTACAAATCATAATTTCACCTCGAGAGCTCTCAAAGCACTTAGAGAAACTAAGTGTGAGAAAAATATTGTAATAGAAAGGCTTGGATGTCTCATACCCATTGAATGAATTCTATATAAATTTAGTATGAATCCTTTCTTCAAGATGAGATTATTAGTTATCCAATCTCCAATTAAAAGAAATAGACAAAGAGATATCCAAGAAATATACAAAACAAATCCACTTGGACAAATACCATTGTGTGTTGTCTAACACCCCACCTTTCTCACAAATTTGGATTCCCCTCACTAAACTAACCAAGAAAGGAATTAAACTAAAGGAGGCTAGACAACTAAAGCAAACAACAAGAAAACCACTGTAAGAAATATCAAGTAAAATGACTTGAGAAAAATTAACTTTCTAGCTTGATAAGAAAACAACTATTTTAACCAACATAAAGGAAACCTACTCTAATCCTCTTGAACCAAGTGGTTCAAGACAAACCTACTCTAACTATGTACAACAATCCTAAAGAGATGACACAAACCAAACAAATATATAAATATTATATATCACGGATTCTCAAGATATTCAAGAGTAGCAAGGATTGGGTAAGGGTTTTTAGTTTAGCATTTTTATCCTTGTACTTTGAGAAAATATTGATCACCCATTTCTCAAACTTGGGAAAATTATCATGCAAGACCAATAGTTGAGGAAACTCATGTGGTCCATGGTCAATCCAAATACAATTTTTCTTTCCTACACCTCAATAATAAAAATAATTATTATAATAATCTTCAACATTATAATCAAGGGAAGAAACAACCTATCATGTCTAAAGTGGAAAATCATGTTTAAATCATTGTTGATTATTCATAGCTTTAGGAGGATGCAACTAGTGACAACATCAAACTCATCGGTGTTCAAAATAGGATAAATCTTTTGATTAAGCCCTTGGAGCACTACATTTGGTTGTTTTTACTTATATAACATGAACCACACATTCTTGGTTGTATTAGTAACTACATCCTCAAAAATCAAGGATTCCTTAATGAGGTCTTCTTCATATATATTCCCAACTTTTTTGAATGCAATATCAAATTGTGACATCAACCCAAATTATTCTTCATCATCTACATCCATGGTGTTGTATTCATATTTCTCTTTAGGAGCATCTTAAAATTCTCTATGTAGAATCTCATTAAGCTTAGAATTCTTGCAACTAAAAGGAAGTTCATCCAATAGCTTCATAAATTAATCATTAAATTAAATAATAGGTGGTAATGTTTGTGGAGTTGAAAGTTGATGGTCAACCATTCCACTTGTAGCAACTTGATCATCTTGAAATGCATTTAGAAATGAATCAACTTCCTTCATGATATATTTTAGCACTCCCCCCACACCCCCCCCCAAAGGTTGTAGTATCTCTAATGTATTTTCCAACTTGTTTCCTATATTTTGATTCATCTATGATAACTTATAATTCCTCATTCATTCTATCCAACTAATTGACTGCTATTTCATGGGTATCTTTAAAATTTGTTGCAAGTCATCCTTAAGAATTTAACTTTGTGGCATGTGGGAAAGTTCACCAAGGACCACATCCTCAAAATTGGGGTGATTATATTATAGTTATACATTATGTTTATCTTATTCTTCTATGTCTCCATTCTCTTTACAAAATTGATTGTGTCTTTGATTTTCTTTTCAACACCTTCTTGTGAAGTGACATGTGAAATTTATTCCTCTTGATTTTTATCATCATTATACCCAACCATGCTCTCTTTATGCAACTAATTTATTTCTTCAACATTTAGTTCCCAACATGAGTGATGACTACCACCTTCCTTTGACTTCCAACTTGGAATTTGGAATAAATCCTTGCCAACCCCCCCATAGATATCTCCTCATACCAAACCATTTGGAACTTGATCAAATCAATGATATCTTGGCAAGATGAGCAAGTAAACACTGAATGTGAAAGGCTACACACTCTACACCAAGTATTTCCTCCATATTGAATTCTTTGTTTCTTCTTGATATCTTATTTGAACTCAACAATTTCTTCTTTTGAATTGACAATCACCACAGGATCATACACTTGTGAAAAAGAAATTCTTCCTTGTAATTCTTAGTCTACCCTCAAAAGAAAAACTAAACAATGCATAGCCTCATGCTCTATGGTACCATGTATCCTACATTTTGTTGATGCTCCAAGATGTGATAAATCTCATGGATGCAATCATTTTTTCAAATCAAACCAATTTGGCACCATTTCAATCTTTCTATACATTGAGAAAACAATTCTTTTTGGTTTTAAGTTTTTTGATTCTTGACTTTTCTATATTTTGACTTTTTTTGGATTTTTCCTTTAAAGAGATCTCCTATCTTAGATAAACTTGAAAGCTCACTACTGTTGATAATTCCATGAATTTATTGCCAATTTCTATTGATGTGTCTTTAATGACCCACCAAATAGTAGAACAAAATAACAAAATATCGTCTCCTCTCTTGAACAAAATCTAGAGTATGCTAAGATTGCTAGAAGATTATAGAATGTCAATTCTTGATTGTGGATAAGCTCAATGGTTCATGTGATTTTTTGATGATCACAAGAGTCCTTAAGTGTTTATTCAGATTTATTTAAAGCCATACTAGATATGGGAGCTATCTTAAGGTTTTGCAATGAATTACTTTTTGGATTTTCACAAAGTATGTAGAAATGAAATGTGATAGGGTTTAGGAATTATAATATATTTCTAAAGGAAGTGATTAACACAAGTAGTAATCTGGTGGACAAATTCCTCAAATTACAAAGCTTCTCTTCACCAAGTTATACTACAACTACAACCGGTTATGCTAAAGATTTTCATACCACCACATACACCATCATAAAGAAAAACGTATATGAATGATAGAAGTTAAACATATATGTGAAAGGGGTTTAGGATAACTTCTCCCAATAATTTAGAATCAATAAGACATCAAAATTATGAACCAAAGGAATCCATCAATACGCCATCATATTTTCCATTTTGATCACAACACTCTAATTAAAATAACTTCAATCTAAATTATGAAATTTAAGAGGACTAGAAAACATTAAGATACATAAAATATTCACCAAAATTCAATGATTTTCTTTTTATCTCAACAACTCATAAAAAAAATCTCAAAAAATCTTCCCATTACAAATAAGAAGTAAGGCCTTTATATAGGTCCTTAATTACAATGGATGACCCAAATGATCACAATAACCGATGGCCTAGATCATGCCACATCAACCTTAATTAGGGTTAGGGAAAAGAAAAGGAATATACATTAATGCAATAAGAAATCCACTACCATATTGGGTGATAAATTCCCACTATGCATGCTTGCACAAAAAGAGAGTGGGGTGCAATAAATATCCACTATGCATGCACATTCCTCAATGAAGGCTCAATCTTTCTTGAATAGATTATTATAGAGGTTTAATTTTTAGAACTCAACTCATTAGAAAAGATAATTGAGTGCCTTAAAACTACAATGGAGTCCATGCAAGCTTGATTCCTTTCCAACCACACCATTTTATAACTAAGATCCCACTTTGACTAACTTTTCTAAAAATATCTCCTTGAATTTTCTCATCTTCCATGTACAATTTTTGAAATTAATCTCTCTAAAATGGATTGGACTCCCTTGCTAATGATTATTGTCACTTTAGAGTTTCTTCATATTGAACATTCATCCCCATGTTTTTGTACTTTTGTATTTGAACTTTGATTATTGAACTTTGAATGTTTGGGACCAAATCACTTAGTATTTGGATGTCTTTGATGTTGGAACTAGAATTTGGGACTTGGGCATCTTTCTTGAATTTTTAGAATTGGAGCTTTCTCCTCTTGAAAAATGGAAATAAGTAATATAAGAATCATGCAAAAAAAATCAAAATGAAACATATAGACTAATTACATATTCTATGTCTCTCTAGAAAAATATTTAGCCAAATTTTATCTACTCCTTGTAAGTTACTCCATGAATGATTTTTTTTCCAAAACTTAGCCATTTTCATTTTTCCATGAAGGAGAAATTTTTACCACTTAGTTATTTTTGTCTTTCAGTAAAGGATGAATTTTCTTTACTAATCCATTTTCTCTTCCATGAAGGAGAAACTTCTGACACTTAGCCATTTTTCTTCCATGAAGGAGATATTTCAAATGCTCACCAAGTTTTTCTTCCATGAAAGAGAAATATCCAACACTCAGCCATTTTTTATTCCATGAAGAATATATTTCCAACACTTTGTCATTTTTTCTTCCATTAAGGAGATATTTCCAATGCTTGCCCTTTTTTCAAAATTTCAAGTTTTCTTGTTGGCAGATATTGAGTGGTCATGAATTTTGTCCAAAATAGAAAAATTACACAACAATCATTGTTTTCTAAGGAAAGATTTTTTGAATGATCATGAATTTTGTCCTTGATGGAAGAATTTTACAACAACAATTTTTCTCCAAGGAAGGATTTACTGAGTGATCATGGATTTTATCCATGATGGAAGAATTTTGTAACAACCATTTTTTTTCATGGATTTTGTCCATGACGGAAGAATTCTACAACAACCATTTTTCTGCAAAGGAGGATTTTTTGAGTGATCATGGATTTTTTCCATGATAGAATAATTCCATGAGAACCATTTTTCTTTAAGTTTTCATGCATTTTCACTTTTAGATATTTTGAGGGTTATTGTAGTCTTTGCTATTTTTTGATTGATTATCTTTCTTACTCATTCTTTTTGATACAGAAACAATCACCCTTTTGGCTATTTATCAACTAGAGCTCACTTGTAAAAAAAATAGAGTAGCCAAAAATAGACTTTCTAAAAATAGTAAGTTTTCCCAAAGTCAAAATAAGGTCAATCCAAGAGGCAGTGAGATTTACCAAAAATAGACTTACTAAAAATAGACTTTTTGAAAATAGCAAGTGGTTCCAAATTCAAAACAAGTTCAATCTAGGAGGTAATTAAATTTACTATAAATAAACTTACTAAAAATAGATAAGCTAAAAATAATATGTCAAGAGACTGAATTTTCAAACAAGTAAACAATTTCCATTCTCAAAGCCACATGGAAGAACACTTTCTAGACTTGGCCAATTTTACCAATTCTCATTCGAAAGAAGGGACCTTAGAAGACTAACCCCAATACTACAAATAATTAAAACCAAAAGGACAAGAACAATATAGAAAAATGGGGTCCCTATTTACATTAGGGCAATGGTGTGAAAACCCCACAACATCTAGCACCCACCCAAACAAATATTTATAAACATTTCAAGTAAAAAACTTATGTAGAACCAAGGACCTTAGATGGATTCCACTTCTATCTATCCAACAAATAGGAAACACACACAAATTATAAGAAACTAGAAATTGGGTTGAACACCTTTATCCTTGATTGTACATGTGTGTGTAGGTGTATTCATTCTCCACTTGCTAAAATCCTAGAAAGCCTCTTAGAGCCATTAGGCTTAACTATTTTTATATTCTTACTTCAAAAGAATCTTGGATAGAGCCCTACCACCAGTCAAGCATCCATAGCCCTAATGAGGTTATTTTTGTAGTTAACCAAAAACATTGCTCTACCTCTAATGATTTTTTTTATAGCAACAATAGATATATTCACAAACCTAGAGCCAAACCATTTTAGTTTTCATCCTTTTGTTTTTTTCTTTTATTTTGTCCATTTTGTTTGGCTTATGGGTAGTGAGGCTCACAGAGGGCTTGGAAAACCACAGTGACATTGAAGTAGTCTATGATTTTCATTAATACCAATTTCATCTCAAGGGCTCTCAAAGCACTCAAAGCAATTAAGTGTAAGTAAAATGTTTTAATAGAAAGACTTGGATGCCACATACCCATTAAATGAATTTAATCCAAATTTAGTATGAATCCATTTTGAAAGATGAGATTATTAGTTATCTAATCTCCAATTCAAAGAAATAGATAAAGAGATATCTAAGAAATATACAAAACAAATCCACTTGGACAAATACCATAGTGTGTTGTCTAACACCCCACCTTTCTCACAAATTTGGATTTCCCTCACTACACTAACTAAGAAGGAAACTGAACTAAAGGAGGTTAGACAACTAAAGGAAATAAAAAGAAAACCACTCAAAGAAATCTCAAGTTAAATGACTTGGGGAAAATTAACTTCCTAGCTTGACAAGAAAATAACTATTCTAAGAAACATAAAGGAAACATAGTCTAACCCTCTTGAACCAAGTGGTTCAAGACAAACCTATCTAACTATGTACAAGACTTCTAAAGGGGTGACACAAAAAAAACTAATATATACACCTAATTTCTCATTCTTTCTCAGGATGTTCAAGAGTAGCAAGGATAGGGTAAGGGTTCTTAGTTTAGTATTTTTATCCTTGTACTTTGAGAAAGTATTTATCACCGAATTTTCAAACAAAGGAAAATTTTCATGCAAGACTAGTAGTTGAGGCAATCCATGTGGTTCATGGTCAATCCAAATAGAATTTTTCTTTCCTAAACCTCCATAATAAAAATAATAATTATGAAATTTTTCAACATTAGAAGCGAAGAAAGAAACAATTGGGCATGTCTCAAGTGGAAATTAATGAATAAATCCTTGTTGATTATTCACAGCTTTAGGTGGATGCAATTGGTGGTGGATTCCCCCTCTGGTAGCAACATCAAAGTCACAGGTTTTCAAGATAGGATAAGTCTTGTGATTAATCCCTAGGAATACTACATTTGGTGGCTTTTCCTTATATATCATGAACCATACATGTTTGTGTTTATTACTAAATGCATCCTCAAAAATCAAGGATTCCTTATCGAGGTTCCCTTCATATATATTCCCAACTTGTTCAAATGCAATATAAAACTATGACATCAACCAAAAATGCTCATTTTTATCCTTATTCATGGTGTTCCATGTATATTTCTCTTTAAGACCATCTTGCAATTCTCTATGTAGAATCTCATTAAGATTAGAATTCTTATGGCTAAAACAAAGATCATTCAATGGCTTCATAAATTCATTATCAAATTCAATAATACATGCTAATTTTTCTAGAGGCCAAAGTTGATGGTCAACCATGCCACTTGTATTAACTTGATCATCTTGAAATACATTTGGAAATGAATCAACTTCCTTCACAATATCATTTAGCAACCCCCAAAAGGTTGTAGTATCTCTGGTGATTTTTTCAACTTCTTCCCTATAACTTGATTCATCTATCATAACTGGTAATTCCTCATTAATCATGTCCACTTAATTACCTTCTATTTTATGGGTATGTGAAATTTATTGCAAGTCATCCTCAAGAATTTGACTTTAGAGCATGTGGGAAAGTTCACCAAGGACCATATCCTCAAACATGGGGTAACTATATTCTAGTTCTTCATTATGTTGATCTTTTTCTTCTATGTTTCTCCTTTTGAAAAAATTGATTATGTCCTTGATTATGTCAATGATATCTTGGCAAGATGGGAAAGTAAATTCTAAATGTGAAATGTTATGCGCACTATTGGAAATAGAGATGGAGTAACTTAGAGGGGAGGGGTGAATCGGTTACCACAAAAATAAATCCACAAGTCCTTAGATGTCTTAAAATATAGTTGTTGCTGATACTCGGTAGCCACACAAATAAATGTTGAAACTTGATAGATGTTTTGTTAACTTATTAAACATTTAAAGTGATTACCATGCATGCATAAAGAAATAACATGAACACAAGAGACACCAGATTTAACGTGGAAACCCAATTTGGGAAAAGCCACCAAGTAACTAGTTACCAATTTTCACTCTTCTGAAGTGAGTCCTATTAGGAAAAAACCCTATTAAAGGTTACAAAATAAACTATTAGGTGTGACCCTATTAGAGTATTTAATCACCTTGTTAGAAGTGGCCGTGTCAAAGGTCTTTAGAACAATTCAACTGAATTGTCACCTTGTTAAAGGATTTACAAAATGGTTGTTAAACCAACTCTGTTAAGTGATTTTGAATCTCTGTTACAATGATTAGAAAGCAACAATGAATTGATCTGAAATATATGCAACTTATCTTCACTGAATATAGATCTCTATTTTTCTTTATGAGATCCTCATCAATCGAATATAACTTTGCAGCTCCATAAGCATATCTAATCTTTCTTCAACATTCGCTCATATATTAAATACTTGCTCATTCCATATCCATATATTCACACTGTTATGCATCCAAAATATTACATCTTATGAATTCACAATTGGACCTTTCATATATACCTTATAGATTGTCAAGTCGGCTCAATTACAAGTTACAACAACTGAAAAACATAAATCAATCGGCTGCAAACATTGCACAATACAATTAAACTTTATAATAATAAAATTCTTTGTTGCCCAACCCAGCTCAGTGACAACTTCTCTAGAATAGTTTCCCCAGTGTTAACCAAGTCGAGCTCAGTAATCACTGCAAACCTTACAACTTCCTTCAGAGACCGAGTTAACTCGGTAAACACTGACCTTCCTTCGTTTATCGAGTTAACTCGATAAAAGCTAACTTTCTTTTTGTTGACCGAGTCAACTCAGTAGAAATTTTCTTTCTTTTTTTTAACCTTGGGAGCTTGGTTAACATTAACTTTTTGCTACAGAATCCTTTGATGCCTGAGTGAGCTCAGTAAGAGCTAACTTTCCTTTGGGTTGTTCAGGAACATTTGGTAGACACTGTAGATTGCTTTGCTAACCGTATGAGCTCGGTAGACTCCGTTTGATGGCTGATATGACATTTGTGTAACATCAAAGACAATACAAAATTAACAATTATATCCAATAATCTCCATCTTTGGCAATGATGGCAACACAACATGTCATAGCATAATGAAATTTGAAAACAAGTCTTTCTCTTATATGGAAACACAATATGTCAACATAACTGATGCAGGAGCATCTAGAGGTATAAGAGCAATCCTATGTCACCCAAAAAAATGTACTTAGACTTAGTTTCTATTTCATGTGTTTTCATTTTTGGATACCCATTTGGGTCAAATAAAGGTTCCAACTCTCACAGTTCCACTATTAGTGTGTTAGAAAATCTCAAAAAAATAGGAGCAGGTAATTGGGCCATCATTTTGGTAAACTAGAAGGTGTGAATTGGCCAGATGAATGTAATCATTCCAGAAAAAGAATCAGGTCAATAGGCCCCATGGTTTGAAAGTTATTGCAGTTTTTCAAGTTTTGGAGACCTCCTAAGAATGCTTCAAAGTTAGGTTAGGGGCATTAAATGACCTCAAAAAGGGCCAAAAAATGGGGGATGAGAAAAGCTCCTCCATAGGGCTATAGAGCGCTTTAAGATCTTTCTAGAAATGTAAACAGTTCATCAATCAGAGCTACGATTCAAAAGTTATGCCTCCCAGAAGTTCGGTTACCATTTTTGGATTCTTCTAGATTTGCGCCGACTTCTACCGCAGCTTCCAAAACCTTCTATTTGGTCGGTGGATGCCTACTAGCACTTTCTAGAATTTACTCCTAGTCCTTAACCCTCCAGGGTCTATTTAAGGAGATTTTTGGCATTGTAAAAGGTAGTTCGGAGTGCAGTTTGAGAGGAGGTACTAAAAGGAGAAATTATCTCCAGATTTATGCTATTGTAAGCCCTTAGGGCATGTTTTGAAGTTGATTTTCTCTGTACTATTTGTACTAGATTAGTTTCTTAGTTAATATAATTTCCCCTTTTTTGTTGTGTCCATTTTTTTCTTGGGTCATGTGCCCCATAAAGTGGTATCAGAGCTGGTTTTCCTGAGTGTGTAGACAGAGCGCCGATTGTGAGGCAGTTTGCACCAGGATTGTGTGGTTGTGGGTTCGAGTTAGAAGATGCCTCCATGAAGAGAGCATGGCAGAAGGGCCAGAGCTATTAATCCTAAGGAGTTTAGAGCCCTCCAAAGGTAGGTATAGGCATTGCAAGAGGAGCTCTGTAGAGGAGCAAATGTTGCCGTAGGTGACAACAGTAAGGATGATAGTGAAGAAGAAGTAATGGGACCAGAAGGGGAATTTGACGGGGAAGTTCTAAATCATGCAAAGGAAAGGCTTTTTAGGGCCATTACTAAGTTTGGGAAAAGACCTACAATTGAGGTGGGTGTATTTTCAAGAAATCTGAAACTAGATGAGTTGATCGATTGGATCAATGAACTGGAAAAATACTTTGAGTATGAGGATATCAGGGACCCAGATAGGGTTAAGTTTGCAAAGGCCAAACTGAAAGGCCATCCCAAAATCTGGTGGCAAGAGGTTCAACTGGAAAGAAATAGAAGAGGAAAGGAGAATATTACAAGATGGGATCACATGGTGGACAAATTGAAGAAGCAATTCATTCCTGTGGACTATGAGCTTGATTTGTTTAAGAAGATGCATGGGTTAAAGCAAGCAGGAAGATCCGTCCAAGAATATACAGAGGAATTTTACCGAATCTTGATTAGAGTGGGACATGCAAAAGCAAATAAGGAGAAGGTTTCTCATTATATCAGTGGGTTGCGACCTAGCATCCAGGAGGAATTAGGTCTGGTAAGAATGACCAGTGTTGAAGAGGCATACCAATTTTCCCTACGAGTTGAAGAGAATCTAAATTAAAGGTTTGAAGGAATACAAATAGGGCGTGGTCAAGGAGGAAGGGGAAGCAGTAGGTCATCTGGAGGCTGTAATGAAACCCAAAAGAAAAATGAAGATGAGGGTACTAGCAAGAACTAGAGGAATGAGGGTTTCAACGGCTCAAATGATCAAAACTTTGGAAATTAGAGAGGAAGAGGTAGAGGACATGGACAAGGAAGAGGAGGCTTCCGTGGTACATTTTTCCATTGCAATGAAGAAGGTCATCATGCCTTTGAATGCCCTCAATGACAAGGAAGGACAAATAGAAGAGCTGAGGGCCAAGCTAGGGTTGCTCACGTGGATGAGGATGCACAATCATCACATTCAAAGGATGCAGAAAGAGGAGAGGCCTTGGTAAATGAAAGAGTCCTACTAAGTGGTGAGATTGAACTAGGACAAAGGAGGAGTTTGTTCCGTACCAGATGCAAGTGTGAGGATAAATTTTGTGACGTGATCATTGATGGTGGTAGCATTGATAACTTGGTATCAGAAGAGATGGTCTCTAAGATGAAGCTCAAGAGGGAGAAACATCACCAGCCCTATCGGATTGCGTGGGTAAAAGATGATCATAAGGTCCTGGTAAGTGAACAATCTTTAGTAAATTCAAAATTGGGAGTTACCATGATGAAGTTCTCTATGATGTTATTTTGATGGATTTTTGCCATCTATTGTTGGGTAGACCATGGCAGTTTGATAGACATGCAGTGCATGATGGACATGCAAACACATACACTCTGACAAAGGACAGAGTTTGCCACAAATTGAAGCCCATGAAAAAGGAAGGTGAAAAGGTATGTAGTAGTGATAGGATTTGTCTTGTTGATGGAAGGAAGTTTTTAGATGGCATGAAACATCAGCATATGTGCTATGCTTTGATTCCTAGGAAAGATAAAGAAGGTAGTAGTGAAATACCACTTGAAGTTTCAGATTTACTAGGGGAGTTTGGAGATATTATCTCTGATAATGTTCTAGATGGATTGCCACCAATAAGGCAAATTAGTCATCAGATAGATCTGATTCTAGGAGCTAGTTTGCCTAACAAGGTTGCTTATAGGATGACTCCTACTGAAACAATGGAGCTAAATAGATAGGTTCAGGAGCTGTTGAGCAAGGGCTTGATTCGAGAGAGCCTAAGTCCATGTGCAGTACCTGCAGTACTCACACCAAAGAAGGATGGAGAGTGGAGGATGTGTACAAATTCTCGAGCTATAAATAGGATAACCATCAAGTACCAGTTTCCTTTGCCAAGGATGGATGATCTTATGGAATGCTTGAGTGGAGCTCAGTACTTCACAAAGATAGATCTGAAGAGTAGTTATCACTAGACACAAATTCGAGAAGGAGATGAGTGGAAAACAACCTTCAAGACCAAGGAGGGTCTTTATGAGTGGTTAGTCATGCCCTTTGGATTAACGAACGACCCAAGCACCTTCATACGGCTCATGAATGAGGTACTGAAGAGGTTCTTGGAAAAATTTGTTATTGCCTATTTGGATGATATTTTAATTTTTAGAAAATTTTTGGAAGAACATTTACTGCATATTCATAGTGTCCTTGAAAGGCTAAGGGAAGAGAAACTATTAATTAATCTGAAGAAGTGTATCTTTGCAAAAAGGGAGTTAGTCTATTTGGGGTTTGTTATATCACCTGAAGGTCTCAAAATGGATCCAGAGAAGGTAAAAGCCATCTTGGAATGGCCTACTCTGAGGTCTGCTATTGAGCTAAGATCATTTCATGGTCTAGTTAGTTTTTATAGGAAGTTTATTAAGAATTTCAGTGGCATATGTACACCCCTAACTGATACAATAAGAGGGGATAGAAAAGAGTTCAAATGGACTATAGTAGCTGCGAGAAGTTTTGAATTCCTGAAGAAGAAGATGATAAAACAACTTGTGTTGGCACTTCTAGATTTTAGAAAGGTGTTCCAGGTGGATTGTGATGCTAGTGGTAGTGCTATTAGGGCGGTATTAAGCCGAGAAGGTAAGCCTATTGCATATTTCAGTGAAAAATTGAATGATGCAAAGAAGAAGTATTCTTTTTATGATCAAGAGTTCTATGCAATAGTTCAGGCCTTAAAGAAATGGAGGCATTATTTATTGCCAAAGGAATTTGTTTTGTATACTGATCATCAGGCATTACAGTACCTAAATAGTCAAGGTAAATTGAATTAGAGGCATATGAAGTGGGTAGAGTTCTTGCAGAGCTATACATTTGTGTTGAAGCATAGAAGTTGAAAATCTAATAGGGTTGCAGATGGACTAAGTAGGAGACAGTTGTTGCTTACAACAATGTAGGTTGAAGTAGTTGAGTTTGATGAACTCAAAAATTTGTACCCCGAGGATCCTAATTTTGTTGAAGCATGGAAAGCTTGTAAAGAACCTGTTGCTATAGATAGAACCAAGTGGTTAGACTATTTGATTCAGGATGGCATGTTGTTCAAAGGTAGTTAATTGTGCATTCCAAGGAGTTCCATGAGGGAAAATATGATTAAGGAGAAACACAGTGGAGGGATGGAAAGAGATTTTGGTCAAGATAAGACCATTGCCATTCTTAGAGAACATTATTTTTGGCCTCAAATTTTACAGGATGTGAAGAAGTTTGAACAGAGTTGTCAGGTTTGTCAAGTTGCCAAGGGGTTTAGTCACAATACTAGCCTATATCAGCCATTTCCTGTTCCATCAAGGCCATGGGAGGATATAAGTATGGATTTTTTTCTTGGATTGCCAAGGACACAAAAGGGTAATGACTCAGTATTCCTGGTGGTTGATAGGTTCTCCAAAATGGCACATTTCATTCCATGCCACAAAACTCATGATGTTGTCCATATTGCAAACTTGTTTTTCAAAGAGGTGGTAAGACTACATGGTCTTCCAAGGAGTATAGTTTCTGATAGAGATACTAAATTTGTGGGGTAATTTTGGAGGACATTGTGGAAAAAATTGAGAATAGACTTGAAATTCAGTTCTACGCATCACCAACAAATTGATGGCCAAACAGAAGTGGTAAACAGAAGTTTGGGCAATTTGCTAAGATGTTTAGTTAGGGATAAGCCCAAGGGATGGGATTTGACTCTACCACAAGCAGAGTTTTCTTACAATAACTCTATAAATAGGAGTACTGGAAAGTCATCATTCCAAATTGTATATGGGAATAGCCCAAGCACTGCACCAGAATTGAAGAAGATAGAACAAGGGGAGAGGACAAGTGCTAAAGTTGAGGAATTTGCTGAACATATCAAGCGTCTACATGAGGAGGTCCAAGCACACATTGCCAAGATGAATCAAGAGTATAAAGCTAGGGCTGATCAAAGGAGAAGACATAAGGAATTCCAAGTAGGGGATCTAGTCATGGTGCACTTACGAAAAGAAAGATTTCCAGCCAGTACTTACAATAATTTAAAAATAAAGAAATTTGGCCCTTGCAAAATTTTGAAGAAACATGACTCACGAAATGCATATGAAGTGGAGCTGCCAGATGGTATTCACATTTCTCCCATTTTCAATATTAAAAATTTAACAAAGTATCATAATGATGGTGCAGATGAGGAGTTGGTGTTAGAGCCATGTCCAATTCCTGCTTCTAAGAAGGAGGAGATAGAAGACATTCTAGATCATCGTGTGGGTAGGAGTACCAGAAAAAGTCAGTATGAAGAGTATTTGGTCAAATGGAAAGGACGACCGATCGAGGACTTAACTTGGATTTTAGCAGCTGAGGTTTCCCATTTGGGATTTCCTCTACCATTCATAAAGAGATAGGGTCACTTTTCAATCTACCCTGGGTGTCTGATGCAGGAGCAACTAGAGGTATAAGGGCAATCCTATGTCACCCAAAAAAATGTACTTAGACTTAGTTTCTGTTTCATGTGTTTTCATTTTTGGACACCCATTTGGGTCAAATAAAGGTTCCAACTCTCACAGTTCCACTATCAGTGTGTTAGAAAATCTTGAAAAAATAGGAGCAGATAATTGGGCCATCATTTTGGTAAACTAGAAGGTGTGAATTGGCCAAATGAATGTAATCATGATTTAGAGCATTCCAAAAAAAGAATCAGGTCAATAGGCCCCACGATTTGAAAGTTATTGCAGTTTTTTGGGTTCTGGAGACCTCTTAAGAATGCTTCAAAGTCAGGTTATGGGCATTAAATGACCTCAAAAAGGGCCAAAGAATGGGGGATGAGAAAAGCTCATCCATAGGGCTATAGAGAGCTTTGAGAGCTTTCAAAAAATGTAAACGGTTTGTCAATTGAAGCTACGGTTCAAAAGTTATGCCTCCCAAAAGTTCGGTTACCATTTCTGGATTCTTCTAGATTTACGCCAACTTCTACCGTAGCTTCCGGAGCCTTCTATTTGGTCGGTGGATGCCTACTAGCACTTTCTAGAATGTACTCCTAGTCCTTAACCCTCTTGGGTCTATTTAAGGAGATTTTTGACATTGTAAAAGGCAGTTCGGAGTGGAGTTTGAGAGGAGGTACTAAAAGGAGAAATTATCTCCAAATTTATGCTATTGTAAGCCCTTAGGGCATGTTTTGAAGTTGATTTTCTCTATACTATTTGTACTAGCTTATTTTCTCAATTAATATAATTCCCCCTTTTCTGTTGTATCCATTCTATTCTTGGGTCGTGTGCCCCATCAATAACAATTATTCCTCTAAGATAGAAAAACTATCCCTCTTATAGTAATCTCTCTCTGTGAAGGAATTACATAGAAAACTCTTTTATCTTAAACAAATTTCAGAGAGATATGACAGTAAAACTCTCCCTCTTTGAAAACACATGCCAAAGATATCTCAACTCAAATGAATTTCAGTCTACCTTTAGTACTGATTCATATGCAATATTTCCTGGTTATGTTACATCAACTGATAAATCTTCAACCTGGTATGAGTTGATGCATCACTAAAACTTTATTTTAGTGAACTTTAGATAGGGGAGTGACGCCTAACTTACCTCTTAGATATAGGAATGCATCCTTAGGTAATGGTTTTGTGAATATGTCAGCAATCTGTTCCATTATATGAACATATTCCAATCTGATCTCCTTATCTTGCACCAATCTTTTGACAAAATGATATTTTATTGCAATGTGCTCAATTTTGGAATGCATCTATGGATTCTTAGATATGTTTATTGCACTTGTATTATCACAAAACATAACAACTGGTTCTTTGATTTCCATCTTCATGCCTTCCAACAACTATTTAAACCAAACAATATTAGAATAGTTTACTGCTGCAGCAACATACTCTGCCTCTGCTTTATATTGAGATGTACAATTCTATTTTTTTCTTGTCCAAGAAACCAACCTCTTTCCAAGAAAGAATGCACCTCCACTTGTGCTTTTTCTATCATCAAGGTTTTCTGCCCAATCAACATCAGTAAACACTTTCAAATCCAAATTACCTCCAAAATTATACCATAAACCATACTCTTCAGTTCCTTTCAAATATCTCATTATTCTTTTGATTTCCATAATGTGATTTTCTCTTGGTTTTGCTGAAAATATTGCTACAATACCAACTGCAAGGGCAATATCTAGCCTAGTATGAACTACATACTACAACTTTTCAATCATAGATCTATACAATGTTTGATCTACTTTTTTTGATTCATCTTCCTTGGTAAATTTTAATTTGGTACACATAGGAGTCCCAACTAGTTTACAATCTTCCATTCCAAAAGTTTTCAATATCTCCTTGATATATTTTTATTGAGTGATGTAGATACGATTTTTATTCTGCTAAATTTGAAGACCAACAAAGAATTTGATCTCACCAAACATAGACATTTTAAATTCCTTATTCATTTGTTCTGAGAATTCTTTGCACAAATCATCAGTCCCTATGAAAATAGTATCATCTACAAATATTTCTACCAAGACAATCTTAATATCTGGTCCTTCCTTAATATACAAGCTACTATTATCATTAGTTCTTTGAAAACCAATCTGAATAAGATAGTTATGCAATCTTTCATAGCATGCTCTAGGAGCTTGTTTTAGACTGTACAATGCCTTGTGTAATTTACAGACCATGTTCTTCTTATCTAGATCAACAAAACGTTCAGGTTGTTCAATGTAAACCTCTCCATCTAGGATACCATTGATGAATGCTGACTTGACATCCATCTGATAAACTTTGAATCCTTTGTGAGAAGCATATACTAGTAAGGTTCTGACTCCTTCCAATCTTACAATAGGAGAACAAGTTTTTCCATAGTCTATTCCTTCTTCTTGAGAATATCCTTTGCATACTAGTCTAGCTTTGTTTCTTGATACCTTACCATCTTCATCCAACTTGTTTCTAAATACCCACTTGGTTCCAATCACATTTTTATCTTTAGGCTTGGGTACAAGAGTCCATGTCTTGTTTTTCTCTATTTTCTCTATTTCTTCATTCATAGCCTCAATCCAACTATCATTTTCTAGAGTATCTTTGATATTTCTAGGTTCAAAATCAGCAAGTAAACAAGTACCTTTCAACTTGCTTCTTGTCATGGTTCCTTCAAATTTGTCTCCAATGATTTGATCTATTGAATGATGTCTCTTGACATATTTTGCTAATACAGGTTCATTGCCATTTGAATGGATTTCATTATTATCGTCTTGCATTTCAACTTCAGGTTCTATCTATTCTAGCTCGGTAGATATTTTCTTAGTAGATGTTGGCTCGAATCCTTTAGACTTGGTAGACACTTGCTCGGTAGATACTTGCTTGGTAGATAGTGAATTTAACTCAATTTTTTGTGACTCGGTTTGAACTTCCAGTAATTCGATTACAGATGACTCGGGAGTAGAAGATTCCTGATTCTCTGATGTAACTAGTACTGTATCAAGTTCAATGAAGACAAACCTTCTATAATCTTCTAGTTCCCTTTTGCTTTCTTCTTCAGTCCTTTCTACAAACTCATCAACTTTCACATGTGCACTTTCTATGACTTTGTGAGTAGACAAGTTCAAACATCTATATGTCTTACTTTTGCATGAGTATCCAAAGAATATACCTTCATCACCTTTCACATCAAATTTTCCTTTTCTATATTCTTTCAAAATGTAACATTTACTTCCAAATACTTTAAGGTAACTTACATTAGGTTTATAGCCATACCATAACTCATAGGGGATTTTGAATGAGTCTTTCTTTAGCTATACTTGGTTCAGGGTATAAACTGCAGTGTTGATAGCTTCCTTCCAGTATTTGATAGCAATGCTCTTTTCAATCATTAAAGTTCTTGCACAATCCATGATGGATCTATTCCTTCTTTCAGCTATTCCATTTTTCTGGGGTGTTCTAGGGGCTGATACCTGTCTTTTGATTACTCTTTCAATACAAAAGTTATTAAACTCATGTGAAATGAATTCTCCACCTCTGTCTGACCTCAAGCATTTTAATATTTTCCTTGTTTCCTTTTCTACTTTTGCCAAATACCATTTGAACTTTTCAAATGCTTCTAATTTTTTTCTTAGATACATGACTGTCATCATTCTTGAGTAATCATCAACAAAAAGAATGAAGAACTTTTCTCTAGTATAGCTTTCAATTTCAATGGGTCTACATAAATTAGTATGCACAATTTCTAATATATCTTCAGACTGATAGTTTTTACATTTATAACTAGTCTTTCCCATCTTTCCAATCTGACAATTTTTGCATAGACTGACCTCAGATTTCTTTATGTTAGGAATGCCTCTTACTTTCTTGAATTTTCTTATCTTTACCAGATTATCAAAGTTCACATGACATAACCTTTTATGCCATAACCAACTTTCTTCTACTTGAGCAATGAAACATGAACATTCACCTAGTTCAAGATAGAACAAGTTACCTTTAGTTTGAGTACCTGATCCAATCAGCTTTCTTTGGCCAGCCAACAGTCTTGCTTTACCATGCATGAATTCTACTTTGAATCCATTATTGAGTAACTATGCCACACTTAGCAAATTATTCTTTAGTCCTTCTACCCAATAGGCATTATCACATATAAGTTTCTTGGTTAGAGAGATTCTTCCTCTTCCTTTTATACAACAAGGTTCATTGTTACCAAATCTTATATTGCCACCATCTTAGTCTTCAAAGTATTCAAACTTAGTTTTGTCACCAATCATATGATGAGAACAAGCACTATCTATGATCCATGCATCATTTTTCTCATATGAGAAATGAGTGCCATTTTTCCATCATTATAAGATTCATCTTTCACAATAATGTAGACAATTTCATCTTCTTCTTCATCATTAGAATCATTAGAATTTTTAGCCATAAAACATGTTTACTTACCTTTATCCTTGAATGATTTGAAATCTTTCTTGCCATTCCATTTGTGATCTTTCTTTTCATCTTTATTCTGCTTGTTTGGACACCTAGTTGCAATATGACCAACTTCTTCACATAAAAAATAGATTAGGGGTACATTACCTTTGTATTTTCCTCTACCTCGAGAATATTTCCTTACTAGAAGGGCTTCAATTACTTCAAGATCATTGTCTGAACTTTGGTTTGATTCATCTTCACTTTCTGATTGAGATTTCTTTTTTCCTTTCTCCTTGAGTGAAAGTTTTTCTTCAAATGTTGATTCAATGTTCTTGGAAGCTGGAGCATAGTTATCAAAGATGTTTAGTTCAAATGTAGTCAGTCTTCCAACTATAGCCTCTAGATTTATCTTATCATTTGCTTCACATCTTCTTTCTTGAATTGCAGAAACTCTGATTGCATAAATGGGAAGTAGAGTTCTGAGAGCTTTACTTATAAATGTCTTTTCCTTGATATCTCCTCCAGATTCTTTGATTGCACTGACACATGCTTTGACTCTTTCAACATATTTTGCACTGTTTTCATCCTCTCTCATTATCATTTGATCAAATTGTCCTCTCAGACTTTCTGCTTTGGCTCTTCTAACATTATCATCTCCTCCATAGATTTCTTTCAATTTTTCCCACATTTCAAAAGTAGATTTGCAGTCCTTGATATCATCAAATTCTTCATAACTCAGAGCAGATGCTATATCTATCATCATAATGTTGTGGGTCTTCTTTTCAACAATATCATTGAATAGTGTACCTGCTGATTCTGCATACTTTTCATCAAGGTATTTTAGTCATGTATCTCTAATAGAAGCTAGATGAAGTCTCATCAACCCTTGCCATGCTGAGAAGTTGTCCCTGTTAAGTCTTGGAATTTCCCTTCTATAAGACATCCTAATCTTTAGCTTAGATCCTTGAAATCTTATCCTACAAGCACCAAGAGCTCTGATACCAATTGTTGGAAATAGAGATGGAGTAACTAAGAGGGGAGGGGTGAATCAGTTACCACAAAAATAAATCTATAGGTCCTTAGATGTCTTAAAATATAGTTGTTGCTGATACTCAGCAGCCACACAAATAAATGCTAAAACTTGATAGATGTTCTATTAACTTATTAAGCATTTAAAGTGATTAACATGCATGCATAAAGAAATAACATGAACACAAGAGACACCAGATTTAACGTGGAAACCCAATTTGGGAAAAACTAGCAAGTAACTAGTTACCAATTTTCACTCTTCTAAAGTGAGCCCTGTTAGGAGAAAACCCTGTTAAAGGTTACAAAACACACTATTAGGTGTGACCCTATTAGAGGATTTAATCACCCTGTTAGAAGTGACCTTGTCAGAGGTCTTTAGAACAATTCACCTGAATTGTCACCTTGTTAGAGGATTTACAAAATGGCTGTTAAACCAACTTTGTTAAGAGATTTTGAATAACTGTTACAATGATTAGAAAGCAACAATGAAGTGATCTAAAATATATGCAACTTATCTTTGCTGAATACAGATCTCTATTTTTCTTTACTAGATCCTCACTAATCGAATATAACTTTGTAGCTCCATAAGCATATATAATCCTTCTTCAACATTCACTCAAATATTCAATATTCGCTCATTCCATATCCATACATTCACACTCTTATGCATCCAAACTCTTACATCTTATGAATTAACAACCCGACCTTTCATATATACCTTATAGATTGTCAAGTCAGCTCAATTACAAGTTAAAACAATTGAAAAACATAAATCAGCCGGTTGTAAACATTGCACAAAATAATTAAACTTAACTCTTTATAATAATAAAATTCTTCGCTCCCCAACCCAGCTCGGTGACCACTACTCTAGAATAGTTTCACCAGTGTTAACCAAGTGAATCTCGATAATCACTGCAAACCTTGAAACTTCCTTCAGAGATAGAGTTAACTTGGTAAACACTAACCTTCCTTCGTTTATCAAGTTAGCTCGGTAAAAGCTAACTTTCTTTTTTATGATTGAGTCAACTCAGTAGACATTATCTTTCCTTTTGTTAACCTTAGGAGCTTGGTTAACATTAAATTTTTTCTATAGAATTGTTTGATGACTGAGTGAGCTCAATAAGAGCTAACTTTCCTTTGTGTTGTTCAGGAATGTTCGATAGACACTGTAAATTGCTTTGCTGACCGTCTGAGCTTGGTAGACTTTATCTGATGGCTGATATGACATTTGTGTAACATCAAAGACAATACACAATTAAAAATTGTATCCAACATACACTCCACAAAGTATTTCCTCTATATTCACTTCTTGGTTTCTTATTGATATCTTCTTTGACCTCAATGGGGTCTTCTTTTTAACTTAAAACTAACATAGGGTTATAAACTTGTGGAAAACAAATTAAAAAGCAATGTGTACAAATAATAAAAGTTAAACATATGCATGAAATGGGTTCCCGATAACTTTGCACAATGATTTAGAATCACTAAAATGTCAAAAGTATGAACCAAAGGAATCTATCAATGCACCGTCATATTCTCCATTGCAAACACAATGCTCTAACTAAACTAAACTCAATCTAAATTATGAAATTTAAGAGAACAAGAAGCACTGGGACACATCAAGTATTCAACAAGATTCAATGAATACTTTATTATCTTAGTAGCTCATAGAAACAATCTCAGACAATACTCCCCTTACAAATGAGAAGTGATGCACTTTTATAGGTCCTTAACTACAACATGTGGCTCAGATGATCAAAAGAACTCATGGACAAGATCATGCCCCATCAACCCTAATTAGGTCAGGGAAAAGGAATGGAATCTACATTAATGCAATAAGAAGTCCACTACCATAGTAGTAATAAGTTCCCACTATGCATGCTTGCATAGAAAGAGAGTGGCCTAAAATAAATATCCTCTATGCATGCCTATTCCTCAATAAATTTTCAATCTTACTTGAATAAATTATTATAGAAGTCTTCCTTGGAGACCTCAACTCACTAGAAAAGATAATTGGGTGGCACAAAATCCTGATGGAGTCTATGTAAGCTTGATTCCATTCAACTTGCATCATTTTATAAGTTGGATCCAACTTTGATTGAATTTTCTTAAAATTTCTCTTTAAACATTCTCGTCTTCCATGTACTTCTTCATATTGAACTTCCATCACCATGTTCTTGTAATTTTGAATTTGAACTTTGAGTATTGAACTTTGAATGGCTTGGACTGGATCACTTAGTATTTGGATATCTTTGATGTTGTAACTAGAATTTGGGACCTAAGAATCTTTCTTGAATTTTAAGAACTGGAGCTTTCTCCTCCTAGAAAACAAAACTACACAATATAAGAATCATGCAAAAAAATTCAAAATGAAACATGTAGACCAATTACATATTCTCTATCTCTCTCTCAGAAAATATTTATCCAAAATTTATCTACTTGTAATTTACTCCATGAATTCATTTTTTTCCAAAAATTATCTATTTTCATTTTTCTATGAAGGAGAAATTTCGAACCATTAGCTATTTTTATCTTTCAATAAAGGAGGAATTTCCTTACTTGGGTAAAAGCACAGATCTGTGTCACCATTTGTGATACCAAAACTTATTTTGGTCAAATCTCATTTCTCTATCAAAACTCAATTTTTTTCAAAAACTAAAAATTTCCGTTTATAAATCTCACATTCAATATCATCATTATATAAATTTTTGAGTGTTTTGATTAGTTATAATATGTTATAATCTCAAAATATTATAAGTCAATATTTATACATTTCAGAAGATGTTCCCTCAAAAAAGGAAAGAAATAGTAAATCATATCAAAAAATTTAAAAAATTATATTTATCTCTAGAGAAGAGAATCCTCTTCATGAATATGTAATTTTTTTCAAGAAGGTATAGATTTGATAGAGAAGTTTTGACAAGAGGAAAAAACTATTGGATTCTGATAAGGTCGAACTTGAGTACTTATAACAAAGAAAATATACATACAAAATAATTATTTCTTTTTTTCTTCACTAGCTATACATGTCATCTATAAGATATTTTTGAATTAGAACATAAAAAGATGATTTGCATATACTTGTTTAACAGGAACTACACCTTATACTTTTTATATTTAAAAAAGAGACTTCAAAATAAAATAAAATGAATAAATTCTTAGTCAAAAAAATTAAAAAAAATTAGTGGCATAAAATTCATCCAATTCTACACATTTCATCAATTTACATCATCTTCATATTTTACACACAAATAACATTTTTTTTGTCATTAATATTAAACTATCACATTCTAATATCTCATTTCTTTATAAAAAGGTGACACAGGTTTGTGCTTTTACCCACTTATCCATTTTCTTTTCCATGAAGGAGGAATTTTTGACACTTAACCTTCTTTGCTTCCATGAAGGAGACATTTCTAATACTCATCCATTTTTTCTTCCATGAAGGAGAAATTTTGAACACTTAGCCATGTTCTCTTCCATCCAGGAGATGTTTCCAACACTTAACTTTTTTTTTCAAAAACTTGAGTTTTCTTGTCTCCAAAAATTTTGAGTGGTTATGGAGTTTGTCCATCATGGAAGAATTCTGCACCAACCATTTTTCTCCAAGGTAGAATTTTTTGAATCATCATGGATTTTTTCCATGATGGAAGAATTTGGCAAAAACCATTTTTCTCCAAGGAAATTTTTTTCAATGATAATTCTGATGGGGACACGACCTAAGAACATAATGGACACAACAGAAAAGGAAAATTGTATTAATTGAGAAAATAAGCTAGTACAAACAGTACAGAGAAAATAAACTTCAAAACATGCCCTAAGGGCTTACAATAACATAAATCTGGAGATAATTTCTTCTTTTAGTACCTCCTCTCAAACTCCACTCCGAACTGCCTTTTACAATGCCAAAAATCTCCTTAAATAGACCTCGGAGGGTTAAGGACTAGGAGTACATTCTAGAAAGTACTAGTACGCATCCACCGACCAAATATAAGGTTCTGAAAGTTGTGGTAGAAGTTGGCACAAATCTAGAAGAATCTAGAAACGGTAATCGAACTTTTGGGAGGCATAACTTTTGAACTATAGCTCCGATTGACAAACCGTTTATATTTATGGAAAGCTCTCAAAGCGCTCTAGCCCTTTGGACTAGCTTTGCTCGTACCCCATTTTTCAGCCCTTTTCAAGGTCATTTAATGCCCCTAACCTGACTTTGAAGCATTCTTAGGAGGTCTCCAAAACTCGAAAAACTGCAATAACTTTCAAACCGTGGGGCCTTTTGACCTGATTCTCTTTTTGGAATCCTTTAAATCACAATTACATTCATCTGGCCAATTCACACCTTCTAGGTCACCAAAATGATGGCCAAATTGCATGCTCCTATTTTTTTGGGATTTTCTAGCACATTGATAGTTGAATTGTGAGAGTTGGAACCTTTATTTGACCCAAATGGGTATCCAAAAATGTAAAGACATAAAATAGAAACTAAGTCTAAGTACATTTTTTTTTGGGTGACATAGGATTGCCCTTATACTTCTGGATGCTCCTACATTAGACACCCAGGGTAGATTGAAAAGTGACCCTATCACTTTATGGATGGTAGAGGAAATCCCAAATGGGAAACCTCAGCTGCTGAAATCCAAGTTGAGTCCTCGATCGACCGTCCTTTCCATTTGACCAAATACTCTTCATACTGCCTATTTCTAGTACTCCTACCCACACGATGATCTAGAATGTCTTCTATCTCCTCCTTCTTAGAAGTAGGAATTAGACATGGCTCTAACACCAGCTCCTCATCGACACCATCATCATGATACTCTATCAAATCTTCAATGTTGAAAATGGGAGAAATGTGAATACCATCTGGCAGCTCCACCTCATATGCATTTCCTGAGTCATGTTTCTTCAAAATTTTGCAAGGGCCAAATTTCTTCATTTTCAGCTTGTTGTAAGTATTGGATGGAAATCTTTCTTTTCGTAAGTGCACGATGACTAAATCTACTACTTGAAATTCCTTATGTCTTCTCCTTTGATCAGCCCTAGCTTTATACTCTTGATTCATCTTGGTAATGTGTGCTTGAACCTCCTCATGTAGACGCTTGATATGTTCAGCAAATTCCTCAGCTTCAGCACTTGTCCTCTCCGCTTGTTCTATATTTCTCAATTCTAGTGCAGTCCTTGGGCTATTCCCATATACAATTTGGAATGGTGATTTTCCAGTACTCCTATTTATAGAGTTATTGTAAGAAAACTCTGCCTGTGGTAGAATCAAATCCCATCCCTTCAGCTTATCCCCAACTAAACATCTCACCAAATTGCCCAAACTTCTGTTTACCACTTTTGTTTGGCCATCAGTCTGTGGGTGATGCGTGGAACTAAATTTCAAGTGTGTTCTCAAATTTTTCCACAATATCCTCCAGAAATACCCCACAAATTTAGTATCTCTCTCAGAAACTATGCTCCTTGGAAGACCATGTAGTCTTACCACCTCTTTGAAAACCAAGTCTGCAATATGGACAGCATCATGAGTTTTGTGGTATGGAATGAAATGTGCCATTTTGGAGAACCTATCAAGCACCACGAATACTGAGTCATTACCCCTTTGTGTCCTTGGCAATCCAAGAACAAAATCCATAATTATGTCCTCCCATGGCCTTGATGGAATAGGCAATGGCTGATATAGGCCAGTATTGTGACTAAACCCCTTGGCAACTTGACAAACCTGGAAACTTTGTACAAACTTCTTCACATCCTGTGAAATTTGAGGCCAAAAATAATGTTATCTAAGAATGGCAATGGTCTTATCTCAACCAAAATGTCCTGCCATCCCTCCACTATGTTTCTCCTTAATCAGATTTTCCCTCATGGAACTCCTTGGAATGCACAATTGACTGCCTTTGAACAACATGCCATCCTAAATCAAATAGTCTAACCACTTGGTTCTGTCTACAGCAACAGGCTCTTTACAAGCTTTCCATGCTTCAGCAAAATCAGGATCCTCGGGGTACAAATTCTTGAGTTCATCAAACCCAACTACTTCAACCTGCATTACTGTAGGCAACAACTGTCTCCTACTTAGTGCATCTGCAACCCTGTTAGATTTTTCACTTCTATGCTTCAACACAAATGTATAACTCTACAAGAACTCTACCCACTTCATATGTCTCTGATTCAATTTACCTTGGCTATTTAGGTACTGTAATGCTTGATGATCAGTATACAAAAAAAACTCTTTTGGCAATAAATAATGCCTCCATTTCTTTAAGGCCTGAACTATTGCATAGAACTCTTGATCATAAATACAATACTTCTTCTTTGCATCATTCAATTTTTCACTAAAATATGCAATAGGCTTACCTTCTTGGCTTAACACAACCCCAATAGCACTGCCACTGGCATCACAATCCACATGGAAAACCTTTCTAAAATTTGGAAGTGCCAACACTGGTTGTTCTATTACCTTCTTCGTCAACAATTCAAAACTTCTCGCAGTTGTTGCAGTCCATTTGAACTCTTTTCTATCCCCTCTTATTGTATCAGTTAGGGGTGCACATATGCCACTAAAATTCTTAATAAACTTCCTCTAAAAACTAACCAGACCATGAAATGATCTTACCTCAGTAGCAGACCTTGGAGTAGGCCATTCGAAGATGGCTTTTACCTTCTCTGGATCCATTTTGAGACCTTGAGGTGATATAACAAACCCCAAATAGACTAACTCCCTTTTTGCAAAGTTACACTTCTTCAGATTAATTAACAGTTTCTCTTCCCTTAGCCTTTCTAGGACACTGTTAATATGCACTAAATGTTCTTCCAAATCCTTGCTGAAAATTAAAATATCATCCAAATAAACAATAACAAATTTTCCCAAGAACTTCTTAAGTACCTCATTCATGAGCTGCATGATAGTGCTTGGGGCGTTTGTCAATCCAAAGGGCATGACTAACCACTCATAAAGACCCTCCTTGGTCTTGAAGGCTATTTTCCACTCATCTCCTTGTCGAATCTGTATCTAGTGATAACCACTCTTCAGATCTATCTTTGTGAAGTACTGAGCTCCACTCAAGCAGTCCATAATATCATCCATCCTTGGCAAAGGAAACCGGTACTTGATGGTGATCCTATTTATAGATCAAGAATTTGTACACATCCTCCACTCTCCATCCTTCTTTGGTGTGAGTACTATAGGTACTGCACATGGACTCAGGCTCTCTCGAATCAAGCCCTTCCTCAACAACTCCTGAACCTGTCTATTTAGCTCCTCTGTTTTAGTAGGAGTCATCCTGTGAGCAGCCTTGTTAGGCAAACTAGCTCCTAGAATTAGATCTATCTGATGACTGATTTGCCTTACTAGTGGCAATCCATCTGGAACATTATTAGAGATAATATCTCCAAACTCCCCTAGTAAATCTGAAACTTCAAGTGGCATTTCACTACTACCTTCTTTATCTTTCCTAGGAATCAAAGCATAGCACATATGCTGATGTTTCATGCCATCTAAAAACTTCCTTTCATTAAGAAGACAAATCCTAGCACTGCTACATACCTTTTCACCTTCCTTTTACATGGGCTTCAATTTGTGGCAAACTCCATCCTTTGTCCGAGAGTATGTGTTTACATGTCCATCATGTACTGCATGTCTATCAAACTACCATGGTCTACCCAACAATAGATGGCAAACATTCATTGAAATAACATCACAGAGAACTTCATCATGGTAAATCCAAATTTAGAATTTCACTAAACATTGTTCACTTTCTAGGACCTTATGATCATCTTTTATCCAAGCAATCTGATAGGGCTGGGGATGTTTCTCCCTCTTGAGCTTCGGCTTAGAGACCATCTCTTCTGATACCAAGTTATCAGTGCTACCACCATCAATGATCATGTCACAACATGTATCCTCACACTTGCATCTGGTATGGAACAAACTCCTCTGTTGTCCTAGTTCAATCTCACCACTTAGTATGACTCTTTCATTTACCAAGGGATCTCCTATTTTTTATTCCTCTGAATGTGATGATTGTGCATCTTCATCCACATGAGAAACCCTAGCTTGGCCCTCAGCTCTCCTATCTGTCCTTCCTTGTAGTTGAGGGCATTCAAAGGCACGATGACCTTCTTCATTGCAATGGAAATAGTTACCATGGAAGCCTCCTCTTCCTTTTCCACATCCTCTACCTCTTCCTCTTTGATTTCCAAAGTCTTGATCATGGGAGTGGTTGAAACCCTCATTCCTCTGGTTCTTGCTAGTACCCACATTTTTATTTTTCTTTTGGGTTTCATTGTGGCCTCCAAATAACCTACCGCTTCCCCTTCCTCCTTGACTGTGCCCTCTTTGTCTTCCTTCAAACCTTTTATTTAGCTTCTCTTCAACTCGTAGGGAAAACTGGTATGCCTCTTCAATGCTGGGCATTCTTACAAGACTTAAATCCTCCTGGATGCTAGGTCGCAACCCACTGATATAACGAGCAACCTTCTCCTTATTTGCTTCTGCATGCCCAACTCTAATCAAGAGTCGGTAAAATTTCTCTGTATATTCTTGGACTGATCTTCCTACTTGCTTTAACCCATGCATCTTCTTAAACAAATCAAGCTCGTAGTCTGCAGGAATGAACTACTTCATCAATTTGTCCACCATGCGATCCCATCTTGTGATCTTCTCCTTTCCTCTTCTATTTCTTTCCAATTGGACCTCTTGCCACCAGATTTTGGCATGGCCTTTCAGTTTGGCCTTTGCAAACTTAACCCTATCTGGGTTCCTGATATCCTCATACTCAAAGTATTCTTCTAGTTCATTGATCCAATCGATCAACTCATCTGATTTCAGATTTCCTAAAAATACACCCACTTCAATTGTGGGTCTTTTCCCAAACTTAGTAATGGCCCTAAAAAGCATTTCCTCTGCATGATTCAGAACTTCCCCATCAAATTCTCCTTTTGGCTCCATTACTTCTTCTCCATTGTCATCCTCACTGTCGTCACCTGCGACAACATTTGCTCCTCTATGGAGCTCCTCTTGCAATGCCTGTACTTGCCTTTGGAGGGCTCTAACCTCCTCAAGATTAATAGCTCTATCCCTTCCACCATGCTCTCTTCATGGAGGCATCTTCTAACTCAAACCCACAACCACACAGTCTTGGTGCAAATTGCCTCACAATCGGTGCTTTGTCTACACACTCAAGAAAACCCACTCTGATACCACTTGATGGGGACACGACCCAAGAATAGAATGGACACAATAGAAAAGGAAAATTGTATTAACTGAGAAAATAAGCTAGTACAAATAGTACAGAGAAAATAAACTTCAAAACAGTCCCTAAGGGCTTACAATAGCATAAATCTGGAGATAATTTCTCCTTTCAGTACCTCCTCTCAAACTCCACTCCGAACTGCCTTTTACAATGCCAGAAATCTCCTTAAATAGACCTCGGAGGGTCAAGGACTAGGAGTAGATTCTAGAAAGTGCTAGTAGGCATCCACTAACCAAATAGAAGGTTCTAGAAGCTGTGGTAGAAGTTGGCACAAATCTAGAAGAATCTAGAAACGGTAATCGAACTTTCAGGAGGCATAACTTTTAAACCGTAGCTCCGATTGATGAACCATTTACATTTTTGGAAAGCTCCTGAAGTGCTCTATAGCCCTATGGACAAGCCTTGCTCGTCCCCCATTTTTCAGCCCTTTTTGAGGTCATTTAATGCCCCTAACCTGACTTTGAAGCATTCTTAGGAGGTCTCCAAAACTCAAAAAATTGCAATAACCTTCAAATCATGGGGCCTTTTGACTTGATTCTTTTTCTGGAATGCTCTAAATCACAATTACATTCATCTGGCCAATTCACACCTTCTAGGTCACCAAAATGATGGCCAAATTGCATGCTCCTATTTTTTTGGGATTTTCTAGCACACTGATAGTTGAACTGTGAGAGTTGGAACCTTTATTTGACCCAAATGGGTATCCAAACATGTAAAGACATGAAACAGAAACTAAGTCTAAGTACATTTTTTTTTTGGTGACACAGGATTGCCCTTATAACTCTGGATGATCCTGCATCACATTCATTTTTTCCATGATGAAAGAATTTTTTAGCAACCAATTTTCTCCATGGAAATATTTTTTGAGTGATCATGAATTTTGTCCATGATAGAAGAATTCCATGAGAACCATTTTTCCTTATTTTTTCATGTATTTCAACTTTTGGATATTTTAATGGTGAATCGAGACTTAAACATTTTTTGATTGATTTTCTTGCTTTCTTATTCTTTTGGATCTAGAAATAGACACCCTTTCGGCTCTTTATCAACTAGAGCTCACTTTTTCCCAAAATAGACCTTCCAAAAATAGACTTTCTAAAAATAGTAAGTTCTCCCAAATTCAAAATAAGGTCAATCTAAGAGGTAGTGAAATTTACGAAAAATAGAATTTCTAAAAATAGTAAGTTGTTCCAAAGTCAAAAACAAGGTAAATATAGAAGGCAATCACATTTACTATAAATAGACTTACTAAAACTAGACAAGCTAAAAACAATATGTCAAGACATTAAATTCCTAAACAAGAAAATGATTTCTAGTCTTAGAGCCACATGGAAAATACTTTTTAGACATGGCCAATTTTATCAATTCTCATTCTGTTGGTGTTTGAAAATGTTACCTATTTCCAATTACCCTGATGAGAACAAGATGCATCTAGGGGTAGCTAACTCCCATTATCAACACATCCATTCAGACACCAGGCCAACTATAAGGCTATACTCCTTTTGCACTTCAGGCTCTGCAAAACCTAGGCGGGTGGACCTATAGATTCTTTATATGGTACCAGTTGTCAAAGCATACACTGAATCTAATGCAAAGCAGATAGAAACCCTTATTTCTCCTAATAACTTATGAAATAACGTATATCTGCATTAGCTAGACGCAAAACAATGAAATTCATAAGCTGAGTGAGGGCATTCTGTTTAGAGCTCTTCAACATGAAAGGGAAATTCATTTCATTAAAGATGTTGATTCAACAAAACTTCAAAAATGCAACAGTATAACCAGTGATCCTATAACTGATCAGTGCCTACTCCATTGGGCAATTCCATGAATTCAAAACATACATCTGTGACATCAGGGCATATCTCATATACCCAGACATCAGATCTATCCAACCACCTTGTGATTCAGACATCAGTATTCATTTAGGTCTCATTCTCACAAAATATCCTTCTCAAACAACCAGTAACCTTGTTTAAACATATTGAGCATTTACTTGGCCCTTTGGTCCAACAGAAAAATACATCAAACATACAACCTGAAAGGGATGCAAATGGGTCTCAAATCTTTGTTCCAAAACCACATAAGACTTACAGATTGCTGAGACAGGAGACAAGAACCAAAACAAAACTAGTGAAATTGTTGCTCATATGTATTCCTTTCCTTGAAACTATACATTCAGATGCATAAAATTAAAACATGAAACCACCTACTATCTCAGAACTATCTATATTATCTCTACAATGCTATTCACATGAGAGTTCTGCTAAAGAAAATGGTGTCACAGTCATGGAAACATGTCAAAATACTGGAGTCAATGGTCTCACAGTGCAAAAACTGGAATCCCCAATGGTATCACAGCAATGAACTTTTTCTTCCCAAAAATTGGAACCCACTGGTTTCTCAATGACAAAAACTGGAACGCTTTCAATGGAAGCAAGAAAGAAAGATATAGAAGAGAAAGAATTCCCGGATCTATTCTGAAGATGACAAGTGTCCACTTGAAATTCAATCTTCTGTAACTGAATAACTTCTTCCTTCCATCTCCCATTCTGATTTGATTTTGTTTCATCATTAATCTGTAACAAACTTGCAAAATATCCTTGCCTAATGATGAAAACCTTTTACTTGCCAAAAAATCTGATTGCCCCATAAAAAGCCAGTGAAAATGAGTTTTTACTGAGTAAATCAGAACAAATTCGACCCTAACTGCGTTTCAACTATCTTTTTACTGATATTCAGGTCATTACCTTGACAAAAAATCAAACTGAACTTCCTGGTCTGAATATAGTTGCAATTCAAGTACCTGATAGAAAACCTCGTGTAGCTCAAACTGACTGATACCTGTGCAAAAACTAATTCCAGAATCAGAAAATTCATCTTCTCACAATTTCGGCGATATATGATAAGGCATATTTTGGTTACCGGAAGCGCCTGAAACTGCCATTTGAAAAATAGTCCTCTGGTAGAGACATCAGGTCTGCATATCTTTGAATTTAAAATCCAAAAATTTATAATAATCTAATGTCTTAACATTAGAATTAAAAGCCTGCTTGATTTTAAAAACTAACATCAATTTTCAACAAAAATAATAATAAAATATTATTATTTTTAACTCTGCACATTTTCCTGACCCTTTGAATCCGTGGTCAACCTTGGTTTGACCGGTGCCACATATCACTTGCTGATTGGTCTGCCCGATTTGCCCCATCCGCCACGTGTCATCTTCTCGCTAACTCGCTATGTTAATTCTCACGCATCTTGTGCTTGGCGAGTTAATGACGACCCTCCGATTTGGACACGTGTCTTCATCTCCTTGCATCCAAGTTTTGGGTGCCAACTCATCATTATTGCATGCTCATTCAAAATATCTCCATTTGCGCACCAACTGGCAGTCCACGGCGGGCCCCTCCCCTCGAGCTCGTGCCTTCAAAAGGCTCCTGCCTCAATTCACATCTTATTACGTGTGTTTGGGTATTTAAATACATAAAACATACCCACATTTTATCAATGTGGGATAATTGTTTTTATTGCTCATCGCCTTTTGTTTGACTGTGGTTGGAAACGGCTCGCTGTTCTTTTAAAATTTATTGGAACGTACAGCTCCTTTGTCAAGTTTTCCTCTGTATTGTATGTCATTAATAATAAGAGCGGGTAATATTGTGACATCACCATGAGATCCATGTCCAACCTATTTATCTTGCTCAGCTTTCAAAATAGAGTTTTCAGTATCGGCAATGGGATCCCCCATGCACTTTTCTACCTTCTTCCTGTCCAGACCAAGAGATTCGATGACACTATCTGCACATTTTTTGTTATATTTTTTGTCCTTCATT
Source organism: Cupressus sempervirens (assembly GCA_028749045.1). NCBI lineage: Eukaryota > Viridiplantae > Streptophyta > Pinopsida > Cupressales > Cupressaceae > Cupressus > Cupressus sempervirens. The sequence continues at coordinate 69,052,135 of CM053790.1, read as the reverse complement.
GGACACATGATGCGGAAATCAGTAACGTAATCCCACCAAACCCATGGTCTGCTATCCTCTTTAGCAACAGTAAAAACACACAATTGTCTCAAATTTTTAGTCACCACATCTCTCCCATCATACCCCCGATTGAAGTCTTGTTCTGGATCAGGTGAATAGGATCTTTCATTATTAATGCATTGAGCTTTGCATTGCTTGCTCACTACAAAGGCTTGAGGGTAGTACCACGTGATATAGTGAGGAGTAAATTGTGTGTACCCATTTTTCTTAAGAATTTGAGCAGCTCCTTTGAAATTCTTTAAAAACTCCATCTACATATCACACTTCAATCCACATTCATCATTGCTATTTGTCCACAACTCATACTCCACACATTCATCTGTGTGTGGAACAGACTCTCTCCAGTCCAAATTAATATTGACCATATTCCTCTTACTAATAGCATCTTTCAGTTTGTCACCTAAATTCTTCTCAATGAGTGCAGAGGGAATAGTGATATTCTGTTCATAAGCTGAACCACCTTCACCAGGCAAATCCATAGTTATCAAAGATTCATCCTTGTCATCAGCCACAAGGACAGCCGCTGCCCCAGCATTCTGAGCATTCCAGACTTTCAAAGCAAAATAGCAATTTTACCATGTTGCAAATTTTTAGCCCATGACGAATCTCCAGTCAAAAGATTTTAATTGTCGAACATCCATACTTCAAAAATCCTGCAAGCAAACAATGTTAAAAAACATAAACTGGGCTCGGATTCGGCATCATAAACTAGGTTATTGATCACTTGGGCTTCTAAAAACTGGGATATAGGTTCTTTTCCATGAGGAGAATGGAATTCTATAGTTTGGGCTCTTGAGGAATCACAGGGCACATTTGGCGAATTTCCGAAAACAGGCACTTGGAAATTTTGACTAAGAAATGTGTCAAAAAGTAATTTTTTGGCAAATGTGCGGACATATGAAACTATGCAAATGGATTTATCATGACTTGGGAACTGGCATACTTGAAGGATTTTTAGGAGACAACACAATGATATAATCCATTTAGGCTCACCAATCATGGGATGAGAGTTATAACGTGCCGAACAAGGATGTGAATCAATCTGGATGCCTTAGCCGTAACCAAACAATGCACACTGGGTTTTTGATCATGTTAGCAAACTGATCAAATGGATTCGACATGATCTCAAAATTTGAACATATGAATTATCTTACCCCTAGAACATAGTGCAAAAAGAAATTCCTCATTTGGATCAACTGGGTCAAAGATATCATTGGTCGAACAAGGCTTCCCAAAACTGTGAACAACTACACAAATGTACAAAACAGTAACTGACCAACTTTGAGGGGTTCGAAACCTAGTCAAACGAATATGAAAAGACTTGAAAGCTGAAACATAGGTTCTTTGTTATGGAAACTAAACACTCCCAAAGTGGCGGGTCATGACACATTCCTGGGTAAAAGATATTCAAATGCAAATTGGGCCTCTGGTCGCTATTTGACACTTGGGCAGAATTGCAAATTTTGACACTAGCTTAAAATGGCACTTCACAGAATGATTCGAGATGGAAAAATAACATTGTGGATCACAGGCATATGTCAAATGAAAGGTGTTAAGCCACTCAAACACCATCTAGGCCTCAAACTGACAATTGGCTACATATGCATAAAAGGCACTTTAGGGCATGATTTTCTCAAAATTTTCTAAATGTGACTGAAAATAGACCATGCAATTTTCAGTCCCAACAGTGGCTCTATCTGGGGATGCATGCCCCTTGCGGGCATGGCAAGGATTCAGATCTCTGGAGGAAGCAGACCATTCCCAAAAACTTCAAAACTTCCCTCGAACATCTTATTGAAAGCAAGGAAACAACTACCTCTACTATGTACAAGCGATGACCCGGGGCCACCGAACTTCAACAAAATTGTTTACCCCTATCATAAACCTGATTTTCATTCCTTTCATCATGAGGTAAACTGAAATTATTACTTACATCAGCTTCACCAATCAGATTAATATTCTGAAATGAATCACTTAGCAAAACTGACTCTACAACTTCACTTTCATAATGCATATAAAAGCTTACTTCATCTTCAACCGTTAGCTCATTATGAAAGTTCTGATCAGCATGCTCAAAAATATTAGACTGAAACTGAAAACCTTCTCTAACAAATGACTCATGCATGCTATCATTCTTGAATATGAAGGCTTCATATTCAACTCTGGGAAAGGGATCACACATACCTTGAAAATGTGTATCCTTATGCATAACCAGATGATATTCAAATGAGCACTCTGACTCGTACTCACACATATCATCAACATCAAAATCTAAAACTAATCCACAATATTCCATTGGTTCTTCACAATCAGCAAACAGATTAGTCTTCGCATTAAAATATTCATCATAAAACTTAGTACAAGATGCATGTTGACTTTCAATAATAACTTTGTCAAACATCTTGTCATCTATCTCATTAGATGTAGCATCATAATCACTTTCTCTGTCAAACTCAGAAGAAGAACATTCTGATCTCTTACAGCAGTAATATGAAGTATCATCATCAAACTTATTCTCTGCTAAAACTGAAACTTCCATGTGTTCTTCAAAAAGAGGATTGATAACTCCATGCAAAGCGCCTTTGTAGACATTAGGACAAGTAATGTGCTGATCAACATCAAAGTCCTCACCATATAATGGATTAGTGAAAACTTTAAAATCATTTCTAACATCACTGTCATGGACACTTTCAGCATATGAAGAAGAAAAATCAGAATCATATGAAGACTCAACATCCACTCCGTCAACGAAGCATGTAGAATATAGATCAAAGTTACTTTCATTGTCTCCATATAGGTGATTCAAATGTCTTGCAAGCAAATCATCATTTATCTTACCAATAGGTGCTGATGCATTAATCTCAGAGTCAATCACGTACTGATCATCATTACACTCATCCTCAAAGCACTCTTCTACACAATTAGGTAATACGTCTTTATGGATAACCTCTTTGTCTTCATATTGTGTAGACACATTTTCTTCATAACTTTCAATCTCAAACTGATTTACACAATTCTGAACTAGACACTCACTTTCAGATTTAAGAAAAGAATTCATACCTTTACTAGCAAAAGAACACTCACTTCCATCATTGCTCTCTTCTTCCCAATCAGCATCTGATTCACATGAAGACGGACACATACTAGCACTATCCTCTTCTTGACTTGAGTAATAACTCTCATCATCAGCTTCATATGACACCTCTTGATAATATATTGGATCAGCAACATCATTATCACTTGGACGACAACTCTCCGCTTTATCATACTCACATTGATATGATTGTCTTTCAACTTCAGATTTAATAATGTTCTCAACATGATGCAATCTCTTAACGAGATAATTCATTTCTTGCCTATCCCATTGGTGAAGAGAATGCATCTCTACCGCTGAAATATTATCAACATATGAGCTTAGTTCTTCTGACTGTGACTGAGATATATATGATTTACATTCTTTATATTGTGTCATCTTGCCATGACATGTTGGATCAGCAATTTCACCTTTATCTCTTGATAGATAACTTCTGGTTTCTTCCTCCTCATACTGAGATGAATACCTTTCCTCTTCCTGATTTATTATGTTTTCAACATAATGAAAATTATCAAAGGGAAAATGAATGGCCGGATTTATACCTTGCATGGAAGACTCATCAAGTGAATCAAATCTATCAGTTGCTGTTGTAATACCATAAACATGTGCATTCACTTCAGCAATAGTGGAATCATTTCTTCTTTGCAACAGAGAGATTTCATGTTCACATGTTTTTATTTTTGAATCTTCAACAAAACTATTTATAACAGCAGGAGTGCTTATTTGCTGATCTGAAATCGAACACTCCTTATGACATTGACTTGTGCTTTGCACCTCATATTGCCAGCCAATGTTTCTAGAGAAGTGACTCCGGGTTAAGCCATATTTTATGTTATTCTCAATCTCTATAGCTGTCATGAATGCATGATGCAAAGTTCTAGGTTCCTTATCTCTCAACAAATAGTTCATCTTCCTATCAAAAGCACCGAGATAAACCACTAAACACATTTGATCATCTGGCTTGTAACTTTCAGGAAATTCACTCAAAATCTTTGCAAATCTGATATTAAATTCAGGAACTAACTCACCATTCCTGATTTCAATTTTCAAAAAATTATCAAAATATTCAGAGATGCTTACTCTTTCCCCGAACTGCATCATGAAGGCTGACATTAATTCATCACCAGATGAAATTGAACATGTTGGTAAAAAAAAAAACCAGTCCCTAGCATCATTTTTTAAAGTCTGAACAAACAATTTCATCTGAATGTCTTCATGAGCAATTTCAAAATCACCAATCAAGTCACTAAACAACTGAACATGATGACTGGTTGAAACTTCATGGTTCCCACCAAACTTAGGCAAATACTTTCTAAAGTTACAAGGCATAGTATTCGGGAAACCATGAATACCATTAAAATTCAATGGCATATACCTCCTAGTAGAGATAGATCTAGGAACTTCACTAACAGGCTGCATACTAGATGATATGAAACTTGATATTCTTCAACTCAAGACTCATTCACCATTAAATACTTTCAGAATTCATAACTTGTAGCAAATTTTTCACAACCGTCTACCAGATGAATGCTTCAAATACACTTCACAACTTCAAAACAACAATTGAAACTCGTTCTAATGAAGTGCATAAAACTTATCAAATCATTCTCCTCTTCTTAGTGCTAAAACTTCACTTGATGGAGAACACATATGTGGAACTCACTTTCATTGAAAAGAAATCATATGAAAGCATAAAATACCTCAAGTGTTGCTGCATGAAACCACTGATCTGCTGATTGGCCTGGTGCTAATCTGAATTCTTTACACGACTGATCAAACCTTACAGAGTCACCATTTTGTTGAGGAGAATTAAATGACATCACTGCTATGATTCATCTTTATCATTACAAATTTTTATAACAGCAAATCAAACAACACTTACTAGTCAGAAACTTATAATAGATCTCTCTTCTGCTTGCAAATTCACCTAATTTTCAGATCTGCTTGATTCCATTGAAAACTCTTGAAAACCATTTATACATTACTGATCTACAATGATTTAGAGATCCTTTAAGTAGAGTCGCCACTCACTATTGTGAGAAATATTTGAAACAATGATTTATAACATGGCAGATCTGAACTGAAAATTCAACTTGAAAATTTTGAAAGTCACCAAACACCTTGAAGAGAGACACACTTTTGATCACAATTCTGACTCTGAAATTACAACAGCACTTTGAAAACAAGGTCCGGTTGAATTGATTGAAAATAAAACTTGAGGAGAGCACAATATGAACTCAACCAATAAGTCACTGTTGCAAGTGGATAAAACATACTGGGGTGCATGATTTGGAGTAAGAAAACTAGAAAGGACATCAGAGAACTTACTGCTGAAAATTCTTAATGCACTTCTAATGTTGTATTGAATCTCTTCTTTTCAAATTCTCAAGGTTTGTCTTGAATCTGATCCAATACATTCCCCAGCAGAGTCGCCATTTTGTTGGTGTTTGAAAATGTTACCTATTTCCAATTACCCTGATGAGAACAAGATGCATCTAGGGGCAGCTAACTCCCATTATCAACACATCCATTTAGACACCAGGCCAACTATAAGGCTATACTCCTTCTGCACTTCAAGCTCTGCAAAACCTAGGCGGGTGGACCTATAGATTCTTTATATGGTACCAGTTGTCAAAGCATACACTGAATCTAATGCAAAGCAGATAGAAACCCTTATTTCTCCTAATAACTTATGAAATAATGTATATCTACAGTAGCTAGATGCAAAACAATGAAATTCATAAGCTGAGTGAGGGCATTCTGTTTAGAGCTCTTCAACATGAAAGGGAAATTCATTTGATTAAAGATGTTGATTCAACAAAACTTCAAAAATGCAACAGTATAACCAGTGATCCTATAACTGATCAGTGCCTACTCCATTGGGCAATTCCATGAATTCAAATCATACATCTGTGACATCAGGGAATATCTCATATACCCAGACATCAGATCTATCCAACCACCTTGTGATTCAGACATCAGTATTCATTTAGGTCTCATTCTCACAAAATATCCTTCTCAAACAACCAGTAACCTTGTTTAAACATATTGAGCATTTACTTGGCCCTTTGGTCCAACAGCAAAATACATCAAACATACAACCTGAAAGGGATGCAAATGGGTCTCAAATCTTTGTTCCAAAACCACATAAGACTTACAGATTGCTGAGACAGGAGACAAGAACCAAAACAAAACTAGTGAAATTGTTGCTCATATGTATTCCTTTCCTTGAAACTATACATTCAGATGCATAAAATTAAAACATGAAACAACCTAATATCTCAGAACTATCTATATTATCTCTACAATGCTGTTCACATGAGAGTTCTGCTAAAGAAAATGGTGTCACAGTCATGGAAACATGTCAAAATACTGGAACCAATGGTCTCACAGTGCAAAAACTGGAATCCCCAATGGTATCACAGCAATGAACTTTTTCTTCCAAAAAACTGGAACCCACTGGTTTCTCAGTGACAAAAACTGGAACGCTTTCAATGGAAGCAAGAAAGAAAGATATAGAAGAGAAAGAATTCTCGGATCTATTCTGAAGATGACAAGTGTCCACTTGAAATTCAATCTTCTGTAATTGAATAACTTCTTCCTTCCATCTCCCATTCTGATTTGATTTTGTTTCATCATTAATCTGTAACAAACTTGCAAAATATCCTTGCCTAATGATGAAAACCTTTTACTTGCCAAAAAATCTAATTGCCCCATAAAAAGCCAGTGAAAATGAGTTTTTACTGAGTAAATCAGAACAAATTCAACCCTAACTGTGTTTCAACTATCTTTTTACTGATATTCAGGTCATTACCTTGACAAAAAATCAAACTGAACTTCCTGGTCTGAATATAGTTGCAATTCAAGTACCTGATAGAAAACCTCGTGTAGCTCAAACTGACTGATACCTGTGCAAAAACTAACTCCAGAATCGGAAAATTCATCTTCTCACAATTTCGGCGATATATGATAAGGCATATTTTGGTTACCGGAAGCGCCTGAAACTGCCATTTGAAAAATAGTCCTCTGGTAGAGACATCAGGTCTGCATATCTTTGAATTTAAAATCCAAAAATTTATAATAATCTAATGTCTTAACATTAGAATTAAAAGCTTGCTTGATTTTAAAAACTAACGTCAATTTTCAACAAAAATAATAATAAAATATTATTATTTTTAACTCTGCACATTTTCATGACCCTTTGAATCCGTGGTCAACCTTGGTTTGACCGGTGCCACATGTCACTTGCTGATTGGTCTGCCTGATTTGCCCCATCCGCCACATGTCATCTTCTCGCTAACTCGCTATGTTAATTCTCACGCATCTTTTGCTTGGCGAGTTAGCGACGACCCTCCGATTTGGACACGTGTCGTCATCTCCTTGCATCCAAGTTTTGGGTGCCAACTCATCATTATTGCATGCTCATTCAAAATATCTCCATTTGCGCACCAACTGGCAGTCCACGGCGGGCCCGTCCCCTCGAGCTCGTGCCTTCAAAAGGCTCCTGCCTCAATTCACATCTTATTACGTGTGTTTGGGTATTTAAATACATAAAACATACCCACGTTTTATCAATGTGGGATAATTGTTTTTATTGCTCATCGCCTTTTGTTTGACTGTGGTTGGAAACGGCTCGCTGTTCTTTTAAAATTTATTGGAACCTATAGCTCCTTTGTCAAGTTTTCCTCTGTATTGTATGTCATTAATAATAAGAGCGGGTAATATTGTGACATCACCACGAGATCCATGTCCAACCTGTTTATCTTGCTCAGCTTTCAAAATAGAGTTTTCAGTATCGGCAATGGGATCCCCCATGCACTTTTCTACCTTCTTCCTGTCCAGACCAAGAGATTCGATGACACTATCTGCACATTCTTTGTTATATTTTTTGTCCTTCATTGGACACATGATGTGGAAATCAGTAACGTAATCCCACCAAACCCATGGTCTGCTATCCTCTTTAGCAACAGTAAAAACACACAATTGTCTCAAATTTTTAGTCACCACATCTTTCCCATCATAGCCCTGATTGAAGTCTTGTTCTGGATCAGGTGAACAGGATCTTCCGTTATTAATGCATTCAGCTTTGCATTGCTTGCTCACTACAAAGGCTTGAGGGCAGTACCATGTGATATAGTGAGGAGTAAATTGTGTGTACCCATTTTTCTTAAGAATTTGAGCAGCTCCTTTGAAATTCTTTAAAAACTCCATCTGCATATCACACTTCAATCCACATTCATCATTGCTATTTGTCCACAACTCATACTCCACACGTTCATCTGTGTGTGGAACAGACTCTCTCCAGTCCAAATTAATATTGACCATATTCCTCTCACTAATAGCATCTTTCAGTTTGTCACCTAAATTATTCTCAATGAGTGCAGAGGGAATAGTGATATTCTGTTCATAAGCTGAACCACCTTCACCAGGCAAATCCATAGTTATCAAAGATTCATCCTTGTCATCAGCCACAAGGACAACCGCTGCCCCAGCATTCTGAGCATTCCAGACTTTCAAAGCAAAATAGCAATTTTACCATGCTGCAAATTTTTAGCCCATGACGAATCTCCAGTCAAAAGATTTTAATTGTCGAACATCCATACTTCAAAAATCCTGCAAGCAAACAATGTTAAAAAACATAAACTGGGCTCGGATTCGGCATCATAAACTAGGTTATTGATCACTTGGGCTTCTAAAAACTGGGATATAGGTTCTTTGCCATGAGGAGAATGGAATTCTATAGTTGTGGCTCTTGATGAATCACAGGGCACATTTGGCGAATTTTCGAAAACAGGCACTTGGAAATTTTGACTAAGAAATGTGTCAAAAAGTAATTTTTTGGCAAATGTGCGGACATATGAAACTATGCAAATGGATTTATCATGACTTGGGAACTGGCATACTTGAAGGATTTTTAGGAGACAACACAATGATATAATCCATTTAGGCTCACCAGTCACAGGATGAGAGTTATAACGTGCCGAACAAGGATGTGAATCAATCTGGATGCCTTAGCCGTAACCAAACAATGCACACTGGGTTTTTGATCATGTTAGAAAACTGATCAAATGGATTCGACATGATCTCAAAATTTGAACATATGAAGTATCTGACCCCTAGAACATAGTGCAAAAATAAATTCCTCATTTGGATCAACTGGGTCAAAGATATCATTGGTCGAACAGGGCTTCCCAGAACTGTGAACAACTACACAAATGTACAAAACAGTAACCGACCAACTTTGAGGGGTTCGAAACCTAGTCAAACAAATATGAAAAGACTTGAAAGCTGAAACATAGGTTCTTTGTTATGGAAACTAAACACTCCCAAAGTGGCGGGTCATGACACATTCCTGGGTAAAAGATATTCAAATGCAAATTGGGCCTCTGGTCGCTATTTGACACTTGGGCAGAATTGCAAATTTTGACACTTGCTTAAAATGGCACTTCACAGAATGATTCGAGATGGAAAAATAACATTGTGGATCACAGGCATATGTCAAATGAAAGGTGTTAAGCCACTCAAACACCATCTAGGCCTCAAACTGACAATTGGCTACATATGCATAAAAGGCACTTTAGGGCATGATTTTCTCAAAATTTTCTAAATGTGACTGAAAATAGACCATGCAATTTTCAGTCCCAGCACATTCAAAAGAGGAGACCTTTGATGATTAATCCCAATACTACCAAGAATTAAGGCCAAAAGGACAAGACCAAGAGACAAAAAGTGGGTCTCCATTTAGAATGTGGTGATGGTGTTAACACCTCACAAGAGGTTCTCTAGCTATTACTATTAGTTTGGATGAAGTCATTGAAATGCCAAAATGGGATCTCAAAAATCTCACTTTGGATCAAATTATCATTTTGTAAATATTTTGGAAAAGAAGAAGAAACATGACAAAATGAGAACAATGCCAAGAAACTATCTCTTGCTCCTACATCTTGATTATGGAGATAATTGCACATCAATTGTGAAATCTTCATATGTCATCTTTATATGACTTATCTAATATATAGGTCTTCTTCTTCACTACTACCTTAGATAAGTCATACATTAGAATTGTGTACATCAATACATAAGATAGTCCTAATCAACACATTTTATGCAACGTTACTTTGTAGCTTAAGTATCTTTGTCTACAGGAATCACCTTCATTTTACCTCTAATATATTCATGAGAATCTTTAGGTAAAGCTTTAGTGAATATGTCATCAATTTAACAATAATGAGATCAAAGAGTACACAAGAGTTTGACTTCATAGTTCAAAAGATAGACATAGTATAACATAAACACTGTCATGGCCCTGACAGTTGTATATCTATCACCTTGGAATCTGAGAATAGTTTACTTTTTTCGATAATTTGGTACTTGTTAAGATAGTTTAATTCTAGCATTATTATGTTAAACTCCATGAGAATTCAGAGGTTGTTAAATCTAATTCTTAGAACATATGATTTTATACTTCCAATTTTGTGTTATATTTAGAATCTTTTATCTGAATCAATCTGGATTCAAGACTCAAATTTTATTAATTAATGTTAGTATGGTTTCAATTTTACCTTAGTCTAATTTGTACTTTTAGTTTTATGTATAAGGTGGCTTTAAATTTTGTAGCACCTTGAATCTGTTGTTTGCCAGTTTCTAAGTATGTATATATATATATATATGTATATATATGTATACATATATATACATATGTATATATATGTATGTATATATATATATATACATACATATTTTGTAGCACCTTGAATCTGTTGTTTGCCAGTTTCTAAGTATGTATATATATATATATATATATATATATACATATGTATATATATGTATACATATATATACATATGTATATATATGTATACATATATATACATATGTATAGATATGTATACATATATATACATATGTATATATATGTATGTATATATATATATACATACATACATATATATATGTATACATATATATATACATATATATACATACATATATATACATATGTATATATATGTATGTATGTGTATATACATACATACATACATACATACATACATATATATATATATATATAATTGTTATGTATTCGTGTGCTTGTATTTATATTTATACAATTTGTAAATTATATGTATACATATATGTATACTTATTAATTAGTAAGCAATATTAATATTACCTAGGATTAATCTTAATATTAATATTAATATTGATACAAATATTAATGTTAGATTAGTACCTAATACTATGTTAGAGTGAGTTAGTGCCTAAACTAACCTATGGCATGGGATTTAATTAAGTCATAAACTAAAAACTTAGCCTAAGTCTATCAATGCTTAAACTAAAAACTTAGCATGGGTTTTGGACTTGGCAAATGGCGGCAACGATAGTGGGTTTTAATGGTGGCCAGGTTCTTTGAACGATGAGCTGGTACTACTATGCCATGTGTCGATAAGCTAAGGAATGAGGTTTTTATGGTTTTGCTTGTTGTTATTAGCATTGATTTTGCATGTTGCCTGAGTTCGGATCACTATTGTTGGTTTTCAGTTGGGGTTATGAATGCTCTATTGAGTGAGTTTCTCTGGGTTTTCATGGGGAAATTGATGGCCATGATGGAGTGTATTGTTCCTTACTTACCTTATAGAGGTTCACATTTTCATTTTCTTTTTGGTTTCTATCATTTTGTGGCTTCATTTCTTTCTCAGATAGCACTACTTAGAAGATTTCTCTGGTATCTCTGTGTCTAGATTTTGGAAGTTTGAAGGCTTGGGGCTATGAATTTGGAAAGAGAGGGCTCTCCAGGTAGCTTGGTTTAAGTTTTCTTCCACATTTTTATAGGCAGGGGGCTTTTCTTTAACTCTTTCCTATAGTTATTATTATTTTTCATTTAGATTTGTCAATATTGAATTTATCTAAATTTGTTATGTGGATAAACCTAGATTTGGGTGTGCGAATGAAATTACTCTGTGTTGTGTGTTGTAATTGGGTTGATGATGTATATTTAAGGCAAATTGTTACCCTATTCTCTCTCTCAGTTTATTATTGCATTGTTATATCGATAGCATGTTGTATAAGGTTAATAGTTTTATATAATGGGTATCGACATTCGAGAATGGGCATATGCAGAGCATGGCACTGTGCACAATGCATAGCTCTGTATATATCCACAATCGAATGTGAAGTGTAGAGTTGCATTTTGAGTTTTATTAATATTTGGGTTTTGTCCCAAACATGCATTTTCACTAAGATTGAACTCGGTGAGAAACACATGCTTGCGACAGCAAGCAAGCATGCATGTGATTTTAAAAAAAAAACATATGATTGTCATTTGTTATTAAATTGAGCTCTATGTGTTTTAAGCTTTGGGTTTGTTATTTTGCTATTTTGGTTATATGTGACTTGGCCACAGCCACGAGATTGCAGCCTATGAATTCACAACTATGAACCAAGGGCATAGACGTAAAACTAAGGCTGAGTAATTTTGTCAAACGGTTGCTTGATATTCATATCATTGTTATATTATTGAATGGTTTAATTGAGTTGGGTTTTGGAATTGTTCTCGAATATGGTCGAGGGTTTTAGGCAAGATGTTTTACAACAATTTTTTATTCAATAGTACAGTTATAGTCATTATGTTAAAATTTTTGGTATAATCATGTGCAAAAGTTTTGGTGTCGACCATTAGCAAGATTTTGGGGTTTTGGGTTTTGCAATGCACAACCAATCTTATAATGAATAGGAAGAGATGTGTCTTTGTTCTTGATAGGTTTTTCGATGTGTAAAAAAATAATATCGAGTTTTTTTTTTTTTTAAATTATGTACATATTATTGTATGAGTCGATGTTTTGTCGATTGTGCTTGATGTTTGAGTTCATAAATAATTGCATAAAGTTTTATTCGATAATTGCAAACTATAGATATGTTGTTATCTGAAATGGAAAGAAGCATTTTGTTAACAGATCTTGTAGATGAGTAAAATTGGTATTAGGGGCACTATGTGTGTCGCAGATTCAAATAGTAGGGTGTTGTTTTTGAATTAGAAATTGTAGTTATTTGGTAACAGCAAGTAATTTGATTTACAAGCAGAAAAGTTTATTCATCTATTTTTATTTTGACTTTAAATTCATAAGGTTATATATATATATATATATATATATATATATATATATATATATATATATATATATATATATATATATATACATGTATTAATATATATGTATTCCCTTATGTATAGATTGTTAGAGTTTAAATTTATATTAACAGTCAAGAGGTTACTATGATTACTTATTTAAATTTAGTGAATTTGGAAAAATTAAATTATTTACTATTTAATTAGAATATAGTTGTTATGTAGTTGAAAAGCATGGTTACAAATATGGTTTCATTTGGTACTTTGAAAGATTGAAAAAAAAAATGGTTTCATATGATATTTTTGTTTGTTGGTGCACTTGTTATATTGAAGCAAATGAAAAAGTGTATTAGTTGGAATTGGAAAAATAATCTAAGTTTTCTTCCAACTAGTATAACTCGAATTATGTGTATGTTAGATTATGCAAGTTGGTCCTTTAGATTGGGTGGCTGTCATAAAGTGAGTAACTTGTGGTGATAGAATTATGTTGCCGGATGCCCTCCGACACTAGTCTAGATCCTTATGGGAAAGTTTATGATAGTTATTTAATTAAGTGATAGTATTTAAAATTTCATGGGTTGGAAATCATATAATAAGATAAGAACATTATGGTTGCACCTAACATATTGAGTTCTACGAGTGGCTGAACGTAGATTCTTATGTTGACACCCATGGACTACTGGATCATTACCTTGTCATATTCTATGCGAATTTATTTCTGCATATCTGTATGTAAGAAATTATGTACTTGCTTTATAATTTGAATTTGAAAAGAAAATTGTATTTTCAATACTTCTATTATTTGGATTATATGAATATAGTTTTGTCATAAAATCTAACATCCATGTTTTGCTGGAGATCTTATCGATTTTATTAGTGTTACTAAGCCCTGTTTGTGTGTGCTGTGGTTGTACTATTTTGGATTTCAGGTTTGAGATAGGGTTGGTTATGGACTTAGAAGAAATGACTTTTTAACATTTTGAACCAGTGTTAATTTGAATGTATTATTAAAAGTTGTTGAATTTTTTATAAGAGTATAGTTATGTTATATACTTTGATGTAATATTTTGAAATGTTACATTACCGATTATGAGTACTTTACTATACCTATTGTATAAAGGTTATTATGTAATGGAGATTTTTTATAATTAAAAAAATTGTTTGGGATTTAATCTTTTTTGTATGTTTGGATTATCGTTGTATGGTTATTTTATGGTTTTGTGATGCTTAGGATATTACAAACACATTCAAACCATTTAGTGTCATGTACTACATCTATTATTATTTTTTTCAGTGGTTGTTTAGTTGGAAAAAGTTTTGAATTTCTATAAAAAATGAGTCATAAGCTTTTGGGGTGTACTCTTATTGCAAAGATATAATCATGAAAAACTATTTTTACCACTAATGTCAAAGGGTGATATTTTTGGTATTGCTAAATATTCTTGTCTATTAGTGTCAAATAGTTAGTCATATATATAGAAAAGTTAGTCAACCATTACTGTGACCAAGATAATCTATATATGTTGAATCATGTGGAAGACTTGTAAATATTCATGTATATGCGAAGCTCTATAGGAGACAAGAATGTCTTCGGTAACTAGTTATCTTTAGTATAATCCAAGTGCAATGTATTTTGAGAAAGTTAGTCCACATATATTATGATTCATGTAGAAGGAACTAAGGAAACTGATACCGACCTACAACAACAAGAAAACTGATGACTAAGCAGCATAAAAAGTATGTGTTGAGCACTATAAAGTTGATATAAAAGTAAAAAATAATACAAAATTTTAGGTAAACCATTTGAAGCCAACATAGATAGGAAATTTAATATTTTTAGAGGTTGTTACAAAGATTTTTATGCACTTATGATGTGGATCATAGATCCCTATGAGAGGTGATCAACCAATCAAAGGAAGAGGGAAGAGTTTAGAAAAATATTTTGAAATCTTTAAATAGGTACATCCAAAACCTATTTTTATATAGAGAATAAGAGAGAAATATATGTGTGTGATCATAGAGAATATCAAAGGGTGAAAAAATGAACATTTTGAAGTAGGATTCAAAGGAGTTAAGTTATGATATTTCATGTAAGAGAGAAGTTGTGAAAAACAAAAATAGTGAGCTTATGAAGCAATCAAGAATAGAAAAAAGAGATATAAGATTGAAGATTAGATGATAATTGAAGATAGGAGATCCATAATTAGTAGTAGAGTGTAGACTGAAGGATCAACTACTAAATCATAACTGAGTTAGGGATAATCTTTTGAGAGGGTGGTTTTAAAAAAACTTTGTAAATCTCTTAACCAATTCCTTACATTATTGTAAGTATAAAATCTTCTCCCTAGGTAAGACCTAAGTATCTTAATACCCTTTAATAGGAAAGACCCCTCATAGGGTAGATCATCATAAGTGATCAAAATTGTACCCCTAATAGGTTAACCTTATTTGTGTAGTAGTGAAGATTTGTGGGTATCATCAAAACCCTAGCTTTACCTTCGCCTTGAAGGGTTTCTAGGTAATCAGATTTTTGTGTTATGTGTTTACATTTCATGCATATGATTGGTAGTTGGATCTACATTTTAAAATTTATGTTATGCAAGAATTAGATACGAGATAGAAAATATGGTGAATTTAGTAAAATTATTTTAAGGGATAAACATGTTAAAGATTGTGGTTCATCACCCTTCTTAGTATCTTAGTTTCCCAATTGACCTCAGAATAGTTTGGTTGGAAAGGTAAATAACAATTTGTTATGACATAGGAGATTTTTTCATATAAACTTTGATAATATTTTAAAGGCTAGTACTACATTTTTTTTCATAGATTTACCTAAAATTGTGAAGCCTACTAACATTGTGTGCAAAGAATGTATTAAGGCTAACGAGAAGAAATTTTCCTTTCCTATCAAGAAGTTCATTACCATAATGAAATTGCAGATTGTTCATATAGATTTGAGTGGTCCTACAAGAACAAAAGGATTCTACAATGAATGATACTTCATGATTTGTGTTGATTATTTCACTAGGATGATGTGGGTAGTATTTCTTAAAGAAAAGTCCAATGCATTTGAAAATTTTAACTTCTTTAAGAATAGAGTTGAGAATTCATCTAGAGCAAAGATAGAATGTTTAAGATTAGAAAAGAAGCAACAATAGCCATGATGTTTTAGTATGATGCATGCAAGACATTATAGAGAGAAGTAGTGGTGGAAGATCACTTATTCATAAAGTTATTGTAGATAATTCTAAGAAGTATTGTAATTATTTAATGTAATTCCATATGTTTCTATGTGATATTCCATGCAATGAAATCAATGGTAATTACTAAAGGAAATAAATGTAAAGTTGACAAGAAATTGCAAAAAAAATATAGTTGTAATATTGCAAAGAGTGCAAAAAAGGTTAAAATAATGTAAGGAGTTGGCTCAAAAGATTTTAGTGAAAGTAGCTATTTATAGATTTCAGATTTCCTGATAGCAAAGTCATGTTACAACACTTGGTACTGACATATATGGAAGAGTTATGACCTCTAAATAGATTCATTAAAATGATATTTGAATATAATTTCATTTCCTTTTGGTTTGAGTTGTTTTCAATTCAATTTATGGAAGTTATGGATGTTTTGGTGGAAAATGGTTTGTAAAATATCTTTAATGGAGTTACATGCATAGATTTGCATGAATGTAATAATTTAAGGATTGGAATAAAAAATGGCTTATATATTTTGCAACTAGAAAAAATAATAATTAATATGAAATTGGTTTGGGATTATTTGATTTTTATTTTGAAGGATGTTAGATGCCCTAGGCAAGGTTACAAGTATTGTTTTTAGTTTATGACAAAGAAAATGGATCTTGGTAGAGAGACAATACTGTTAGTGTAGTTTTTTATTTTTCCTATTTTGCTAGGTTTTTCCTACACTTTTTAATAATCTCGCTTAGGTTAATAAAGCATGTCTTATTAGGTGAATGGTTGTGAGGTGTCACCTTCCTACATGTGAGCATCCATTAGCTATCTTGGGAAGATACTTTGCTATCTTTAGTCCGATAGATGGTTGCTCCTCATTGGTTCGTGTTGACACCTCCTTCCTCTTCTTAGCCTATATAAGCATGCTACCTAGCTTGTATTTGCATCTTTTATTTTTGCATCCTCTTAATGCTATTTTGCTTCCAGCATTTGCATTACTCTCTTGGAAACTAACTCTATGATGCTATTTTGATTTTGTATCATTTGCATTCATAGTTTAGATATTTACTCTTTGCACTAGTTTTCTGGGTTTTTAATCTTTTCAGATTCTAACATGGTATCAGAGCTTTTCTATGTGCAAGAGTAGATTTTAGTTTCCTTATTTGAGAGATTCGGGGGGGGGGGGGGGGGGGGCGGGCAAATAAACTTTATTGTAATTTTTTGAAAAATGAAGTATGCTCTTCTCTTGCATCTTTGGATGATCCTAAGAATCAGAAAAGTTTTGACAAAAACGATTTTTCTTTAGGGTTTCAATCTCAAATCTGCCAACCAACTTGCATATTTGGAGTTTTCAATCAGTTTTGCAGGTTTCAGCATGCCATTGATGGACTTAGGAAGCTGATCCAACATTTGCATGTCATATTTTGGTTGCTGGGGTCGTTTCTTGATTTTTGGAGCTATTTTTTACTGTTAAAGGCATTTGATTTACACTACAGCAACATCTTCTATACATCAGCAAGAAAAATGATTTCTAGATTTTGTTTGCAGTCCCGAAAAACTATCTGGGTATCTTTTAGATTTTGCATGCAAGCTGTATATTTTTCAGAATCGAGTATGCAAAGCTACAGCCATACCCCTCTCCGTTGGCAGTCACAAATTTGAATGCAATTTTTTTTCAAATCAGGGGATTAGCAATTTTTCGGAGCATTTTCAGTCCAAACGGACGCCACCATTGAATCCGAAAGGCCATTTGCAATTAGGATTCATATAAAACTTGTCATTTTTGGACACAGGGCAATTTTGGAGATTTTTTGAAGCCTCCAGGGTCACTGTCGTATAGGCCATATGGATGAAAAATGACATTTATTGTGATTATTTTAAAAATTCGCAGCGCCGTCGCCACGCCAGCTGCATGCAACCCACAGTGGACACAGCAGGCAGTGCCACCCGAGCTCTGCCACGGCACGGCCGCCTCCAGTCCGCTGCCCTGTAGCCACCTCCTTCCTCTTCTAGTCATCATTCAGAGGTTAATGATTCCCCTCCAGATTCTCCATCTTCTTGCCCACTTTGGGCTAGATAGACCTTGCAATCTGCAGGTGATTAGGTTGGGGATCCATCAGACACCAGGCAAACTCGTTCACAACTCCAGGATGCTCCACATGTCTTCATTGCTACTGCCTCAGATCCAAAGTCCTTTCATGAGGCTTCTAGTATTTCTGAGTGGGATACAGATATGCAGGAAGAGTATAGTTCCTTGATGAGGAACCACACTTGGGATCTTGTCCCTCTTCCTAAAGTAACAAAACTTGTTCGATGTAAGTGGATCTATCGGACAAAATTTGCAGCAGATGGGTCAGTTGACAAACATAAGGCTCGCTTGGTGGCCAAACGATTCTCCCACGTTCCTGGGATTGACTACTCTGAGACTTTTGTGCCAGTTGCTCAGATGAATTCCATTCGAATTGTTCTTGCCATTGCTGCAGCTAATTGTTGGGAAGTACATCAGATGGATGTGAAGAGTGCTTTTCTTCATGGTGACCTTCATGAGGAGATCTCCATGGAGCAGCCACAGGGCATCCTTCAGGATTCTTCACTTGTGTGTCATCTTTGAAAGTCTCTCTATGGCCTCAAACAGGATCCTCAGGCCTGGTATGCCAAGATGGACTCCTTCCTTCTATCAGTTGGGTTCACTCGGTGCCATTCTGATCCTAATGTGTACATTTTGCAACAGGGTGATTCACTTCTATTTTTGGTTTTGTATGTTGATGACTTGCTGATCATAGGAAGTTCTTCACCCACCATTAAGGCTATCAAAGTGGCCCTTCAAGATAGTTTTTTGATGACTAACTTGAGCTTGCTACATTACTTTCTCAAGATTGAGATCCTTCAGTCTCCTTCTGGGATCACCATCACACAATCCAAGTATGCTCTAGATTTACTCTCGAGGTTTCATATGGCTGACTGTAAGCCTGCTCCGACTCCCTTCCTTTCTAGAGTCAAACTTGAGGCTCAATGTTCTTCTCCACTTGTTGATGGCACTTTGTACCGCCAACTTGTTGGGAGTCTCATTTATCTGACTCATACGAGACCTGACATCTCCTATGCTATAGGCATGGTCTCTTGATTCATGCAGGAGCCCCATGAGTTACACTGGAAAGCAGCCAAGCGGATCCTTCACTACATTCAGGGTTCTCATAGTTGTGGGATTCACTACGCAGCAAGTATTGAGCTTGATTTGGTGGGCTACATAGATTCAGATTGGGCAGGTGATTCTGAGGATCGCAAGTCTACTTCAGGGTATAGCTTCTCACTTGGGTTAGGTCCTATTTGTTGGTCGAGCAAAAAGCAGTCTGCTATTGCTTTGTCTTCTACTGAGGCTAAGTATCAGGGGCTATAAATGCTGCCACTGAGGCCATTTGGATTCAACATCTTCTCACTGAGTTTGGTATCCAGATCAAACGACCATCAGTCATATTTTGTGACAACCAGAGTGCCATTCAAATCTCATGAAATCCAATTCATCATCAACGGACCAAACACATAGAGGTCCACATGCACTACATCCGGGAGCTCATCCATGGTCATGTCATTGACCTTCACTATTGTCCAACTTCTGAGCAAGTTGCTGATATCTTCACCAAACCCTTCACTGAGAGAAAGTTCCTTAATTTGCGAGCTTTGCTGGGGGTGCGGGATGCTTCATCTTCTGGGGGGGCCTCTTCCTCTCACTCGGAGTCCTAACTTTTTTGTGGGGGGGTCTCTTTTCTCTCTCTTTTGAGAAATCTTATGTACATGGGTACCTCATCAGGCTTGACTTGCCGGGACCCATTTCTACATCCACCTAAGCTTCGCTTATGGGGGGGTGTTAGTGTAGTTTTTTATTTTTCCTATTTTGCTAGGTTTTTCCTACACTTTTTAATAATCTCACTTAGGTTAATAAAGCATGTCTTATTAGGTGAATGGTTGTGAGGTGTCACCTTCCTACATGTGAGCATCCATTAGCTATCTTGGGAAGATGCTTTGCTATCTTTAGTTCGATAGATGGTTGCTCCTCATTGGTTGGTGTTGACACCTCCTCCCTCTTCCTAGCCTATATAAGCATGCTACCTGGCTTGTATTTGCATCTTTTATTTTTGCATCCTCTTAATGCTATTTTTCTTCCAGCATTTACATTACTCTCTTGGAAACTAACTCTATGATGCTATTTTGATTTTGTGTCATTTGCATTCATAGTTTAGATATTTACTCTTTGAACTAGTTTTCTGGGTTATTAATCTTTTCAGATTCTAACAAATACCTTGTAATTTTATTTTATTTTATTGCACTCCAATTTGGATATGTTTTTGGAAACCTAATTTTAAATAATTCCTCCAAATGTTTTAGAAATTAGATGTTAGAAACAAAACTCATAGATGATATTCTATGGAATGAAAATCAGACAATGTAAATGGTGAATTACTAGTAAACTTGTGTTGAAAAGTGTTATGATTTTCCTCTTGAGATGTCTCTAAAAATGAAATTTATTTCTTTTTATTTTTTTGGGATCAGAATATATCCAACTTATTGGTTTATTTATAGGATTCTCTGCATAAAGTTTTCAATACAATAGTATATACAATGAATAGAATAAAGATTAGAAAAGGTGAAAATGAAACTCCTTGTTAATTATGATCTGGACATGCACCCTTAGTAAAGTGTTTCAGAATTTTTGAATGTAAGTGTTATATAAAGAGAGATGATGATATTGATGATTTTAGTCTAAAAAGTGATGAAGATATTTTCCTTAGTTACTCATTGAAAAGTAAAGCTTATAGATGTTTTAATCACAAAACTTAGACTATTCTTGAATGGAAAATTGTAAAAGTAGATGAAATGTTTGGAGGTAAAGAAAGGATGCTCGATTATAATTTTGATGAAGAAGAAGATAGTCATAAAAATGTAATAGAAAATATTGAATTTTTCTTTGAGACTAATAATGATTTGCAAAATCATGTCCAAGTTGTTGAACAAAGATAAGAACTAATATATGAACCTAGAGAAGAAGTAAGAGTTGAAATAGAAACATCCACACCAAATAGGAATTTGACAAAGAATCAACCTACTAATCAAATTAATGGAAGCAATGAAAGAGGAGCTATGAAAAGAAACATAGTACATGAAGAATTGTGTTTGATTTCTTAGATTGAACCAATACGTATAGATGATGCATGCAAGGATGATCATTGGATTCAAATAATGAGGAATGAATTAGATTAGATTGTGAAGAATGAGAAATGGGAATTGCTTCCTAGACCTAAAGATACGAATGTTATGGGAACTAAATGGGTTTTTAGGAATAATATGAATGAACAAGGTGAGATTGTGAGAAATGAAAAAAGATTGGTATGAAAAGGATATTCGTAAAAAGAATGTATAGATTATGAAGAGACATTTTTTCCCCTTTCCATAATTGAACTTGTAAGAATGTTCTTTGCTTATGCAAAAGTAAGAAGTTTAAAGTGTAACAGATGGATATGAAGTTAGCAATTTTCAATGGAGAACTTGAAGAAGTCTACATAGAGAATCCTAAAGGTTATCCATTAACAAAAGAAAATGACATCATATGTTGATCTAAGAAATAATTGTATAGCCTAAAGGAAGAACCTAGAACCTAGTATGCAAGATTAGACAAGTATTTGGCAAATTTCTATTTTCCTAAACGTATGGAAGATAGTAATCTATATTTGAAATAAATTGAAACTGGATTGTTGATTATTGTGGTATTTGTAGATGACATAATATTTCAAGGAAATGATGAAGAAAGTTATAAATTTTTTCATGAGATTCATAATGAATTTGAGATGAGTATGATTGGTGAGATGAAATATTTCTTAGGTCTACAAATTGTACAAAATAATGATTGTATTTTCCTATCACACGATAAGTATTTCAAAGAATTGCTAAAAAGATTTTGGCTTGGAGAGTTGTAATCCTATTGGTACACCTATGATAACTAGTGACAAGTTATATAGAAAAGATGAGACACCTATAGTTGAGTAGAATAAATATATATCCATGATTGGAGGTTTGCAATATCTAGTTCACACCAGACCAGATATACCAAATCTAGTTGGTATATTAGCAAGATGACAAGAAGATCATAGAGAAACACATTATGAACTAGTAAAGAGAATATTTAGAGATTGGAAGGGTACACCTAATTTTGGCTTATGGTATGACAAGTCAAGTGATTTTACTTTTTCTACATAAATAGATGCAGATTAGGTAGGAAGTATGGATGAAAGAAAGAGCACCAACGGTGGGGCATTTTTCATTAGAGGAAGATTGGTTTGTTTTCTAAGAAAGAAATAAGACTATATCTCACAATATAGAAAAAGTAGATTGTGTAGCAGCAATAAAAAATTATAATCAGATTATGTGGATGAAGTAGATGATAAAGGACATTGGGATATGGTTTTTAATAACCTATTATCATGTATTGTGATAGCATAAGTACAATAAGTATGTATAAGAATCTTATGTTGTATTTTAAGACTAAACTTATATCCATTAAGTATCATGTCTTGAGAGCGAAAGTTGCATAGAAAGAAATCACATTATAACATGTTAATAAAAAAAGGCAAAATGTAGATATTTTTATGAAGCCTTTTCCTAAGGATAAATTTGATTATTTGTGAGGTATGCTTGGGGTTATTCCTCTCCAAATTTCTAACTAGATTATGTAGCCAGTGAACTAGTCTAGTGGTAAAAAGTACTATTATTTATAAATGTCATGTCTCCCTATATAGGGGAGTATCTATGTTGAGAAGAGTCATCAAGGACACTTGGTAGTTATTATAGAATAGTGTCTTAGGAAACTTGAGTTGACTGATAAAATGGATAAGATTATTGACATAATGAAGCCTTTGTAATTGATTTCAATGGGGTGGGGGGGTGATTACATGGAAAAAATCTTCTCATAGTATGTGGGATATGTATGTACGGGGGAGAATTTTTCATGGATAGATAGATTGAACTATATCAATTGGGGAGAAGTGTTAAAATTTGATTTCCATTCATAAGAATGGAAAGTTGTTCATGTGAGTTAGAGTGTGAAAAAATTATGTTGATCCTAAGAATGAGGAAGAACAAATAGAAATTTTTTCTTGTGAGTTTCAAATTTGATTTATGAAGAGGATTTTAAAAGAGAGAGAACAAAAGAAGAGTTGGATTTGGTATTCTTATAACTCATATATTTTTCATCACTATTTCCATCATGTCAATGGGAGACATTTTTAGCATGAATGCTAATGTATTCCTTTGGGGGAGTTGTTGGCATTAAGTTATTATTGCCATTAGTGACAACACTTATCTGTATTAGTATAGCTATTGAGCTCATCACTCAATCTACAATGTATACTGAGCATTCAGTGGTAACCTTGTACATTCATCACTTAAGTAGTTCACACTGAGCACTCTAGTGTTAACCAAGTTGAGTATAGCTACTGAGTGAATGTACTATCCAACAGTGTCTACCGAGTGATGAAAGTGCAGTGCCTATCAAGTGATGGAAGAACAGTATTTACTAAGTAATAAAAGTATAATGTTTACCGAGTGAAAGCAAGGTAAATAAAGGATTCAATTTTTATCGAGTGATACTATATCCACCTAGTCTCGAATGGTTACTGAGATTAGAACTACTTTAGGTGATTAGTATGGACTGAGCCTTCACTTCTATCAAGTTCATGATGATGCTGAGTAATGTAGTGAACATCAAGTATCAGAAGCTCACCGAGTCAATTCACTAAACTCGATTTATTTACTGTTTGGCCGACTCACTGAATATTTTGCTCTTTTGCTAATTCACATTTATACTTCAAAACATTACATGTATCTCTCAATTACATCATCTATATTGCATATCTCTTGCAAATGATATAATACATTACATATATACCATTCCAATAATTATAGTTGCAAGGTTGGCTATAACACAAGTAAACAAAATATTATCGAGTCAGCCAAATAGTAAATAACTCGGGTTCACTGAACTGATTCAATGACCTTCTGATACTTGACATTCACTGCATTACTCGACATCATCATGCACTTGGTAGAAGTGAAGGCTCGGTCCATACTAATCACCTAACATAGTTCTAAACTTAGTAACCATTGGAGACTAGGTGGATATAGTATCACTCGATAAAAACTGAATCCTTTGTTTGCCTTGCTTTCACTTGGTAAACATTATACTTTCATTACTAGGTAAATACTGTGCTTCCATCACTCGGTAGGCATGATGCTTTCATCACTCAGTAGGCATTGCAATTTCATCAATTGAATAAAAATATGGAGAGTATAAGGACTTCAAAGAATAATCCTTGTAAATTCAGCTCTCTATGGATTTGTTTATTTTTCTATGTTCAAAAATTCTTTCCATCAATGGGAACAGTTGTATGGAGAAAATACATTCCAATTTTGTATCAGATTAATGAGTTTGTAGTAGAAATGGGTGAAAATTTTGATAGCATCATGGATAATTACTTTTAAGATTTCAAGGAGAGAATGAATAATAGGTTTTGGATTCCACCAAAACTGGTTGAAGACTACAGAGATGATGTATGTTTTATGGTTTACTATCATAAGGTATACATCCAGGTAGTCAAACCTTGAGTTGCATGGTTAAAACCTCTTTCTTATGACATAAATATTGATGAGGCTAGGGATATTATTGAAGCACTGGTGAATGAGTTGGTAGACTCGAGGAAACCAATCTTTGGAACCTATGATGAGGCAAAGGCTACAACTGAACTTGAAATCAAGCTACCCCAAGCTATAAGCAAAGGCAAAAGGAAGATAGAAAAATTGAAAATTGCTACCAGTCCTCTTATGTTTACCAAGGGAAAAGGTGAGAATGAAGAAGATAAAGAAGAAGAAGAAGGAGAAGAAGAAAAAGGAGAACATGAATCTGAAGAGGAATAGCCAAAGAAGAAAGGTAAGATAACTATTACCAAACCTAAGAAAAAGTCCACTGCAGTGTTCTCCAAAAGGACTAGAAAAGGCAACCAGGAACCTATACTAGTCATGCCTCCACTCACATTCAAGGAAAGGCTTAAACAATTGGAAGAAGGAGCTGGCATCACAAATTTCCAGGCATTGAAATTTGAAACAAGAACTAATGCTGAGAAAATGCAGATTGACGAACTGGTACTCAATAAGATGGGTATATAGAAATACTCCTCGGACCAGCTTGCCTCTCAAATCTCCAAAGAACTATTGGAGAGATTGCAACCGAGATGGGAGTCAGCCACCCAAATAGTTAAAGACATATATGAGAAATATTTGAAGAATCTTCTACCGAGTCTCACTGGAGCAAAAATAAAGGCAACAATGAAAAACCATGAAGGTAAAATGATGATTAGATTTCACACATGTTTGATCTTAATTAAAGACATTGAGCATGCTATAAATGATGCAACAAACATGTGGAAAAACATCTATCATCTGCAAAAGCCCAGTGAAGATCCAGTTGAGATTAAGGATGATGATAGCAATCATGGTGATGATTTTGATAGCACTCCATCCATCATAGTTACTCCAAGAGAGCTGCATGCACTTATGGAGAAAATGAGGAAGAAGATGATCTAATTAAAATAGCAACAGAAGTGATTGCATCCCTTCCTCACTCTCCACTAAAAACTATTACATCCAATATGGAGATAGCTTCTGCAAGTGAGATTGTGAGCACAATTACCACATCAATTACATTTTCATCGGCCACCTCCCAGCTCTGGGTATCTGAAACAGAGGTGCTAAGCACTTCATCTATTGAGCTATCTACCACTTGTTTAGCTACCATGCTGGCCTCCTCAACTCCTTCATCAACAACAAGTATACCAGTAAGCTCCTCAATTTTGTTTTCATCAGTTCCAGCTAGTTCTGTAGTTTTGTTTCCATTAGCATCAACTATATCCACTTCCACTCTAATCAGTTCTACTATGGGTACTCTATTGAGTATGATACCATTCTTGGGAAGTGTTTCAATTTTTGATCTGGTTAATGCTCCTATTGGCATTCAATCCTCAAGTCCTATCCCAATTTTTATTGCTAGCCCTTCCATCTCCACTATTGTGTCTATCCCCAAGGTCAAACCAGTCATCAAAGAAGTCAAACAAAAGCATCCATTAGGACTTCTGATCATTGGAAAGGAAATTTCAAAAGATATTGACTTAGACACAAAGATAGTAATTCCCAAGATTGACTATGAAAATGCTACCATTGAAGAGATGAGGTTAGCTAGTCAACTAATAGAGATGAAAGCTATGTAGAAGTAGTTAAGGTTTGAAAGGGATAAGGAATACAAAATAATTGAGAATGCTAAGAATATAATTCCAAATGCTATAGGTGTTGAAGTAGATTCTACTCAACATATTTCTATTCAGTTAGAAGAGGTTGTACATAAATTCAATGAGGATTCTTCCGGACCAGAGAAACTTATTGAGAAAGATGAAAAGAAATTTGATAATAAGGTGCTAGAGAACATTTCTCAAAAGATAGCAATAAAGCAAGTTGAATTGTTAACATTTTTGGGAAATTTTGAAAATTCTTTTAATAATGCAACATCACTTTTTGCTAAACTTTGTGATGTTTTTGGCTTCACCAAAGAAACAAAGGATAAATTAAATAAGATTGACATTGATATGCAATCAAGTGCCTCCAAGCTAAAGGTGGAATCGTCCTCCACAACCTTCCAGCACACAAGGATTAGATATTTGGCAGATGTTCAAGTAGAATTATTGAGAGAGGAAGCTAGGATCTGGTTACTACTCATAGACATCCAAAACATGATCCTTCCTATCATGGATACAATGCAGAAACATCTTGTACATTGCAAAACATTGGTCCAAGAATAGAACTTCTAAATAGCTAATCACTTGATCCATTTATCAGCAGAAGTTCAAATTTCCCTATCCACCTGTCACATTTTGTAGTAGACTTGGGATACTAATTTTGCAACCATTCTTAAGGTACATCAAGAATTTTTATCTCATTTTGGTGTAACAATGTAAATTGTATATATACATTCCTTTAGCATTATTGTCAAAAAGGGGGAGAGATTCAGAGAAAAGTCATCACTATAAGTGATAGGGGGAGTTAGCACACAATAAAGTAAGTTTGCATGTGTACATAAGTATATTTATATATATAGCAGTTCTACAAAGATTAATTTTTTAAAACCTAAATTCATTCAGTCATGCTATGTACATATGTTTTTGCTTATAAGTGTTTTTGTCACTAATGCCAAAGGGGGAGATTGTTGGCATCAAGTTATTATTTCCATTAGTGACAAGACTTATTTGTATCAGTATAGCTACTGAGCTCATCACTTAGTCTACCATGTATACTAAGCATTCAGTGGTAACCTTGTACATTCATCACTTAAGTAGTTCACACTGAGCATTCTAGTCTTAACCAAGTTGAGTATAGCTCCTGAGTGAATGTACTATCTAGCAGTGTCTACTAAGTGATGAAAGCATAGTGCGTACTGAGTGATGAAAGCATAGTTCCTACCGAGTGATGGAAGCACAATATTTATCAAGTAATGAAAGTATAATGCTTATCGAGTGAAAGCAAGGTAAATGAAGGATTCAATTTTTACCGAGTGATACTATATCCACCTAGCCTCTAATGGTTACTGAGTTTAGAACTACATCAAGTGATTAGTATGGACTGAGCCTTCACTTCTATCGAGTGCATGATGATGCTGAGTAATGCAGTGAATGTCGAGTATCAGAGGGTCACCGAGTCAGTTCAGTGAACTTGAGTTATTTACTGTTTGGTCAACTCAGTAATATTTTGTTCACTTGTGTTATAGCCAACCTTGCAATTGTAATTATTGGAATGGTATATATGTAATGTATTATATCATTTGAAAGAGATATGTAATATAGATGATGTAATTGAGAGAGACATGTAATGTTTTGAAGTATGAATGTGAATCAGTAGAAGAGAACAATATTTAGCAAGGTCTACAAGGAGTAGTAAAGATTTATTAGTCACAAGAGGTGATCTATACATCAAGGATCTAATCAGTCAATCAAGTTTGTAATTAGATCCTCTATTTCATCCTAATAGGTGAATCAGTTTTGTAAGTCCTTTAATAGGGTAGATTTAACAGTCTTTGTATAAATCTCCTAACAGAGTGCATACTTTAGTGTATGTTTGTAAATCCTCTAACAAGGTGGACCTAGCAGTCCTTTGTGCTCCTAACAAGATAGATCACCGGAAGTGGTAAATGTAAGCCTTAATAGGCCAACTTCATACTAAAATAATGAATTTTTGTGGGTATCATCCCCACCCTAGTTTTACTTTCTATTTGGAAGGTTTCTGGGTCACTAAATCACTGTGTTCATGTGTTATTTCTCACATATGCAGTAGATTAGATAAATGAATGATGAATGGTTAAAATGCTGAATTGTTTAAAGTTTTGAGGTTATTGATTCACCCTCCCCTCTTAGTAACCTATCATATCTTGAATATTTCCAACAAGAGTATCCTAAGCATTAGAGAGATAGTTAGCATGATTGACATGTTGTATCAATGACTATGTTTGTCATTAATGTAAGCATAATATTATTTCTTTAAAGACTACCATAGTAGTATTTAGAAAATGAGGTCACATAGACTATGTATTGAGGATAAGATAAAGAAAGAGTTGAGGATGGTTTCTACATCGTCTCTGAATCAAGTGGAAATGTGTGCATATAGAGAGTTAAAGACATGTGAGAGTTAGTCAAGAATTACTAAGGACAATGTCTAGATAGAGTACCTGATAAGTGGTTTATGATATTTTGATTATATCTCCTAAGAGGGATAAAATAATGATGAGAGAACTTCCACAATAATATTAGAAAACCTAATGATGACATCAATGAGTGTACAAGGTTAGAGGTTTTATGTGTGAGAAGTTATAAAGATTGTGAACTGATAGTATTTTTTAATTTTAAAAAGATGTAATGAATTATAATTTATCTTAATGTGGTCATACTATAATTAATTGGAAAGCCTCAAGGATTAATCAAGGAATTATTTTTAGGATATGGTATTAAGGAAAGTTATTTTCCTTATGATGATGTGTGGAATTTTCAAGTAGTAATTGTGTGATATATGAAATACTTGGCAAATGCAAGTAAGTGATCCAAGGGATTATTGGATGTGATACTTGAAGACATTTGTATTGATATTGAAAGAGGATTGGTTTGGTGAAGAATACATATGAATTTGATTCCTTCATTTCTATTATTCTACAAGGAATAATAAAAATTTTAGTTGGATAGTAAGTGTCGTTTCCCCTAAGGACATTGGGTCCATCTGTCTCCTACAACTCCTAACAAGGTTGGAATCTCCCAATAGTGATTCAAAATATCCTAACATGGAATGATCTATATTGAATGTATTTTATTGGCTCCTAATAGGGTCCATTCTCTTACAAGAAAATTTTACATGAGTACATCATTTTGTGGCTAACATCCTTGCTAGGGTTTTCCCTCTGATAAAGGGTTTCCCTAGTTAACATATCTAGTGTTATTGTGTATGTGTATCTTCTTATGGTTTCTAATTATATTATTCACATGGTTAAGGATTAATAACATTGTTAAATGTTTCAATAGTTGGATAACTGATTCACCCCCACTCTTCTCTCACTTATCTTTGTGGACTTTACTTTATAACAGTTTTACCCTCTTTACCATCTTGTAGAGTGTATGTCAATATCTTATATTTTCCAAAATCTACTATTTCATTTTTCATCACATGTGTACTATGCATATGTTGACAATTCTATAAATTTTGAAAACCACCACAAATTAGGCATGTACCATTCAAGTGTGGCAACTTGTAAAATAATTGATTGTGCCCTCTTTCACATAAAATGATAGAAATGAATTCTCTTGGAGATGTAGGTGACTCATTTATGTTAAACTCCTGGATAAAAAAAAGATAGAATGCAAAAAAACACATGTATTCCTAGAAAAATCAAAATGTTTAGAAAACTAAATATGAACCCTACTACAACAAATTGTGGGT
The DNA here is from genome assembly GCA_028749045.1 of Cupressus sempervirens. NCBI lineage: Eukaryota > Viridiplantae > Streptophyta > Pinopsida > Cupressales > Cupressaceae > Cupressus > Cupressus sempervirens. The sequence goes on along the minus strand of CM053790.1, from coordinate 69,021,603 downwards.
GTGTGATTTATTTGTTGGAAAATTTTAGAATAATTAGAAGCGGGGGAGTGAATTAGTTATCCAAGGTCCAAATGTGTAATAAAACTTTTTAGTACTCAACAAACATATATATGCATGCATTGATTAGATCATCCAACATCTTCATAACTTTGTACATTATTGTCCTAGGTCAAATGAACTTTGTAGAAATGTAAACATGAAATATCAAAAATTCATTTAGACAATTTGAAACATGGATTTAATGTGGAAACATGCTACCAATTTTCACTCTTCTAAAGTGAGCTATTTGGGGAGTCAACCCTTTAAAGGTTAAAATGCACACTATTAAATGTGACCTTGATTAAAGACTTCAATCACCCTATTAGGAGAAGCCTTGTTAGAGGACTTTAGAACATTCCATTAGAATGTCACTTTATTAAAGGATTTATTCATGACTATTAGGGAAACCTAAATCCAAATAATTTATTCAAACTGATACAATTGTTTGAAAGTAGCAGTAGGACTTGATCTGATAACAAAAAAACTCACTTTTAAATTTCAGATCTTTAATTCAGCTCTCCATTCTTCTTGGCATTGCATGTTCACCCTTCAATCTTTCACCTCCTTAAGCCTTCATTCTTTGTATGCCAATAGTAGATTCCATCCTTTAGCCACTCGATGCAACAATACCTCCAGATGTCTTCTTTCATGCTTACACACTAGATCTTCTACTCTTTGACACTTTTTTTTCTAGCCTTGCATCTCCTTATATGGACAATTTTGATCTTTTATAGCTTAATCACAATCATCTATCTTAGGGTTGGGTTAGATTCATCAAATGCTCCCTTCTTTCCATTAGGTTCCCTCTAGAAACATCTCTTACAGTCCTCATTACATTTTTCTAAAAATATTTTATGTTGAATTTTATACCACCACCTCATCAAGCTTATTGTCAAGATGATTCACACAATTTAATATATCAACTTTGTTAGCTTAGACTTGTCAAATGTTGATCAAAATATTTATGTTGTTAGTCAGTAAATATACTGATTACCTAGAAATAACTAATTGTTTACTCAAAAATGGTAGTCTTTTGATGCTCACTCAACATTGGGTTGGTTGGCATTAATTAAGTCTTCACTCAATCATTACGGCTCTTCTGTGACACTCGACACTTACTAACTTTCTAACACTCGAAATGTACTAGATTCTTGTTTTACTTGGCACAAATTGAATTTTTCTTAGCTCACACTATTTTCTTGGTTGGGCTTGACAAAACCAAACTTAGTGTAAACACTTCTTCTTTTATTTTCTTCAATATACTCTCATTATAGTGTTAAGTAGATAAAAAATACATCATGTCATCAAAGTCTCATTTGGTCTTAGTGTTCCTTTTATACATCATATAACTAAACCTTTCTCTAGGTATTCTTGTTATCCTTTCTTTTCAAATCCTCTTCATTAATCAATCAATTTATAGTGTTAAGACAAAAGTAGAAATTTCTTTACCAGTTGCTAGAAGGTTTCACATCAATGATAAAATAATGCTTGTTCCATGATATGTTCTAGTACTTCAACAATCTCCCTCTTTGTAATTATTGGAAAACCAATACCAACAACAATACCAAAAGGAAACTTAATACCATTTTTTGAAATCTCTCCCTCTATTAGTATCTTCCCTTCCTCTGTAGAGGTTATTTTTTTTTTGCAATCTCTCTTCTTCTTCTGATAAACTCTCTCAGAATAACTCTCCCTCTTTTAAAATAGTTCTAATGACTTGTCATCTATTCATGTAGATATTTATAATTTGGGTTTTCTAGATAAGTTTCTCCCTCTATTACCTTCCTTGTGACTGGAAATCTTATGTTTCAATTACTTTCCTAATTTAGCTAGTTCCTATTGTAAGATCCATTACATCATCAAGTTGTAAAATATGTCATTCAACTCGGTTGTTATCTAAAGATAAGGGTATCACCCCTAGCTTGCATCTATGATATTCATGTGCATCATTAGGTAAAGACTTTGTGAATATATCATCTATTTTTTCCTTTGTATTCACATATTTCATTCTCTCTTATTTGTCTTGAACCAATTCTCTAAAACAATGATATTTGATTGCGATGTTCTTTTTCTTTGTGTGCATCACATGATTCTTAGATACATTTATAGTAATTGTATTGTCACACTGGATTACCATAGGTTCAATGATTTCTTTCTTCATTCCTTCAGTAATTGTTTGATCCACACTACGTTTGTATAATTCACAACAACAACCACATATTCATCATCAATAGTAGATTGTGAAATACAATTTTTTTTCTTTCTAGTCCATGAGACTAATTTTTTTTCTTGAATAAAAATGCTCCACCACATGTACTTTTCCTGTGATCAATGTTTCCAACCCAATAAACATTTGTATAGGCTTTCAATTCAAACTTTTCATTATTCTTGTAGTATAAACCATAGTCTTTTGTCCCTTTTAAATATCTCATAATCCTTTTAACAACTATTAAGTTATTCTCCTTACGATTTTCAAGAAACTTTTCAACAATCATAATAACTAATGTAATATCATGTCTACTAAAAGCTATATATTGCAATTTTCCAATCATAGACTTGTACAATGTTTTATTTACCTCAGTAAAATCATTAGATTTAGATAATTTGTGTCCCATCACGATGAGAGTGCTAACTAGTGTTAAGTCTTTCATACCAAAAGTCTTCAACATTTCCTTTACATACTTTGACTAAGTAATGTAAATACCATATTTCATTTGAGACACTTGTAATCCAACAAACCACTTTATTTTTGCAAACATAGACATCTCAAATTCTTTCATCATTTCATCTATAAATGTTTCACAAAATGCATTTTTTCCTCCAATTATGATATCATAAGCAAATATTTTATCTAGTTAAATTTCTTTACGTCCTTCTATCTCCAAGTATAGTTTTTTGTTATCACCAATCTTCTCAAAACCAATATTCACAAGATAATTATGCAGTCTTTAATACCATGTTCTAGGAGCTTCCTTTAAACTATATAAAACTTTGTGCAATCTACATACCATGTTTCTATTATTCGGATCAACAAATCCTTAAGGTTATTCAATGTAAACCTTGTCTTCCTATTGAACAAGGTAAAAATGGATCTTTAACTATGAATAGGATATTCACCACTATTCATTTATTTGTTTTGTATTGTTTTAAAGTAGATATGAAATAAGTAATAGAAATGGTTTAAATTTGATAGGATAAGATACATACCTCAAAATAGAACCAATATGAAAATACCTATTTTATGACATCTTTGCATAGTTTCTGGAAAATTAGCCACCCATTCTAGACTGGAGATATCAAAATAGAAAAAAATGAGAAATCATTTTTCTTTTTGAGGGGAGGCTGACCTTGACCCTGTTGGTAGGGTATAATTGTGCCCCAAAAAGTTGACCTTGACCTTTTCTACTCTGATAAAAAATTTGTTCATGGATCTCAGAAGTTTTCTAAAAAGGGTATCCAAATCTACACTCTAATCTTCGAAACAACGCCTACATATATCTGAAAATAAAGTTTTAGGGTGGTTATATAGGGTTTTTCCTTAGTGAAACCCCCATTTTGGTGATTTACACATCCATGAATAGCTAGATATAATAGAATGTGTGTGTGCATATTGAATGTGTAATGCTAAGATCTAATCTACTAGATTTAAACACTAACATGAATATTTATGTATATGTATGGTAAAGGAATGCATAGAATTGAATAAGATAAGAAAACATACCATGCCCTGAAGGATAAATTACTCCTACTAAATTCATAATTCATAATTCCTACCCCATGATTGTATCTTTAAATTCTTCGATATCGATAATGGTGAATCAAGGAAGACTAAATCTCTCTTTTTGCAAATAGATGTCCACAAAGGTATACAAATTCTTGATATCCACAATAACTTGATCTTCTATATAATTCTCTTGCAATATTTCATCTTGATACCATCATCTCTTGATTTTAGTTGTCACATTCATATTCTCTAGTTCTCTTTTAGTTCCATTCTAGTTGTAGAAAGATGCAAATGAAAGTTATTATATAGAGCCTTCAAGGTGAGGGTCCTAGAGTAATGTGAGGACCCATAATTCAAATTTCACCTTGAATTATGGTCCAATCAACATAACCAAGGAGGGAAAATAATTAAAATAATCTTTAATTAGTCTCTTCTGTATTTGAATCTGAAAGCCCAAAATTGATTTCGGAGCCCTGCGAGACTAAAAATGAAAAAGGGATCAAAATCCTAGAGAGGTTGAGGATGACCTTTTTGACCTTGACCTTGTCCTAGGTCAAGGTTAACCTAATCAACCTTTCCCTAGGTTAGGGTTGACCTAGGAACCATCATTAGGAAAAGAAAAAGAAAGGAGGATTCTGAGGATGCACAGAAACCCAGAAATGGTGTTGGAAAAAGATAAAGTGCCAATAATAGACACCAAGTCCTATAAAAATGTAATAAAGGATAAGAGGAGAAATTATTAAGTCCTACCTAGAAGATAGGGCCATAGAGGAGGGAAATTAAGGAGAATCATTGAGATCCTAATCCTAAGGTTGCCTAAAACGAAGGGATAAAGTGCAAAACATATCCTAAATACAAATATATTATGATAAATGTACTAAAAGAGGGTACTATACCTACAAGATGAAAGTGCTTCCATTTCAAGATATGACACTATGTAAATATTCATAATTGGTTCGACCATGTAGTCAACTAGAGAATGCACCAAAATTACTAGTTGATGAAGGGTGCTCCCCTTAATACCATAGCACATAAAAAAACAAAGAAAGAACAACAAATGTGAGAACAAAATATGGACTTCTAATTATCATCGCAAATGAAAAATTATAGAATTCACAAGTACAATATGCTAACCCACATGGGTGCATTCATTATAGTAATCTAAAAGATAATGCTGTGAACTATAACCCAAAGTTGTTCTAGATAATGTTTGGGCTTTTCCTAAATAGGCAATTTTATGCCACTTGGGAAGGTTTTAGATGCTCAAACTTAATAATTAGGCTTAAAAGACCCTAAGAATACATATAGAGTTGGATAAATACATCTTTGACAAATTATTTTAGAAATTTTGAGTAATCCAACTTTAAAAGGCCATAACTCTCAAACCATTTCTATGATTCGCTATTATAACTACTTTCTAAAAATGCCAGGTCCTGATCTATAGACCTAGAACCACAAGAGCACTCTTCCATCAAGTTTTTGGACCTCATTAAAGAACTATAAGGCCTCCAATGATGAACCTAGAGAGTTTTCTCCTAAATTTTACACCAAAATTCCATAATAACTTTCTTTGACACTTAAGATGGAGTAGTAAGATTTTTATGGTAGGCATATAACTCTAAAATGAACCTTCATGTAGAAAATGAGAACATTCCGAGCTCATATAACAAACTTAATACAAATAGAAGTTCCCAAAAATAGAAACCCCCCTATCTACTAGTCCTTATTAAAATAAAAATGGATAAAAATAAAAATATTTTTTGGGTGATGCAAGATTTATCTTACACAAAGGATGTTCCTACATCAGACACTCAGGGTAATTTGAGAAGTGACTCCACCACATCTTAGGTGTTTAGAGGAAAACCAAGACAGTTAACCTCCTCTTTTGCTAGCCATGATGAATCCTCTACTGCCCTCCCTTTCCATTTGACCAAATATTCCTCATAAGTTCTATTCCTTGTACTTTATCCAATGTGATTGTCAAGTATCTCCTCAATCTCTTTTGTAACAGAACTTGCTATTGGAATATTCTATTGTGCTTCTACAACATCATCTCCATCACCTCCTTCATAATATTCTATGAAATCTAAAATATTAAATACTAGAAAAATATTCAATTTAGCAGGAAACTCCACTTCATAAGCATTTCCAAAATCATCCCTTTTATCTATCTTGTGGGGTCCAAACTTCTTCATCTTCATCTTATTATATGTACCCAATAGAAAATGCTCATTTCTCAAATGAACCATGACTTCATCTCCAATCTAAAAATCCTTATACCTCCTTGTCACATATGCATTATCCTAGTATTATGTATTCATCTATGTGATGTTCTTCCTCACCTCCTCATAGATGTTCTTCAAATGTTTAGCAAATTCTTTTGCTTTAGTACTACTTATCTCTCCTTTATCTAACTGCTGCAATTAAGAAGCATTTTTAGGATTTCTCTTGTACACAATTTGGAATGGCGATTTACCAATACTCTGGTTGACAAAATTATTATATGAAAATGTTGCTTGAGGTAAAATCATATCCCATCCTTTTGGTTTTTCTCCAACCAAACATCTTAGAAAGTTTTCCAAACTACGATTCACAACTTCTATCTATCCATAAGTCTATGGAGGATGTGATGAACTAAACTTCAAATTTATCTTCAACTTCTTCCATAATGTAGACTAGAAATACCCAAAAAATTTTGATCTCAATCTGAAGCTATACTCTTTGGCAAACCATGTAGTCTCACCACTTCTTTGAAAAAAAACTCTGCTACATGAACAACATCACTAGTCTTCTTGCAAGGAATATAATATGTTATCTTTGAAAACTTGTCCACCACCATAAAAATTGAATCATGCCCTCATTGATTCCATGGTAATCATAGAACAAAACCCATGTTGAAATCCTCCCATGACTTCCTTGGTAGAGGCAATTACTGATACAACCTTGTATTCTACTTGACTCCTTCCATGTGATATACTCTACAACTTTGTACAAACTTCTTCACATCTTCCTACAACTGTAGCTAGTAATAATTCTTAGCAACCAAAGATATTTTTTTTATCTTTTCCAAAATGTCTAGCCAATCCTTGACTATCCTTCTCCCTAATGAGATTCTCTCTCATTAAACTTTTGGGAATGTACAACTGGCTTCCATTGAACAACATACTATCCTAGATCATGAAATCCAACCACTTTTTCCTATCAAGTGGAACAAGTTCTATACAAGCCTACTACGCTTCATCAAAATTAGGAATATTTGGATACAAAGTACTATATTCCTTTAATTCAACCAACTCTATCTACATTTTTCTCAGCAAAAAATGTCTTCTACTAAGAGCATCTACAACTCTATTAGGCTTCCCACTCTTGTGTTACAAAACAAATGTATAGATCTACAAAAACTCAACCCAATTCAAATGCATTTGGTTCAATTTTCCTTGACTATTCAAATATTGAAAAGCTTGATGATCGGTATACAAAACAAACTCCTTAGGAAGAAGATAGTGTCTCTACTTCTTCAATTCTTGAACTATAGCATAAAATTGCTAATCATAAACTAAATATTTTCTTTTTGCATCATTCAATTTCTCACTAAAATAAGCTATTGGTCTACCTTCTTGGCTCAAGACAACTCCTATTGCAGTACCACTAGCATCACAGTCTACATGAAACACCTTGTTAAAATATGGAAGTGCTAAAACAAGATACTTAGTAACTTTATGTTTGAAAAGATTAAAACTATTATCTGGTCCTATAGTCAACTTAAATTGTTTCCTATCCCCTCTCATTATTTCAATCAAGGGTCCACAGATGCTACTAAAGCCTCTTATGAAAATTTTGTAAAAAATAGTTAGTTAATGAAATGATCTTACCTTTGTCCTACTCTTTGGAGTAGGCCATTCAAGGATAGCCTTCACTTTCCCTAGGTCCATTTTCAGAGCTTCCATTGAGAATAGAAATCCTAGGTAGACCAACTCCGTCTTTTCAATATTGCACTTCTTTAGGTTTATCAATAACTTTTCTACCCTCAACTTATCAAATACCTTGCAAAAATGGATCAATTTTTTTTCCAATGTCTTACTAACTTGATCAAAATATCATCTAGGAAAACAATGAAAAACTTACCTAAAAACCACTTCAGTACCACATTCATGAGCCGCATGAAAGTGATTGGTGCATTGGTTAGCCCAAAAGGCATAACTAGCAACTCATACAGTCCTTCTTTTGTCTTGAAAGAAATCTTCCACTCTCACCTTCTCTGATACAAATCTAATAGTACCCACTCTTCAGATCTATCTTTGTGTAATACTTAGCTCCACTCAAATAGTCCATAATATCATCCATCCTTGGAAATAGAAATTTGTACTTGATTTTTTATCTTGTTGATAGTGCAAGGATCTGTACACATCCTCCATTCACCATTCTTCTTTGGTGCTAATATGGCCGGTACAACACATGGACTTAGACTCTCTTGAATCAACCCCTTTTGCAACAACTCACAAAATTGCATGTTCAACTCTTCACTTTCTTCTGGTGTCATTCTATGTGCTACCTTGTTTGAAAAATTGGATCCTGGAGTCAAATCCATCTGGTGACTTATCTTTCTCACTGGGGGTAATCCATTAGGTACATTATTTGACACAATATCATAACACTCACCCAACATATCTGCAACTTTTGCAAGTACCTCCTACACATCTTCTTTACTATCTTTTGGAATTATGGAAAAACATATATGCTCATGCTTCATACCTTTGAGAAACTCTTTTCCATCAACTAACCATATTTCAGTAGCACTACAAACCTTTTCTTCTCTCTCCTTCAATGCCTTCAACTTATGCTTCACTACATCCTTGGTTAGAGTGTGGGTATTTGCTTGCCCATCATGTACAACATGCCCATTAAACTACCACAACCTACCTAGAAACATATGAAATATATGCATATCTATGATATTATAATCACCTAAAAATGGTCATCCAGACCAATGGCCCCCTTCCCAACCTTTTGGCTAATTTAATTAATCATTTTACCTAGACCAAATTGTCAATTATCAATTAATTTGACTATAACCTATAGTCTAACTATGCTATCCTAAGTTCATTATTTCATTAAAACAACATGTCCCCTTTTAATTAAATAAAAGACCCCATTCTTCTAACCCACATAAAGTGCACATATACATTCCTTTTTCTAATTTTCAAATTAAAAGAAAAGGCTTTGTAACTTTTTTCTTAGATGGGAAGTCAACTTTTATTTTATTGGTTGACTTACTTGTGCACATGGATCACTTCTATTTTCAAACTCCACCATTGATGTTCCATCATCTTGACCTTGATCTCTACCATTTGTATGACAAAGGGAAAGAACTTTCCCTCTGAAAGATCCATCTTTTGAGCATTGTTATGTTACTGGTTTTCTAATAGGTTTCTTTGGAGCTTTGTGGAGAACTTCCATTTTCTTGTCTTCATTCTCTCATTCCATCACACTCTAGCTTAAAATCATATGACATTTTAGTATAGTTTCATGTTATGTTAGTTTCTCTTTCACAATGATTTAGCTCACATAGGGGTAAAAGTTCAAAGCTATGTCACCTTTTAGGCTGACTGATTAGAACAACTGAATTTGAGTAATTCTATCCAAAATTCAATTTTTTTAAAACATATGGTCTAGATAAATTCATTATAGCTAAGTTATATATGGTCTTAAACTTTTCCAATTGGAAATTTCTATTAAATGTATGTTTTATACTTCTTTGTATCCAATTACTAAAGAAATAAAATTATTTTAGAAAAGTGGCATTTCAATAACTCTTTCTATTTTTTATGATATTTTTTTAATAACATATAAACACCAATTTATAGAACTCAAAGTCAAGAATATTATCATGTAGAGTTTATAGTGTTTTAATTAGATATAGTATATTGCAATTTAAAAAGTCGACAACCATGTATTTTAATGATAAAAAAGATGTTAGTTTTGAGAAAGAGAAAAATATTAAATCACATTGGAAAATCTAAAAATTATATGACATTCTAGAGGAGAGAGTGCTCTTCTCGAATGTATAATTTTTCTCCTGGTTAGAATAGATTTTTTTTGAAAAAATGTGGTGGGAAATGAAAACTATTGATTTCAGGTGAGTTGAAATTTCAATCCATATAAAAGATAAAACTATAGGTCTAAAGCCAATTTTTATTTTTGATTGTTATCTATAACATAGTCTAAGATCAAAGGGAAATAAGTTTACTACCATATAGTTTTGTGGTGGGAACTAGACCCTCAATTTTTAGCATTTTTCAACACCTCAAAAATTATCTGTAAAATTTAGGATAATATATTTATTATTATTTCAAATAATTATAAAAAATTACAATCATAAAACTCATTCATTTGTACACATTTCATTAGTTTACTTCATTTCTAAATTTTAAATAATAATATCAATTTTATGTCATTGAAGGTGAATAGTTATACTTTTGTTAGCCTTTCCCTTTACAAAAGGGTCACACAGGTTTGTACTTTTACCCATAGCTTAACTAGGTTGGTGACAACATTCTCATCCATACTTAGCATAGCAACATTTTCCATACTCATCCTAGTTTAGTCTCCATATGCATTGGATTATTGAGGCATCTTTTGTAGATATTTGCACTCTTTCATCTCGACTCTAATAGAATCTCCCATTCCATGGTTTACTAGTAAGAAGAGCATTTGTAAAGCTTAGTTGAGAGCCCTTATACTTGAATAATACCCTCTTACACTCTATGGATAGGGAACTCTAAGCGAACATGCAAGCATTCTAAACTCATGAAATCACTTGGATAGAAGGGTTTAGAGTGTGACACTTTCTTAGTAGCTTCAAATCTTTAATGACCCACTTTCTCCTTATTAGCTTTTGCATGGTCAATTATGTTGGTGTTTGAAACTACTGAGAAACAAAATGATCAATATCACAGTGAAATTACTCACACAATCTAAGGATTAGTGAATTCCTAGTAGCAATTACATGGATAAACCACTTCGGACCAGCTTCAACAAAACCAAAAATGGTTTCCTACTCTCTAGGCTCTGCTAAACAAAGGTGGGTATACCTAGGGATGATTCAAATGTAAAGTATGGTATGAAATTATCTTAGTTTCATTCTAATTCTCATCTTTTACCCTCAGGATCATACATAGTTTATCAATTTTCTCTAAAAGCTTCTCAAATCTATATGCATCCCCTATAAGCAGATCTCGTTATAAATCTCCTATAGTTTACAAGTATTCTTGGAATTAGTAGCTATCTAAGACTCAGAAAACTATATGCAAATGAGTGGTGACCAACATTTGTAACTTTAAACAAAATGGAATGAAATGGTTTTGATTTTTTAAAAAATGAATTGATATGCAGTAGTAGAATTCACCCTTGCTCACTTCTGACTTATGTGACCAATGCCTTATCCACTGGATAGAAAATTAACTATTGGCGAGAGATCTAATTCAAAAAACTTGTAAATGAATTAATCAATTGTAATCACCCATTTCCATTCTTATGAAGTATCCTTTCTATAAACTCATAAACCTTATTGATTCATTGAAGGATTTCTATAACTCCTTGAATTAAAAGCAAGAAAGATATTAGCTTACAACCCATCCAAATTGCATTCAGCCAAGTTAAACTTTATTTAAAATTACTTCAAATTAGACAAACCCATAAAAGGGAGACAGAAATTGATGACACAAATATACTATAAATACCCCTTTGTATTATCCTTTTAGATGACTAATACAATGACCAATAGAAATCAATTGAAAAACCCATAACAAATTGCTATTTTGGTCATATCAATGTGTCATTAGAGAGTACAAGTGGAAGAAAACTCAAAACAACTACATACTATTGGGCTGACTATCTATACTTTTCTTGAGAAACACAAAAATTATACAAGTTTTCAGACCATCACATTGCCTTGATAACTAATTTATATAGACATGAGTTGCAACAAGAAAAGGGTAAATGTGATTGATAGGTGTCATTCAAAAATATATTTACATACACCTGTAACAAAAAGAAAAAATGCAAATAACAGAAAGGCTAATACATTGAACATTCCTTTATGGGTCCCTTTTCTGTTATTCTACCTAGACAGATAAAAGTGTTACTATCTAAATATTTGATTATTCTAATTCCTCATAATAAGTGACCATGAGGCTTGAAAGTGATGAATCTTGTCTGATTACTTGCAAACTTACTTTAATCCAAGAATTTTCCTTATCTTCATCATTAACTTTGAGGGTAACTTTACTTTTGCACCTTCCTCCTCATCACCTTCTATTTCATCATCCTATAGCATCTTCTCTTCTAACATAAGTTTATCTTTCCACTCATTATAGGTAGTATCATTGGGCCAATCAAAATTGAGAACATCTCTTTGTACTATCATCAGAGAATTTCCAATTGCTTCTATATCAACCAATTCTTTTTTGATGGAGTTATAGAATATTTGCAATTTTACCAACTCCTCATTTGTCATTGCCCATAACAAATGACTCATTTCATTTATAAACTTATTTATTCTTTCACAAAAGACTTCATCTAGCTCCTTCTTCCATTCTTCCTTTCCTTTATTTTATTAATTTTCTTTAATGCAATAGGGAATAAATCAGACTTTTGTGCAATATACTTGGAAAAACAAATAATTAATATTTTGTGGAAAGAATCTTGCTTATCATCAAAACCTTGCAGATTATTTAATAAATCAAATATTTTTTCTATATGATGATATGTCAGCTGAGTAATAGATATACACATAGCAGTGATATCTTCATTTCTCTTTGTCCATTTCTATATAATGGGTTTGAATGTAGTTTCATTTCTTTTCAATTCATGCCTGATAGCTGAAATCCTTGCTAATTGATCAAAAAATGTGGGCCATTCTATCCTATCTATTAAATACATGATACCATGCCTCAATTTTTCTTCATACTGATTATTATGTTCTACATGCATTGCTATAACTTATTTTTGTCCTCTTTAGAATCCTCTACAGCATAGAACTGAGACCTTTCTAGAGTATGAGGTATCTCAATAATTGGTGTTGATTTAAAACGCTCAATAGGTGGCCGTGGGGGTATGCAATCTTGATTTCTCTTAATTTTCTTTTCCCAAAAATCTTCTCCAGTTGAGTTATTTTATTTTCTAATAATTGCATTTGCATACCCCTCTCCTCATATGTTTTCAAAAATTCTTCAAACCTAGCATTGAGTTGGGAAAATTTATCTTCCTCTTGGCCTCTGATGAAGGTGTTCCTATTGCACACTTTGAACCATCACATAACCTGCCCTTCTCTACAAGGTATACTAGCTAAGAGCCACTCTATTTTTGCTGCTTATCTTCCTTTGTACTTCTACAGCCTTTTCTGGATATGTCTCAACATATGTGGCTTTCTTTTCATTCATAGTATGGATGATCACAAAAAAATTATTCATTAATGCTTTCATTTTGGTTCCCCAATATTTTTTATCTTTCAATGGGTCATACTAGGGATCAAAAGCATTAATAAATTCTAGGGTCTTGTTGAATACCATCCATTTTTCTTTCCTCGGTTCTTGTTCTTGCAAAGTGAAAATATTTCTGATGATATCCTCCAGATAATAAACTTGTTGTACCATGCGAGAAGCTTTCACCCTCTCTCTTAAGAAGTCATAGAATCCTTTAGGATCAATAAATCTCGCACAAGATTCTGCCATGTTATATCTATCTAGAAACAAATTCAGGTGCTTCCATCCTTTCATGACAAAGACAAAATCATGTACCACAATAACAATTGGAGAAAAGGTACCCTTCTTAGACATTTCCCTCTCATCTATAGTGCCTATCTACCATAGGAGCTTAGCTATCCCTATCTTCAAGGGCACATGAAAAGGAAACACATGTGACTTCCCCAAAAAACTATATACTCTTATTATAGTTGAAATGTTATAAGGCATTATATCCCCCTAATTATGACTAACAAATAGTCCTTGTGGATGGTCCTTGTGTTTGACCAATTCTAACAATGCTTTTGGAATTCTAGGGCTGTCCCCTTTCAAAAGAAACCTAAGCTTTGATGCAAAGTATCTATCAAATCTCACATAGCTAGCATCTGTAGCTTCTGAAGTCATATCTACACTCCACAACTGCACTGGATTCCTCTCTCCATCCTTGATCATTTCAAGCTCCATACCCTTGGAGAAGAAGGTAAATCCCTTGTACAAGCATACATGCATAAGAAATGAATACCAACATAATGGTTTGACCACTTTTCCCCGTCTTATCGCCACCTAACCATTGTGAATTTCTTTCGCAAGAAAAGTGGCACAATCTAGAATAGTGCATATCCCAAATTGAAGAGTTTGAGACATGATAAGGACAAAAAAGCCTAGGATTTGATTAGCTTCATCCATCCCAAAAATATTTCAAAGAGAAAAACACAATGCTTGAGCTCTAAGGTTGAAATGCCTTCTTATCAATGGTGCTAGGGTACTAGCTGTAATCATAGGCAAAGTGCCAATTTTAGCAACATGCTCTTGTAGTGGCCTTGTTCTTAGGTAAATCCTTTATGCATCATACCTTGCTTGAATTTCATCCATGTCAATAGTTTCATGCACAACATGGTTAGGATTGAGGTTGAAAAGCTCACTAATTAATTCTAGGCAAACCCTAAAAAGATTCACTTCAGCATGGTTCTTTACCCACTCTATAATTGGATCATATTTCTTGGACTATTAATTTACCAATGTCAAACTCCCATACATTCCTCATAGGAGTGTCAATTTTTCACTCTGAAAACCATTTCTTAAACAACTCCAGACCCCCCATGGAAACCTGGGCATCTCTTACCCAATTTACTCTGTCCTAAAATCCTTCTACTACAACTACTCTTGGGTGTTTTGGAATGAGCTCCCTCTCCTTAGTTATTTCATGTATTTATAAGGGGAATTGTTTAGTGAACTATTTTTGGGGAAGCATTATGAATAAAACCCTAGAAATTTTATAATAGAAGATGCTTGAATTTTTTAAAGAGTCATAGAGTACTTACCTGCTAGAATTCACACTTCTACACTATGTGATATCTTCTACAATTTTAGTAGATCACTAGATAAAATTTCCGTACCTTGGCTCTAAAAATTTTGCATGCCCTGATGTTCTTTATAGGCTTTGGTGATTCACTATTGATGAGATTGTGAGTTCTTTTCATACATTGAAATCCCAAAAATGAAATCTGACACTTATTTACTCTCAGTAACTATTACCTCCAAATTGCAACCAAATTTGAATACTATCCATATATTTTCACCAGATCAGATGGATTTGATTTAAAAAGGAAACAAGCTTTATGGCTTTAAAAAAAAGGCCACATCTTGCAATACCACTTGCCTACATTTCTTAAATTTCTTGCACCTTAGAATTGCGGGCAATCGCCACTCATTGATCAAGACAAGATCAATGATCAGATTAATTCATATTTGAACAAAGTCCAGTTAGCTATACTGACCAATAGGAAGTCCACAATAGCGGGTCCCATCTCTTCTTCTAATCGAGCAGGTGCTTGATGTCATTCTTTCCACATGTCAAGCTAGTGTATTCCTACTTTCCTTATTGAATGAGCATCTCCTTCTTGCGAGATTGTGCCAGCCATTAATCTTCAAAAGATCAATGGTGACACTACTTATATCCTTTAATGCTTTCAAGCTAGGAATAATGATGTCACCATAGACACGTGTCTGCATGGTGCATACCTACATTCCTTATTTGACTAGTAGCTTCATAATGTGGGATTGCACTAACCCTTGATCTTTGAAAGATCTATGGTTGATAAGGCTTCACTTCCATTTGGCAAACAAACTTCTTCAGTGGAACATCTGGTAGTACATGTTAGCAATCATTTTATAGGTGTGGCACCCCATAGCATATAGTTAGAGATTCTCGACCCCACCTTTCTATATGTCAAAAAATTGCTTGCCTGCATTATTTATCTTTCATGTAGCTTCAAAAAGAGGGCATGCACTAGCCTTTGATCTTTGACAAATTAGTGGTTATAGAATCAGGCATTTTTAAAATACCACATTGGCTGAAATGATGAATAAAATATTTCCATCCATTCCAACTCATCTGAAACTTGTCATAGAAGAAATCTCAATCATTATCCTTGGGAACACTAGGCTCATCTTGTTAGATTGTACCACTTGTCCCATTTATGATTCCTCGCATTGTTTATTTCACAAGCATATCCTTCTTGTGGGAAAGCACTAGCCCTTGATTCTTGCAAGATCGACGATAAAATATTCTAAACTATAAAATAGTACCTTCATTAAAGAATGAGCCAATGATATTGCAAGAATTTCAAAACTTGTATGAGAGCACTGACAACTCTACAAAAAGATATGACTATCTCTGATAACCATGAACCTTTTGTGGCACACTGAGGCTAGAATGTCAGGAAGGGCTACGTGTCATCATAGCACATAAAAACATTGTTTAAAAGCCTTGCATCTTCTTATTGTAGGAATGTGATGCCTATTGATATGATCAAGATCAACGGTCACACAAAATATGTGTTACATAAGAACTTTTCTCAATAAAATAATTGAGCCTTATGCAAACAAAACATAGCTAACAAAGGTTTAAAAAATATTAATGAAATTATGCTTGCACAAGCCCAACCCTAGGTAAAATGATATACCATTAGAAACATTTTTCTGAAAATACTTCGAGGGCTTTTCAAAACTAGGGTAAAATAACACAGGGCACTAGGGTTTTTGAGAAATTCTCTAAAGACAAACCTTGAGAATTTAATAGAATTTCAAAGACATAGAAACCAAGCTATGAACTAGGGTGATCTAAGGGTTTGATAAAAATAAGGAATAAAACCCTAATTTGCAAGACACAAAGAATCAAATGATTTTTCACTAAAAATTGCCCAAAATTTTTGCATTGTGAAAAATTAGACCAACAGTGGCTTTGTTTGGGGATGATAGACTACTTGAGTCTATGCAAGAGTTCAAAATCTTTGGGAGATTAGACCACATACTTGGCATAGGAATGAAATTTTTTTTAGAGAGCACAAAGAAACACATAAAAACAAGAAACAAGAAACCAAAATGTACAAAGAGACTATTTATAGGGATTTACAAAATATATAGAATGTACAAGAAAAACCAAGAACCCTAAAACTATTGTTCATGGAAAATAGATACCTTTAAGAAAATTACCTCTTCATGAATTGTCCATGAACTAGCAATTCAAGAATACCTCTAGTGAAATCCTTTAGAAAATATGAATCTTCTCCATTTTTATCACAAATGTTATATGGGCCAAGTCAAATTGGGTCAAATTTACCATGCTTTCCTTTATCTTCCAATCTAGCATTCCACATTAGTACCATGTCACCTATTTCAATTTTCCTCTTAGTGGCCCTTTTGTCATATAAGTGCTTCATTTGTGATTGTAATTTAGCATTCTGAATAGAACACTCTCTCCTTGCTTCTTCTAATTGCATGATATCATCCATTCTAAGTCGCATCTCATCAATGATATCATCCTCATATAGTTGAAAAAAATTATAAATCTCCTTTAGGTTATTTTGTGGGATTCTAGCCTATATACCATAGAACAAATCAAATGGGGCACATCCAATAGCCTTTTTCATAGTAACCCTGTCAGCCCATAGGGCTAATGGAAACTTTGAATCCCAAGCCTTCTTGTTTTAGCCCAAAATGCTCTTGATGATTTTCAATACACTCTTATTACTTGATTCTACCTGGCCATTCCCTTGAGGATGATAAGGCGAGGATGTATATCCTGTAATGCCATATTTCCTACAAAATTTTTTATACTCATTAGATCTAAAACACATAGCATTATTAGTTACTATCTTCTATGGACAACCAAATCTGGTTATAATATTATTTAAAATGAAGTTGATCACCACTTTGCTTGTTGCATTCCTATTAGTGATTTCCTCAATCGACATGGTGCAATAATCAGTAGCCACCAAGATCCAAGAATGGCCTCCACTTGACTTGTTTGTGATTTTGCCTATAAAATCTATTCCCCATTGTTGGAAGGGTGCTTGTACCTCAACTGGTCTTAAGGGTAGATTTTTAGAAAACTTCAACTTCCTATTGAATCTTTGACAAGTGTCACATAATTTCACAAGGTTATGAGCATCTTTAAAAAGTGTTGGCCACAAAAACCTAGCCCTTAGAATCTTATTAGCAGTAGTTTTAGCCATATAGTGACCACCACATACACCTTCATGCATATCTTTTAAAATTCTTTTAGACTCAATTTCATCCACACATTTTAAGAGGACTCCTTCCATGCTTTTCCACCACAACTATCCTTGGACTACAATAGATCTTATAGCATGTAACTTAAGGGATCACTTTTGATTATTAGTTAACTCTGATGGAGATTTTATAGTTTGCAAACAATAAATTACATCCTTGTACCAATCAGAGGTGTCCATATCATAGAGGTCTTCTTTGCTATTATCATCCAATTGATTAATTTGGTTTGCCTCTAGATTTGCTTCTATAATCAATTTGGAAAAACCTTGACCTCTGACCAATTTAGTAATTTGGATGTCAATATTGAATTCTTGTATTCTATTGATCCACCTGCACCTCCTGCCAGATACCTCTTGTTGTGAGAAAATTTCTTTCACAGTAGCAATAGGGACAAAAGCAATAACTGTAGCTCCCATCAAGTAACACCTAAAATATTTCACCTCTTTTACCAGTGCATGTGCCTATTTTTCATTGACGTCATACTTGAGTTCTACTGCTTGCAAAGACTTGTTCAAGAATGTAATAGGTTACTCATAACCTTCTTCATTTTTCTCTAACAGTACTACAGAAAAATGTGAAATGAGGCAAAAAAAAATATATGCATTGGTTTGTCATAATCTGGAGCTATGAGAATAGGGGCATCTTCAATAGCTTGCTTAATTTTTTGAAATACAATACTAGGTTCACCATCCCATTTTATCTTAGATCCTTTCTTCAGCATTCTTGATATAGGCCTACTAATCTCTGCAAAGTTAGTCACAAACCTTCTGAGAAAATTAATTTTCCCAAAAAATGATTGAATTCCTTTAACACTTTTAGGCTTCTTAAACTTTTCTATTGCTTCTACCCTTTTAGGATCAATCCTTACCCCATGCTTGCCAACTAAATGTCCTAACAACTTTCCTTTAGTGACACCAAATTGACACTTTTTGGGATTTAAAGACACAACATACTTGAGGGCTCTGATAAACACCTTTTCTAAATGCATGCAATTATCATTTTCATCCTTAGAATAAGTAGTTAAATCATCTTGATATACAACCAAGAATTTATTAACAATATCAGCAAAAGCCACATCCATTGCTCATTAAAAAGTTGCCCCAGCATTGGTAAGCCCAAATGGCATTTTGACATATACATAAGTACCCCATGGAGTACTGAAAGTAGTTTTAAACTATTCTAATTCTTTAACAACCACTTGATTGTAACCTAAAAATCCATCCATCATTGACATAAGCTCTGAACTAGTGACCCTTTGCAACATGGCTTCCATATTTGGAAAACCATAATTATCCTTTAATAAAGATATGTTAAGATTTTTGAAATCAACACACAACCTTATATCTCCATTTTTTTTCCCTAACAAGGACTAAATTGGATACCCATCTCTTAGCTTGACCAATTCCTCTTGCATTTTAGGGGCTAGAGTTGGATTTATTGGTCTTTGTTTCTACCTAAAGGGTTTAACATCTGGTTTACTAGAATCTCATGCTAAAAAAGATATTCTCTATAGGCCTTTAAGTTTTCATATAAAGATACAAACACCTGTCCATACCTTCTTAATAAACCTATCAAGCCCTATCTTATCTTAGGAGACATTTTCTTCCCAATATACACCTTCTTAGGGGTTTCTTTAGTTCCCGAATTTATCTCCTCCAGGTCCTTAGCATTTTATTCACTAGTATCTATTTGAGATCTATCATGATTATCAAAAGAAATTTCTAGGACAACCAAACCTTTTGGTATCTTGTTTTTTTTCAATTGCACAACTTCTTGTCGAAAGATAGTATCCTTCCCATCTATCTTTTCTACATATGCTACACAATCAATTTCTTTCCCTAACAACATATACTCACAATTCAAAAACCTCAAAATATCTTTGTCATCCTCAAATACTTGCCAATTTTGGACATTGTTAGGAACAGAGGGTCTAGCTTGGATTTTCATTTAGATATACCAGCAAATGTAATATCATTAGGCTTTATATCCACATTTACTAACAAATCTACCATCTTGTTGTTAGTCCTATCCTTCCAGGCTATTCCAAATGCATCAAAATATTCAATCATATCCCATACTGCATTTCTATATTTTTTTAATCTTTTGTTTTTTGATAGATAAACATTTCTCACTTGGGATACAACCAATTTAGAATCTCCTATAACATGTAAACACTTTATCCCATGGTTGTGAGCTAATCTGAGTCCTAATAACAAAGACTCATATTTTTCTATATTATTAGTACAAGGGAAACTCAATGTGAAAGAGAACTTATATGTTATTCTTGCAGGAGAAATCAATAAGATACTTGCACTAGATCCGTCTTTGCAAGATGCACCATCAAAAAACATAGTCCATAGATCACCCTTATCTATTTTTGCATCAGCTTCTACTTCTATCTATGATTAATTTTTATCTTTCCTCAAGGTTAGGACCTCAGCTCGGAATGCATTTACATCTATATCCACAAAATTTGTCATACTATCTTCTACATCTTCATCTATCAAGTATATACTTTTAGGATCCTTATTGACTTTTATCAAATTCCCCTCAATATTAAAAGTAGAAAATGACAAATCACACTATAGACTCCCACCCATAGTAGCACTCCATTTTCTTGATAATAGCATGCCATACTGAGGTGGAATGTCAATAACCAATATACTCATAGTAAGTTCTTTGTCAGGGCAGACTGATAATATATATGGTAAAGAGTTTATAGTGCCTATGACTGTCACTTCTCTTTTATGCATAGCACAACATCTTTCTTGAGTTGTATCCACTTTTAAGCCAAATTACTTCATTATTTCAAAAGGCATCATAGTGCTAGAAGCACCAAAATCAATCATGCAATTTTTTAATGTTTTACCATTTACTAAAATGCTTAATAAAAATGGTTCAACATTTCCCAAAAACATTTGAGGAATTTGAGAGACAACTCCTTTAGCTTCATTGTCCTTTACCTCTTCTTTAGTGCTTTCTTGGGGACTGTGATTTTCGTTACAACCCTGACTTACCCTTACATCAAAGTTTCCCAACCATGCTATAGCTTTATTTTGGTGTTCAACAATTCTTAGCAATTCAGATAGAGGAACCTTAACAATAATCTAAGATAAAGCAACAAGCATATCTATAGAAGAATTAGAAGGATTATCATTAGTCAAATTCCTTTTCTCATCTTGTTTATCCAAAATGTTTAGAGCATTTTGATGATTCTTATCATGTTTTGTGATGATCTTTGATACCTTCTCATCTATTTTTCTAGGGACATTATTTGAAAATTGCATATCTTTAGGATTTCCTCCTTTATTTTGTTCCCACCTTTTATTAGTAATTTTAACTTTCCTAGTAGGAGCTTCTTTAGGTTTCACAATTTTCCCCTTCTTAGGATCAGCCCCTTTTATGAAGATACTAGCTACCTTTATTACTTTCATCTCTCTGAGTCATGTTTCTAGTCTGAACTTGAGCTATAATATTAGTAATAATTTGATCAATCTCTTCCCTAGAAGGTTTTCTCAGTGTTACTTCTTCTTTTGCATTTACCATGTTACACACATTGTCCTCCACATTACTTTCATCAGAAAATACTTGCTATTGTATGACATTCTGAAACTGTCTTTGCTCATACACATCTCTTTCATAATCTTCATAGTTAGAATAATGTGATTCAAACATATTGCATCCTACATCCTTATTATTTTCTTCTTGCTCATGACACTTTTCTATTGTAGTTTGATTTCTAGGGAATGACAATGCTACTTCACAAGATTTAGGGGAATGGGGTAATTGACATGAAAAACACCATGTAGGTTCAACAAAAAACTCAAGATCATCTACCAAATTTATAAATTTTTTTGAAAAAGGATTAGGGGTCAACTTGTTGTTGTTGTTCTTAGGAGGAGGGATACTAGGCTAACCATCCTTCCAAGTAGTGCTATAGGGGAAATTTTGCAACCTATTTTGTCTATTGAAATTTGATTGATAAGGGGCCCTATTATCAGTGGGGTTCCTATCATTCTTCATCTGAGGAAGGTTTAGACCTTTTATAGCATTTAGAATCCGACTCATTTCACTAGGCTCTTGCTTTTTTCCTCCTATGGCTTTATTTTCTTCCTTTCTATTTCCCTTATTCCCAAATAACTTAGGATCATCTCTTTTTCTTTCTAATCTCCCTAAAATCCTTAGATTATTTTTTATATCAATGATAATCTTGAAAGAATCTCTTAAGGTCCTATGCTCTTTATCACTAAGTTGGTATGCCATTTTACTATCAAAAGCATTCAGATAAGTGATCAAACATACCTTGTCATAAATTTGCATGGCTTGCATTGGCTTATACATCCTTTTCTAAATTCTAGTGTTAAATTCAATAATAGATTCATTAGGCAACCTCTTAATATTATTGAATTCACTCAAGATGTAGCTTCAATTTTTCTTGTCACCATATTTCTCTTTGAAACAATCTCAATATGTTTCCAATCAACAATAGACAATTCGGGAAGTCTCTTGAACCATTCTCTAGCATCTTTAGTTAAAGACTGAACAAACAACTTCATAATGAAATCTTCAGCTTCAACCTCATAATCATTCATCATATCAAGAAAGCTCCTCAGATGGTCCTCACAAGAAATAGCATTATTTCCATCAAATCTAGGCAATCTTTTTCTTATTTCTTGTGGGATGGGATTTGGAAAACCAAGGATTCCATCAAAACATATTTTCCTATAGCCTTCTAATTGAATAGGTCTTGTTTGTAAATCAATCTTGGGGTGATTAGCATTGTCTTTCTTAGTATTATTCATAGTATTACTAGTGCTAGCATCACGAATAGATTTGTTAAGATCTACTTTTAGTGAAGATGAAGACAAGAAAGAAACAGGTACCTTAGTAGTATTCTAATTTGCATCATTAGATCTATCATTATCTTTAGGCGTAGGTACAGATTACTTCTTGGTATTCTCCAATAACCTAATTGTAGATGCTTAAAATCATCCCTAAACACTATATTAATTAATTTTAATATTTCCCATGATATTATAATTAATTATTAATTAATTAATTATATTGCTCACATTCTTCTACTTATTTAATTTAATTAATTAATTAAATGAGTTCATTCTCTTAAGTATTTAAATCTAATTTAAATACTTTTAGCCTTAATGTGTTAAATTAATTTAACACATGATCCTCCATCTTCCCCCTTTTTAAATAAATTTTATTTATTTAAACCCTCACATCCCATTAATTCCTCTAAACCCATGATTAAATTAAATCTCATTTAATTTAATCTTAAGCCTAATCTAGAGCCTAGCCTATAACCATCATTTTCATCCTCTTAAGCCTACTTCTTCTCTAATCCTACTTAATCATTCTAATCATCTCCCTAATCCCCCTCATTAGCCTAAGAGTGTGCTCACACATGTGTGAGATGGCATGCCTACACACTCTTGTCTCCCACTTTTCTTCTCAAGTTTGCCCACACATGTGTGAGAAAACATTTGCATGGCTTGCACGTCATCTTATGTGGCATCTACATGGATGCCACCTCACCACGACCTCCCTCAAGCCTAAAAATAGATGCCTTGTCTCAAGAATTTGCATCTCTCATTATTGCATTGTTACCATGTTGGTTTGAGATTTGAGCTTGCATCAATAGTTTGAGCTTTCATGGTAGTTTAAGCTTGCATTAGTAGATTTTTTATGATGATTTTGTAGGTGCATACTAACCATTTGGTAGCTAGTTTAGCTTTGCATTTGCATGGTTTAGCTAGTTTTCCTTTGCATTTACATTTCTTTTGCATTTACTTGTTAATTTAGCTTGCATATCTAGTTACTTTCTTTATTGCATTTTATATTCTCACCATTGAATGCCTTCAAGTATGGCTTTCTCCATAGCCATTTCTTTAGGTGTTCTTCATTTCATTACAACTTAGGTTCATATTTCATTATTACTCATATTTGCACATCCAATCAAGAGATTCACTCCATTGTTGTGTTTGGGAGAGTACACCAAACATACCCCCATCTTAACACACCAAAAAGGCCTCTTATGGGTGCCTTTGTTGAGCTATAGAGCTGGTTGGAAGACTGGTTTTGTTGGCTGCTTAGAGTTGCAAAACTAAAGCAAGCATTAGTTAGTTAATGGTCTTTCATTTTGTTGAATCTTTGATGCATATTAGAGGTTTTTAACTAATGTTTGTTTGTTGTTTCATGCTCCGAATAGGTCACATTTTCTAGCACACATTTTGGCATTTTTGGTGGGACCCACATCCTTGGTTTCATTTCAAAAATTTGCAAACAACCCTAGTTCAGTTGTAAAACATTGCATTATCATCTATGTAGGCCATAGTGTCATCTGCAATTATCATTTGCATAGACTAGTGTCTCCATTCTCTAGCATCTCTGTGAACCCTACTTTATCACTTGCTCTTCCATTTTAGCATCTCCATAGAAAATCATTCTATTGTTTAGGTTATTAGGCTATCATCTTTGAGGTTTATCTTATCATCTGTGAAGTTCCTTATATCGTCTACAAGGAGTAGTTTGTCATCTATGAAGTTAAGTCTATCATCTGCGAGGTATACTTTGTCATCTTCAAATACATTCTATCATCTGGGTTGTGTGCAGGTCTTAATTTTTCATCTTCAACTTTTGACGTCTCTATATTTCATGTTGTCATTTGCATCTGAAAACATCTTATGTCATCTATGATTTTTTAGCATTTGTGTAGTTTGGCATATGTGTTGTTCATCGTCTTTGTAGACTAGCATCTGAACTTGCATTTTGGCATCTCTAATTTTTAGCAGAATTATGCAATTGTGAACAAATTTTTTTGCTAACATATTGACGTGCAAGTTTTTAGTGATGGTTTTTGATGCAGAGAATTAACCTTGAAAATCTAACAAGTAACACTAATAGTGATTTTTATCACTAAAGAGGATTTGTAGTGATTTTTATCACTTAAACCTTAAGGTCTAATGAACTTGTATGGATTAAATGCTTTCATTTGAATGCATGAATTTTTAGGTTAGCCAACATTTGGACTTGGTGCTTAAAATTGACATGAATTTTTAGGTTAGCCAACATTTGGACTTGGTGTTTAAAATTGACATGACTGTATAGAGTGGCAAAAATTTGGACTTTGGTGCTTAAAATGGGCATGAATGTTTAGGGTAGAAGACACATTTGGACTTGGTGCTTAAAAATAATTCACACCATCTTGAATACTTTAAAAGATAATGGACATGTATGCCTAGACTAGACAACATTTGGAATTGGTGCTTAAAATGGACATGTATGCCAAGGCCAGATCAAATTTGGATTTGGTGCTTAAAATAAAATCATACACTCTTGAATGCCCTAAAGTAAATTGACTTTATTTTTCGTATTTTTATTTTCAGAATTTTATGTTCACACACTCACTTTACTTTCTTATTGATGAATCTGCATTGTCATTTATGTTGGCACTATTTTAGGTTGGAAAGAACCTTGTATGTTTTAATCATGAGTGTCTTCAAGTAGATAGAAAAATTAAAGCTTCATTGGGAAAGAACAAGTGTCTTTTAAACCCCATGACCACTTACATATTCTCTCCCCTCACACCTTTAGGTGATCTTGGGTGCACAAGAAATAAGCGGTTTTGTTTTTTTTTTTTTAAGGAGGCCTTCTTGGGGATTTATCACCCCTTGGGACAACATCAACTCCAGTGTTCTAGCAGAATATAAAAATTGGAAGGTGAATCAAAAGACACCTCTCTTGGAAGTGGAATATTTTCACTCTTGGCTAAGCCCCAAAGAACTTTGTACCTTTGGGAAGTGAAGGAGGAGATTTGGGTTACCATCTCCCCTTGACTATGTGGTAGTATTTCCTTTCATCTATAGATTTGGGCCTCACATACCTTATGTATATCAAGGAAGCCCTTTAGATAAGCCTTGTTCATCCTAGTGATAGCCTTATTAGGATTGTTAGTGTGTTTAGCGTGATTGTTCAAACATTCAAAACCAAAGCACAAATATCAAATAAGTTCTAAAATGAGTGAAATTGTGAGGTAATCTTTCATTGAGTGAGATAGGTTAAGTGAGGTCTTCTTGACTCATGGTTACTATTGGTAGTTTAAATTTTTTAATTGGTTAAGTCTAGTCACATCTTATTACAAAGTTTTTGGGTACTTGAAATTTGGGTCTTGTCTTATTCCTGCCATGACCGATAAAGTCAACCAAGTCAAACATAAGAAAGTGAAGTTTTCCAAACCAACCATCTACAATGAAAGGAATAACCTAGCACATAGTGATAGAAAATTCCGATATGCAATCAAAGAAATTCAAAAGGAAGAAGCTAGACAAGGCCGTTATCATAGAATTGAATACAATGGAAAACTTCAAAACTGGTCTGCTTTCCTCAGGAGTGAACCCAAGATTTTTATTTCCAGTGAATGAGGATTGAGTTAACTGCATTAGTGACCACAACACTTTCATCTTTTCATATCTACCTCCATCTTTCCAAACTCCTAGTCTTCCATTTTCAAATTTTCTTCTAAAGAGCTTAAACCTTAAAACATCTTTTGACATTACACCATTAGACCTTTCATCCGTAAGCAAACATTTATCCTAATTACACTTACTTATTTAGGATCACAAGTCCATCTCCAAATAGTGAGCAATCAACTTGGTGTCCTATCTTGCCTAAAGATCACTTGGCTATCCTTGGTAGGAGAAAGATACTACTATCCTCTACTCAAACTTTGTTTGTTAAACCAAGGTCTTTTGTTCACACTTGGGTAGTTGACCATTTAATCACATAAGGTTAATAGCTATCATCCTCATTTTCTTTTTCTTCCATAATTTTCCACCCATTGGCTTGGTCACTCTTATATGGTATACACATGATGAGGAAGGTTCATGTTTAATCCCATGTCATGTTTGTGGGAATCATTGAGGCAATTAGAGATGGAGAATCCTTTTCCTCCACTCAAAACTTCATTAGTGAACACAATTCCCTCTAGTTCGAACCTTGGTATGCCTAACTCAACATCCACAGGAGAACCAAAACATCCCTTCCATAACACAACTTTGGGGGATAATGACAAAGAATTATACCAAGATGAAGATCCTATTGACCCTAACAATGTACCTAGTGATGTTAGGACATTCCTTACAGACGCCTACAATGTGGAAATGATGGATAAATCCATTAGGGAAAAAAAAATTGAGATATTCCTAAATTTGGTCAAGGATGGTGTTAATGTTCCCCCAAGCTTTGATGAGAACACTTTGTTTAGACAAATTACAAAAGGTGGTGCTCCCATATTGCCCACTTCAAATGTAGCTCTGACTTCTAGCAAAGGGAAATAAACCATGATAATAACTAGTGCTATGCCTACATCTAGCACTTCAACACAACCCGCATTTCAATTGAGTGCAGAACATATTCAACAAACCATTAGTGCCATGCCCAATGTTACCACACATGGTAGTATTTCACAAGCTACCTTGACAACCTCAACTATGGGATGCTTAGGCATTGGAAAAGTACCTACTCAACCAATGGCAATTCTGAAACAACCAATGCACTCCTCTTATTTACAAGTACCAACCACTATGGTAAAGACATCAGTGCCAATTCCAACAACTACATATCAATACATTGGCCAAAGTGGAGTACCTCCACCACCTCACACTACATTTGGGACTCCCTACAATTTAGGAGGTGGATTTGTGAAATCCCAACAATCACAAGTACAACCTAATAAAGATTTGGCTCGACAATTCCAAGAATTGCAAAATTTGGTCCTTAACATGAACAAAAAAGGGGTGAAGGATGTCTCTTTTGAGGAAATTTTTCCTCTTCCATTTGATAAATCCATTAATATGGTGCCATTTCCACCCAATTTTGAAATTCCTAAATTTACAAGTATACAAGAGAGACATGTCTCGTCACCCATCTCAAGGAATTTTCTATTTTGTGCAAATAAGTAGCCTACAGTGATGACTATCTTAAGAGGTTCTTTGCACAAAGTCTTGGAGGCCCCATACTTGAGTGGTTAATGAATTTACCTAAGGGCTCCTTTACTTCTTTCAATGATTTGACAAGAAAGTTTATAGCACAATACTCTTACAACATTGAACATCATGCCTCATTGAGTGACTTGTACAACACAAAACAACAAAATGGAGAAACTTTTGCCAACTTCCTACAAAGGTGGAGACATCTTGCTAATTGTATGCCATATAAAATTGAAGATTCCCATCTTTTGGATATATTTATCATGAACTTGATACCCAAAATGTCCTTCCACATGAAAATGGCTAGCCTCAAAGACCTTGCCACTTTAGTCAAAAAGGGCAAGAATATTGAAAATGGACTATTGGAAAAAGGTACCATTAAACATTATAGTTCATCATCCTCCAACAATGAGTCAAACAATAATAGAAAACCAAAATTTTGGTCCAAGAATAAGGGTGTTAGACATGATGGTGTTACTAATGTCAAAAATCTTCAAGGAGGGAACAACAACAACTACCACAATTGAAGCAACAACCATTTGAATCATGATAATCAAAGCAATCAAAAATCTCGTAATCAAATGCAATTTTTTCCATGCAACAATTACAACCATTACTATGATCACAATAGAAATTTTTCAAACTTTCATGAACCTTTGGAATCCATCGTTCAAAAATTAGTGGATCACAACTTGATGGTATTTCCTAACACACGTCCTTTTGATGAAAATCAACCAAAGTCAAAATGGTATAGAGAAAAAAAATATTGTAAATATCACCATATCAAAGGACATGACACCAAAAAATGTATCAAGCTCAAAGTTTTTATCCAAAATCTTGTTGATGATGGGGAAATTGAAGTAGGGGGTCCAACCTCTAAAAATGCTAAATTAAAGATATTTAAAAAACTACTTCCCAATCACAACAATGATAACAACAATACTAACAATGTGAATCAAACTTCCACACCAAATGCATTACCTTATGATTATTCTACTAACCACATATTAGGATTTGACTCCTTGTGTGTTAAGATAGAAACCGGCAATATATATGGATTTGACTCCTTGTGTGGTCACATTGAAGAGGTAGACACTCATGTGAATACCCTTGTCTTACAAGTAGCTAATTGTGATGCCACCACTCAATGAGGAAGACTCACTTTGCAAGTTGCCACTCCCAATAACTCTAATCCATCAATGTCACATGTGCCTTCTGGACTATCCACCTCACAAAGGCCTAGCTCTCACTATGATTTTTTGTCCCAGCTAGGTTAGACTTCTGCACAAATATATATTCTTGAGCTTCTAACCACATTTCCCATCCATAAAGAGATCTTGGAGAAGGCTCTTTTAGAGTCTCATGTTCCTAAAAATATTAATGCTTCCCAATTCACCACTATGATTGGAAATCTTTCTACCCAACAACACCTTCTCTTCAAAGATAAAGATTTCCAAGGTCTTGATCCCCACCATAATTTGTTGCTCCACATTGAAGTCCTTATATAACGACAGAAGATTAAAAGAGTCCTTATAGACAATGGATTTGGTTTGAACCCTTGTACATTGAAAATGATTCGCTTCTTGGGACTGCCAGAGGATCTTCTAGATGTTAAAAAAAGGATCACAATAAAAGCATATGATGAGAGGGAAAGAGAATCAAAAGGGGTTATCATGTTGCCTCTAAAAGTTGGACCAGCCATCATAAATACTGAATGCCATGTCCTAGACTTGGATTTTCCATATAACATCTTGCTTGGTGTTGGATACAATTGTTAATTGAGTATTGTCTTTGATGTTACACAAATGTAATATCAGTCATCAGACAAAATCTATCGAGCTCACAATGTTAGCAAAGGAAGGTTAGTGCTAATCGAGTTCACTCGATCTCCAAAGGATTTTTGCAGGGTTTGTAGTGTTTATTGAGCTTCACTTGGTTAACACTAGAAAACCATTCTGGAACAATTAGTATCTATCGAGCTCACTCGATCATCAAAGGAAATGTGGCAGAAAGTTAGCTTCTACCGAGCTCTCAAGGTCAGCAAAGGAAGGTCAGTGCTAACTGAGTTCACTCAATCTCCAAAGGATTTTTGCAGGGTTTGTAGTGTTTACTGAGCTTCACTTGGTCAACACTAGAAAACCATTTTGGAGTAGTGGTTACCGAGTTGGATCAGCCAGTGAAGGATTTTATTGTTTTGATATTAAGCTCAATTTTTTCATGGAATAAATGTAGCCAACTGATGTTTTTTAGTTGTTGTAACTTATATTTGAGCCGAATTGATAATCTGAAAGGTATATATATAGATGTTCAAGTTACAGAATAAAAAGAAAGTGTAAGTGTGGGTATATGGATGAGGAAGGAATAAGCGAATAATGAGCCAATTCTTATGAAGAATTAGATATCTTGGAGGAGCTGCAAAGTTGTATTCAATTAGTAAGGATCCAGTAAAGAAGAACATGGATCTATAATCAGAAAAAGATAAGTTAAATATCATTCAGGTCATTTTATTGTTGCTTTCTAATCATTGTAGCACTGAATCCAGAATCTCTTTACAGAGTTAGTTTAACAGCCATTTTGTAAATCTTCTAATAAGGTGACAATTTAGTTAATTTTTCCAAAGACCTCTAACTAGGCCACTCCTAACAGGGTGATTAAATCCTCTAAGAAGGTCACACCTAACAATGTGTATTGTAACCTTTAATATGGTTGGCTCCTAATAGGGCTCACTTTAGAAGAGTGAAAATTGGTGACTAGTTACTTGGTGGTTTTTCCCTTATTGAGTTTCCACATTAAATGTGGTGTCTCTTGTGTTCATTTAGTTAACCTTTTCATGCATATTAATAACTTTGAATGCTAGATGATCAGTAACTAGTTAACTTACTAAGTTATAGTATTCCTGCACTATTTACCTTAGCATCAGCAGTAAGTAAGCATTATAGACATCTAAGGGATTTTTAGAATTTTTTTTTTGGTAACTGATTCACCCCTCCCCTCTTAGTTACTTCAACTATATTTCCAACAAGTGGTATCAGAGCTTTTGGTGCTTACAAGATAAGATTTCAAGGATCTAGGCCAAAGATCAAGATGTCTTATAAGAGGGAAATTCCAAGACTCAATAGGGACAACTTCTTAGCATGGCAAGGGTTGAAGAGACTTCATCTAGCTTCTATTGGAGATACAGGACTAAAATACCTTGGTGAAAAATATGCAAAACCAGCTAGTACACTATCTATCAATGATATTTCTAAAAAGAAGACCCACAACATTATGATGATAGATATAGCATCTACTCTGAGTTACGAAGAATTTGATGACATCAAGGATTGAAAAATTGCCTTTGAAATGTGGAACAAGCTGAAAGAAATCTATGGAGGAGATGATAATGTGAGAAGAGCCAAAGCAGAAAGTCTGAGAAGACAATTTGACCAAATGAAAATGAGAGAGGATGAAAACATTTCCAAATATGTTGAAAGAGTTAAAGCATGTGTCAGTGCAATCAAAGTATCTGGAGGAGATATCAGTGAAGAGACAGTTATAAGTAAAGTTCTCAGAGCATTACTACCAATCTATGCAATTAGAGTCTCTACAATTCAAGAAAGAAGATGTGAAGCAAATCATAAAATAAATTTAGAGGCCATAGTGGGAAGATTAACTGCATTTGAACTAGACAACTTTGACAACTATGTTCTAGCTTCCAAAAATATTGAATCAGCATTTGAAGCCAAGCTTTCACTCAAGGAGAAAAGAAAAAAGAAAAAGGAATCTCAGTCAAAAAGTGAAGATGAATCAGACCAAAGTTCAGATAGTGATCTTGAGGTGATTGAAACTCTACTAGCAAGGAAATTTTGTAGAGGCAGAGGAAAATATAAAGGTAAAGTTCCTCTAATCTACTTTTCACGTAAACAAGTTGGTCATATTAGTGCTAAGTGCCCAAACAAGTAGAACAAAGATGAGAAGAAATATTACAAGTACAATGGCAAGAAAGACTTCAAATTGTTCAAGGATAAAGACAAGAAAACATATTTTATGGCTAAAGATTCTAATGATTCTAATGATGAAGAAGAAGATGAAATTGTCTACATTACTATGAAAGATGAGTGTGATAATGATGAGGAAATGGAACTCATTTCTCATATGAGAAAAAATGATACATGGATCATAGATAGTGGTTGTTCTCATCACATGACTGGTGATAAAACAAAGTTTGAATATTTTGAAGACTATGATGGTGGCAGTGTAAGATTTGGTAACAATGAACCTTGTTGTATAAAAGGAAGAGGAAGAATTTTCTAACCAAAAAACGTATATGTGATAATGCCTATTGGGTAAATGGACTCAAGCATAATTTTTTGAGTGTGGCACAGCTACTTAATAATGGATTCAAAGGAGAATTCATGCATGGAAAAGCAAGATTGCTAGATGGAAAAGGAAAATTTATTGCATCAGACACTCAAACAAAAGGTAACTTATTTTATCTTGACTTGGTGAATGTTCATGTTTTATTGCTCAAGTTGAAGAAAGTTGGTTATGGCATAAAAGGTTGTGTCATGTCAATTTTGATAATTTGGTGAAGATAAGAAAATTCAAGAAAGTAAGAGGCATTCCTAACATAAAGAAACCTGAGGTTGGTCTATACAAGAATTGTCAGATTGGTAAAATGGGAAAGACTAGTTTTAAAAGTAAAAACTATCAGTCTAAAGATATATATAAGAAATTATGCATACTAATTTATGTGCACCCATTGGAATTGAAAGCTATATTGGAGAAAAGTTCTTCATTTTTTTTGTTGATGATTACTTAGGAATGATGACTGTCATGTATCTGAGGAACAAATCAAAAGCATTTAAGAAATTCAAATGGTATTTGGCTAGAGTAGAAAAGGAAACAGTGAAAGATTGAAATGCTTGAGGTCAGACAGAGGTGGAGAATTCATTTCACATGAGTTCAATAACTTTTGCATTGAAAGAGGAATCAAAAGATAGGTATCAACCCTTGGAACTCCTGAGCAAAATGGAATAGCTGAAAGGAGGAATAGATCTATCATGGATTGTGCAAGAACCTTAATGATTGAAAAGAGCATTGCTATCAAATACTGGAAGGAAGCTATTAGCACTACAATTCATACCCTGAATCGAGCACAGCTAAAAAAGGACTAATTGAAAACTCCCTATGAGCTATGGTATGGCTATAAACCTAATGTAAGTTATCTAAAAGTATTTGGAAGTAAATGTAACATTTGAAAGAATCTAGAAAAGGAAAATTTGATGTGAAAAGTGATGAAGAAATATTTCTGGGATAATCTTGCAAAAGTAAAGCATATAGATGTTTGAACTTGTCTACTAACAAAGTCATAGAAAGTGCACATGTGAAAGTTGATGAGTTTGCAGAAAGGATTGAAGAAGAAAGAAAAAGGGAACCAGAAGATTATAGAAGTTTTTTTTTCATTTAACCTCATATAGTACCAATCAATCAAGAATCTTCTACTCTCGAGTCATCAGTAACCAAGTTACAAGAGGTTCAAACTGAGCTACAACAACAAGAGTTACATTCAAATGCTACCGAGAAAGTATCTACCAAGTCTGAAGAACCCAAGCCAATATCTACTAAGCCAGAATAGCCAGAACCTAAAGTTGAAATGCAAAAGGATAACAATGAAATTCATTCAAAAGGAAAAGGACCTATATTAGCAAAATATGTCATGAGACATCATTCAGCAGATTAGATCATTGGAGACAAATCTGAAGGAACCATGACAAGAAATAAGTTGAAAGGTACTTGTTTACTTGCTAATTTTGAACCTAAAAATATCAAAGATGCATTAGGAAATGATAGTTGGATTGAGGCTATGAATGAAGAGATAGATTAGATAGAGAAAAACAAGACATGGACTCTTGTACCCAAGCCTAACTATAAAAATGTGATTGGAACTAAGTGGATATTCAGGAACAAGTTGACTAAAGATGGTAAGGTATCAAGAAACAAAGCTAGAATAGTATGCAAAGGATATGCTCAAGAAGAAGGAATAGACTATGGAGAAACTTTTTCTCTTGTTGCAAGATTGGAAGGAGTTAGAACCTTACTTGCATATGCTACTCACAAAGGATTCAAAGTTTATCAGATGGATGTCAAGTCAGCATTCCTCAATGGTATACTGGATGAAGAGATTTACAATAAACAACCTGAAGATTTTGTTAATCCAGATAAAAGAAACATGGTCTACAAATTACAAAAGGCACTATATGGCCTGAAACAAGCCCCTAGAGCATGGTATGAAAGATTGCATAACTATCTTATTTAGATTGGTTTTCAAAGAACTAATGATAACAATAGCTTGTATATAAAGGAAGGACCAGATGATAAGATTGGCTTGGCAAAAATATTTGTAGATGATACTATTTTCATAGGAAATGATGATCTTTGCAAAGAATTTTCAGAGAAAATGAACAAGGAATTTAAAATGTCTATGTTTGGTGAGATCAAATTCTTTGTTGGTCTTCAAATTCAGCAGAATAAAAATCGTATCTACATCACTCAATCAAAATACATCAAGGAGATATTAAAAAATTTTGGTATGGAAGATTTTAAACCAGTTGGGACTCTTATGTATACTAGATTAAAACTTACCAATGAAGATGAATCAAAAGAAGCAGATCAAACCTTGTATAGATCTATGATTGGAAAGTTGCAGTATGTCATACTAGGCCAGATATTTCTATTGTAGTTGGTATTGTAGCAAGATTTTCAGCAAAACCAAGAGAAAATCACATGATGAAAATCAAAAGAATAATGAGATATTTGAAAGAACCGAAGATTATGGTTTATGGTACAAATTTGGAGGTAATCTGGATTTGAAAGTGTTTACTAATGCTGATTAGGTAGGAAACCTTGATGATAGAAAAGGTACAAGTGGAGGAGCATTCTTTCTTGGAAAGAGGTTGGTTTCTTGGACAAGCAAAAAGCAGAATTGTACATCCCAATCTACAGCAGAGGCAGAGTATGTTGCTACACTAGTGAACTATTCTAATATTGTTTGGTTTAAATAGTTGTTGGAAGGCATGAAGGTGGAAATAAAAGAACCAGTTGTTATGTTCTGTGATAATACAAGTGCAATCAACATATCTAAGAATCCAGTAATACTTTCCAAAACCAAGCACATTGCAATAAAATATCATTTTGTTAGAGAATTGGTGCAAGATAAGGAGATCAGATTGGAATATGTCCATACAAAGTAAAAAATTACTGACATATTCACAAAGCCATTACCTAAGGATGCATTCTTGTATCTAAGAGGTAAGTTAAGGGTCACTCCCCTATCTGAAGTTCACTAAAATGAAGTTTTAGTGATGCATCAATGCATACCAAGTTGAAGATATATTAGTTGATTTAGCATAATCAGGAAACATGGCATATGAATTAGTACTAAAGGTACATTAAAATTCATTTGAGTTGTGTTGTCTTTGGCATGTGTTGTCAAAGAAGGAGAGTTTTACTGTCATATCTTTCTGAAATTTGTTTGAGAGGAAAAGTTTTCTATGTAATTCCTTCATAGAGGGAGATTACTAAAAGAGGAAGAGTTTGCTAAAAGAAAGTTGTTCTAATAGAAAAAGACTTGTTAGACTTGTTTTCAAATTTCATTCTGCTATGACATGTTTTCTTGCCATCAATGCCAAAGAGGGAGATTTTTGGATACAATTGTTAATTGATTATTGTCTTTGATGTTGCACAAATGTCATATCAATCATCAAATAGAGTCTACTAAGCTCATAAGGTCAGCAAAGGAAGGTCAGTGCTAACCGAGTTCACTCAATCTCCAAAGGATTTTTGTAGGGTTTGTAGTGTTTACTGAGTTTCACTGGGTTAACACTAGAAA
Organism: Cupressus sempervirens; assembly: GCA_028749045.1. NCBI lineage: Eukaryota > Viridiplantae > Streptophyta > Pinopsida > Cupressales > Cupressaceae > Cupressus > Cupressus sempervirens. Next base: position 68,985,654 of record CM053790.1, on the reverse strand, counting down.
ACCATTCTAGAGTAGTTAGTGTCTACTAAGCTCACTTGGTCATCAAAAGAAATGTCACAGAAAGTTAGCTTCTACCGAGCTCCCAAGGTCAGCAAAGGAAGGTCAGTGCTAACTGAGTTCACTCAGTCTTCAAAGCATTTTTGCAGGGTTTGCAGTGTTTACTGAGCTTCACTTGGTTAACACTAGACAACCATTCTAGAGCAGTGGCTACCAAGCTAGGTTGGCCAACGAAGAATTTTATTGTTTTGATATTAAGCTCAATTTTTTCATAGAATAAATGTAGATGAGTAATATTTTTCAATTGTTGTAACTTATATTTGAGCTGACTTGATAATCTAAAAGGTATATATATAGATGTTCAAGTTGTGGAATAAAAAGAGAGTGTAAGTGTGAGTATATGGATGAGGAAGGAATAAGTGAATAATGAACAAATTTTGATGAAGGATTAGATATCCTGGAGGAGCTGCAAAGTTCTATTTGATTAGTAAGAATCTAGTAAAGTAGAACATAGATCTATAATTAAAAAAAGATAAGTTGCATATCATTCAAGTTATTTCATTGTTGCTTTCTAATCATTGTAATAGTGAATCTAGAATCTCTTTACAGAGTTGGTTTAATAGCCATTTTGCAAATCCTCTAACAAGGTGACAATTTAGTTGAATTTGTCCAAAGACCTCTAACCAGGCCACTCCTAACAGGGTGATTAAATCCTCTAACAAGGTCACACCTAATAGTGTGTATTGTAACCTTTAACAGGGTTGGCTCCTAACAGGGCTCACTTCAAAAGAGTGAAAATTGGTGACTAGTTACTTGGTGTTTTTTCCCTTATTGAGTTTCCACATTCAATGTGAAGAACCTCCTTATAGCAATATCGTGAGAATGCTCAAAATAACAGAATACAAAGTGATAGCAGAACTCAGAATGAATCTACTGATCGCAGGCCACTTCGAGGGGGTAACCTCCTTTGAGCAAGCTCAATACAATAAATTCGTCCGTGCCCATCAAGGCCTCAACCTATTCTTATATACTGGGTACGATCTAGAAAAGTAATACTACCTATGCATGTGGGATAATAAAATATACTCACGGGACGACTTACAAAGCATATGCGTCCAACAACACTACTCTAACAAAATAAACAGAAGGAACACACAAGTTCCTAACATCCCCTCTCCCTTAGAAAAAAGCTTTGTCCTCAAAGCTTAAGGTGTGGAAATTGTTGTTGAATCTGAAGAAGGGGTTCCCAGGTAGCATCCTCTGGTTGCATGCCATGCCACTGAATCAAGACCTCAGAGATGGAGCGAGAGCAAAGCTGGCGAGTGCGCTGGTCAATGATTGCCACCGGCTCCAGGATAATGGATCCTTCCGTATCCATTTCAGGGAGAGTAGTTTGTGCTCTGACAGTGGTACCCAGAACTTTCTTTAGACAAGAAACATGAAAGACTGGATGAATGTGGGAAGAAGGAGGAAGTTCCAGTTTATAAGCAACTGAACCAATCTTCTGCAGAACCTTATAAGGCCCATAAAATTTTGGGGCCAGCTTATGACGCCCTTTCAGCTTTAGGGAGGATTGTTTGTATGGCTGTAGATGAAGAAAAACCATATCCCCAACTTGAAATGAGCGCTGAGAACGGTGTTGATCTGCTTGCTGTTTCATCCGATTACGGGCCATGTGAAGATTATCCTGTAAGGTACGAAGAATCTGATCCCTGCTGCGGAGAACTATGTCAACTGCCTGGACTGGTGAGCTGTTGGGAGTGTAGGGAAGGAGCACTGGAGGTGCCTGACCATAGACTGCTTCATATGGAGTCATTTTAGAGGCAGTGTGGTAAGAGGTATTGTACCACCATTCAGCTAAAGGGAGCCACTTGGCCCACTGATGTTGCTGTTCGGAAGTGAAGCAACGAAGATAAGTTTCCAAGCATTTATTGACAATTTCAGTTTGACCATCAGTTTGTGGGTGATAGCCCGAACTCATCTTCAGTTTGGTGCCAGTTTTCTGAAACAGTTCAGTCCAAAAATGACTGGTAAAAGTTGCATCACGACCAGAGACAATGGAAGAAGGGAGTCCATGAAGACGAAATATCTGGTCCATGAAGATTTGTGCAACAAAGGAGGCAGTATAGGGGTGGCTGAGGGCACAAAAATGACTATATTTCGAGAGACGATCAACCACAACCAAGATCACTGTCTTGCCACCGGATTTAGGAAGCCCTTCAATGAAATCCATAGAAATATCAGTCCAAATCCGTGTAGGGATGGGCAATGGTTCGAGCAAGCCAGGAAGGAGGTTCGTTTCACCCTTGTGGCATTGGCAAGTATCACATTCAGCCACCATCTGTTGAATCGCCTGTTTCATCCCTTTCCAAAAGAAGTTTCTCCTTGCTCGCTCATAAGTTTTGAGGAAGCCTGAGTGCCCTGCTGAAGGAGAAGCATGGAGTTCATAAAAAATAGCCTGATGTAGAGCTGGGTTCTGAGGAAGCACTAGCCGACCCTTGTATCGAAGAGAAGCACCATCCCAAGAGTAATGTGGTATAGCAGAAGGATTATTGGCTAGCTGGTGAATGATTTGAGATAAAGAAGAGTCACTGTCATAGCCCTGCTGAACAGACGCTAACCAATTGGGAATGGTCATAGAAATAGCGGAAAGGGAAGCTTGATTATCAAATGTGCGAGAAAGAGCATCTGCCACAATATTCTCCTTACCCTTCTTGTAGGTGATCTCATAATCATACCCCATGAGTTTTCTGACCCATTTTTGTTGTGTAGGAGAGGATACCCGTTGTTCCAGGAAGTATTTCAGACTTTGGTGATCGGTTCTGATGCAAAAATGACTCCCTAAGAGGTATGGCCGCCACTTCTGTACAGCATGCAAAATAGCCATCATTTCTTTTTCATAAGTAGAGAGGGCTAGATTCTTACCAGAGAGGGCTTTGCTAGTGAACGCAATAGGATGGTCATCATGCAGGAGAACAGCACCCAATCCATTGCCGCAAGCATCACTCTCAATAGTGAAGGGTTTGGAAAAATCTGGCATCGCGAGAACAGGTGTACTGCACATAGCCTGTTTCAGTTGTTCAAATGCAGTCTCAGCAACAGGGGTCCAGGAGAAGGCATCCTTTTTTAACAGAGCTGTCAATGGTGCTGCAATTTTCCCGTAATCTTTGACAAACTTGCGGTAGTAGCCAGTCAACCCCAAAAAACCCCGAAGGCTCTTGAGAGTTTTAGGATGCGGCCAAGTTTTCATGGCATCTATTTTTGTAGGATCCACCCGCACTCCATGGTGTGCAAAAATATGCCCTAGATACTCCACTTCCTCCTGGCCAAACACACATTTAGATAGTTTTGCACAGAGTTGATGATCAGAGAGAAGTTGCAAGACAAGCTCCAGAGGATGGAGATGCTCAGCCCAAGTTTTGCTATATATGAGGATATCATCAAAGAAGACCAGAATGAATTTTCGGAGGTATGGTCAAAATATGTTATTCATCACTGCCTGAAATGTTGAAGGAGCATTCGTGAGGCCAAAGGGCATGACTAAAAATTCATAGTGACCATCATGTGTGTGGAAGGCAGTTTTAGGTATATCCTCCTCATTAACCCAAATTTGATGATACCCAGAACGAAGATCTAACTTGGAGAAAAAATGAGCCCCATGAAGTTCATCAAGAAGTTCATCAACAACTGGAATGGGAAACTTGTCCTTTATAGTGAGATGATTAAGTGCTCGGAAATCAATGCAGAGTCGCCATGACCCATCTTTTTTGCGAACAAGCAGAACTGGAGAAGAAAAGGAACTGGTACTAGGGCGAATAATACCTTGCTTCAGTAAGTCACGGACAAGTATCTCGATTTCGGTCTTCTGATGAAATGGGTAGCGGTAGGGCCTGATGTTGGGCGGAAGATTGCCAAGAAGGAGCTGAATACGGTGGTCCTCTGGACGAGAAGGAGGTAATCCCACAGGTTCAGCAAATATACCAGAATACTTGTCCAAAATGTGTTGGAGATCGGCAGGAGTGCTAGAGACTGCTGATGGCTGCATCTGAATGGAATGGAGCTGAGCGATGACACCATGTGACTTCTTCTTAAGAAGTTTTTCCATACGGTGTGAACTGATGATGCTGAGAGACCCTGGTTGTAAGCCTTTCAAAGTGTGTTGGTGCCCCGTGGCTGAAAACTGCATCCAAAGTTCAGCAAAATCCCAGAGAATGGGACCAAGAGTGCGTAACCATTGGGCACCCAAAACCACATCACAGCCACCTAAGGGTAAGGCAAACATGTCAGAGCGCATGTTATAATCTCCAATAGAGAGATGCACATTGCGACATTTCCCTTTACAAGGTAAAGTGCCCCCATTGGCAATCATGACTTCAAAGCTAGAGCAGGGATGGATAAAGCAATCAGCCTGTTTGGCTATTCGTGGATCAATGAAGTTATGAGTGCTACCAAAATCAATGAGTATAGTAAGAGGGATCTTCTTGAAGAAACCCTAGACCCGCATGGTTTGTGGAGTAGTGACTCCTGCCAAAGCATGGACAGATATCTCTGGTGGAGCTTCTGGTGAAGGAGGTTCAGGCTGGTGAGGCTCAACCTCATCATCCACTGTTTCCTGAGCATCTACATATTCTTCCAGTTCCGGTGGAGAATCCACATCCAAGAGATAGAGCTTTTGCTGAACACATCTATGGCCCCGAGACCATTTCTCATCACAATTATAACAAAACCCTTTGTCTCGCCTGACTCGCATCTCTGTTTCAGACAAGTGCTTGATCGGAGTAGTTCTGGGAGCTGGTATGACGGGAGGGTTGTGAGAACCTGTATTTCTGAATGGAACAAAATTAGATCTGGAGTGTTGTAGAGCACTAATCTTGTCTTCCGCTAACTTAGCCAACCCAAGGGCTTCCATCATTGTAGTAGGTCGAAACATTTTGACTTCTGAGCGAAGTGCATCCTTCAGACCACTGACAAAACAACTACGGAAGAATTCATCAGACAAGCCCTCTGTGTAATTAGCTAATTTTTCAAACTCTGTCTGGTATTCTCTTACAGTGCCTGTTTGACGCAGTTTAGTGAGTGCTCCTGTGAAATCATCAAAGGAACTAGGGCCAAAGCGCTCCAAAATGAGGGTGCACAATTCGCTCCACATTGGGCCTACATTAGCCTTGATGTACCAACGGAACCATTGAAGAGCTTCATGTTCCAAATAAAAAGATGCAAGGGAGACTTTGTGGTTATCCAAAGTATTATGCAAGCTGAAATACTGCTCTGCCCTATAGATCCATCCAGTCGGATCAGAACCATCGAAGTGTGGAAAATCAAGCTTTGGTCCACGGAAATTGCCAGAAGAGGACCCAGTATCTCCTGAATGGTTTCGGCTCATGGCTGACTGCTGAAAGTTAAGACCCAGAATTTTGTCATCCAGATCTTGAAGTTTGGTTTTGAGGGATGCAATTTCCTCTTCCATGATTTTTGCTCCTGAAGGCCATGACAGAAAAAAAAATTTGATGTAATTTCCACCCAGCGAGCCCAAGAGAGTGCTCTGATACCAGATGTGAAGAACCTCCTTATAGCAATATCGTGAGAATGCTCGAAATAACAGAATACAAAGTGATAGCAGAACTCAGAATGAATCTACTGATCGCAGGCCACTTCGAGAGGGTAACCTCCTTTGAGCAAGCTCAATACAATAAATTCGTCCGTGCCCATCAAGGGCCTCAACCTATTCTTATATACTGGGTACGATCTAGAAAACTAATACTACCTATGCATGTGGGATAATAAAATATACTCACGGGATGACTTACAAAGCATATGCGTCCAACAACACTACTCTAACAAAATAAACAGAAGGAACACACAGGTTCCTAACATTAAATTTGGTGTCTCTTGTGTTCATTTAGTTAACCTTTGCATGCATATTAATTACTTTGAATGATAGATGATCAGTAACTAGTTAACTTACTGAGTTACAGTATTCCTGCACTATTTACCAAGTATTAGCAGTAAGTAAGAATTATAGACATCTAAGGGATGTTTGGAATTGATTTTGTGGTAACTGATTCACCCCTCACCTCTCAGTTACTTCATCTATATTTCCAATAGTTTGGTAGACCATGGATATATACACTAAAGGTGGTCCCATCTACCTATCATCAATGCTTGAAATTTTCCCACCAAGGAAGAGAGATCACAATCCCAAGGGATCCCACTCCTTTTTCATTTTGTAAAAGATTGGAAGGTGCACCAGTAAATTTTTGTCCAATAAGTGAGTTTGCCAAAGTTATACCTAAGTCTCTCACCATAATAGAACCACCTTCCACAATAGTACCAAAATTAGCTAATGAGGATTCACATTCTTGCAAGGGAAAAGAGAAGGTTGAAGATACTAAAATTAACACCACAGGGAAGAAGGTTACTTTTCCTAATTTATGAATGGAAGAGTATAAGTTTGAAAATGCCTTGTGTGCTAGACAACTGCCACTCTCCCCTCGTTCCTTTGGGAAACCTTCTCAATTATCACCTTCTACTAATAAGGAGACAATGCAAGTTAGAAAGACAACATTTGAGCATTGGTGTTCACTTAGTGATGAGCACATGGAAGATAATATCCTAGATTGGCTATATTATGATGGAAAAGATAAACCTATGGAGTTTCCTAAGGATAAATATGTTAAGGCACCTCCAATTATTGAAAACATGGGATATCATGGTATCATCCTTTGACCAAAAGAAGATGGAATTAGACAACCCTTAGAACCTAATAGCTATCATAGAGGATGTGGATTGGGCTCCATTAAACCTAAGATATCCTTTGCTGACAACTATTGTATGGTTGAACCTGATTCTGAGACTGAAGAGGAGGAATTCTTTAAAGTACCTTTCCAATACTTTGAAGATGACTTAGATAACTATGTCCATGCCATTACCATAGATGACCTTTCATCCATTAACCTACCTCTCATCAATCCTAACACAATAGACTAGGACCTTCAAGATACACCACCAGCTCTTGACATTTGTAAGACTAATGAAGCAGTGATGGCACTTTTTGGCCTTAAGAATCTTCAAGATTATGAACATGAGATCTAGTACAATAAGGAAACCTACTTTGGTAGCCAAGTCAACTCTCTTAGTCACAAAAGTGAAAAAAAAAAAAAAAGTGGAAAAATAAAAGAAACATCCTCTAGTGAAAACTCCTTCGGGGCACTTTTGGATGAAGAAAAAGATAAAATAAAGGACACATCTTCTGGTGAAAACCTCTTAGAGGTGCCAGAAGAGGGAGAGCTTGACTCACCATTTAGATCCTTGCGACTAGAAAAGTCACCTATTTTGAATTAAGTCACAATTCTAGTCAATTTTGGAACCGAGGATAATCCATAAATCACCTACATTGCTGCTACCTTAAGTATTGAGGAACAAAAAGCCATGACTAAATTCTTGAAAAAGGGAAAAATCAATTTTACAAGAAAATGCAAAGACATGCCTACCTTAGACATAGATTTGGTTGTGCATCATTTCATAGTTGATCCCAAGATTAAACTAGTGAAGCAAAAGTTGTGCAAAATGCACCCTAAGGTAGCACTCCTAGTCAAAGCATAGATGTAAAAAATGTTAGAGGCAAAGTTCATCCATCCTATTGACTATCCTAAGTGGGTTTCCAACATTTTTCCTATAGGGATAGCATCTGGAGGCATCTGTGTTTGTTCAAATTTTTTAGATTTAAATCTCACATGTCCTAAGGATGATTTTCCACTTCCTAACATAGACATCATAGTGGATTTGACTGCTAGACATGAGATGTTGTCTTTGATGGATGGATATTGTAGTTACATCCAAATTAGAATTGCAAAACAGGATCAAGGTAAAATGGCATTTACCTCCCCACAGGGAACCTTTTGTTATCAAGTTATGCCTTTTGGGTTGAAAAATGCCATCGCCACTTATCAACAATGACTACCATATTCCATGATCTTCTACATGTCATAATGGAGGACTATATTGATGGTATCCTAGAAAAATCCAAGACCAAAGAATCCCACATTGATGTCCTTACCACTATTTTTGATAGGTTGGAGAAATACAAAGTGCGCCTTAATCCTACGAAGTGTGTATTTGGTGTCAAATCAAGAAAATTGTTAGGCTACATTGTGTCAAGAAGAGGTATTGAGGCAGATCTAGCAAAAGTGAAGGCCATCATGGATATGCCTCCACCTACCACATTGAAATAACTTTGTAGTTTTCAAGGAAAGTTACAATCTATTAGGAGATTTGTGTCACAACTAGCAGATAAAGTCCATCCACTTCAGCATTTGTTTCCTAAGGGAAACAAGTTTCAATGGCATTGCCTATGCCAAAAATAATTTGAAAAAATTAAGACATATTTGGCTAATCCTCAAGTTTTAGTACCTCCAGTTATAGGATGACCATTGATTCTATACATTTCAGCTACTTTAGTTGCCCTAGGAGCACTTTTGGCACAATTAGATGACAATGGGAATGAGCAAGCCATATATTACCTCAGTTGAACACTAATTGGCTATGAGTTAAACTACATTGCTATTGAGAGAGCATGTTTGGTTGTAGTCTTTTGTACTCAAAAACTATATCATTAAATGCTCAATCATACTACATATCTCATTGCCAAGATAGATCCACTCAAGTATTTGTTATCAAAAGCCGCCCTCACTAGTTGAGGAAAAAAATGGGTCTTAATTTTAAGTGAATTCAACATTTTTTATAAGGATCATAAGGCCATTAAAGGACAACTAATTGCAGATCAGCTTGCTAAATCTCCTCTTCAAGGTGACCATCTCATTGTAGCTGATTTTCCATATGACACAATTATGACCCTAGTCCTTACTACACCATGGAAATTATTTTTTGATGAATCCTTTACACAAAAGGGATCGGGGGCAAGAATTTTGTTTGTGAGACTACAAGGGGATCTCATTCCTAAGTCTTATAAAATCTTATTCCCTTGCACAAATAATATAGCTAAGTATGAAGGTTTAGTCATAGGACTATGTCAAGCTATCAGATGAAATATCAAAAACCTTCTTGTCTTTGAAGACTCACAATTGGTCATTAAACAAGTCACAGATGAATAGAAAACCAAGGATGAGAAATTGTTGCCCTATTGTAGAATAGTTGAGGAGCTTAAGCAACATTTTATAGAGATTATTTTTCAAAAGATTCCAAGGGCTAATAATAAAGCATTAGATGCCATGGCTACTATTGCCTCTATGATTGCCATTCCAGAATATAGTCCTAAATGCGAGTTTCTCATTGAGAATCTTTTAACTCCTGCTTATGAGAAAACTAATTTAGAGTTGGTGTGTTAGATTTTTGGTCTCGAGTCTCCATGGTATGCTGACATCTTTGCCTATTTACATCACAAAACCATTCCCATAACCCTCACCCCAAATCAAAGAAAAACCTTCATTCACCAAACCCTTCGATATACCATCCTAGGTGACACACTTTGATGGAACCCTCCTCTGATGTCTCAATTTAGATGAAGCAAGAAAAATGTTAGAAGAGGTTCACCAAGGGATTTGTGGTGCCCACTCTAGTGGCCTTACGTTAGAAGAAAAGCTTCTTAGGACAGGTTACTATTGGCCCACTATGGAAGTAGATGCATATCAGTTTGTGAAAAGATGTCTTCCATGTCAGCAGCATGGTAATTAGATACACGCTACCACTAAAGACCTTCAACCCACCATCACCCCATGGCCCTTTTCTCATTAGGGATTCGATCTCATTGGTCAAGTATACCCAAATTCCCCAAATGGCCACAAGTACATTATTGCTGCCACTGAGTACTTCACAAAGTGGGTTGAGGCTATTCCCTTAACCCACATAATCGAAAAACAAATTTTGAAGTTCATCTTGAACTACAATATTTATCATTTTGGTATACCTCAAGATATCATAACTAATAATGGAACCCCTTTCAAAAATTATGAAGTTGCCACATTGTGTAGAAAATTTGAAATTACCTAGCATTTTTCCACCAAATACTATCCCTAAGGCAATGGCCAAGCTGAAGCTACCAATAAAACCATTTTGAAAATCCTAAAGAAAACCATTGATGCAGTTGCCCATGATGGGCACATCCAAATTGCTCCCTCCCTTTGGGCCTATTACACCTCCATTTGTACCCCCATAGGAGCCACCCCATTTTCCCTTGTTTATGGTTCTAAAGCCATCTTGCCCATCAAAATTGAGCTCCCTTCCCTCAGAATATGTCTCAAGAATTTGATATATGAAGAAGAATATCGAGTTGCTCACTTGCAAGAGCTGGCACTTCTCGATGAGAGATGACTCAATGCCCTAAACCACCTCCACATGTATCAAAATCACCTTCAAATTCAGTATCATAAGAATTTCAAGCCATGGGAATTTGAAGTGGGTGACTTAGTTTTACAAAATAATATGAAGAACCTCCTCAACTATGAAAAGAAAGGAAAGTTTGAGGCAAATTGGCTAGGTCTGTTTATCATTACAACCAAATATGGTTCTAGGGAATATTAAATTGCTACTCTAGAGGGAGATCCACTCCCTAAGCCTATAAATATCTAGCATCTCAAGAAATTCTATGCTTGAGCCTTTGTAGTTCTTGTACAGTGTTTCTAGTCCCTCAAAAATCCAAAAAAATTAGAAAATCAAAAAGCTCAAAAAAAAATTCATAAAATGTTCTAGAAAAAAGCCCTCAAAAGTAGAAAAATGTTCCTAAAAAAAGTATGATTTGATCCATTGTCTATAAGGCTTGTTTCACTTCACTTCATTCCACCATTCCATTTCCCTTGTGCAAAGTCGTATCTAGCCTTTTGTGTTTCATGGATTCAATAAAAGACCTCTTGTCTGCGAGGCTTCATTTAAATTCCATCTTTTGAAAGACCTCTAGTCCGTGAGGCATTTTTCTGTAGAGTGATTGTCAATCCCATTACACTGAGCTTTTCTACAATAGTGACCACACTTGGACTTACACAAAATCACCATTTGTGACTCAATGATTCAAGAAAATTGTTTGCTTCATAGACCTTGACGAAAACACATGATTTTATGATCATTGACATTTCAACTTGACACACTTTTATAGGATGAATCCTTCCTATAGGCGACATTGTGACATTCACTTCTAGACCTAACGTTCTTGGTAGGAACTATGGACTAAATGACTACTTGGTCATGAGGTCTCTTTTTGGTTGATTTTATTTTTTATGTGTTAGTGAAAGCTTTTTATGGTGCACCTTGACCTTCCATATTTTTCTCGTACCTGAATGGCTTTCATTGACTACACATGTTTTTGTGGTGTGATCTATTTTTTAGGCTTTATTTCATATGTGTTAGTTTTAGGTTATGTTAATGCATTGCACAATGGGGGCAATGGGTTAGCACACACCCCACCAAAGATCCCTAAAAGAATTTGGGTGTGCCTAGACCTCTTTGTTGCGTATATGACATTTGATCTATCATGAATATGCAAACTACACCTATTATCCTAAAGTATCTCTTAGTTAAAGCATCTCTTTCTTTCCTTCTCTTTTCCAATTCAATATTAGAAAGTGACATAGAATCATGGATCTGAATTGTCTTCACTGGCTCATTGATCTTAAGACAAATCTCCTTTTGTTTTCCTTTGTCCTTAGCCCCTACAACAGGCTCCAAATTTTTTACTCTATTGCTATCAACCTCTAGAGAAGTATAGTTCTTAATCTACTATATTACAAGTCCCTCTAGATTAATTTTCTGAGTTTCTAGCAAATTATAGTCTTGCCTCTTATGTTGTTCAAATTGTCCCACAAACTTAGGCTACCGTGCGCTAGCTATTATCTCATTTTTCTTCTTTAGAGCAACAATTCACCTTAGTAATTCTTGTTTTTCTTCATACTTCTTTGTAATCACTTATTCCCTTTCATTTTTAAATTTGATATTAATAGCTTCTTTCTCAACAAGCAGTGCTTAAAAAATTTCATTCTCATCAAGATCAGGGATAGTGGACTCAGACCCAGATGTTTTCTCATCATTAAAACTTTCAGGTTCTAAGTGTCTAGGTCTAACCTTTTTAGGGGAATAATCTGACATGAAAGGGATTGTACTATGCTAGAAAATATTGTTACTAGTCCTATCCTCAAGACTAAATACATGTGGTTGCACAATCTTCTCCTAGCATATCATTTCAAGGGTATTATAGAAATCATCATCAGACAAAACTGGATGAGATCTCAAACCTTTGGAGGAAGACATTTTTTCAATAGCAAAATGGTGAATGTTATTTTTCCCTACTATTTGCTCCTATGAATAGCTTCCTTTCTACATTTGGTTTCCCTTCATAGCCCAATTTTGTCTTCCTCTAGGAGGGAGATCCATTTGTAATTTGATTCTTGAGTTTTTCCTCACATTTGCCTATGTATTTATCTTATTTTCCATGGTTTTGAGATAAAAAAATTCTTAATCTTGACACTGGTTAAAACCTTCTGAGTCGCCACCTACTCTATCGGAATGGGAAAAAGAACTTAACAAATGATAAATCCTTTAGTGACAGTCTCGGGAAAAATGTATACAAATTCCAAATCCATGGGAAAATTCATCATGAAATATTTGCAACTCTACCCAAGAGGACACAGATCTCTAATAATTCAATATTTATGACAACACTCAATGCAATTCCCTAGAAGAGTCACCATTTTGTTGGTGTTTGAAACTACTGAGAAACAAAATGCTCAATATCATAGTGAAATTACTCACACAATCTAAGGATTAGCTAATTCCTAGTAGAAATTACATGGATAAACCACTTTGACCCAACTTCAACAAAACTAAAAATGGTTTCCTACTCTTTAGGCTCTATTAAACCAAGGCGGGTATACCTAGGGATGATTCAAATGTAAACTGTGGTATGAAATTATCTTAGTTTCATTTTGATTCTCATATTTTACCCTCAAGTACATACACAGTTTATCAATTTTCTCTAAAAGCTTCTCAAATCTATATGCATCCCCTATAAGCAGATTCCTCGAATTAGTGGCTATCTAAGACTCAAAAAACTATATACAAACAAGTGGTAACCAACATTTGTAACTTTAAACAAAATGGAATGAAATGGTTTTGATTTTTTTTAAAACGAATTGATATGTAGCACCAGAAATCACCCTTGCTCACTTCTGACTTATGTGACCAGTGTCTTATCCATTGGGCAAAAAATTAACTCTTGGTAGGAGATCTAAATCAATTAACTTGTAAATGAATTAATCAATTGTAATCACCCATTTCCATTCTTATGAAGTATCCTTTCTATAAACCCATAAACCCTACTAATTCATTGAAGCATTTCTATAATTCCTTGAATTAAAGACAATAGTGATATCAACATACAACCCATCTAGATTGCATTCAGCCAAGTTAAACCTTATTTAAAATGACTTCAAAGTAGACAAACCCATAAAAAGGAGACAAAAATTGATGACACAAATATAGTCTAAATACCCCTTTGTATTATCCTTTCAAATGACTAATATAATGACCAATAGAAACTAATTGAAAAACCCATAAAATATTGTTATTTCTGTCATTCCAATGTGTCATTAGAGAGTAGAAGTGGAAGCAAACTCAAAACAACTACATACTATTGGGCCGACTGTCTATACTTATCTTGAGAAACACAAAAATTATATAAGTTTTCAGACCATCACATTGCCTTGAAAACTCATTTATATAGACACGAGTTGCAACAACCAAAGGGAAAATGTGATTAGCAGGTGTCCCTCAAAATGATACTTACATACACCTATAACAAAAAGACAAAATGAAAATAATAGAAAGGCTAATACATTGAACATTCCTTTGTGGGTCCCTTTTCTATTATTCTACCTGGAGAGATAAAAGTGTTACCATCTAAATCCTTGATTATTCTAATTCCTCCGAATAAGTGACCATGAGGCTTGAAAGTGATGAGTCATCTTTGATTACCTACGAACTTACTTTAATCTGAGGATTTTCCTTGTCTTCATCATTAACTATGAGGGTAACTTTTACTTTTGCACCTTCCTCCTCCTCATCACCTTATGTTTCATCATCTTGTAGCATCTACTCTTCTGATATAAGTTTATCTTTCCACTCATTATAGGCAGTATCATCGAGTCAATCAAAATTGAATACATCTCTTTCTACTATCATCAGAGAATTTCCAATTGCTTCTATATCAACCAATTCTATTCTGATGGAGTTATAACATATTTGCACTTTTACGAACTCCTCATTTGTCATTGCCCATAGCAAATGGCTTGTTTCATTTATAACCTTATTTATTCTTTCACAAAAGACTTCATCTAGCTCCCTCTTCCATTCTTCCTTTTCCTTTATTTTATCAATTGTCTTTAATACACAAAGGAATAAATCAGACTTTTTTGCAATATACTTGGAAAAAAAAATAATTAATCTTCTATGGAAAGAATCTTTCTTATCATCAAAACCTTGTAGATTATTTAATAAATCAAAGATTTTTTTGATCTGATGATATATCAGCTGAATAATAGATATACACATAACAGTGATATCTTCATTTCTCTCTATCCATTTCTATGCAATGGGTTTGAATGCAATTTCATTTCTTTTCAATTCATCACTGATAGCTGAAATCCTTGCTAACTGATCAAAAAATGTGGGCCATTCTATCATGTCTATTTAATACATGATACCTTGCCTCAATTTTTCTTCATATTGATTATTAAGCTCTACATGCATTGCATATAACTTATTTTCCTCCTCTTCAAAATCCTTTGTAGAATAGAACTGAGGCCTTTCTGGAGTATTAGGTATCTCAATAATTGGTGTTGATTTAAAAGGCTCAACAGGTGGCCATGGCGGGTATGCAATCTTGGTTTTATTGGTTTCTCCTAATTTTATTATCTCAACAATCTTCTCCATTTGAGTTATTTTATTTTCTAATAATTGTATTTGCATACCCCTATCCTCATATGCTTTCAAAACTTCTTCAAACCTAGCATTGAGTTGGGTAAATTTATCTTCCTCTTAGCAAGACACCACACTACCAAATTTTAGCATCTCTCATTCCATCTCAATTATTTGTTTACTACCTATCTCACCAGCCCTGAACACTATCAATGCACCAGTATGCTCTACAATGGAAATCTCATACATTCTGGTATTGTTCCTTTTTTCCATCGACCATATAACAAGGGCTTGGTGGTAATCACTAAATTTGACTCCTCTATGAGCCTATAGTATTTTTGTAGCAATCCTTAGTTGAACATCCCTATGTTTCCTTACTGAATAAAAAATAATGGCATTTTCTATATCCCATTCTGACAGAAGGAGGATTCCTGATTGTCTAACTATCTGCCTCCTAGCTTTAGGAGTAAATTGAGAAAAATCATTGAAAATTTTAGATTTCACCTCTTCCTTAATATCTAAATAAGGTTTGTCTGGCTATTTTTCCTTTATCTTCTCACAGTTTTTTTTGACATTTCCCATGTTTAATGTCCACAAAAATTGAGCAAAAGCCCTAGATTTTACAAAATTCTCATCATTACTAAACCTTTTAGAGGCTTGGGCAACTATTGGATAAATTTTCGTACCTTTGTAATCAGTAACAGTTAAATCCAAGGAAGGCATAGGAGGTTCTTATCGTTCTCCAATCTCTGAATCTGTGGAGGTAACAATTACATCCCCTTCTCCACCAATTTGTCTAAGTTGCTCCTTCAAAGATGCTTCATCATCTTTCTAGATTGGGGACTAGCTCAGGGAGTATTGTTCTATTTGAGAAGAAGAAGATCCTTGCTCTAATTTTGGCCTTTTTGGAGAGTTGGCTACAGATGGACTTCTTGATCTTGTCCTTTGATGAATGGGTGCCTATTCCACAATTTGAACCATCACATAACTTGTTCTTCTTTGCAAGGTATACTAGCCACGAGCCACTATATTTTTTTTGCTTATCTTCCTTTGTACTTCTGTAGCCCTTTCTGGATATGTCTCAACATATGTGGCCTTCTTTTGATTCATAGTTTGGATGATTACACCAAAATTATTCATTAATGCTTGCATTTAGGTTCCCCAATATTTTTTTATCTTTCAGTGGGTCATATTGGGGGTTAAAAGCATTAATAAACTCTAGGGTCTTACTAAATACTATCCATTTTTCTTTCCTCAGTTCTTGTTCTTGGAAAGTGAAAATATTTCTTATTATATCCTTTGAATAATAAACTTGTTGTATCATGCGAGAAGCTTTCACCCTCTCTCTTAAGAGGTCATAGAATCCTTCAGGATCAATAAATTTTGCATGAGATTTTTCCATGTTATATCTATCTAGAAAAAAAAATTGGTGCTTCCACCCTTTCCTAACAAAAACAAAATTATGTAGCACAGTAACAATTGGAAAAAAGGTACCCTTCTTAGACAATTCCCTCTCATCTATAGTGCCTATTTGCCATAGGAGCTTAGCTATCCCTATCTTCAAGGGCACATTAAAAGGCAAGACATGTGGATTCCCCACAAAACCATATACTCTTATTATAGTTAAAACATTATAAGGGATTATATCCCCTCAATTATGACTAACCAATAGTCCTTGTGCATGGTCCTTGGGTCTAACCAATTCTAAAAATGCTTGTTGAATTTTGGGGCTATCCCCTTTCAAAAGAAACCTAAGCTTTGATGCAAAGTATCTATCAAATCTCACATAACTGGCATCTATAGCTTTTAAAGTCATATCTACACTCCACATCTGCACTGGATTCCTCTCTCCATCCCTAATAGTTTCGAGCTCCACACCCTTGGAGAAGAAGGTAAATCCCTTGTACAAGCATACATGCATAAGCAATGAATACCAATAGAATAGTTTGTCCACTTTTCCCCGTGCTATCCCCACTAGACCATTGTGAATTTCTTTCCCAAGAAAAGTAGCAAAATCTAGAATAGTGCTTATCCCAAATTGAAGTGTTTGAGCCATGATATGGACAATAGAGCCTAGGATTTTATCAACTTCTTCTATCCCAAAAATCTTGCAAAGAGAAAAATATAGTGCTTGAGCTCTAAGGTTGAAATGCATTCTTAGCAATGCCTCTAGGGTACTGGCTGTAATCACAGGAAAAGTGCCAATTTTAATAGCATGCTCTTGCAGTGGCCCTATTCTTAGGTAAATCCTTTGTGCATCATACCTTGCTTGAAGGTCATCCATGTAAATAGTTTCATGCACAACATGGTTAGGATTGAGGTTGAAAACCTCACTAATAAATTTTGGGAAAACCCTTAAAAGATTCACTCCAACATGGTTCTTTACCCACCTTGTAATTGGATCATATTTCTTGGCCGAATCCAGCAACAAATCACTATCAAAGAAAATTTTTGGGACTGTTAATTACCAAATTCAAAATCCTATTCATTGCTCATAGGAGTGTCCAGTTTTTCCTTTGAAAACCATTTCTTAAACAACTCTAGACCCCCCATGGAAACCTAGGCATCTCTTACCCTATTTTCTCTATCATAAAAACCTTCTCCTATAGCTACTCTCGAGTGTTTTGGAATGAGTTCCCTCCCCTTAGTTATTTCATGTACCAATAAGGGGAATTTTCAAGAAAGTTATCGTGCATAAAATGTTTCAAATAATCCATTTGTCCAGTGAGCTCTTTTTAGGGAGGCATTTTGAATAAAACCCTAAAAAATTTATAACATCAGATACTTGAATTTTTTAAAGAGTCACAAAGTACTTACCTACAAGAATTTTCACTTCTACACTATGTGATTTCTTTTGCAATTTTACTAGATTGCTAGATAAAATTTTCCTGTCCTGGCTCTAAAAATTTTGTATGCCCTATTGTTCTTTCTGCACTTTGGTGATTCAATAATGGTGAGATCATGAGTTCTTTTCATACAATCTAATCACACAAATGAAATCTGATCATTATTTACTCTTAGTAACCATTACCTCCAAATTGCAACCAAATTTGAATCCTATCCATAGATTTTCACAAGATCAGATGACTTTGATTTAAAAAAGTAACAAGCCTTATGGATTAAAAAACAAGGCCACATGTCACAATACCACTTGCCTGCATTTCTTAAATTTCTTGTACCTTAGAATTGTGGGGAAGTGCCACTTGTTGATCAAGACAAGATCAACGATCAGATCAATTCATATTTGAACAAAGTCTAGTCAGCTATACTAACCGATATGAAACCTTTATATAAGTTTGCGCTTCTGATAATCTCCACGTTAGCAGGACCCATCTCTTCTTTTGTGCGAGCAGGTGCTTGACGTCATTCTATCCATGTGTCAAGCTAGTGCATTCTCACTTTCCTTATTGAATGAGCATCTCCTTCTTGTAGGATTGCATAAGCCGTTGATCTTTAAAAGATCAACGGTGACACTACTTATATCCTTTAATCCTTCTGAGTTGGGAATAATGATGTCACCATGGACACATGTCCACATGGTGCATACCCACATTCTTTATTTGACTAGAAGCTACCCCTCAATCTTTGAAACATCTATGGCTGATAAGGCTTCACTTCCATTTGGCAGACAAACTTCTTTAGTGGCACATCTGGCAGTACATGTCAGTGATCATTTTACAGTGTGGCACCCAGTAGCATATAGTTAGAGATTCTTGACCCCACCTTGCCATATGTCAAAAATTGCTTGCTCGCATTATATATCTTTCATGCAACTTCAAAATGTAGTCGTGTGCTGGCCTTTGATCTTTGACAGATCAACGGTTATAAAATTAGGCATTTTTAAAATACCACGTTGGCTGAAATGACGAATAAAGTATTTCCATTCATTCCAACTCATCTGACACTTGCCACGAAAGACATCTCAATTATTAGCCTTGGGAATGGCAGGCCCATCTTGTCAGACTGTGCCACTTGTCCCATTTATGCTTCCCTACATTATTTATTTCACGAGCATCTCCTTCTTGTAGGAAAGTTCTAGCCCTTGATTCTTGCAAGATCGACAATCAAAAGTTCTAAACTATAAAATAGTACCTTCATTAAAGAATGAGCTAATGATATTGCAAGAATTTTAAAACATATATGAGAGCACTGACAACTCTACAAAAAGATCTGACTAGCTCTAACAACCATGAACCTTTTGTGGCACACTAAGGCTAGAACATCAAGAAGAGCTATGTGTCATCATAGCGCATACTTGCATTGTTTAAAAGCCCTCCATCTTCTTATTGTGGGAATGTGATGCCCATTAATCTATTCAAGATCAACAATCACACAAAATTTGTGTTACATAGGACATTTTCTCAATAGAATAATTGAGCCTAATATAAATAAAACACAGCTAACAAAGGTTTAAACAATATTAATGAAATTATGGTTGCACAAGCCCAACCCTAGGTAAAATGATATACCATTAGAAACATTTTTCAGAAAATACTTCGAGGGTTTTTCAAAACTAGGGTAAAATATGATAGGGCACTAGGGTTTCTGAGAAATTCTCTGAAGACAAACCTTGAGAATTGAATAGAATTTTAAAGACATAGAAACCAGGCTATGAATTAGGGCGATCTAAGGGTTTGAAAAAAACAAGGAACAAAACCATAATTTGCAAGACGCAAAGACTCAAATGATTTTTCACTAAAAATTTCTCAAAATTTGTACATTGTGAAAAATTATACCAACAAGTACTAATGAGAAGGTGGTAGACCTCTTCAATATACTCTTGAAGAGATTTTCCCACTTGCTTCAACCCTTGCATTTTTTTCAACAAATCAAGGTCATAATTCATAGAAATGAATTGTCACTTTAGTTTGGCTATCATCTGATCCCATCTAGTGATTTTTTCCTTTCCCTTTCTATTTCACTCCAATTGAACCTCCTACCACTGGATCTTTACATTTCTCTTTAGTTTCACCTTCACAAACTTGACCCTATCAAGATCCTTAATATATTCATACTCAAAGTACTCCTCTAGTTCATTGATACAATCAATCAACTCCTTTGGGTTAAGATTTCTTGAAAATGTGGGAACCTCAAACTTAGGTCTTTTTCCAATCTTGGAGATGGCCTTAAAAAGCCTTTCTTCTTCTAAGTTTAGAACTACCTCTGCTATGGCATTTTCTTCTACTTCTTCCTCATACTCACTTTCATCTCTTACAGGAAGATTTATTATTCTATGAAATTTTTATTCCAATGGTTGGATTTGTCTTTGGAGGGCTCTAAAAACCTTGGGTGTAACACCTATAGCTCTTCTACCATGCTCTCTTCATGGAGGAATTTTCATGCTTCCACTAAAACCCTAGTACAAACTATTGTACAATTAGTGAGTTGTGTACATGCTTAGCCCAAACCGTGTTCTTAGTTTAAGCTACCTCATAGTTGGTGATCCACATAGTCAAGAACTCTAGCTTTGATACCACTTGATGAAGGGTGCTTCTCTTAATACAATAACACATATAGAAACAAATAAACAATAGCAAATGTGAGAACAAAATGTGGACTTCTTATTATTGTTGCAAATGTGGAATTAAAAAATTCATAAGTACAATATGTTAACCCACATGAGTGCCTTCATTATAGTAATCTATAAGAAAATCTAGTCAACTGTCACCTAGAGCTATTCTAGACAATATTTGGGTCTTTCTCAAATAGGCAATTTTATGTCAGCCAAAAAGGTTCTAGATGCTCAAACTTAATGCTTAGGGGTGAAATACCCTAACAATACATATAGAGTTGGCTAAATAGATCTTTCACAAATCATTTTAGAAATTTTGGGTAGCCCGACTTTGGAAGGCCATAACTCTTCAACCATTGCTCTGATTGGCTATTATAACCACTTTTTAGAAACACCGGTTCCTAATTTTCAAGCTCTGAGCTATACAAGTGCCCTTCTATTGAGTTTTTATAGCTCATCTAGCTACTTTAAGGACTCCATTAGTGAGCATTAATATTTTTCTCCTAAAATTTCCACCGAAAATTTCCAATAACTTCTCTGATACTTAAGCTATAGAAATGAGATTTTAATGTTAGGCGTATAACTTTGAAATGAACCTTCATGTAGAAAATGAGAAAATTCTGAGCTCATACTAAAAAATTAATAAAAATAGCAAGTTCCTAGAAATAGCAACTCCCCTATCTACTAGTCCTTATTAAAATATAAAAGGATGAAAATAAAAATATTTTTGGGCGATGCAAGATTTCTCAAGTACACCTAGGATGCTCCTGCATCACTAGTTCAAGCTCAAATATGGCTAGATAAGGGAATGAATTCATGTCAATAGAATAAAAACAAGTGAGACCAAATTCTATAAACTAAACAATGAGAACTATTTGAGTAGAAGCCAAACAATTGAACTGAGTGTTTACTTAGAAATTTAATCACATTTTATTAGAACAAGTAAAACATATAAAATGAAAATTTCCTCTTCTTTGTTTTTAATAGTGGCATTATTTTTCCAATTATTTCTTTTATCTCATAAAGATCTAAATCCAATTGGAGTTTCACAAGAACATATTTTAATACTTCTCCTAAATCTATTCTACTAAGAAATAAAACTACACTTAAAAGAAGAAAAATCAATGAAAATAAATGATGATTCAACACCATCCTTGGCAATGAAAGTAAATAAATAGACATTAGAGAAAATATAAATAATTATCTATAATAACTAGTCCACTAATACCATCTAAACTCACAAGAATAGAGTCTTATAACTTGTACACCAATCTTCAACATATTCTATAAAAGGAATAAAATACACTTACAATATTCACCACTACACTATAAAGCATAAAAGGAAATAAGATGGAGATATATCTCAAGTGAGCTCCTACAAGACAATTCTAGTTGTATTTAATAGAAGGAAATAAACTCAATAATAGATACTCTTTCTATGATCCATTAATTTGTATTGACAAAGTGCAAATATGTTCAAACAAATATAATAACTTTAGATTATCCAATAGAGAAAATCAATTTTGTTACATCCATACATATAGTACAATCTATTTTCTTTTAAGATTGAACTAGGGTATGCGCAAGATCATGGTCAACCAAAATTTTCAGTTAAGTGGCAATGAAAAATTAACAAATCAAGGTTATGTCAACTTGATCTGCAATTTTCAAATTGTTATGAACTTTCTATCAAAAAGTTGAAGGAAAATAATCTCTAGGAAATTGAATTTAGTTTCTAAACTATTAGGCCTTATCTGAAATAGATTAAAACTGATTTCTCAAAAATTTGAATATTAATGAAATAGTACAAACATTTCAAGACAAAAATAATTAATGGACATATGTTTGACCACCTTAATCACAATCAAATCATAATATTTTTAAATAAGATTCTAGATATATGAAGTAGAATCATGCCTATATGTGATGCATATTTTTGGTTGTTTTTAATTCTAAATAAATAATTAGTTATTATTTTTTCTACTATAGTATTTTTGAAATTAAAAAAAATCTCATGTTTGATCACCTTAACTAATTCAAAACTCTACAAAATTTAGATTTTTTTTTTGTTTTTCCTTATAGTAGAAGAAGCATATAATGTGATACATCTTTTGGATTTCAAAAATGTTGTACCATTTGAAAGTTATAGTTGTTTTTCAATTAATGTGTCAATCAACACTTTATATGTAACTCCATTAAAAAATAAGTAATAATTACTTACTAGAATCATAAGTTGATAGACATTACTTTTATGGAAAGCTAAGAATATTCTTATGAAATCCTTTTCATTTCATCAAATTTGGATGAAAAAAAAGTGACTAGATACATGTTTGAAGTTAAAAATAGATAAGAATAGACATAAAAACACATTTTCATGATGTTTTTAAAGTTGCCCATATAGGGATGGTATTCAAAGATATACTAGGCCTTATAAAGGTATTAATTATTTCATTTGGTATCAAGATGGGTGGGTAAAAAGTAAGAATAGATTTTGAAATGCTTTAATGCATTTCAGAACTACATATTTTTTAGATCACCACTTTTTGGCACTTCATGATCCTATACATACACAAGAGTCAACCATATATGCACACAATGTCCCTAGATCTAGGAAAAATATTACTAATAATAAAGACAACATGCACTCAAGGAAGAGAGAGATTCATATCATCACTACAAATCTTAGATCAAGAATAATTTAACTGACTTTGTACATGTGTGTGTGTGTGTGTGTGTGTGTGTGTGTGTGTGAGAGAGAGAGAGAGAGAGAGAGAGAGAGAGAGAGAGAGAGAGAGAGAGAGAGAGATTGTGCATGTGTGTGTCTGGTATTATAGAATGAAAATTTCCTTAATCACATTAAAATACTAAATTCAAATTATGGTGGAGGAAATATATTACAAAAGATAATTTTGGAAGGAATATGAAAATTGGTTGGCCTAATCTTGTGAGCATGATTTGTGTGTATTTTGAAATCTTGTATAATCTTGTATTATTTTATTATTTTTTATTATATACAAGATACTACTAATGCTTCTATGTTTACATTTTGTATATTTATAGCCCAAATATTTGACTATGAAGAAAGACCATGCCTAGCAATATGAACCTAGAATAAAATAATGAGATAATTTCTAGATTGTGGTCTTGGTTATGAAGAAAAGTTGATAAATGTAATTTTCCTTGCAAAAAGTGTAAGGGCTTAAACAATCAAAGAATTCTAATCAAATAGCCTAGGGTCGTTGTAGGAAACATGGTCATCTTGAAGGGGGGTACAATTTTTATCAATTGGTGAATGTGGATTTCCAATAGGAGGAACATGGAGGTGTGAATATCCAAGATGAGGATAATGTTCCCATTTTAGAAGATGAACCTATCATAGTGAACACAATTAAATATGATGGTATTGGTGTAGCTAATAATGTGCCAGAGGACATGATTGAAGAAGATGGTATTGGCGCTACTAATCAAGATGATCACGATGATGATACTATCACATTTAATAATGATGATTAAGATGTTCTTGATATACCTATACTTGAGAAGGAATACAAGTCCCTATACCAATGCTCCCAAAAAAATCTTCTCTCTACTATAGTGTTGTTGGTGAACTTGAATTTTACGAATGTAGCAATGCCATGTATGCTAAGGTATGCCCTTTTTGTCATCTTAAATGTTAGCATACCATTACTATTTTTTATATTAGTAAATTATATTTGTTATTATAGGTAAATAGGTGATTTTTTATTACTATCATCAAACATTTTCACTGATTCATAATTGAGAGTTATCTACTATTATGAGTCAAATTGGAGTGAAGTATCACATAATACATGCATGTTCCAATGGTCACATTATATATCATAAACAATATCAATTTCCAACATAATGACCTGATTGTCATATTAGCAAATTTAAGTTAGATTAAATAACAAAAAAGGTGACTCCAAAGGTTCTTTGGTATATTCCCATTATTCCATGTCTTGAATGATTATTTAGGTGCACTATCTTGGCACAATTTATGGATTACCATGCATGAAATATAAGTCAAGATGCCATTATGTGAATTCCTATGGATGATTATGCATTTAAAGATAGAAAAAAATTGGGTACACTTTAAAGAACAAACTTGTAATCTCAAGCTTGCATTAGTAGCAAATGATGTCAATCCATTTGGAGTTATGAGATATGTTTACTTAGTGTGGCCTTTTTTTTTTACTAACAAAAACATTTCTCTTTGGATTTCCATAAAGAAGGAGCTCATAATGTTGTCAATGATTGTACTAGTTATTTTTCATTTAATAGTTATCTAAATTAATTTATAAACATAGCATCAAAATTATCATAATATTTATGTTCATTCAACTAGGTAAGTATCAAGTTAAAGATATTAACATATATATTGATCGCCTAATTAATGAGTTTTTGAAGTTATGTAATGGGGTCACTATGTATGACATCTCTAGATGAATATGGCAAAGACAATTTTAATTTCATGCAATTCTTGTATGGACAATACATGATGCCCATGAGCCAAACCATTTTTGTGGTATATTATATTGTTAAGGTCACATATTTTTTGTGTGTTGTAGTGCTTACACATTATTGTTGTGTGTTTAAGTTGCACATTATAATTTTACATGATCTAATTGTATATGATCTTTTAGGTCTTCAAACAAAGAGAAAGTCTCCATATCTAGTTTGTGGTCTGAAGATGAAATCTCATTATTCAAAAAGTTTAGGAAAGTAGGTGTTTGATGAGTTTAGGAACTTTTTATACAATAATTACATGCATTTACTTACAAAAAAATATCTTTTTAATGGGAAAGAAGAGACAAGATCAATGCCACGAAGAATGACATCTTGTCTATGGAAGTTGGAATACAATAGATTGAATCACTCAGGTAATGTCATTCCTTCTAATGATTTTTATTTGAAATTTATATTTTGATATTTTCTTTTATTTAGTAATAATTTAATTGATTCTTGTGAATTTCATCAAGGCATCAATGAATAACTTCATTGAGGAATAAAAGTTATCCTAGTCAATTTATTAGGTTGTCATACTACAACGATCTCACAATCATGCATTTGTTTTATGATATGCATATTGGAAAGAATGTAACAAAGATACTATAAATAATATTGGATGGAAGGCATGAAAAAGAAAAGATTGCCAAAATTTCTAATGAAATACATGAATCTAATGATGCACAAAAAGTTTTCATTGAATCAAATAGCAATGGAGATAGTATAAATACAAGTGCCCTTCCTTGGTTATTAATAGAGTAGGAAAGTAATGCATTAAAGGAAGTCATAAAAAAATATTCCCATAGGATTTATTGAAAATATAAGTAGTCTTGTATCAAAGAAAGACAATTTTGGGCCAAGTTTGAAAACGCATGATTGACATACCCTCATCAAGGTAAGTCATGTTCTCTATTTACAATATATTTGTAAAATTACATGTAGTTTTTTTGTATTATTTTATAATATATTGAAAAGATCATTTTTAAATTATTGCAATATGTCCTACCTCTATCCCTTCCACACTAGTTTGACAACAATGTTAAATATGTTATATATGATCTTAGAAAATACATGAGGTTAGAAGTGTTATTTCTTAGATTTGTTGTACATATATTATATTTACAACTTGTTTTAATTTTGATGTAATTTATTATATTTTCTTTTCTAAAATATCATTTATATGTTCTTTCATGTTGAATCTCTTTTAGGTGGTTATCATCTAAATAAATTGATAAAAAATATATAAAATATTAGAAGAGGAAAAATCCCTAGCTTATGTGTTAAATGAAAAAGTGACTAGCTTTAACATTTTTTAATGTTCAAGATTACTACCTCATACATGAAATTGAGATTGAATTGTGTGGACCCATACAAACTAGGTCAATGTGGATGGTTGAAAGGCATATGCAATTTATAAAGGGCTTGTTTTGACAAAGAGAAAGTCCTAAGAGTTCTATAGTGGAGGGATATATGATATACCAAATCATGGTGTATATTAGTGAATATCTTGAAAAGTTTGTAGAAAAATATCCATGCAGGTCGCATTTGGTATCCTAAATCTATTACCAAATTTGAAGGGGAGTACTTCATAGGGAAAGGTAGATTGAGGAAAGTGAGAGATAATTATAAGATATCATTTTAATTTATGAATTATTGTAAATCTTCGATGTAAGTTAGTTTCTAGTGGTCTATTTGTTTTCTTTATAGTTGGTTGTGAGTGGGATGCACTACATTTGTATATTGCAAACAATCTTAATTGGATGATGGTATGAATTCAAAAATCTCAAGAAAAAGGTTTCTCAATAACATGGGATGGTGTTGCATCATTACTTAAAGAAGCTCATCGTAATGGAGATCATGATGTTACACCAATGGTAATTGATCTAGCATAATGTTTAAGAGGTATAAAGGTATGTATAAGTTTACTAATCATGACTCATAAGTTTAATATGGACTCATTGATTAATAGAAATAATCTTGACATGTTTGAATAATTGCATATCAAACATGAAAAAGCTATGTACTACCATGACCATAAATTTTGCATAAAAATGTGTGATTCTGGGATAAGTGAAGTCTTTGAGGTGACTAAAATTTTATCTGAAAATGACATACATCCTCAACAATATAAAATCTAATACTATGTCCTTTTGGATTATATACTTGAGTGTGAATTTAGTTCATTCAAATTATTTCTATTTTTTATCAAATGATATAGGCTACGATTGAATGAAAATGATTTGGACAGGACTATTATTGAATATGATAGTGGATTTACAATGATTAATACAAGGTCATTTGAGCCAGTTGGAGACAAGCCCTATGTTCTTCCAACCCAATTTGAGAAAGTGTTTTGGGGTTCCACATAAAATAGGTTGGCCATTTATTGTTAGACATGATGAAAGAGGAACGATGGTAAAATATAATGTGATGGAAGAAGAATATATTGAAGAATTAGAAGAAAAAGTAAATGATGATCACCAATGACTATTATACAATGATTATGAAGAAGAAGATGATGATGATTTCAATGGTGCTAAGGATGATAGTGATCATGATCATGATCATGACCATAGTTATGAAGATGGTGATGATAAAGTTGATGATGGTTATGATGATTATGTTCATGATAATGTTGATAAAGATGATGATGATCAAGTTGATGATGGTTATGATGATTATGGTCATGATAATGTTGATGAAGATGATGATGATTGCAATGAAGATGGTGGTAGTATTGATTGTGATAATGAGGATAGTAATGAACATGATCAAGGTGAAAACTATGGTGATGGAGATGATTATGATCATAATTTTTATGATGATGATATGGATGAAGAGGACAATCAATGACATCATCAATAAAATGTATATCTAGGTTTGATCAATGTCATGTATGAGGTATTGATTTATTCATAGAATTTTGTTTAAATGTGTTTATAGTTAAGTTATTATTTGTTGAACTCTAATGTCATGGAGTATATCAAATTAGTTTGTATAGCTACCACACATAAAGTAGAGGCAAGAAATTAAAAAGTATACAATAATTTTGATGAATACATCATGTAATTTTGTCTTCTATGTAATTTGTATCATTAATGTAATGTAATTTTTGACTAATTTAAGATAAATGATTTACATATGTAGGAAATTTAATGTCTTTGACTAGGATAATGCACAGTAACATGGATCGATAGGTATAAGTCAATAGACCCTATATATACAATTTATTATTTGCATGTTTTCTCTTTAACATCCACATAAAATTTATGAATATATTTCCTTCTCTTTACCATATTCATCAACATTACCCTCATGTTGCAAAATATAGAGATCCTACTATTTCTCTCATTTGATGGATTGCAAATATTACCAAATAGTTATTTGTCTGATTTGTGATGGAGACACAAACCAGCACAGAATGGACACAATGGAAAAGGAAAATTTTATTGACAATGAAAATATGCCATTACATGAAAAATAGAAAAAAAAACTTCAAAACATGCCCTATGGGCTTACAATAGAAGAAATCAGGAGATAATTTCTTCTCCCAATTCCTTCTCTCAAAATCCACTCTAAACTGCCTTTTACAATGCCAAAAATGTCCTTATATAGACCCCAAAGGGTTAAGGATTAGGAATATGTTCTAGAAAGTGCTAGTTGGCATCCACCAACCAAATAGAAGGTTCAAGAATCTACGTTAGAAGTCAACGCAAAATTAGAAGAATCAAGAAATGGTAACCGAACTTCTGAGAGGCATAACTTTTGAATTGTAGCTCTGATTGATGAACCATTTATATTTCTGGAAAGCTCTCAAAGTGCTTTATAGCTTTATGGACCAACTTTTCTTGTACCCATTTTTTGATAATGTATGAGGTCATTTAATGCCCTGAATCTAATTTTGAAGCATTCTTAGGAGGTCTCCAGAAACTGAAAAACAACAATAACTTTCAAACCATGGTGACTTTTGACCTGATTTTTTTTTTCTGGAATGCTCTAAATTACAATTACAATCATTTGGTCAATTTACACCTCCTAGTTCACCAAAATGATGGTTCAATTACATACACCTATTTTTTAGGCATTTTCACGTATCCTACGGTGCTCAAATACTCTAACCTAGAACACTGATAGTGGAACTGTGAGAGTTGGAACCTCCATTTGACCCAAATGGGTATCCAGAAATGAAAACACATGAAACAAAAACTAAGTCTAATTACATTTTTTTTTGGGTGACACAGGATTGCCCTAATACCTCTGGCTTCTCCTGCATTAGACACCCAAGGTAGATTGAAAAGTGACCCTTTGACTTTATGGATGGTAGAGGAAACCCCAAATGGGAAACCTCAGTTGCTGATATCTAGGTTGAGTAATCGATTAGTTGGCCTTTCCACTTAACCAAATACTCTTCATACTACCTATATCTAGTATTCTTTCCCACACAATGATCTAGAATGTCTTCTATCTCCTCCTTCTTAGAAGGAGGAATCGGATATGACTCTAACATCAGCTCCTCATCTGCACCATCATCATGATACTCTATTAAGTCTGTAATGTTGAAGGTAGGAGAAATGTGAATTTCATCTAGTAACTCCACTTCATATGCATTTCTTGAGTCATGTTTCTTCAAAATTTTGCAACGGCCAAATTTCTTCATCTTTAGCTTGTTGTAAGTACCTACTACAAATCTTTCTTTTCTTAAGTGTACCATGACTAGATCCCCTACTTGGAACTCCTTATGTCTTCTCCTTTGATCAGCCCTAGCTTTATACTCTTGATTCATCTTGGTAATGTGTGCCTGAACCTCCTCATGCAGGCACTTGAGATGTTCAACAAACACTTTTGCTTCAACACTTGTCCTCTCTCCTTGCTCCATCTTCCTTAATTCTGGTGCAGTCCTTGGGCTACTTCCATATACAATTTGGAATGGTGATCTACGAGTACTCTTATTTACAGAGTTATTGTAAAAAAATTCTTCCTATGGTAAAATCAAATCCCATCCCTTGGGCTTATCCCCAACTAAACATCTCAGCAAATTTTCTAGACTTCTATTTGACCATCAATCTGTGGGTGATATGTGGAACTGAATTTCAAGTCTATTCTCAACTTCTTCCACAATGTCCTCTAGAAATACCCCACAAATTTAGTATCTCTATCAGAAACTATAACTCCTTGGTAGACCATGTAGTCTCACTACCTGTCTGAAAAACAAGTCAGCAATATGGATAACATCATGATTTTTTTTGGCATGGAATGAAATGTGCCATTTTGAAGAACCTATCAACCACCACAAATATTGGGTCATTACCCCTTTGTGTCCTTTTCAATCCAAGAAAAAAATCCATACTTATGTCCTCCTATGGATTTGATGGAATAGGCAATGGTTGATATAGTCTAGTATTGTGACTAAATCCCTTGGCCACTTGACGAACCTAACAAATTTGTACAAAATTCTTCACATCCTGTGATATCTGGGGCCAAAAATAATGTTCTCTAAGATTGGAAATGGTCTTGTCTCAACCAAAATGTCCTTCCATCCCTCCACTGTGCTTCTCCTTAATCAGATTTTCCGTCATGGAACTCCTTGGAATGCATAATTGGCTGCCCTTAAACAACATACCATCCTGAATCAAATAGTCTAGCCACTTGGTTCTGTCTATAGCCATAGGCTCTTTACAAGCTTTCCACACTTTAGCAAAATTAGGATCCTCAGGGTACAGATTCTTGAGTTCATCAAATCCAACTAATTCAACCTACATAACTGTAAGCAACAACTGCCTCCTACTTAATGCATCTGCAACCCTGTTAGATTTTTCACTTCTATTCTTTAACACAAATGTATAACTCTACAAGAACTCTACCCACTTCATATGCCTCTAGTTCAATTTATCTTGGCTATTTAGGTACTACAATGTCTGGTGATCAGTATATAAATCAAATTCCTTTGGCAATAAATAATATCTCCATTTCTTTAAGGCTTGAACTATTGCATATAATTCTTGATCATAAACAAAATACTTGTTCTTTGCATCATTCAATTTTTCACTAAAATATGCAATAAGCTTACCTTCTTGGCTCAATACAGCTCCAATAGCACTGCTACTAGCATCACAATCCACTTGGAACACCTTTCTAAAATCTAGAAGTGCCAACACAGGTTGTTCTGTCACCTTTTTCTTTAGCAATTCAAAACTTCTCTTAGCTGTTGCAGTCCATTTGAACTCTTTTCTATCCCCTCTTATTGTGTTAGTTAGGGGTGCACATATGCCACTGAAATTCTTAATAAACTTTTTGTAAAAACTAACCAAACCATGAAATGATCTTACCTTAGTAGCAGATCTTGGAGTAGGCCATTCCAAGATGGCTTTTTCCTTCTCTGGATCCATTTTAAGACCTTTAGGTGATATAACAAACCCCAAGTAGACTAATTCCCTTTTCGCAAAGATAAACTTCTTTAGATTAATTAACAATTTCTCTTCCGTTAACCTTTCAAGGACACTAAATATGTAATAAATGTTCTTCCAAAGTCTTGTTTAAAATTGAAATATCATCCATATAAAGAATAAAAAAATTTCTCAAAAACTTCTTAAGTACCTCATTCATAAGCCTCATGAAGGTGCTTGGGGCATTCATCAATCTAAAGGGCATGACTAACCACTCAAAAATTCCCTCCTTGGTCTTGAAGGCAATTTTCCACTCATCTCCTTCTCGTATCCATATCTAGTGATAGCCACTCTTGAGATCTATCTTTGTGAAGTACTGAGCTCCACTCAAATAGTCCATAATATCATCCATCCTTGGAAAAGGAAACCGATACTTGATGGTTATCCTATTTATAGGTTGAGAGTCTATACACATTCTCCACTCTCTATCCTTCTTTGGTGCTAGTACTGCAGGTACTGCACATGGACTCAGGCTCTCCTGAATCAAACCCTTCCTTAATAGCTCCTAAATTTGTCTATTTAGCTCCTTAGTTTTAGTAGGAGTCATGTTGTGAGCAGCCTTGTTAGGAAAACTAGCTCCTGGGATTAAATCTATCTGATGACTAATTTGCCTTATCAGTGGCAATCCTTCTAGAAAATTATCAGAGATGACATCTCCAAACTCACCTAATAAATCTGAAACTTCAAATGGTATTTCACTACTACCTTCCTTATCTTTTCTAGGAATCAAAGCATAGCACATATGCTGATGTTTCATGCCATCTAAAAACTTCCTTCCATCAACAAGACAAATCCTAGCACTGCTACATACCTTTTCACCTTCCTTCTTCATTGGCTTCAGTTTGTGGTGAACTCCATCCTTTTTTAGAGAGTATGTGTTTGCATGACCATCATGTACTGCATGCCTGCCAAACTTCCATGGTCTACCCAACAATAGATGGCAAAAATCCATCAGAATAATATCATAGAGAACTTCATCATGGCAAGTCTCAATTTTGAACTTCACTAAACATTGTTCACTTACCAGGACCTTATGATCGTCGTTCACCAAAGTGATCTGATAGGGCTGGGGGTGTTTCTCCCTCTTGAGCTTCAGCTTAGAGACCATCTCCTCTGATACCAAGTTATCAATGCTACCACCATCAATGATCACATCACAACATTTATCTTCACACTTGCACCTGATATGAAATAGACTCCTCCTTTGTCCTAGTTTGATCTCACCGCTTAATAAGACCCTTTCATTTACTAAAGTCCCTCCTCTTTTTGAATCCTTTGAATGTGATGACTGTGCATCCTCATCCACATGAGAAACCCTAGCTTGGCCTTAAGTTCTCCTATCTATCCTTCCTTGACATTAAGGGCATTCAAAGGCATGACGACCTTCTTCATTGTAATGGAAATAGGTACCATAGAATCCTCCTCTTCCTTGTTCACATCCTCTACCTCTTCCTCTCTGATTTCCAAAGTCTTGATCATGGGAGCGGTTGAAACCCTCATTCCTCTGGTTCCTACTGGTACCCACATCTTCATTTTTATTTTGGGTCTCATTTTGACCTCTAGATAACCTACCACTACCCCTTCCTCCTTGACCGCACCATATTTTTCTTCCTTCAAACCTTTTATTTAGTTTCTCTTCAACTCATAGGGCAAATTGGTATGCTTCTTCAACGCTAATCATTCTTACCAAACTTAATTCCTCCTGGATGCTAGGTCACAACCCATTGATATAATGAGCAACCTTCTCTTTATTTTCTTCTACATGCCTAGCCCTAATTAGAAGTCAGTAAAACTCTTTCATATATTCCTGGACTGATCTTCCTGCTTGCTTCAACCCATGCATCTTCTTAAACAGATCAAGCTCATAGTCAACAGGAATGAACTACTTCTCCAATTTGTCCACCATGTTATCCCACCTTGTGATCTTATCCTTTCCTCTTATATTTCTTTCCAATTGAACCTCTTGCCACCAGATTTTTTCATGTCCCTTTAGTTTTGCCTTTGCAAACTTAACCCTATCCAGATCCCTGATATCCTCATATTCAAAGTACTCTTCCAATTCATTAATCCAGTTGATCAACTCATCTGGTATTAGATTTCCTTAAAATACACCCACATCAATTGTAGGTCTTTTCCCAAACTTAGCAATGGCCCTAAAAAGCCTTTCCTCTTCCTGATTCAGAACTTCCTTGTCAAATTCCCCTTCTGGTCCAAATTATTCTTCATCGTCATCTTGACTTTCATCACCTATAGCAATATTTGCTCCCCTATGGAGCTCCTCTTATAATGCTTGGACTTGCCTTTGGAGGGCTCAAACCTCCTCAAGATTAATAGCTCTAGGCCTTCCACCACACTCTCTTCATGGAGACATCTTCTTAACTCAAACCCACAACCACATAGTCCTGGTAAACCCACAACCACACAGTCCTGGTGCAAACTGCCTCACAGTTGGTGCTCTGTCTACACACTTAGGAAAACCCGCTATGATACCACTTGATGGAGACACAACCCAACATAGAATGGACACAATGGAAAGGGAAAATTTTATTGATAATGAAAATATGTTGTTACATGCAATACAGAGAAAAAAGACTTCAAAACATGCCCTATAGGCTTACAATAGTAGAAATTAGGAGATAATTTCTTCTCCCAGTTCCTTGTCTCAAACTCCACTTCAGACTGCCATTTATAATGCCATAAATGTCCTTATATAGACCCCAAAGGGTTAAGGATTAGGAATACATTCTAGAAAGTGCTAGTTGGCATCCACCGACTGAATAGAAGGTTCTAGAATCTACATTAAAAGTCAACAAAAAATTAGAAGAATCCCGAAATGGTAATCGAACTTTCGGGAGGCATAACTTTTGAACTATAGCTCTGATTGATGAACTGTTTACATTTCCTGAATTCTCTCAAAGTGTTCTATAGCCCTATGGACCAGATTCATTCATCCCCCATTTTTTGGCCTTGTACGAGGTCATTTAATGCCTTGAATCTGATTTTGAAGCATTCTTAAGAGGTCTCTTGAAAATGAAAAACTGCAATAACTTTCAAACCATGGTGACTTTTGACATGATTCTTTTTCTAGAATGCTCTAAATTACAATTACAATTATTTGGCCAATTTACACCTCCTAGTTCACCAAAATGATGGCTCAATTACATACTCCTATTTTTTAGACATTTTCACATATCCTATTGTGCTCAAATACTCTAACCTAGAACACTGATAGTGGAACTGTGAGAGTTGGAACCTTTATTTGACCCAAATGGGTATCCAAAAATGAAAACACATGAAATGGAAACTAAGTCTAAGTACCTTTTTTTTTTTTGGGTGACACAGGATTGCCCTTATACCTCTGGATGTTCCTGCATCAGACTAATATGTACAAAATCTATTTCATTGACTCCTAATAGGGTCCATCATCTAACAAGAAACATTTATATTAGTACATCATTTTTTTGGTACCATCCCCATTGGGGTTTTCCCTTTGATCAAATATTTCCCTAGTTAACATATTTTGTGTTATTATGTATGAGTATCTTGTTATGGTTGTTCATTATATTTATCATATGGTTAAGGATTAATAAGGTTCATAATTGTTATAATGATTCAATAATTGATTTGCCACCTCCCTCTCACCCCCCCTCAATTATATTGGTGGAATTTAATTTCTAACATTTCTCTCCTTAGCTCTTTCCAACTAGTGCCTTAGATAGAGATAAGTTGTGAATTGGCATTCATATCATTGCATATATTCAATTGTGTAAATTTTTGAAACACACTCATTGCATTGATAGAAAGACGCATTTCACTTTCATATGTAAACAAAAAGAGCATCAAGAATGCTTTTGTGCATGGCATACCTAGGCGCCCTCAAGATGCATTAAGTCAAATTAAACAATGAGTTTTGGAGGGAAATATCTTGGACCTTGTGATACTTGTTAGATTTCTATGAACTGCACAAGTAAGGTGTACCCAAGATCTAAGTGCATGAAGCTCCATTTTTTTATGGTCCGTAATGTGTTCATCATAAGACAATTTTGTTAGCTTTGTTAGGTCTAGTTGGAAAGGTATACAATAGGTATATAGTAGGGGACATCTAATTTCATTCATCAAGATCTAGGAATGATTTTGTGCATGTTGTACCTAGGTGTCCCAAAGATGCACTAATTCAAACCAAAGAGAAATTTTTGAAGAGTGATATCTTGGAGTTTGTAACAATTGCTAAAGTTACATAAATCACACAAGATGTTTTCAAGGTCTAAGTGAATGTAGCTCCATTTTTTTATGGACCTCATGGTTTGGTTTTTACAAATATGTTTTAATTGAGAAAAGATCTTTTCTTTCTTGTACAGTAGAAAGCTCCTAAATGGAGCATCTTTCATTACATTCATCATGGGGCCATATCATTAGCTCTGTTAGGTCTAGTTGGCTAGGTGAATGGTAGGGGACATCTTATTTGGATCACTAAGCACTAGGAATGCTTTCGCACATGGCTTACTTAAGAGTCCCCAAGATGCATTGTCAAACAAAATAATAATTTTTGAAAGGCAATATCTTCGGCCTCGTGATAATTTTCAAAGTTCTATCAAGTATGAAAGTAAGGTATTCCTAAGATGTAAGTGTGGGTAGCTCTATTTTGTATTTTCCTCATGGTTTGGTTTTTGCGAACACATTTTAGTTGACACAAAATCTTACTTTTTGTGTAGTAGAAAGTTGTTCAATAGAGAATCTTGAAACTCATTCATTTTGGACCATTTCCTCAAATTTGTTATGTCTGGTTGGTTTAGTAAATAATAGAGGACATATCATTTTGTTCACTGAGAATTGGAAAATGATTTGAGGCATGTCATACCTTGGTGTCCCTAAGGCACACTAACTCAAACAAAACAACAATTTTTGAAAGGTGATATCTTGGACCTTGTGATGGTTTCCAAAGTTACATGAAGTGCAAGTAGTGTTTTCACAATGTTTAAGTGTTTGTAGCTTCCCTTTTTCATGGTCCTCACAGTTTGGTTTTGGAAAACATGTTTTAGTTGATATAAACTCTTACTTTTTCACATAGTGGAAAGTCTATAAATGGAGTATATTCAAATCCACTCATTGTGGTACCATTCCATAAACTTCTTGAAATTCTACTGCTAGGGTAAATGGTAGGCGACATCTCATTTTTCTTACCAAGCACTAAGAATAATTCTAGACATGTCATACTTAGGTGTCCCCAAGACCCACTAACTCGAATCAAACAACAATTTTTGAAGGTCAATATCTTGGACCTTATGGAAATTATTGAAGTTATGTGAAGTGCACAAGGAAGGTGTTCCCAAGGTCTAAGTGCATGAAAAACCATTTTTTTATTCTATTTGTAGTTCAGTTTTGGAAAAAATATTTTAGGTAACACAAAATATTTCTTTTTTGCATAGTGGAAAGTTGCTAAATGAAGCATATTGCAAGTTGTTCATTGTGGGACAATTCCATCAAGTTTTTTATGCCTAGGTAGCTAGGTAAATGATAGGGGATATCTCATTTCTCTCACCAAGTACCAAGACTAATTATGGGCATGTCATACCTAGTTGTCCCCATGACGCATTAGGTCAAAATTTAGCACTTTTAAGCTAAAACATCCATTTTAAGATATTTTAAATCTAGATCAGCTCTTTATTAGTTTAATGATATGAATTTTTAGTAAGGGCTTATGTGACTTACATTTTTTCTCATGAAATATAAGGATAAGTGCACCAAGTTGTGGTGCCAAGAGGGGGGCATAAGTCGACACCTTTTTCTTAAAATCAGCAATTTTTAGACTTCAACAAGAATTTGAAGATAGTTACGCTCAAAATTTTAAGATATGGAAAAAATGAAAGTTGTAGTCCTTTGAATCTAGTTTCTAAACTACTAATTTTTTTTTCAAAATGGTTTAGTTTTAGGTCCTCAAAAAAGGGGGCCACAAAAAGTGGTACTATTTATTCCAAAAAAAAACATAACATACTACAAAGTGTGGCACCTCAAAAATTTCAACTTTTTTATATGAAATTCTTTAATCCCTCTAGTCAAAAGTTACCTATCACTATGTAGTTTATCCCATATTTTTTGGGTAATTTTATAATGTGTATTTTATTTTTTATGAATTTTTTAATTAGACACATCCCAAAAATGTGAAATATCTATGTGCTTCCCCTAGAAATGATTGAAAACTAATCTAAAATCAAAACTTATTTTCTTCAAAGTGTGTAGAATGGATTCTTGTTTCAAAAAAAACTAAGTTGTTTCAAAATTCAATGAATGAGCTAAAATCTATAGCCCAATTAGTACATGTTGGTTTTTGACAAAAAATAGGCATACATTCAAAAGAAATTATAGATAAAAGGCTTCAAATAGTTCAAATAAAAAATAAATTATATGGTTGTGTAGCTAACACAGAGACCTACAATTTTAGGTACCCTAATTTTATTGATGCTTAACCACGAGGAAATTCGAAGGAGAGCACACAAGAAAAATCAAACTTTTTTTGTATGTTTGCAACAAAACACATCTTAGACCAGTTTATAGACTCCAAAGCTCTAGGTTGGATCTCCAAGAAAAAACCAAATGTTAGGCTTGGTAAAATGCAAAGCTTTGAATAACGTGTGCGCCTTTTAGTGTGTGTGGTCTATAGCATGTATGCACTATTCAAAACTTTTTAAATTTACTTCTAAATAGTGCATTCATGCTTTGTAATTTGTTTTTAGAAAAGTGCACATGTGCTATAGTGCGTACACACTATAGCATGTACATGCTATGGCTTGGCATACCCAAGCCATAGCGCATGTGTGCTTTTCAAAATTAGAAAGAAAAAAAAGGTGTCATTTTTTTGGCACCACAACTTGGTGCACTTACCCATAAACCTTTTTCTAGATAGTTGACTTCACAATATGAAATGAAAATATAGTTGAGGCCCACCCTACTTCTCTATGTTAAGTTTACTTTTTAATTGTGGCTCCCCTACTTCTCTATGTGGTGGTTATACTTCCATAGGTGGCATGGATTTCCTAATACTAAATTAAGTAGAGGTCCATAGTGGTAAGAACTTCACATAGCTTCTCTTCAAATGTCGATCTTGTGAGCAATGGAGCATGACTATTTGTCATTTGGGAATATACAAAGCATGCAAACTAATTGACAAAATACCTTTAAAGAACATTAACTATGTGGAAGAAGAGATGACATGTTGCAAAGTGTTTTAGAAATTGGTCAAAGGAAAGAAAAGATCCATGGGTGATGCATACAAATTATTTGGTAAATTATGAGGAGGAATGAATCGGCCTTGAATATAGAGTTAAATGTTGAAGAGTATTTATTTAATCATGTTGTTTGAAAAATGTTGAATGACCTTCAAAAAATATTGAAAGAAATGGAATTGATCTTCCTTACTCATATGACTATATAACATTGGAATTTAGAAAAAGAGAGGGACATCCACCATAGAATCATGGAATCATGCACTTCTAGATGGAAGTATCATAAGTTCAATGGTAGATGGATATGTTGAATGTGGAAGCATTAATATGAAAACATGTTGATTGGTTAAATATTAAACTAAACATGTCAACCATTTAACAAAATATCATGGGGATATTATTAGAATCAAATAGATAGAGTCAAACTTTACAAACATGGATATTCAAATGACGAACTACAAAAGAACATCATTATTGAGGTATTAGCATGTGGGGCTATATAGGATCCCATTGAAGCTACAAAGAAGCATCATTCTATATAGGGTTTTTCTTTGAAAAAATTTAAAGGGGCATAAAACCATTCATATGAAAAACAATCAACAATATGCAAAAAAATCATACATACATACCATTCATGTAGTACTAGTCACAAATTCCAATAGAGAATTTAGCCAACATAAAGGTACTAAACTTTGTAAACTATTGATAAATATTGATCTCTAAATGTACAAATATTATCATAGGTATAACACAATATACATTATAAAATTTCTTGATTTTCCAAAATATTGCATCTTAAAAATCACAATTGTCAAATCTTAGCATCAAATCCAATCCGATAATAGAAACTCAAAGTTGTTTCTATTAATTCTAATAATGTCAATATCCAAAAATCTCATACAATATCGTATAATGTCATCCATCAATAATTTGAAACATCATAAGTATATGTCTAATAATGTCACACATGAAATATATATCAAAAATTACATAGATAGAAAACAATATACAAAATGTATAGCTAATAAAACCATATATGTGTAAAATATACATCCCTAGATATCTACTCTTTCCTTCAAGGGGAGGAAAAAAAGTCCTTGGCTATCTTATATCACTGAGAAAAAGGGAGATGTTATAGATGATGGGGTCTTCCTAACATGCTCTCTAGTTCATCAGTCTAGACTATTTTGTAACTTGAACTATTACAATTCAAAGTATATGTGAATCAATAACTATTATACATCAAAAATGAATTACATATACACATTAAATAAAAAAATTTCATACCACTAACTAATATTCCCTTTGTACATTGACCTTAGGGGAACCTGTACAATCCAAAATAATAAAACCCTACAAAAGTCATCAAAGTTATCACTCAATTGTACTTATGAATATCACATCTACTTTATACACTAAATAAATTGTAATGAAAACCATTTCATACCTCAATCAATGATTCAAAACTAGCAAGTTCAATATCGAATCCCTAATCAATATAGTAGCAAAGATGTAGAGGATTCTATGATGTCAGTAGCTCCAAATGATGCAATACAAGAATAAAATGTTGTTGTTAAGAATGAACATTTTCCTATGTCACATTTAATATCAAAATATTTGGCTAGCTTTGTGAATGTAGTACCATGCCCTACATTGTGTAGTCTTGATCCCAAGGGTATGAAAAATGCCTATTATACATGTATGTAACTCTATTAGAAATCATATTGATCACATTTCTATGAAAAATAGTGTACTATAAACATACAAATTAAAATGCATTAGAATATCTATATACTCTGGGGAAAATGAACTCATCTGAAAGCTAGGTGACCCAAATCAACATCATCAAAACCACTCACACTTAGCATATGATCATGTAACAAAAAAAATAATTTAATTACTCAATAAATGAACATATTCAATTGAATCAAATTAACATGCAAATGAATATACCTCTACATGAGTGGTATCATTCCCACACTCAGAGTCCATTATGAAAGTCGATGCTCCAACTCAAAACTAATGCACATGGATTTTATTTTTTGAGTTAACCTTTGATATCTTACAGTATAACAAGTTGTATTTATTTAAATGAATATATTGATATATAGCACCAGAGTCATCAACATGGTGTAAAATGAGGTTGGCAAATAGTGCTAGTGTCAACAACACTCTAACCCTGTATTTTGAACAACATCAAGACATAAAAAATTATTAGTCTTCATGTACATATGATATGATCGAAATATAATTATTTATATCTAATTTTATATCAATTCAAAATGTGGCAATGAGGAAGTCATTGATCATCATCCCATTATCATCATCCTCTCTTATGGAAGTGTCAAATGTGCATAGAGATCTAGATGACATGCACATATGACTATTAGGACATGTAGGTTTATCTACAATAAAAGGAGTGGCACATTGACTGAGGTTCTAAGTAAAATCTATAATGGTTCCTAGTGTTTTAGCATCTGCGTGTTCATTCATAAAAGAAGGAATAGTAACATAATCCACTGACAACTTACCAACAGGTGCCCTAGCAATATTAGGGTCACACAAATCCCTCATCCTATCAAATGATAATCCTCCACCTCTACCATGAGAAGAAATAATATCAAAATAATTTTGGATCTCCCCAAGGAAAAAATTGCAATATAATTCCTCAAGAAATACTTTGGAACCTTAATATTGTTACAAGGGCATCAAACACCATCCACCACCTATCCCAAAAGTTATTTTTAATACCTTTATGAATGCACCAATTGATGAGGAACCTTTTAGTTGTAGTTCTCAATGTGTTTTGTTATTGAGGGTTTTTAAACAATGCACATTTCCATCTTTGGTAATTAGTTTTTTGTTTACATCTTCATATGATAATTTATTAGCATAACATTTTCTTTTTTCTTCTCTTTTATTATGTTGTATACTTAATTGACCACTAATAGATGATACCTAACCCATAATGGTCTAAAGTTATTGTGCCAATTGTGCCCTAAAAATATTATGTTGAAGCGAACTCTTTAGCCTGCTGATAATTATTTATAACTCAGTTTTGCCTCTTTGACTTTTATTTAGAAAAAATCTTTGGTCCATGGAGAAGGTTTTTTGTATTGATAGATTTCATTGAAGTGGTTGTTGTTCATTTTGAGGGTTATTTGATTGATCTTGTGGAGGGTTTTGTGGTGTATTTTGTAGATCTTTTTTGGAAATAGATTGATACAAGTATGATAATGTGTTTCAATCTCTTTTTTTTCACTAATGTGAAACCTAATACTTGTTGGTAAGACAATTTCTTAGATGATTTGAGTAATATCATTCACTTGATCAATGAAGAGGATTTGATCATATATGGTAACAATATTACCTAGAGGAAATTTTGAGTTATGATATGGAAAAGGGGTACACGGATCAATGAAGATAGTGATATTATAGTGCATTGATAATCTGCTTAAGGTTGCAAAGAATGGTTACACTACTTTAGTTCAGAAGAACAAGTTAAAAAGAATTGTGTCTACCAAGCTTAACAATCTACATAGTAGGTGCCGAGAAAAATTAGTGTAAGCCAAGAAAAAATTTAGTTCAAGCTAAGAAAAGTCAATTTCAATGTAAGCCAAGTAAAGTTTAATTAATATCAAGCACTAGTAAACTTTAGTTTGTGCCGAGAGTTTTGATAGTAGATGTCAAGCAATAAAGTATGTACCAAGCATTAGAAGTAAGTTAATGCTAAGTGTAAGAATTATAAGAAAGATCATGAATTTGATCAATCTAAGATGACAAGTTTGATATCTTCGATTGTGTGAACCATGTGGAAGATAAGCCTAATGAGTTGGTGGCATAGAATACAAGATAAATCATTTTGAAGTGAATTCAAAGAGGATGGAAGGAGAATTTTATAGAAGGGAATAAAATGAAATGATAGGTAGATTCATTGAATCCTACCTAATTTAACCTAACCCTAAAATGGAAAATGGAGGATGAATGAAAAAATCTCCTAATTTTCTATTTATGGAGATGGTTAGTCAAAAGTAAAGGTTGTCATGTGTAGGAACCTAAGGAAGACAAGGAACCTAGGGTATTTCTTCATTCAGTGACCTAAGAGAAGAGAGTGAATTGGCAGGAAAAACAAGAATTCTTAAGAGTATGGATGGTTAAAGGGTGAACAAGCTATCAAAGCTGAACTATGTCAAAGCCAAGTAGAATAGAGGACTGAAACAAAGATCTGTAATATGTAAGTGTGTTATAAGTTGTTATCAAATCAAGCCTTACTATTACTATCTAATAATTGTACCAATCTAGGGTAAATCCTTTGGATTAAGGTTGACCTAAAAGTCATTTGTAAATCCTTTAACTAGGTTCAAAATTTTGAGTGAATAATTTAAAGTCATCTAATAAAGTTCACTCCTAATAAGGTAATTGAAATTCTTTAACTAGGTCACATTTAATAGTGTGTATTGTAACCTTTAACAAGGTTGGTCTTTCAGAGGGCATCACTTCAGAAGAGTGAAAATGAGTAGCATATTATTGGTGTTTTTTCCCAAATTGTGTTTCCACATTAAATTATTGTGTCAAATGTGCTATTAACTTTGTTATGTTTCATGCTTACATTTGTTCAAAGTTGATTTTATACTAACCTACAAGTTTAAGAAATTGTATGATCTAATGGATGCATGCATGATGAAAATGTTTTATGGAGATGGGTTCACTAAGTTTTGAAAAGTTTTAATCGTAAATTTGGACCTTGGATAATTGATTCATCCCCCTCTTAGTTATTCTAAAGCATTCTAACAATTTATATCAGAACCATCTACTTAAGAGGACTGGTTTGAAGGTACTACAAGAAAAAAGATGATGCTATCAAAAAAAGAGGTATCCAATCTTAATAGAGATAAATTTCCTTCATGAAAATGTTTGATGAAGATACACCTAGGAGGTCTTTGAGGTCATCCATAATCTACCATTTCTAATGAACATGTTGATCTTGTTGGAGCCATGACTACTGAAGATCTAAAGAAGAAGAAAGAACAGAACCAGACAATGTTGGAGATTATTTTTGCCTTAGGTTATGCCAAGTTTGATGATATCAAGGGTTATGAAAGTGTAAAGAAAATGTGGGATACTCTTCAATCCATCTATGGAGGTGATAAAAATGTTCTAAGAGCCAAAGCTAAAAGTCTAAGTTCAATGATATGAGAATGCAAGAAGGTGAGAATATTGCTCAATATTGCTCAAGATAAAAGATGTTGTTAATGCAATAAGAGGAGCTACTAGTAAAATAGATGATGATATTGTACTAAGAAAAGTTTTGAGAACATTGTTGCCCATTTATGCTATTAGATTTTTTGCAATACAGGAATTGAGATGTATACTAATTATTGATCTGACTCTTGAAGGTCTAGTAGGTAGGATTACTACTTTTGAGCTATCTAATTTTGATCATTACAAACCTGACAATGTTGAATATGCTTTCAAATCCAATTTGTCATTGAACGAACCTAATGATAAGAAGAAGAAAAACGTAAAATTGTTAGAAATGCTTAAGAAGAACTAAGTAGGGAAGTGAATCAGTTATTCAAGGTCCAAATGTCCTATTCAAACTTTTTCACTAAGTGTAGTGAGCCCATTCAACCATTCATTCATCCAAGCTTTAACTTTTATAATTAGCAAGTTACTGTAAATCAACATGCAAGAATAACACATAAAATATCAACACATAACATAGTGATTTATGTGGAAACCCAATTTGGAAAAAACCACCAGTAACATGCTACTCAATTCTCACACTTTTGAAGTGATGCCCTATGAAAGGCATACCTTGTTAAAGGCTTACAA
Source organism: Cupressus sempervirens (assembly GCA_028749045.1). Taxonomy (NCBI): domain Eukaryota; kingdom Viridiplantae; phylum Streptophyta; class Pinopsida; order Cupressales; family Cupressaceae; genus Cupressus; species Cupressus sempervirens. Next base: position 68,941,204 of record CM053790.1, on the reverse strand, counting down.
CACACTATTAAATGTGACCTTGTTAGAGGATTTATCCACCCTATTAGAAGTGGGCCTCGTTAGATGACTTTAAAACATTCACTTGGAATGCCACCCTATTAAGTGATTTACAAATGGCTATTATGCAAACATAGGTCCATAGGATTTTCATATCTAATACAATTGCTAGAGATTATTAGAAAGTCTTTGACATAATTACAACATAGAACTTAACTTTTAAATCTCAAATCACTTCTCAGCTCATACCATTGCCTAGCTTTTAGTCTATGTAACCCTTGATAGCTTTCCCTCCTTTCAAGCTTAGTCTCCTTAAGTCTTCATGCTCAATGTACTACTGAAATAATCTCTTGTTGACCATTTGTAGAAGCATAGCTTCTATGCTCTTCCTTCTCCTAGATGTCTTTGCCTTGACACCCTTCTAATCACTTTGCAACTTGGCACTTCAGTAGTAGTAGCATTAGAAACATTTGCTTCATGGTCTATGGCTCCTTAAATAGAAGTATTGGAGTTCCTTTTCCTACTTGATTCTTCCATTCTTTGATTTCAATTTGTATAGCCTAGGTAGGATTCATTATATCTAACCCATATTTTGTTTCTTCTAAATTTTTTTTGAATAATTCTTTTGAATTCACCAAAAAATGGTTTATAGAATTCTATGCCACCAACTCATCATCCTTATCCTCCAAATAGTTCATAAAATTCAAGACAACAACTTTTTCTACTCAGATTTGGAGAATCTTCATTATTTAAAATAATGTAGCAACTCAATAGTATTGAATTACTGGTGTTTGACACATATTGTGTTACTTGACATCAACTATGTTTTTCTTGATGCTCAACACTTGAAGATCACTCAACACCAAGATTTTTTGATTCTTGGCACTTGAAATTTACTCAACACCTGAAGATCACTTGGCACACACTAGAATTTCTTGTTGCTCGGCTCCAATTGATAATTTTCTCACTTTGCAACTTGGCACTTCAGCAGCAACATCAACAACATTTGCATCCTGATCTATGGCTCCTTAAATAAAAGTCTTGGAGTTCCTTTTTCTATTCAATTCTTCCATTCTTTAATTGAAATGAATATGGATTAGGTGGGATTCATTGTATCTAACCCATATTTCATTTCCTCTAGAAACTTCTTGAATAATCCTTTTGAATTCAGCCAAATATGGTTTACATAGAATTTTGTGCCACCAGATCATCATCCTTATTCTCCAAATAGTTCACAAAATTCAAGACAACAACTTTGTTAGCTCAAATTTGGTGAATCTTCATCATTTAAAATAATGCAACAACTTGGCACTATTGAAATACTAGTGCTCAACACATATTGTGTTACTTGGCATCAACTATATTTTTCTTGATGCTCAACACCTGGTGATCACTTGGCACCAACTAAGATTTTCTAATGCTTGACATTTGAACTTTACTCAGAACCTGAAGATCACTTAGCATGCACTAGAATTTCCTATTGCTTGGCTCCAACTGATAATTTTCTTGGCTTCAACTAGTTTGCTCAGCACCCATTGATAAACTTAGTTAAAGCTTTGCAATCAACCTTGTTACAACTTCTTCCTCCAATGTTTCTAAGTGTGACCAACCTTTATATCTTTAAGTATGTTATCATTACATCATTTAACGATTGTCTTAAATAATCCTTGCACTTCATTACAACATCATAACTCGACCTTTCCCTTGAGTACTCTTGTTACATCTTTTTGATCAAATCCTCTTCATCAATCAACTAAGTGATAGTACTTGGATCTTATAATAAAATGTCATTCCTACAAATAGAAAGTTTGACATCAATGACAAAACAATGATTGAAAACATTTTTTTAACAAAAAACTTCCTTCTTTGCAATAATCTCCCTCTTTGATCTTCAATAATGAGCTTTTCAATCAAATTTCCAACAATCTCCTTCTTTGGGATTAATGGCAAACCAAATTGATCAATCATCAGACTAAAATATTCAACCACAAGCTAACTAAGTTAGAATAGTAAGTTAGATGCCAAAAAGAAATTTGTGTTTCTATCACCATAGGTTTTCACATCTCCCTTTACTATCCTATTTGCTTCAATTTTGCTTGTCCTTATTAGTTGTTGTATCCTTTCTTTTCTTCTCTCCCTCTATATGCATTTCTCTTCTTCTATTCTTTTGATCAACTATTAATCATTTTTGTCTACTTCTCCCTCTATCTTCATTTGATGAGATTCTACATTTTTTTGAAATTTTTTCCTCATATTTTTTATCATTAGCATTTGATCAGTTTCTCACTACTTCTTCCTCTTTGACAACAATTCCAAAGACATATTAGCATCTTATCATGCAAATGTAGCATTTGCAAGTTCATTCAATTTCTCCCTCTATCACCTTGATTGTGATTGATTTGGAACTTCAACACTTCAATTACTTTAGGCATGAATCCTAAAGTAAACATCCTCTACATCAATGTGTAAAATCTTCAACAATCAACGCATTTGATGCAAGACAGTCTTGCTTATTCTTTGAGTAGGATTGGTTAGGGGTATCACCTCTAACATACCTCTAAGATATTCAAAAGCATCTTTAGGTAGTTCTTTTGTGAAGATGTTAGCAATCTATTCCTTTGAGCTTACATATTCCATCTTCACTTGTTTGCCTTCCACCAACTCTCTTACATAGTGATACTTAATTGCAATATGCTTGGTCTTAGCATGCATTGCAAGTTTCTTTGATATATTGATAGCACTTGTATTACTTCTTCCTACATACCTTGCAGCAAATGTTTGATCGATAGAATATTGATGCAATTGATAGTAGCTGCAACATATTCAACTTGAGTAGTGGATTGTGAGGTACAACTTTACTTTTTTCTAGTCCATGTAATCAATATTTTCCCCAAGAAAAGTGCTCCTCCAATGGTGATTTTTCTATCATCAATGTTACCTCCCCAATCTACATTAATGTAGGCCTTTAGCTCAAACTTTTCACTTCTCTTGTAATACAGACCAAAGTCATTAGTTCCTTTTAGGTACCTCAGTATTCTCTTCACTAGTATTAGGTGATTTTCTCTTGGAATTGAAAAAATCTTGTCACTATTCCAATAGCTAATGCAATGTCTAGTCTACTATGTACAACATATTGTATCTTTCTAATCATTGATCTATACAATTTCTAATTCACTTCAACTAATTGATCATTCTTAGATAGCTTATGTCCTATTGCCATTGGTGTGCTAACTAGTTTTGAATCTTCTAATTCAAATGTCTTGAGTATCTCCTTGATGTATTTGGATTGGGCCACAAATATGCCATGCTTCAATTGATGAACTTGCAAACCAACAAAGAACTGAATTTCTCCAAATATTGACATCTCAAACTCATGCTTCATTTGATTAGAAAAATCTTTACATAGAGCATCTTTTTCTCCAAATATTATATCATCAAAAAAGATTTCAGATATCAAAATGTCTTTACCTTTTTCAGCTTTGATGTATAGGTTGTTGTTGTCATCTATTCTTTCAAATCCTATCTTCACAAGATATTTGTGTAATCTCTCATACCATGCTCTAGGTGCTTGCTTCAATCCATAAAGTGCCTTATGTAGTTTGTAGACCATGACCTTGTTCTTTTCATCAACAAATCCCTCTAGTTGTTCTATGTAGACTTCCTCTTCTATTACACCATTTAGAAAAGTAGATTTCGGATCCATCTAGTAGACTTTGAAACCTTTGTAAGTAGCATATGCAAGCAATGTTCTTACTCTTCCTATTCTTGCAACAGAGGCAAATGTTTCCCCATAATCCAGTCCTTCTTCTTGTGCATAGCCTTTGCAAACTAGTTTGGCTTTGTTTCTTTTTATTTCACCATTCTCATCAAGTTTTTTTTAAAACACCCATTTGGTACCAATTACATTCTTATCAGCTGGTTTAGGCACTAGGGTCCATGTTTTGTTCTTTTGAATCTGATCTATCTCCTCTTCCATAGCTTTATACCAATCATCATCTTGTAGTGCATCCTTCACTATTTTGGGTTCAATCTTACTAAGTAGACATGATTCATTTCTTAATCTATTCCTTATCATTGGTTTGGCATCCTTGTCACCAATGATTTGATCAGTAGGGTGATGTCTTCTTACATATTTGGCTAACCTTGGTTCTATCCTTCTTTCCATGTTTGATCCTTTAACTTTAGAGTCATTTCACTCTTCTTCATCTGGTATTTCATAATTTCTTTCATGTATACTATTTTCAAGATCTAAATGTGCATTTTCTACATTCTAATCTTGGCTTCTAAATGGAGCTCGACATTTACTGGCTATGACTCGACTGATACTGAAATTTTTTGCTAAGTTACAACTTGATTGAAAATAATGTCTTCAATAGTCCTTCTTCATATAAATATAGAAATGATTTATAATCCTCTGATTGCTTGGTTCCATCAACCTGAACTTCTATATGCTCATAAAAATTTACATTTGCACACTACATAATTTTGTTAGTGTTAGTGTTCAAACACTTATATTCTTTGCTTCTAGTGGAGTATCCAAGGGATATGCCCTCATCACTTTTTGCATCAAACTTTCCATTTCTAGTATCTTTAAGAATATGGAATTTACAACTAAAGACTTTGAAATGTTTAATATTAGGTGAGTGACCATGCCATAATTCAAAAGGTGTTGCAATTGTACCTTTCTTGACTTGGACTCTATTCAAGGTATAAACAATAGTACTCATAGATTCTCTCTGTTACTTTAGTGCAATATTTTTCTCCATGATCAAGGTTCTAGCACAGTCAATCACTAACTTATTCCTTCTTTTAGCAATACCATTTTGTGGTGGATTTCTTGGTGCTAATGTTTTCCTTTTGATGCCTTTGTCATTATAGAATATCTCAAAATCCTTTGATGTAAATTCACCTCCTCTATCTAACCTTAGGCATTTTAGATTCTTCCATGCCTCCTTCTCAACTCTGGTCAAATACAACTCGAACATTTGAAATGCATCATAATTTTGTTTGAATAGTCATCTACAAATAGCATTATGTATCTATCTTCTAGGTAGCTTTGCACTTTTATTGGACCACATAAGTCTGTATGGACTAACTCTAGTATTTCTTTGGAAGTGTATGTTTTTCTTTTAAAACTAGACTTAGTTATCTTCCCTACTTGACATTTTTTGCACATTCTATTTTTAGGTTTCTTCAATTTGGGCAACCCTCTGACCTTCTTCTTTTTGCTGATGCTAATCAGATTATCAAAGTTAACATGACACAACCTTTTATGCCACAACCACACATCATCAAATCTAACAAAAAGACAAGTTGCATCTTCCATATCTAGGTAAAATAGGTTACTCCTAGTTTGCTCACCTTTTCCTATCAGATTTCCATCAGTATCATATATTTTGGTAGTTTTTGTTTCCAAATTCTACTTTGCAACCTACATTTCATAACTGTGACATACTCAACAAGTTGTAGTTCAATCCTTCAACATAATATGCATTATCACATGAAATTTTATTTGTAAATTTAATAGAGCCTTTTCCTTTGATTTGATAAGGAGCATCATTACCAAATCTAACACTATTTCCATAATATTGAGTAGAGGTAATGAACTTACTTTTATCTCCTATCATTTTATGTGAGCATCCACTGTCTATGATCTACTTGTCATTCTTGTTGACATAGGTAACCAATGTTGTTGCTTCATCTTCTTCTTTTTCTATTTCATCCTTCATGGCCACATAGACTACTTCATCATCATTCTCATCAGAGTCTTCTTCAACAATGTAGCATCTTTTTCCTTTTTCCTTGTAGCCTTTTCTATCATCTTCTCTCTTATTTTGTACTTGTTTCCTTCTTTGTAGTTCTCATTCTATGTACATCTTGCATCAATATGACCTACTTCATTGCAACTGAAACATATGATAGGGAGCTTACCTTTGAATTTGCCTTTGCCTCTATGAAATCTCCTAGCTAGTAGTGCTCCTAACTATTCCACATCCTCCTCATCTATGCTTCTATGATTGGATGCATGTTTTTCTTTTCTTCTCTTCTTGCTTGATGTCTCCTCCTCAGTATCTTTTATTGTCATCTTTGCATTGAAAGTAGATTCAAGGTTCTCAAGTTTGTAGTTATCAAAATAGGATAACTCAAATGTAGTAAGTCTTCCCATTATGCCTGCAAAGGTTAGTGTGTTTCTTTGTACACACCTTAGCTCTTGGATGGCTGAAACTCTAATAGCATAGATAGGGAGTAGAGTTCTTAAGTATTTGTTGATGATAGTTTCTTCTTCCAATTGACCACCTAGACTTCTTATTGCACTTACCACTTCTTTTATTCTAGTAGCATATTGAGCAACATTTTTCTCCTTCCTCCATTTTCATGTCATCAAACTTCCCTCTGAGGCTTTCTCTCTTTGCTCTTTAGACATTCCAATCTCCTCCATAGATATCTATTAGTCCTTTCCACATCTTCAATGCAATGTCATAATATTCTACATAACTGAGTGCAAAGGCAATCTCCAACATTATGTGATTGTTCTGCTTCCTTTTTCTCAAATCATCTACAGTAAGAGGTCCTACTGGATTTACATGTTCTGTTCCAATTATGGTTTGTGCATAGTCACCTATTGATCTAAGATGCAATTTCATTAGACTTTTCCATGCAAAAAAGTTGTCTTTGTTGAGCTTGAGAACTTCTCTCTTGGACATCTTGATCTTCCTACTTCTAGTACCTTGAAACTAAATCAGTAGATGGCTCTAATACCAATTGTTAGAAATGCTTTAGAATAACTAAGAGGTGTGTAGGGGGTGGGGGTGAATCAGTTATTCAAGGTGTAGATGTTCTATTTAAAAAATTTCACTAAGTTTAGTGAGCCCATTCAACCATTCATTCATCCAAGATTTAACTTTTCTAATTAGCAAGTTATTGTAAAAACTCATAAAAGATCAACACAACACATAAAAGATCAACACATAACATAGTGATTTATGTAGAAACTCAATTTGGAAAAAATCACTAATTAAATGGTACTTAACTCGCACTCTTCTAAAGTGATTCCCTGTGAAAAGCCTACCTTATTAAAGGCTTACAACACACTATTAAATGTGACCTTGTTAGAGGATTTTTCTACCCTATTAGAAGTGGGCCTAGTTAGAGGACTTTAGAACATTCACTTGGAATGCCACCCTATTAAAGAATTTACAAATGGCTATTAGGCCAACCTATGTCCATAGTATTTCCATATCTAATACAATTTCTAAAGAGTATTAGAAAGTCTTTGACCTAATTACAACATACAACTTAACTTAGAAATCTCAGATCACTTCTTAGCTCATACCATTGCCTAGCTTTCAGTCTCTGCAACCCTTGAAAACTTGCCCTCCTTTCAAGCTTACTCTCCTTGACTCTCCATGCTCAATATACTAGTGCAATCATCTCTTCTTGACCACTTATAGAAGAAGAGCCTCTATGCTCTTCCTTCTCCTAGATGTCTTTGACTTGAAACCCTTCTAGTCACTTTGCAACATGGCACTTTAGCAGTAGCAGCAACATCAGTAGAATTTTCTTCTTGTTCTATGGCTCCTTAAATAAAAGTCTTGGAGTTCCTTTTCCCACTTGATTCATCCATTCTTTAATTTCAATTTGTATGGATTAGGTAGGATTTATTGTATCTAACCCATATTTTGTTTCCTCTAGAATCTTCTTGACTAATCCTTTTGAATTTTCCCAAAAAATGGTTTACATAGAATTTTGTGCCACCAACTCATCATCCTTATCCTGCAAATAGTTCACAAAATTTAAAAAAACAACTTTGTTAGCTCAAATTTGGAAAATCTTCATCATTTAAAATAATGTAGCAGCTTAAGACTATTGAAATACTGGTGCTTGACACATACTGTGTTACTCAACATCAACTGTGTGTTTCCTGATGCTTGACACCTGAAGATCACTCGACACCAACTAAGATTTTCTGATGCTTGGCACTTCAACTTTACTCAACACCTGAAGATCACTTGGAACACACTATAATTTCCTATTGCTCAGCTCCAACTAAGAATTTTATTTTCTTCAACTAGCTTTCTTGGCACCTACTGATAAATTTAGTTTAAGCTTTGCAATCAACCTTGTTAGAACTTCTTCCTCCAATGTTTTCAAGTGTGACCAAGCTCTGTATCTTTGAGTATGTTATCAATACATCATTTTACCATTGTCTTAACTAATGCTTGCACTTCATTATGACATCATAACTCAACCTTTCCCTTATGTACTCTTGTTACATCTTGTTGATCAAATCCTCTTCATCAATCAACTAAGTGAGAGTACTTGGATCTTATAAGAAAATGTCATTCCTACAAATAGAAAGTTTGACATCAATGAAAAAACAATGATTGAAAATAGTCTTTTAACAAAAAACTTCCTTCTTTGCAACAATCTCCCTATTTTATCTTCAACAATGTGCTTTTCAATCAGATTTCTAACAAAAATATGTGTCCAGTGATAGTGATGTAGATGAGGAAGATGTAGAACAAGTTGAAGCACTACTAGCAAAGAGATTTCATAGAGGTAATGGCAAGTTCAGAGGTAAGTTACCAATTGTGTGTTTCAATTGCAATGAGGTTGGTCATATCTTTGCTAGATGTTAAGAGAAAAAGAATTATAGAGGTGGGGAAAAGTACAAAAGTAGAAGAGATCAAGACAACAAATATTACAAAGACAAAGGCAAGAAGTCTTGCTACATTTTTGAAGAGGAAACAAAGATGGATATGATGATCATGACAATGAAGTGGTGTATGCTGCAATGATGGATGAATTTGATGAGGATGAGGATACTTCACTAATTTCTTGTGTTAACAAGAATGATAGATGGATCATTGATAGTGGGTCTGTACATCACATGACTACAGATAAAAGTATGTTCATTATCTTGAATTATTAAGATGTAAATAGTGTAAGGTTTGTAAATGATGCACAATGTCTGATAAAAGGAAAAAGTTCTATCAAACTCACACAAAATATTTTATGTGAATATGCTTATTATGTTTTAGGACTTGACTATAATTTTTTGAGTGTGTCACAGCTATATAATTTAGGCTATAAGGTTGAGTTTCAAAAAAATATTGCTAAGATATATGATACTAATGGAAAAAAAAAATTGGAAAAGGTGATCAAACTAGAGGTAATCTAGTCTACTTTGATATAGATGATGCTACTTGTTTAATTGTAGAATTTTATGACATGCGGCTATGGCACGAGAGGATATGTAATGTTAATGTTGATAACTTGGTTAGTATCAGTAACATGAGAATAGTTGGACACTTTCCTAAGTTGAAGAAACCTTACAATATAATTTACAAATAATGTTAGTTAGGAAAAATGACAAAGTCAAGTTTTAAGAGTAAGATACATACCGCTAAAGGAATATGAGAGATTATTCATACTAACTTGTGTGGGCCAACTAATATGAAAATATACAAAAGAGATAAGTACATTATGTTTTTTTTTATGATTATTCTACAATGATGATAGTTATGTCTCTAAAATTTAAATATGATGCTTTCGAAATGTTTAAGTGGTACTTAGCAAGAGTTGAGAAGGAAATAGGTAAACATATAGAATGTTTGAGATGTTTTGTAATGATAGAGGAATCAAAAGAAAGATATCTTCTCCTAGGACCCCTTAACAAAATGTAATTTGTAAAAGGAGGAACATATCTATAATGGACTATGCTAGGACACTCATGATGGATAAGAACGTTTATTTGAAATACTAGAGAAAATTTGTAAGTAAAACTATCTATACATTTAACCATGTACAAATCAAGAAAAGTACTCATTAAACAACTTTTGAACTATGGTATGGATACTTGCCCAATGTAAAATATTTTAACATATTTGGAAGAAAGTGTTATATTCTCAAAGAATTAAGGAATGTTAAACCAGATGCAAAAAGTGAAGAAGGTATGTTCCTTGGTTATTCCACAAGAAGTAAAGCTTATAAGTATTTAAATACTAACACTAACAAAGTTGTGGAAAGTGCAAATGTAAAATTTGATGAACATACAGAAGTACATGAGGCTAAACCTATGAAGGAACTATAAGAATACAAATCATTTGTATACTTTTATCAAGGTATGCTTGCTGAAGAAGATATTGTAAATCAATAACAAGTTTTAGTGAATATTGAGTCACATACAATGAATGTCAAGTTGCATTTCGGAACTGACCTACATTTAGGTGCTGAGTTACATAATGAAGTTGAGGCATAGTCTGATTTTGAGATTGTTGTACATGAAAGATATATTGAACTAGATGATAGAGATGTACATAGTGATTTAGAAGTTGAGAAACCAAATGAGGAAAACAGAGTAGAATGAAGATTTTCTTGGTATGTCAAGAGACATCACCCTATTACAAAGATCATGGGAGATAAAGATGCTAGACCAATGACAAGGAACAAGTTGAGAAATGATACATTTTTTCTTAGCATGCATGGACCTAAAACAATGAAAGATGCCTTAGAAGATGTGGACTAGAGTAAAGCCATGAACGGAGAGATTGAATAAATTAAGAAAAATAAGACATGGACTCTAGTTCCTAGAATAGAAAATAAAAATGTGATTGGCATGAAGTGGGCATACAGAAACAAGTTAGATGAATATGGTGAAGTCTCAAGGAACAAGGAAAGATTAGTTTGTAAAGGATATGCACAAGAAGAAGTGATAGATATGGAGAAGTATTCACTCCTATTGCAAGATTGGAAGGAGTAAGAACTATGCTTGCTTACTTTGCATACAAAGGTTTCAAAGTTTATCAAATAGATGTTAAGTCTGCATTTCTGAATTGTATATTGGAAAAAGAGATCTATATAGAACAACTAGAAGCATTTGTTGATGCTAACAACAAAAATATAGTATGTAGAGTAAACAAATCATTATATGCTTTGAAGCAAGCACCAAGAGCATATTATGAAAGGCTTCATAGTTATCTTGTGAAGATTAGATTTGAGAGGATTGATGATAACAATAATCTATACTTCAAGATAGAGAAAGGTAAAGGTATTTTGTTATCTAAAGTTTTTGTTGATGATATCACATTTGGAGGTTAAGATACCTTATGTAAAGCTTTTGCAAATGAAATAAATAAATAATTTGAGATGTCTATGTTTTGAAAGATTAAGTTCTTTGTGGATTTTCATGTACATTAGATGAAATATGGCATATATATCACTCAGTCAAAGTATGTAAAGGAGATATTGAAAACTTTTAGATTGGAATATTCAAAGTTAGTAAGGAACACCTATGGTGATAGGATATAAATTGTCAAAGAATGATGATTCAAATGAGGTGAATCAAACATTATATAGGTCTATGATTGGAAAGTTACAATCTGTAGTAAACAACATACCTAATATTGCATTATCCATTGGGATAGTTGCAAGATTCTTTGCTAATCCCAAGGAGAATCATTTGATGGTTGCTAAGAGAATAATGCAATATTTGAAAGGAAAAAAAGACTATGGTCTATACTACAAGAAAACTAAGAAATTTAAATTGAGAGCCTACACTAATGTTAATTGGGCTGGAAATATTAATGACAAAAGGAGCATTAGAGGAGGAGCATTTTTCTTAGGAAAAAGGTTGGTTACATGGACTAAAAAGAAATAAAAATGCATCTCTTAATCTACTATTAAAGCTGAATATGTTGCTACTGTAGTAAATTATACAAACATTGCATCGATCAAACAACTACACAAAGGTATGAAGGAATAAATCACTAAAGCTATGATACTTTATTGTGACAATAAAAATGTTATAAATATATCAAAGAATCATATGATGCATACAAAGACAAAGCACATTACAATCAAGTATCATTACTTGAGAGAGTTAGTTCAAGATAAAGAGGTGAAGATTGAATATGTTAACACAAACAAGAAAATAGTTGATAGCTTCAAAAAATCATTACCTAAGGATGCTCATGAGTATCTAAGAAATAAACTAATAGTGATACCCCTATCAAAGGCTATCTAAGAAGCATGAGAAGTGCCCTGCATCAAACAAGTTGATTGACATATGTTACACATTGATATAGTGGATCTTAGTTTAGGAGCTACCTAAAGTAATCAAAGAGCTGGAGTTAAAAATTAGTAACAAGCTAGGTGACTAAGGGAGAAACTAAAAATGTTCAAATCTGCATATTAACATGACAAGTCTTTGGAATTATTTTCAAAGAGGGAGAAATATAAGGGAGAAAGAGAAATCTTCCTCCTGGTGATGGAGAAATCTTGATTGCTATGGGAGATGAAAGAAAACACAAAAGAAACATGGAATGCCTAGTAAGAGGGAATTCATGTCAAAGGAGATATAAGAAGTGATTCAGAGGGAGTCATAAGGATGAGTTGATTAATTGTCTATTGATCAGAAAAAAAAATTTGTAACCTATTGAAAAGATAAAATTTGTTGATAGAGGGAGAGATTTCAATAAAAGGAATTATTTTATTTTTAGTATTTTGTTAGTTTTAATGATTCAGTTTGGTCGATTTGGTTTTCCATCAATACCAAAGAGGGAGATTGTTGAAAACTAATTATTACAAGTATGATAATATGTTTCAATCTTTGTTTTGTCACTGATGTCAAACCTGATACTTATCAATAAGACAATTTCTTAGATGATTTGACTAATATCATTTGTTTAATTGATGAAGAGGATTTGATCAAATGAGGTAACAATAGCACCTAGAGAAAAGCTTGAGTTATGATATGGAAAAGGAGTACAAGGATCAATTAAGACAATAATATTATAGAGAAATGATAATCTACTTATCATTGCAATGGATGGTTACATTGATGAAGTTCAAAAGAACTTGAGTTAAAAAGAATTGTGTCTACCAAGCTTAACAATCTGCATAGTAGGTGCCAAGCAAAGTTATTGTAAGTGTTAGAAACAATAGTCCACCAAGATAACTAAGAGGAAGGGGGTGAATCATTTATCCAAAAATATAAAAATTTATCTTCATTAAACAAACTTAACCATTCAACCAAAGCAAACAAAAACCATAATACAATACTCATAGACAATTACAATAGATGTCTTGACTAGGGAAAGACTTGATCAGAGGGAAAACCCCTATGGGAATGATGCCCACAAGATGATGTACTAATATAAATATTCTTTTTTAGAGGATGGACCTTGTTAGGAGTCTATTACACCATTTAGTACAATGAGTCCCTATAAGGATACTTTGAATCCCTAATAGGAGTTGTTCCAACCCTTTTAGGAGTTGTGATACAATGTATGCAAGAAGAGCCCACTACCCAAACATGCAATTTCTACTACAAGAAGAGCTCACTACTCAAACAAGTACTTTACTATTATCTTCTTTCCTATGCTCTTTCCTCTATCCTATCAACCAAACCAATCACTATAAGACCTTGTAGACTCAGTAAAACCTTGGCAATGAAGTTTCCTTGAGTTTTGCACTGCTCTACTCAACTTTGCATTCTGCACTATCTGCTACTTATCATCAATTCAAATTTCATTCATTTGATACCATGATAAAGTAAAATGTCCTTCTTTTATATTAACCACATAAAACAATTCCATGAGTCAGCTATTAGACCTTCTCAATTAATTATTATATGACCATGGTGCATTAAGTACATGTTACACTTAGCAATAACATTAATCTTTCACCTTGGAACTTGAATAACTTTTCATACACACAATATTATGATGAGTGATCTTAGCCACATCATCGCCAACATATATTCTTTATTTCCTCAACCTTGATTTGCAAGATATCAACTCTACTAAGAGATATAACAAGTTTTCTAGAACATGTCTCTATAAACTCTATCTTAGAACATACATCACCAAAACTTATATAACTTCTTCTAGACTTATCCTTTCTTCTTCTGACATTAACTCTATATAAAAGATACTTAGATGTATCTCTCATAACCTTTGATGGTTATAATGCTCAACTAGCCATCTATACCAACTTGATCTTTCTGTTATTCTTCTATTAGATACCATAGAAAACTATTATGTTTACATCAATGACAAACTCAGTCATGAATGCAACATATCATCATAGTAGTACTCCCCCATCATCAGCATTCATGCTTCCAACCAATCTTCCAAATCTTCCAACAATATCCCCCTTTGGCATTAATGGCAAGGTAGATGAAAAAAATCTAGTTCCAAGAATACCAATAAAAAACTATTCATTTTTAAATCCTCTTTATCAATCATACTCCACCATTGATGTACCTCAATGTCCCCTATACCAAACTGTCATTTTGTATATTGTGTTGATATTGAACATCTTCCTCAGCATACTATTTTTATGCCAAACCTCTCCCCTTAGCATAATAATTTTCATGCCAAACTTTTTCCCTGTTGACATCAATGTCAAAGGTAACCAATTCTACTGCATCAAACTCTACAATAACTTAATAGTTTTAGTGTCAAAAGACACTGTTCAAAACAACATCAACAAGATTCCTAGATGATTCTATCCATCACAAATACTCCCCCATTCAGGAAGCATCAACATTCAATCTAGACAAACAATGGTGCTCTGTTACCTTGGACTAATGCACTCTTGCATCTTCTACTCTAATGTAGGAAGGTGCATAACCCCAAGCATGCCTTGCAAGTACTCAAAAGTCTCATTGGGAAGAGGATTAGGGAATATATCTACAATCTACTCTATAGTGCTCACATACTTGTATCTGATTTTATTTTATGTAAATTTCTCTCTCAAAATATGATATTTAATACAAATGTGCTTAGTCCTTGAATGCAACACTAGATTCTTCGACATATTTACCATGCTTGTGCTATCACAATTTATAACAATAGGTTCACTAATTTCTATCCTTATATCCTTCAACATCTACTTCATCCAAATGACTTTATTACAATTATTTTCTAATGCAACATATACTTCTTCTATTGTACTTTGAGATGTACAATCTTGCTTCTTGCTTAACCACGAAACCAGCCTTCCTCCAAGAAAGAAAGCTCTTCCACTAGTGCTCTTTCTATCATCCATAATACCTACCCAATCTACATCAATATAAGAACTTAGAGTAAAATCATTATATCTATCATACTATAATCCAAACTCAAATGTTCCCTTTAGATATCTAAATACCCTTTTGACTACTGGATAATGTGCTTCTCTAGAATTAGTCTAGAGTCTTACAACAATTATAACTGCATTTTCTATATCTGACCTTTTGTGAGTTAGATATTACAATTCGTCGATCATAGATTAGTACTTCTTCTCCTCAACAATAGGTGTCTCATCCTTCATAGATAACTTGTGTCTAGTTACCATAGGTGTTCTAATGGGTTTTTATGTTTCCAAACCAAACCTTTTCAATAAATCCTTCAAGTACTTAGTCTAAGAAATAAAGATTCATTCTTTATTATGTACAATCTGCAACCCTAGGAAATATTTCATCTCTCCTATCATACTCATTTCAAATTCTTTCGTCATCTCTTCTAGAAACCTTTCACTTTCTTCATACTTTTCTCCAAACATAGTGTCATCAAAAAATATTACCAAAATCATCAAACCATCATCAGCTTCTTTCCAATATAGATTACTATCTTCCATACCTTTGTTATATCCAAGCTTTGCCAAATGTTGTCCAACCTTGTATACTAGGTTCTGGGTGCTTGCTTCAATACATAAAATGCTTTCTTTAGTCTACATGCTATGTCCTTGTCATCTATCAAAGGACATCCTTTAGGTTGCTTTATGAATGTACCTCTTCTTCAAGTGCTCCATTTATAAATGCTATGTTAACATTCATTAGATATAGTTTTGATTTTTGTTGTGCTGCATAGGCTAAGAATAAACTCACTACTTCTATTCTATCCACTCAAGCATAAGTCTCCTTATAATCTATTCCTTCTTGCTGTGAGAAACCTTTACATACCAATCTTTTTTTGTTTCTTACAACTTCTCTTTGCTCATTCATATTGTTCTTGAATACCCATTTAGTTCCTATCACACTCTTGTCTGCTAGTCTGGAGACTAATTCTTCTATCTCATTCTTTTGTATCTAATCCAATTCCTCTTTCATATCATGCTTCCAATCTTCATCTTTACATGCTTCATCTACATTCTTAGGCTCAACTTGAGATATCAAGCATTGTTCTTCATTTATTCTGCTTCTTCTCATCACACCTTTGTCTTTGCTTCATATTATCTATTTAGATGGGTGATTCTTTTTTATGTTCTTTCTTGGAGTAGGAGTTGCTATCTCAACTCTTGGCTCTACAAAAGGTACCAATAATTGTTCCTACCTTGGCTCTCCTTCATTCTAAAAATCATTTTTATTCTCAAGAAGTACTTCATCATTCCTTGGCTTAGTAACAACATCATCATTTGAATTGTAATCAACTATTCTCTCTTGTATTCCAAATTTCTCATCAATTCTCACATTTGCACTTTCCATAATAGTCTCTAAAGTTGTTTCTTTTGATACATTATTTTCATAACCAATCTAGACTCATTAACATAGTATTTCAAGGATCATTTGATACTTTCTCTAAATTATTCAACTTTATCATAAAGTAGAGTCTTTCTAGCTTTTTTCAATCTCTGAGGACATTTACTTAAAAAATGAACAAACTCTTTACATGTCAAAAAAACAATTTTTTTTATACCTTTAGGTTGTTTCTTTGTAAGTAGATCAATATCTTCCTTTATCTTTATGTCTTCTTCTCGTCTAGATCTATCTTCACTTGTGCTACTGTTCCCTTGTACACAACAGAAGGATTTTGGATCTATAAAATCAATACCCTACTCTTTACACAAATCTGATAACTCACCAAGAATTTCCATTACTTGGGTGTCAAAATTTCTTTTGTCAGATGTATGACTATCTTCTCTAAATATGTTTTCCATGGAACTCCCAAAGCTATTAAAATTTATCTTCAAAGACCTAATGCTCTAATACCAATTGTTAAAAATAATAGTCCACAAAGATAATTGAGAAGGGGTGGGGGTGTGGGAGTGAATTAGTTATCCAACAATATAAACATTTATTTTCATTAAACAAACTTGACCATTCAACCAAAGCAAAAAATAACCATAATAAAATGCTCATAGACAATTACACCAAATGTGTTGACTTGGAAAACCCTTGATCAGAGGGAAATCCCTAGTGGGAATGATGCCTACAAGATGATGTACTAATATAAATATTCCTTTTTAGAGAATGGACCCTGTTACAAGTCTATTACAACATTTAGTACAATGAGCCCCTTGTAGGAGACTTTGAATCTCTATTACGAATTGAGGTACAATGTATAGAAAAAGAGCCCACTACCCAAACATGCAATTTTAACTACAAGAAGATCTCACTGCTCAAACAAGTAATTTACTATTATCTTATATCCTCTACTCTTTCCTCTATCCTATCAGCTAGACCAATCACTATCAAACCTTGTAGACCAGGTCATGAAACCTTAGATCCAAATACCAAACCTTGGATCACTCAACAAAACCTCGGCAATGAAGTTTCCCTCACTTCCGCACTACTCTACTCAACTTTTCATTCTGCACTCTCTGGTGATTACCATAAATTCACATTCCATTCATTCAATACCATGACAAACAAAAATTTCCTTCCTTTATACTGAGTCCATAAAACGATTCCCTGATTTAGTTGTTAGACCTTTTAAGATAATTATTTTAGGACAACATTAAGAACATGTTACACTTATCAATAACATTAATCTTCTACCTTGCAACTTGAATAAATCTCTATACATGCAATATTATGACGAGAGAGCTTAGCCATGTTATCACCAAAATTTCTTCTTCATGTCCTCAACCTTGATCCTTAAGATATCAACTCTACTAAGAGATATAAAAAGCTTACTAGAACATGCCTCTATAAATTCTATCTCAGAAAGGCATCACCAAAACTTACGTCACTTATTCTAGACTTATCCTTTATTCTTTTGAAATTAATTGTATATACTAGATACTTAGAAGTATCTCCCATAACCTTGGATGGTTATAATATCAACTAGCCATCCATACCAACTTGATCTTTCCATTGTTCTTTTGTTAGATACCACAAAAAACTACAATGTTGATACCAGTGAGAAACTCAGTCATGAATGTAAGATATCATCCTAGTAGTACTCCTCCATAGGAATATCATCAAAATTTATACTTACAACCGATGTTCAAAATCTTCCAATAGAAAGCTAAGAAGAAAATTAGTTGGAGCTAAGTAAAGTGAATTTCAATGTAAGATGAGTAAAGTTTAGTTGATGTCAAACACTAGTAAACTTTAGCTCGTGCCAAGTATTTTGATAGTGGATGTTGAGAAACATAGTATGAATTGAGCATTAGAAGAAAGTTAATGCTAAGTGTCAATATTGTCAAAAAGATCATGAATTTAATAAATCTATGTTGACAAGTTTGCTTTCCTAGATTGTGTGAACCATTTGGAAGATAAGCTTGATGAGTTGGTGGAACAAAATTCAAGATAAACTATTTTAAGGTGAATTCAAAGAGGATGGAAGGAGAAGTTTCTAGAAGGGAATGAAATGAAATTATGGGTAGATCAAATGAATCCTAACTAATCTAACCTAACTCTAAAATGGATGGAGGATGAAAGATAAAAGATCTTAATTTTCTATTTGTAAAGATGGCTAGTCCAAAAAAAAAAGGTTGTCACATGTGAGAAGCTAAGGAAGACAAGGAGTCTAGGGTATTGCTTCATTTAGTGACCTAAGATAAGGGAATACATTGGAAAGCAAAGGAAGAAGGCTTAAGAGTATGGATGCTTGAAGGGTGAACAAGCTATCAGAGCTGGAGAGTGTGAAAGCCAAGCAGAATGGAGGACTAAAACAAGGATCTATAATATGCAATTATGTTGTAGGTTGTGATCAGATCATTCGTTACTATTACTTTCTAATCATTATACTAGTCTATGTTAAATCCTTTGGATTAAGGTTAACCTAACAGTCATTTGTAAATTCTTTAACTAGGTGACATTCCAAGTGATTGATCTAAAGTCTTGTAACAAGGTTCACTCCTAGAAGGGTAATCAAAATCCTTTGACTACGTCACATTAAATAGTGTTTATTATAACCTTTAAGAGGGTTTTCCTTTCACAAAGAATCACTTCAGAAGAGTGAGAATGAGTAGCATGTTACTGGTGATTTTATCTAAATTGGCTTTCCATGTTAAATCATTGTGTCAAACATGTTATTGAGTCTATTATGTTTCAAACTTACATTTCTGCAAAGTTGATTTCATAGTAACCTACAAGTTTAAGTAATTGTTTGATCTAATGGATGCATGGATGACAAAAATGTTTTATGGATATGGGTTCACTAAGTTGTGAAAAGTTTTAATCGTACATCTAGACCTTGGATAACTGACTCACCCCCCTTCTTAGTTATTCTAAACAATTCTAACAAATCCTATTGTGGGTTTTTCACAAGTTGATTAGGAAATGGATGTTCTCCATTACCTAACAATTAAAAATCATAATATTTATAATAAGCTTAAAAAACCAAAACTAAAATTTAAAGAAACTATTTAAAAAAAACAAAATTTAACAAAACAAGAGTTAAAATCCATACCTCTTTGATTGGTTTGTGATTTCTAACAATGTGAAACTATTTCTCATGCAAATTTGTGTTAAAATTTACTTAACATAGTCTATTTGCACTCTTTGGGAGAGGAGATAAGTGAAGTGGAAAACCACAAAAAGAAACAAGTGAAAAATAAGAAATAAATCTTTAGTTTTTTTATAAAACTTTTTTAATAAGGCAATCATTCTATCCTTTTCATTAATTTTCAAATAATGTGATTGGACTACCATTTCTATTGCATGAGCCAAATTCTAGTCCCACCCATACCATAGCATGATCGCATTATAGTGCAATTGTATTATGGCTTAGATTATAAAAACATAAAATGTGACATCTGTTTGATCTACAACTTTCCACACTTACCCATCTATATTGTATTTCATTTACCATTACAATAATATCTTACTTTGATAATTTTACTCCAATCTCCATAGGTTTACTAAATAGCCTAGACTCATCAATTCCAAAATTCTTCAAGATTTTCTTTACATACCTATTGATATGAGATTGTTTTGAAGTGAAGACTCAATGAAGAATCATTATTTTATCAACGATGTCAAACCTGCTACCTACTAGTGAGACAATTGCTCCTTTTCTCTAAAAGCTATCATTTAGTTGATTGATGAAGAGGATTTGAAAAGAGGAGATAAAAATAGCACCTAGAGAAAGGTTGAGTTATTTGGTATGTAAATGAAGCCCTAAGACCAAGTAAGACATTGATACTATAGTGAATTCTTTATCTACGTGAAGTCAGAAATGAAAGATTACTCAAGTTAAGACTAGAGGAAGATCAAGTATGAAATGTGTTTGCTAAGCCTTACTGAGTAGTCAGTGCAAGTAGAGCAAAAATTAGTAGAAGAGGAGTGAAAAAAAAGTGGTGCAGAGCAAAGAAGAAATTTAGTGCAAGCTGATTGATTTCTAGTATATGTCCAGTAAATTTATTTATTTATTTTATCGTTAAATGGAAGAAGCCTAGATTAACTATTATTATTTGTTGGAATTAATTATTAATATATGTTAAGTGAAGATAGATTCTAACTCAATACCTCCCATATGAGAAGCTCACAAGTTACCATTGCATTGTAGGCTTTTTCCTAATGTCGAGTAAATTTTTAATTGATGTCAAGCATCAATAAACTTTAGTGTTTTCTAGGTAAACAACTATAAGCTAAGTGGAAGAACAATGTGAAATTCGAGTGATAGCATATTGATGTCGAGTGCTAGTATTCATGTTTAATCATAGATTTGACTCTCTTTTTTTCTATAATTATGTGAAGCATGGAGAAGATAACTATGATGAGATGGATGCACAATCTAGGTAAAACATTTTGTAGTGAATTCCAGGAAGATTGTAGAAGAAGTTTCTAGAGTAACCAAATGGAAAAGTGGGTAGATTCATTATATCATACCTAATTTGACTTAACCCTAAAATGGATGATTTTGGTTAAGAAAAAAAAGATCTTAAATCTCTATATATAGAGAGTTAGTCAGAAGAAAAGGTTGTCATGTGTGAGAACCTAAGAAAGACATGGAGTCTATGGTATTGCTTCATTTAGTGGGCAAACAATAGAGACTGCAATTGACATGCAAAGGAAGAAGGCTTAAGAGTATGAGTTCTTGAAGGGTGAACAAGCTATTAGGTTTGAAGTGTGTCAATGCCAAATAGAATGGATGACTAAAATAGAGATTTGTAATTTGTAAGTTAGTTGTAATTTTTTATCAAATGAAGCTTTACTATTACTTTCTAATCATTATATCAGTATAGGATAAATCCTTTGGATTAAGGTTGACCTAATAGTCATTTGTAAATCCTTTAACTTTGCCTCATTCCAAGTGAATGGTCTGAAGTCCTCTAATGAGGCTCACTTTGAACATGGTGGTTGAAATCCTTTAACTAGGTCACATTTAACAATGTGCATTATAACCTTTGATAGGGTTTGCCTTTCATATGGAATTACTTCATAAGAGTGAAAATTAGTAGCATGCTATTGGTGGCTTTTCCCAAATTGGGTTTCCATGTAAAATCCTTGTGTCAAATATGTTATTGAATCTGTTATGTTTCATGCTTACATTTCTACAAAGTTGTTTTGACCTAGGACAGTAACCTATAAAGTTTAAGTATTGTACAATCTAATGGATGCATACATAATAAGGTTTTATAGATATGGGTCTACTAAGAATTGAAACTTTTTATCTATACATATAGACCTTGGATAATTGATTCACCATTCTCAAAATTATTCTAAAGAATTCTAAAATTTGGTATAAAAGTACCATAGTGCTTAAGAGAATAGTTTGAAGTTACTAGAAGAAAAAGATCAAGATGTCGATGAGAGAGGTACCAAATCTTAATAAGGAGAACTTGCCTACATGGAAAAGTTTGATGAACCTGCACCTAGGAGGTCCCAGAGATCATGCATAATCTATAATTATCACTAAGCATGTTAATCTAACTAGAGCCCTAACTATTGAAGATCTGAAAGAGAAGAAATAACATAATTAGGTAGTGTTGGGGATTTCCTTTTCCCTAAGTTATTATGAGTCTGATGACATCAAGGGTTGTGATTCTACAAAGAAGATGTACGATACTCTTCACACAATTTATGGAGGAGATGAAAATGTTCTGAGAGACAAATCTAAAAGTCTTGGAGGTAAGTTCAATGATATGAGAATACAAGAAGGTGAGAATGTTGATCAATATTGGTTTAGAATAAAACATGTGGTTAATGCTATAAGAGGAGCTACTAGTAAAATTGATGATGAGAATGTATTAAGAAAATTATTGAGAACACTAATGCCCATCTATGTTATTAGGGTTTCTTTCATACAAGAATTAAGATGTATATGATATTCTAATCTAACTCTTCAAGGTCTAGTATATAGGCTCACTACTTTTGAGCTCTCTAATTTTGATAACTTCAAATCTAAGAATGTTGAATCTACTTTCAAAGATATAATGTCATTAAAGGAAATTAAACATAGGAAGACAAGGGTAAAATATGTTTCTAGTGATAGTGAAACAAATGAACAAGATCTAGAATAGCTTGAAGCACTGCTAGCTATTGAAACAATTGATTCATTGTGTATTATTTTTTATGTTAAACAAAATGTCATATCATTTCTACTCAATTTTATTGAGCTCACTTAGGAATTAAAGAAAATTTTCCATGTCTACCAAGCATTCCAGAGTCTACCTAGTTCAGAACATAATGTCTACCAAGCTCACTTGGGCATCAAAAGAATGTTTTTGGAAGTTGAGTGTTAACCAAGCTCACTCAGTTAATGAAGGAAATGTTGGATGGAACCAATGTTAACTAAGCTCACTTAGTTACCAAAGGAACTATGTGAGTATGAAAAGAGAAAACAAGGATGAAAATTAAAAGAATGAATACAAGGGCAAGAAGGAATTCAAAAACTACAAAGACTACAAGGAAAAAGATAAGAAATCTTGTCTTATAGAACTTATTTCTCGTGTTAGAAAAAATGATACATGAATTATTAGCAGTGGTTGCTCACATCATATGACTAGAGACAAAAAAAAAGTTTGAACACATGGAATATTATTATGGTGGTAGTGTGAGATTTAGAAAGAATGAACCTTCTTGCATAAAAGGTAAAGGATGAATCCCTTTTTTGAAAGACTAAAGCATAATTTACTAAGTGTGGTACAATTGAATAACATTGGAGTCAAGGTAGAATTTATGAATAGGAAGGACAAACTACTGAATGGAAAAGGAAATCTAGTTGGATCTAGTAAACAAACAAAAGGTAACCTATTCTACCTTGATCTTAGTGAAAGTTCATGTTTTATTTCCCAAGTAGGAGAAAGATGGTTATGACACAAAAGATTATGTCATGTAAATTTTGATAACCTGGTTAAGACAAGAAAACATAAAAGAGTAAGAGGTATTCCTATCTTGAGAAACTTTGATATGGGTCTATGCAAAAAGTGTCAAATTGGTAAGATGGGAAAGACTTGTTTCAAAAGAAAGAATTATCATTTTGAAGAAATCATAGAGCTTATTCATATATAATTATGTAGAACTATTAGAATAGAGAGTTATAGTGGAGATAAATTTTTCACTCTTTTTGTTGATGACTATTGTAGAATGATGACCGTAATGTATCTAAATAAAAATTTGAAGCCGTTAAAAAATTCAAGTTGGAGCTGGCAAGACTAGAAAAAGAAATTGAAAACAAGTTGAAATATTTAAGATTAGATTGAGATAGAGAGTTCATTTTCAATGAATTCAATGAATTCTACATTGAAAAAGGAATTAAAAGAAAAGTATCAACCCTTGGTACACCTCAGTAAAATGGTATAGCTGAAAGAAGGAATACATCCATCATGGATTGTACAAGAACATTGATGATAAAAGAGAATTTTTAATCAAATACTGTATGGAGGTAATCAGAATTGTAGTATATACCTTGAATAGAGTATAGATGAAGAAAGACTCAAATAAAATTCCTTATGAACTATGGTATGGCTACAAACCTAATGTATGTTACTTGAGAGTATTTGGCAGCAAATTTTACATCTTGAAAGAATTTGGGAAAGGTAAATTTGATGACAAAGGTGATGAAGGAATATTCCTATGATACTCCTACAGAAGTAAAGCATACAAATGTTTGAATTTGTCGACTCATAAAATCATAGAAAGTGCACATGTGAGAATTGATGAGTTTATAGAAAAATGTGAAGAAGAAAGTGAGAATTGATGAGTTTCCTATGAACCTGATGCCCTAACAAATCTATCTAGAAGAAAGGAGGTTGTACCTCCTGAGTGCCCAAATCTCCAATGGCTAATGAGTTGTAGACAATGCAACTTGAGTCATAGTCTAAAGGAGCCAAGTCGTAGTCAGAGCTACAACAATTTGAGTATGATGGATCTAAGTCATAGATAGTGAGACTTGAGCTTAATACTAAAGTTCATGATGAAATCAGTGAAACACATTTCAAATCCAAAGAAGCTATATTAGTAAGATATGTTAGAATGCATTATGTACCTGATTAGATTATTGGAAAGAAATAAAATTGAATAATTTGACAAGAAACAAATTAAAAGGTACATGTTTACTTCCTGCATTTGAAACTAGAAATGTTAAAGATGCTTTGAATAATGAAAGGTGGATTGAAGAAAAGAATGAAAAAATAGAACACATAGAAAAGAACAAAACTTGGACTCTTATTCCTAGACTCAAGGATAAAAATGTAATTGGCACAAAGTGGGTATTTAGAAATAAGCTAGATGAAGATGGAAAAGTTTCTAGAAAAAGAAGAAGCCAAATTTAGTATGTAAAGGCTATTCTCAAGAAGAAGGTATTGATTATGTTGAAAACTTTGCTCTTGTTGCCATATTAGAAGGTGTTAGAACTTTTCTAACATATACAACACATAGAGGATTTAAAGTTTATCGAATGGATATAAAATTTTCATTCTTGAATGGAATTCTTGATGAAGAAGTCTACATTGAACAACCTAAAGGTTTTGTAGATCCTAGAAAAAGAGACATGGTTTGCAAGTTACAAAAGGCATTATATGACCTCAAGGAAGCTCCTAAAGCTTGGTATGAAAGAATTTATAACTACTTGGTACAAATTGCTTTTCAAAGAACAAATAATACTAGTAGTTTGTATAACAAAGGAGGACCAAACATGAAGATTGTGTTGGTAGAAATATTTTTTGATGATACTTTATTTATAGGAAATGTTTACTTGTTCAAGGTATTTTTAGAAGAAATGAGTAAATAATTTGAGATGTCTATGTTTGGTGAGATTAAATTCTTTGTTGAATTACAAATTTGATAGAAGAAAGATAGTATCTACATTACTCAATATAAATATATCAAGAAAATACTAAAAAAATTTGGAATGGAAGACTCAAGACTAGTTCAAACCTGTATGTCTACTAGACATAAAATTTCCAAGAATGATGATTCCAAAGGGGTAGATCAGACCACATATAGATCAATGATTGGAAAATTGCAGTATGTAGTTCATACAAGGCCTAATGTTGCATTAGAAGTAAATATAGTGGCAAGATTCTTAGCAAAACCAAAAGAAAATCATACGATGGTAGTCAAAAGAATCATGAGATATCTAAAAGGCACTAAAAAATATAGTTTATGGTACGAAATAGGAGGCAATTTTGATTTAGAAGTATTCACATGTGCTGATTGTGTAGGAAGTATTGATGATAGAAATAGCACTACTGGTGGAACATTCTTTCTTGGTAAAAGACTAGTGCCTTGGACAAGATAGAAATATAATTGCATCTCTTAGTCTAAAATAAAGGTAGAATATGTGGCAACAACAATCAATTATTCTATTATTATTTGGTTCAAAAAATTGTTGGCAAGTATGAAGAGAGAGATCAAGGATCCAATAGTCATATACTGTGATAGCTCAAATGCAATAAATATATTAAAGAATTCAATGATGCACACAAAAATAAATCATATTGCTATAAAATATAGTTTCTTGAGAGAATTGGTACAAGATAAAAAAAGTTAAATTGGAATATGTAACTACAATAGAACAAGTTGCAAACATATTCACGAAGCAATTACCTAAGGATGCATTTTTGTATCTAAGAGGTAAGCTAAGGGTCATTACCCTATCTGAAGCTCACTAAATAAAATTTAGTGATGCATCAACTAGAGCATGTTGAAGATTAATCAATTGGTGTAGTATTGGCAAAGGGCATACTAAAAATGATTTAGTACTTAAGGCACATTTATATTTATTGAACATTGTCTTTGGCATGAGATGTCAAAGAGCGAGAAGTTTTCTATCATATCTCATAGAATTTTTTAAAAAGATGTATAAAGGAAGAATGAATTTGGTCTAATATCAATGGTAGAGTCTGCTATTAGAAGAAGTTGTAAGCAAACATAATTTTTCTAACAAAGCGAGAAATTGAAGGCAGAAAAAGTTCACATTGATAAAGGGTGTACTTGATTCTTTCTCTAAAAAAAATACAAAAAAGATTCATTGTATTAGGACATGTTGTGTTGCCATCAATGGCAAAGAGGGAGATTATTAAAGCAATTGATTAATTGTGTATTGTCTTTTTTGTTACACAAATTGTCATATCATTTCTAGTTAATGTATGTTGATCCCACTTAGGCATTGAAGAAATTTTTTTGTCTATAGAGCATTACAAAGTTTTCCTAGTTCAAAAGATAGTGTCTACTGAGCTCACTCAGGCATCAAAGGAAAGTATCAGAAGTTGAGTGTTAACCGAGCTTACTCAATTAATGAAAGAAATGTTGGATGGAACTAGTTTTAACCAAGCTTACTTGTTTACTAAAGCAACTGTGTGAGTATGCAACATTGAATGAGTTTTCTTGGTTAACATAGGAAAATAATTTCTAAGTTAGTGTCTACTGAGTAGGGCTGGCTAACAAAGGATTTTCATGTTTTTGCATATTAAGTTCAACTTAATTTGAGTGTTGGCTCTAGCTAATTGAGGAAATGAATATTAATTATTTTAAGTTGTATTCCAGTCGACTTGACAATATGAAAGATATAAATATAAGGTCAAGTTGAGATTTATAAAGTGTTGAAAATGTATGGAAGATAATTGAATATTTGATGGTGCTAGGAGGAAGTGAATAAGAAGGATAAGCAGAATATCCTTGTGGAGCTAAAAATATATATAAGATCAAGAAGGATCAAGTATACAAGACATGATAAAGATCTATAATGAGCAATTTAGTTGCATCCAAATCAGGTCATGTCATTGTTACTCTCTAAGCATTGTAGCAATGATGTTAATCTCTTAATAGAGTTCACTGAACAGCTATTTGTAAATCCTCTAACAAGGTGGCATTTCTATTAAATTTTCCAAAGACCTCTAACAAGTCCATTCCTAACATGGTGATTAAATACTCTAATAGGGTCACACCTAATAGTGTGTTTTGTAACCTTTAATTAGGGTTGGCTAACTAGTTGCAATTGCTAATTTTTTCCAAATTGGGTTTCCACATTAAATCTCGGTGTCGAATGTGCTCAAGTTATTTCTCTTATGTGCTTGCAACTAAATTAAAATAATAGTAATCATATATAACATCTTAATATTTTCATGTTAAGTATTTGCTAAGCTATTTCAGTGTTTACCAAGTTACAAAAATTTTCTATGTATTTTTTGAGCACCAAAATAGTTCACTTTTCAGTGTTTATTTTGTAATAACATCTAAGGGATCTATGATTTATTTTAGGAGTAATCAATTCACCCCTCTCCTCACAATTACTCCTCTCATATTTCCAACACTAGCAAGGAGATTTCATAGAGGCAAAGGAAAATTCAAAGTTAAGTATCTTATCATGAGTTTTAATTGCAATGAAGTTGGTCATTTTGTTACTAGATGTCTAGAGAAGTGGAAAAAAATACAAAAGTAAAAGAGATGAGGACAACAAAGATTACAAAGAAAAATGCAGGAAGTCTTGCTACATTGTAGAAGAGGAAACTAGAGATGGATCTAATGATCATGATGATGAAGTGGTGTATGTTACAATGAAGGATGATTCTAATGAGGATGAGGCAACTATACTACTGTCTTATGTAAACAATACTGACAAATGGATCATTGATAGTGGTTATTCACATCACATGACTAGAGATAAAAGTAAGTTCATTACTAAACTTTATTATGATGAAAGTAGTGTAATGTATGGTAATAATGCACCTTGTCTGATAAAAGGAAAATTTTTTATCAAACTCACAAAAAATATTATGTGTGACAATGCTTATTATGTTGAAGGACATAACCATAATTTTTTGAGTGGGTCACATCTAAATAGTTTAGGTTGCAAGATTGAGTTTGAGAACAAGATAGCTAAGATATATGATACTAATGAGAAACTAATTGGGAAAGGTGATCAGACTAGAGGTAATATATTTTATCTTAATATTAATGATGCTACTTATCTTGTTGTATAAATTGATGATGTCTGGTTATGGAAAAATAGGTTATGTCATTTTAAGTTTGATAATTTAGTGAGTTCTACTAACATGAGAAGAGTTAGAGGTCTACCTAAATTGAAGAAACCTTAAAATATAATTTACAAACAATGTCAATTAGGAAAGATGACAAACTCTACTTTTAGGAGTAAGACTCGCACCTCTAAAGAAATTCTTGAGATTGTATATACTGATTTGTATGGACTAATTAATGTGCAAAGCTACAAGGGTGACAAATACATTACCCTATTTTTTGATGATTATTATAGGATGATGAAAGTTATGTTTCTAAAATAGAAATTTGATACTTTCCAAACGTTTAAGTGGTACATAGCTAGAGATAGGCAAATGTTGGATACAATTGTTCAATTGTGTGTTGTCTTTCATATTACACAAATGTCATATCAGTTATTAGATAGAGTCTACCAAGCTTAGTTGGTAAGAAAAGTAAATTACAAAGTGTACCAAGTGTTCCTAAATACTACACTGTGAAGATAGTTTCTATCGAGCTCACTCGAGCATCAAAGGATTCTATGTCAAAAGTTAGTTTTAACCAAGCTCCCAAGGTTAACAAAGGAAAGTTAGTTTCTACCAAGCTCACAAGGCCAGCAAAGCAAAGTTAGTGTTTATTGAGTTCACTTGGTCTCCAAAGGAATTTGTAGAGTTCTTAATGTTTACCAAGCTTCACTTAATTAACACTAGAAATCATTTCTACAGTAGTGTTTACCAAGCAGGGTCAGCCAATGAAGGATTTCATTGTTTTGGAAAATAAATTTTAATTGTTTCATGTAATGTTTTTAGCCAATTGATGTATTATTTATTGGTAAATGTAACTTTTAAATGAGCTAACTTGACAATTTGTAATATATAAATATAAGGTCAAGTTGTGAATTCTAAGTATGAATGGATGTATGAATGAGTGAGTATGCAATTGAGTTGATTATGTGAAGAGGAAGTGTGAGTGAATTTTGAAGAAGGTTCAGATATCCTTGAGGAAGAAAAAAGGTGTATTTGATTAGTAAAGATCTAGTGAAATAGAACATAGATCTATATTAGAAAAGTTCAGTTGCATCTCATTTAAGTCACTCATTGTTACTTTCTCACAATTCTAGCAGTGAAGTCTAAATCTCTTAATAGAGTTGGTTTAGCAGTCTTTTTTGTAAATCTTCTAACAAGGTGGATAGTTCTACTAAATTGTTCTAAGGTCCTCTAGCAAGGAAACTCCTAGCAGGGTGTTTAAATCCTCTAATAGGGTCACACCTAATACTATGTTTTGTAACCTTTAACAAGGTTGGCTCTTAATAGGGCTCACATTAGAAGAGTAAAAATTGGTAGCTAGTTACTTGGTGATTTTTTCCACATTGAGTTTCCATATTAAATTTGGTGTCTCTTGTGTTGATGTTATTTCTTTTATGCATGCATGTTAAATCTTTATGAATGTTACAATATTTTTCTGTGTGGCTACCAAGTGACAATAGTATCTAGTTTTATAAGACATATAAGGGATTTGTGAATTTGTTTTTGTGGTAATTGATTCACCCCCCCTCTCAGTTACTCCATCTATATTTTCAAAAATTGGTATCAGAGCTTTTGTTGCTTGCAGGAAGGATTCCAAGGATCTAAGCCAAAGATTAGGATGTCTTACAAGAGGGAAATTGCAAGACTTAACAGGGATAATTTTTCAGCATGGCATGGTTTCATGAAACTCCATCTAGCTTTCATTTGAGATACATGATTGAAATATCTGGATGAAGTGTATGTATATCCTTTTGATTTATTATATACTAATGACATTTCTAAGAAGAAGACTTATAACACCATGATGATAGACATTACATCTACCCTAAACTATGAAGAATTTGATGATGTCAAGGACTGCAAAACTACCTTTTAAGTATGGAACAAGCTGAAAGATATCTATGGAGCTGATGATAATGTGGGGAGAGCCAAAGTAGAAATTTTAAGAGGACAATTTGATCAAATGAGGATGAGAGAGGATGAAAACATTGACAAATATGTTGAAAGAGTCAAATTAGTTGTCACTACAATCAAGGCTTCTAGAGGAGACATTAAGGAGGAAACAATTGTAAGTAAAGTTATTAGAACATTACTTCCTATTTATGCAATTAGAGTTTTCACAATTCAAGAAAGAAGATGTGAAACAAATCATAAGATAAATTTAGAGGCCATAGTAGGAAGATTGACTGTATTTGAGCTAGATAACTATGATAACTATGTTCTAGCTTCCAAGAACAATGAATCCGCATTTGAAGCCAAGCTTTCACTCAAAAATAAAGGCAAGAAGATAAAGGATTCTTAGTCAGAAAGTGAAGAAAAATCAAAATAGAGTTTAGACAATGATCTTGAGGTGGTTGAAGCTCTACTTGCAAGGAAATATTCTAGAGGTAGAGCGAAATAGAAAGGTAAAGTTCCTCAAATTTATTTTTCATGTGAAGAAATTGGACATATTACTACTAGGTGCCCAAATAAGTAGAACAAGGATGAGAAGAAAGGTCACAAGTGAAATGGCAAGAAAGACTTCAAATCATTCAAGGACAAAGGTAAGAAAACATGTTTCATGGCTAAGGACTCTAATATTTTAACGAAAAAGAAGATGAAATTGTTTACAATGCTATGAAAGATGAATTTGATAATGATGAGAAAGATAAAATTGCACTTATCTCTCATGTAAGCAAAAATGATACATGGATCATAGATAGTAGTTGCTCTCATCATATGACAACTAATAAAACTAAATTTGAACATTTTGAAGACTACGATGGTGGTAGTGTGAGGTTTGGTAATAATGAACCTTGTTACATAAAAGGAAGAGGAAGAATCTCACTAACCAAAGAACTAGTATGTGATAATGCATATTGGGTAGAAAGACTAAAACACAAACTATTGAATGTGGCACAACTACTCAATAATGGATTCAAAGTGGAATTCATGCATGAAAAAGCAAGATTGTTGGATGACAAAGAAAAGCTTATTGGATCAGGCATACAAACAAAAGATAACTTATTCTATCTTGAACTTGGTCAATGTTCATATTTTATTACTTAGGTTGAAGAAAGTTAGTTATGGCAAAGAAAGTTGTGTCATGTGAACCTCAATAATCTAGTGAAGATAAGAAAATTTAGGAAAGTTAGAGGCATTCCTAGTATAAAGAAACCTAATGTTGGTCTATGCAAGAATTGTTAGATTAGTAAGATGGGAAAGACTAGCTTTAAAAGTAAGAACTATCAGTCTAAAGAAGTTTTTGAAATTGTGCATACTGACTTGGGTGGACCTATTGGAATTGAAAGCTATACTGGATAAAAGTTCTTCCTTCTTTTTGTTGATGATTACTCTAGAATGATGACTGTCATGTATCTAAGAGAGAAATCATAAGCCTTTGAGAAGTTCAAATGGTACTTGGCCAGAGTATAGAAGGAAATAGGTAAAAGAGTGAAATGTTTGAGGTCAGATAGAGGTGGTAAATTCATCTCCCATGAGTTCAATAACTTTTGCATTGAAAGGGGAAATGAAAGATAGGTATCAACCCTTGGAACTCCCAAGAAAAATAGAATAGATGAAAGGAGGAATAGATCTATCATGGACTATGCAAGAACTTTAATGATTGAAAAGAACATTGCTACCAAATACTAGAAGGAAGCTATAAACACTGTAGTTCATAGCTTGAACTAAGTATAGTTGAAGAAGGACTCATTCAAAACCCCTTATGAGTTATGGTATGGCTATAAACCCAATGTAAGTTACCTAAAAGTATTTGGAAGAAAATGTTACATTTTGAAAGAATCTAGAAAAGGTAAATTTGATGTGAA
This sequence comes from Cupressus sempervirens, assembly GCA_028749045.1. NCBI lineage: Eukaryota > Viridiplantae > Streptophyta > Pinopsida > Cupressales > Cupressaceae > Cupressus > Cupressus sempervirens. Next base: position 68,908,775 of record CM053790.1, on the reverse strand, counting down.
AGGTGATGAAGAAATATTTTTGCAATACTCTTGCAAGAGTAAAGCATATAGATGTTTGAATTTGTCTACTCACAAAGTCATAGAAAGTGCACATGTGAAAGTTGATGAGTTTGTAGAAAGGACTAAAGAAGAAAGAAAAAAGGAACTAGAAGATTACAAGAGATTTTTTTTTCATTGAAACTAATATAGTGCCAAATACATCTATCAATTAGGAATCTTCTACTCTTGAGTCTTCAGTAACCAAGTTGCAGGAAGTTCAAACCAAGCTATAAGAACCTGAATTACATTCAAATGCTACCAAGCCAATGCCTATCTAGTCTAAAAGACTTGAGTAGTAGATAGAAAATCCAGAACCTAAAGTTGAAGTGCATGAGGATGACAATGCAATTCATTCAAAAGGCAAAGAACTTGTGTTAGACAAATATGTCAAGAGGAATCATGCACTAGATCAAATTATTAGAGATAAATATGTAGGTACTATGACAAGAAGTAAGCTAAAAGGTACTTGTTTACTTTGCTGATTTTGAACCTAGAAGTGTCAAAGATACATTAGAAAATGAAACTTGGATTGAGGCTATGAATGAAGAGATAGAGAAGATAGAGAAGAAAAAAACATGGACTCTTGTACCTAAACCTAAACATAAAAATGTGATTGAAACTAAGTGGGTATTCAAAATTAAGTTGAATGAAGATGGTAATGTGTCAAGGAACAAAGCTAGACTAGTATGCAAAGGATACTCTCAAGAAGAAGGAATAGACTATGGAGATATTTGTTCTCCTATTTCAAGATTAGAACGTGTCAAAATCCTACTTGCATATGTTGCATACAAAGGATTTAAAGTATATTAGATGGATGTCAAATCTGCATTTCTCAAAGGTATATTAGAAGAAGAAGTTTACATTGAGCATCCTAAAGGTTTTGTTGATCGAAACAAAAAAGACATGGTTTGCAAATTACACAAAGCATTGTATGATTTGAAACAAGCCCCTAGAGCATGGTATGAAAGATTGAATAACGACCTTATTCAGATTGGTTTTTAGAGAACTAATTATAACAATAGCTTGTATATCAAGGAAGGGCCAAATAACAAGATTGTTTTGGCAAAAATATATGTGGATGACACTTTGTTCATAGGAAATGATGATCTTTGCAAAGAGTTTTCAGAGCAAATGAACAAGGAATTTGAGATGTCTATGTTTGTAGAGATCAAATTCTTTGTTGGTCTTCAAATTCAACAGAGTAAGAATGGAATATACATTACTCAATCAAAATACATCAAGGAGATACTGAAAAAGTTTTGTATGGAGGATTGCAAACTAGTTGGGACTCCTATGTGCACTAGTCTAAAGCTTACCAAGGATGATGAATCAAAAGAGGTAGATCAAACATTATATAGATCAATGATTGAAAAGTTGTAATATGTAGTTCATACAAGGCCAAATTTTTCCCTTTTAGTTGGTATTGTAGCAAGATTTTTAGCAAAACCAAGAGAAAATCACATGATGGAAATCAAAAGGATCATGAGATACTTAAAAGGCACTGAAGATTATGGATTATGGTACAAATTTGGAGATAATATGGATTTGAAAGTGTTTACTAATGTAGAATGGGCAAGAAACATTGATGATAGAAAGAGTACAAATGGAGGTGCATTCTTTCTTGGAAAGTGGTTGGTTTCTTGGACAAGTAAAAAGCAAAATTGTACATCCCAATCTATAGTAGAAGTAGAGTATGTTGTAGGAGAAGTAAACTATTCTAATATTGTCTAGTTCAAAAAATTATTGGAAGGCATGAAGGTGGGAATCAAAGAACCAGTTGTTATGTTTTGTGACAACACAATTGCAATTAACATATCTAAAAATCCAGTGATCCACTCAAAAACCAAGTACATTGCAATAAAGTATCACTTTGTGAGAGAATTGGTACAGGATAAGGAGATCATATTGAAATATGTTCATACAAAAAAATAAATTGCTAACATATTCACCAAGCCTTTACCTAAAGATGCATTCTTCTATCTAAGAAGTAAGTTAGGGGTCATTCCCCTATTTGAAGCTCACAAAAAATAAGTTTTAGTGATGCATCAATAGGTATCAAGTTGAAGATCTTTCAGTTGATGCAAAATAATCATGAGAACATTGCATATGAATCATTACTTAAGATACATTGCTAATCATTTGTTTTGTGGTTTCTTCGGCATGTGTTGTCAAAGAGGGAGAGTATACTATCATATCTTTCTAAAATTTGAATTTTTTTGTGAAGAGTTTGATATTTGAAAAGAAGCTATGTAATTCCTTCATAGAGGGAGATTATTGTATTTGATAATTTTGTGGAATGAAATATAAGAGGGAGAAACATTCTGTCAGAAAAAGATTTGTTCTCAAATTTCATTTTGCTATAACATGTTGCGTTGCCATCAATGCCAAAGAGGGAGATTGTTGGATACAATTGTTCAATTGTGTATTGTCTTTGATGTTACACAAATGTCATATCAATTATCAAATAGAGTCTACCGAGCTCAGTTGGTAAGTAAAGTAAATTACAAAGTCTACCGAGCAGGGTCAACCAATGAAGGATTTCATTGTTTTGGAAAATAAAGTTTAACTTTTCCCTGTAATGTTTGTAGCCGACTGATCTATTATTTATTGGTAAATGTAACTTGTAAATGATTCAACTTGACAATTTGTAATGTATAAATATAAGGTCAAGTTGTGAATTCTAAGTATGAATGGATGTATGAATGAGCGAGTATGAAAGTGAGTTGATTATATGAAGAGGAAGTGTGAGCAAATTTTGAAGAAGGGTTAGATATCCTTAAGGAACAACAAAGGTGTATTTGATCAGTAAGGATCTAGTGAAGAAGAATAGAGATTTGTATCAAAAAAGTTTAGCTGCATCTCATTTAGGTCACTCATTGTTACTTTCTCACAATTGTAGCAGTGCATTCTAAATCTTTTAACAGAGTTAGTTTAGCAGCCATTTTTGTAAATCCTCTAACAAGATGAACAGTTCTACTAAATTGTTCTAAAGCCCTCTGGCAAGGCCATTCCTAGCAAGGTGTTTAAATCCTCTAACAAGGTCACACCTAATAGTGTGTTTTGTAACCTTTAATAGGGATGGCTCCTAATAGGGCTCACCTTAGAAGAGTGAAAATTGGTAGCTAGTTACTTCGTGATTTTTCCCATATTGGGTTTCCACATTAAATCTAGTGTCTCTTGTGTTGATGTTATTTCTTTTATGCATGCATGTTAAATCTTTTTGAATGTTTAAGATTAGTAATAAATTAACATCTACTGAGTTACAATAGTTTTTTGTGTGGCTAGCTAGTGACAGCGGTATCTAGTTTTATAAGATATCTAAGGGATCTCTGGATTTTTTTTTGTGGTAACTAATTCACACCCCCCCCCCCTCCCCCTCAATTACTCTATCTATATTTACAATAGTGAAAGCTTGAAATGTATGAGATCTCACAAAGTAGGAGAAGGATGTTGCTTCAAAATACTAGAGAGAGGTTGTAAATACAAGTATCTACACCTTGAACCATTTGCAAGTCAAGAAAGGAAATCGTTCAACACCTTTTGAATTATGGTATGGATACTAGCCCAATGTAAAATATTTTAAGGTATTTGGAAGAAAGTATTACATTCTTGAAGATTTCATGGATGGTAAATTAGATGATAAAAAGTAAAGAAGGCATATTACTTGGCTATTCCACAAGAAGTAAATCTTATAAGTGTTTAAATACTAACACTAAGAATGTTATGGAAAGTGCTAATGTGAAGTTTGATGAATATGTAGGGGTACATGAAGCTAAACCCATGAAGGAATTAAAGGAGTGCAAATCTTTTGTATAATTTTACAAGGGTATGCATGTTGATGAAGATGTTGTAAACCAAATTGGAAATCAAAATTAAGTTTTAGTGACTGTTGAGTCACATATAATGAATGTCGAGTTGCATTCAAGAACCAAGCTATAGTCAAGAGTCAAGTTGTAGATAGAAGTTGAGACTCATTCTAATTCTAAGATAAGTGTACATGATAGAAATCTTGAATTATCTGATAGAGAAGTTACATAGTGATTCACAAATTAATAGACCTAATAAGGAAAGTAGAGCAAAACTAATATTGTCAAAGTATGTCAAAAGAAATCACCCTATTTAAAAAATTATTGGGGATAAAGATGATAGAACAATGACAAGGAATACACTAACAAGTGATAGATGTTTTCTAAGCATGCATGAGCCTAAGCTAGTGAAAAATGCCTTAGAAAATGTGTACTGGAGTAAAGTCATGAAAAGAGATTGAGTAGATTGAGAAGAACAAGACAAGGACTTTAGTTCCTAGACCAGAGGAAGAAAATGTGATAGGAACCAAGTTGGTGTAAAGAAACAAGTTAGATGAAAATGGTGAAGTCAAATTGAATAACACAAGATTAATTTGTAAGAGGTATGCACAAAAAGAAAGCATTGACTATGGAGAATAATTTTCCCCTATTGAAAGATTGGAAGGACCAAGTGTAAGGAAACTTGGCAACAAAGACTATAATCGTTTCCACATAACCCATAATAGATCTTAAATAAACACAGAATTAAAATCCACATGCAAGAGAATAGACAACATACCCACAAAAATTGTGACACAAGATATACCCTGGGAAACCCTCATTGAGGGAAAAACCCAGCCTCGAAAAGCATCCATCATCATGTATTATTTAGCAAAAAATACCATTGCCATACAACCATGGAAGCCTTCATGGCCATAGCCACAACCGAGAAAACTATGTGAACAAGCATGAATCCACACATCCCATGCCATGCTTTCAACCTTCACAAATGCTCCCTTAGCTAACCTGTCAAGCCTTGTCCCGCTCGACTCTTGCCTTTTGTATTCTCTTTGTCACTCTTACTCTCTACAAAAACTACCCTTGTGGCTACTTATATAGTAGCAAGTCCCACAAAACCACTAAGTGGTATTACATAAACCATGTGCTAAAACCATGTGCTACCTAACCCACTGACCCCACATTTAATATTGGGCATTTAATTCTTTTCCCCAATATTAAATAATTACATGAAATATTTTCACAATGTTACAATACAACTCATCAAGAATATTCCATGAGAATCTTTACATGTTGCACGTCCATCTAGGTACAACATTACATAATAAAATAAAATAATAAAATAACAATATTATGCAATGTGTGCAACACCCATTATCTCAACACCAAGAACTCTGCTTGCTTACTTTGCATAGAAAGGTTTCAAAGTTTATCAAATGGGTGTATAGTTGACATTTTTGAATGGAATATTAGAGGAAGAGGTCTATATAGAACAACTTGAAGGATTTTTTGATGCTAACACCAAGAACATGCTATGTAGACTACAAAAATCTTTATATGGTTTAAAGAAAGCCCCAAGAGCATTGTATGAAAGGATTCACAATTATCTTCTAAAGATTAGATTTGAGAAGACTAGTGATAACAAACAATCTCTACTTGAAGACAGAATGAGGTAAAGGTATTTTGCAAGATGAAATTTTTGTTGATGAAATCATACTTGGAGGTCAAGATGGATTATGTAAGGCATTTGCAAATGAAATGAAGAAAGAATTTGGTATGTCTATCTTTGGAGAGATCAAGTTCTTTGTTGGTTTGAAAGTATATCAGATGAAATATATTATATACATCTCTCAGTCTAAGTATGTAAAGGAAATATTAAAAACTTTTGGATTGGAAGATTCCAAACTAGTTAGCACACCTACGGTGACATGACACAAGTTGTCAAAGAAAGATGATTCACCCAACATGAATCAAACATTGTAAAGGTCTATGATTGTCAAATTTTGATATGTAGTACATAGTAGACTTGACATTACATTATCTATTGGGATTATTGCAAGATTCTCAAATAATCTTAAAGAGAATCATTCGATGGTTGTTAAGAGAATAATGAGATATCTGAAAGGAATAGAAGACTATGGTCTATACTATAAGAAAAATGAAAAATTTGAGTTGAGAGCCTACATTGGTGTTGATTGGGATGGAAATATTGATGATAGAAAGAGCACAAGTGGAGGAGCATTTTTCTTAGGAAAGAGGTTGGTTACCTAGACTAGTAAGAAAAAAATTTGCATTTGTCAATCTATTGTTGAAGTTGAATATGTGGTTGCTGCAATAAATTATACAAATATTATATAGATCAAATAGCTAGTCAAAGGTATGAAGAAAGAAATCACTAAACCTCTAGTACTTTATTTTGATAATACAAGTTCTATAAATATATCAAAGAACTTTGTGATTCACACAAAGACTAAAAACATTGCAATCAAGTATCTTTATTTGAAAGAGTTAGTACAAGACAAAGAAGTGAAGATAGAATATGTGAATACAAAAGAGAAGATAGTTGATATCTTCACAAAATATTACCTAAGGATGCTCATGAGTATCTAAGAGGTAAATTAGGGGTGATACCCCTATTCAAAGCTACTTAAGAAGCATAAGTAGTGCCCTGCATCAACCAAGATGAATTTGAATCTTACAACATGATACACAAGTTATTACTTTAGGAGCTGCCTAAAGTAATGAAGGAGATAAATTAGCTAATTTTATCTAGGTAAAATTAAAAATATGTTATGTAAAATTAAAAATATGTGTCACCCTTTTACAAAGGAAAAGGCTAACATTAAAAAAAAAGTGTTAAAGTTTAGTAATGTAAAAGTCATATTTTTGTTTTCAATTTTGAGTTGGTGTAAACTAATGAAATATGTATAAAAGGATAAATTTTATGTATGTTATATTTTTTTAAACAAAAAACAAATAGTATACTTTTTATAATTTTCAATGACCTCTTTAGACAGTGTTAAAAATTGAGAAAATTAGTGGTTATAGTTCCCACCACAAAAATAATTGCAAATAAATGTTTTTTCATCTAAATTTGAAGTATGTTGTTAGCAACATATGTATCTAGAACTATCAAAAAGAAATTTTCAAAAATATTATATATTTTGTCTGTTATAGCTATTTTAAGTTGAACTTTTTAGGATTTAATGGTTTTTTGTTCCCACCATCGTTTCCCTAGTAAATCTATGTTAACTATTACAAACTTTTTATATTATCGAAGAGGACTTTCTCCACTAGAACAATTAATCATTTTTATTTTTTGTCAGTATCATCTTCTAATTTTTATTATTTTCTAAATGTGCATAATTTTCAATGTTAAAATACCTACTTGCATTATTTTTCAATTATTGTAATCGATATTGTGTCACTAATAAATAAAATTATATCGGCATAATTCTGACTACAAGATCTATCTAGTGGTTTTTTTTTGAAACTTTAAATTTGATGATGAAATTGGCCTCTAAAGTGTTAAGATCTTCAAAATTGCAAAAAGCCTGAAAGAAAGTGCCACATCGGATGACACATAGACTGTTTCAACCAGATCTAATCTGGTTGGATTGGATATGGCCAAACCAGATTTGGCCAAATCAGTATGACCAAAAAGTGGTCCGCACAAGGTCACACGCATGAGCTTAAAATTTGTATCCACTTTAAACAATAAAATAGGTTATTTATTTTTTAAATTGGTGTATTTCATTCAATCAAATAACTTTTTTTATTTTAAAGGTAAAGATATATTTTTAAATTATTATATTTAATTTGATAAAATAGATTATTTATTTTAAAGTTAAAGATATATTTTTTAAATAGTTATATTTAATTCATATTTTCATTTGAAGTAAAAAAAAAAAAAAAAATTTACATGAAATTTTATTGAAGAAATATTTGAAAATTAGATTTTTAAAATTATTTTTGTATTGATTTTGATTAATTAAATTCATTGTCTATTTTAAATTTATTAATTAATTTGATTGAAATAAATTATTAGAATGAATTTACGTGTTTTAAAACATTATGAAACCTATTAAAATTGTTAAATAGCTAAATTATTTATTTTATTTTATATATTTAATAATTTGTTTAATTTAAATTTAGCAATGCTTTAATGCAACTACTTGTCTTAAGATTTTGTAGTCTTATAGATAGTCCAAATATAATAAGCTTCTAAAGTTGAATTTTTAAAATAAATTATTTATGATTTACTATTATTTGTGTTATTGAATTTGGAAGTCCTTTGTATGAATGTGATTTCAAGCTCCGTATTCAAATTTTTGTGCAATGGGGAATAAAGTGAAAAGAGAAAAAAGATATGATTGAGTCAAAGATGACTAGAAGAAAGGATGGACAAAACATAATATACAACCACCAATTGAAGATCCATTGATTGAAGTTGAAGATCCTGTTGAATTTCCAAAAAGTAGTAGGGCATTTGGAAAATATGGTTTACGATTGGAAAATTTGTTAGAGATGGATGAAGACTCTCTTTTTAGAGGAATTGAATCATCTTAACACATGATGCCTAAAAGTATAATTAAGCTACATCTAAAAAATATGTGGGAGGGATTTTTTGAAAACAAATCTTTGATTGGTAAAGCAAAATTATTTGTTAGATTATTCAGGAAAAGAGAAATGAGTCATTTTCTAGAGTTGTTAGGTGTTACCAATAAGAAAATCTTAGAAGATAATGTTAAGACAACAATAGTTCAGAATTTAAGGTATGCATTAAATACTATTGATAACAAAAGTTGAGTAGTTGATTTAAGTGATGAATGGAGAGCATTGATGACTATGATTATGAGAAAGGACTTGTCATAGAGAAAACAAGTTTGAGTAATTTTTGTAATGCTCAATCTATCCAGAAGAACTATTCAAAGATACATAAAATGGAAAATTTTTCTTGATGAGAACATTGAAAAGAATTGAGTTAATATTTGTCAACTTCTTGAAAAGGATATAATTTTTGAAGATGTTAGAAGATAGGTTGTTGAATATTGGAGCAACCAATTAGATGTCCCTTCCAATAGAAGAGACACTATGTAGATCAAAGATGAAGAGACATGTATGAAAATAGCACATCCAAAACACTTTGTAGACACAACACAAAGTGAATTATTTGAAGCTTTCAAAAAAGAATTTGCAAATGTGAAAAAATTTCAAATAATGCTTCAGAGATTGTGCCCATGTTTTGTACACATAAATAAGGCACGTGAAACTTGTTGTTGTCAAAATCATGTTGAGTTTCATCTTTATTTGCAATCTTTTAGAAAAGATATGGCAACACTTACACCAAATGTGATAATTCTTAGAAGCACAACACAAATTTTCAAGTCTTTATTATGTGACAATGCTAAAGAGTTAGATGAATTCAATGTACAATGCATAAAAAATGCATGTACAAATTATGGAGAGGTACAAAAATTTCCATATGAAATGGACAATATTGATGTTTCAACACCAATTGCGTCCAATAGATTTGAGTATGAGATATATCAAACAAAATATGGAGAAGAATTTTAAAAAAATATTCAAAGGAGAGGAATTTTTGAGATGGTGATTTTATAGATAAATTTAGAACTATGATTTATCCACACATCAAGCATTGTCATGGTGCAAGATGGCAAGAGAAACAATTTTGAGATTCAAAAAATTATTTTCCACTAGGATGTATTCTGTCAATTGTAGACTTCTCTGAGAACTATATTTTTTCCCCACAATCTAAAATTCAAGCTAAATATTATCACTCAGATTAAATTGCAATTTTTATATAAGTTTCCTATATACATGCACAATTTGAGGTGGATGGGGTAGAAAGTATCAATCCAGATGAATGCATTATGATCAAGGAGGTCTACTTTTATCTTAGTGATGATAGGGTTTATGATAGGAGCTATGTAGATTATTATTTTGAAATGTTCTTTGATGATTTTATGAATCATAAGATAGATGCTTCAAAATATTGAATTTGGTTTGATGGTTGTGCTAGTACGTGTATTTGAAAGATAAACTTTAAAATTTCATGCACATATTTAATTAACTAAACAATTAAGTATATATAGATTTTATTAATCATTAATTTACTTTTTTATTTTTTTTAGGGCAATTTAAGTCTACAAAAGCATTGAATTAGCTTGCAACACAACATGCGAGACATAATGTTAAGTTTCTTTGGAACTTCTTTGAAAGTGGTCATGGAAAAGGAGAGCATGATGGAGCATGAGCATGTGCAAAGTGTGCACTTCAGCAACATGAACTTTCAAGAATAATATTATTATGTACTGATCAAATTTGATGTGTATGACCATCTACTAGATAATTCTTTTATATTTTGTTAAAATTTATACAATTTTCTTTCCTATATAGGTGCAAAGATAGACAAAGAAAATCAAGTTGTTGAATTGTGCAAATCTTATTTTTCTCCTCATGATACAACATATAATAAACTCTTTTTCTAGGAAGTGAAAGGTAAGCTTTCAAGTTTTCTTTGACATGATTACTTTAATATTTTGATTACTGACATAGATACTTGCCAATTTAATGTGTTATAGATGTTGATCGATCAAATCCTTAAAATTGTCAACCCATTGTTGGAATTAGAAGATTACATCAATCGATGACTACCGGACAACACAAACCTCCAATAAGTCAAGTAAGAGAGAAATCATGTTTTTGTGATGTCTACATTCAAAACAATACAATGGATCAATGTGAGAATATTGTAAATTGTTATATCTTTGAATGGATATGGACAAACATAATTAGAAGTATCCCTTATGGAGAAGATGATAATGACATAGACATACATAATCCTATGAATGTGTTTCTAATTTAGTTGTTCTAGGTGAGTTTCTACAAACATGTTTCATTTTTATATTTATTTGTCTTCATATTTATTTATTTAGAGTTTCCATTGTTTTTGTACATTTCTAGGCGGCATCTTTGTTGTGTATGTGGATCCTCAAGATCTAAAAGGTGTAGATTATTATTTACTTAGATACAAAAAATCAAATATCAAGTTGAATGAACCAAGTATGGATGATGATAACAAGTCATATGCAACTAGTTTACTTGTTATAGAAGGTATAGATTATCCCCTTATGAGATGTATAGAACTAATTAGGGAGTGAGAGATTAATTATAAATAATTATTTCTTTTCTATATTATTAAGAATACTCAATGAAGTAAAAATCTTATTTTATAGGCACCTATTATCAAAAAATGAAAATTGACCACAATCATGTTCAATTTATTGAATACATGCCTAACCAAGAAGTTTTGCATTACAATCACTTGGTTTTAGCCACAAAGATTCTGTTTGACAATATGCCAAAAAAGGGATGTAACAAACCATAATTGAGGTTAGATATCAAGGACCATGAAAAGTTGTTAGAGATTATTAAAGATAGAGAGGATCCCAATTTTATGTATCAACAACTTTCTGATTGATAGATAGGTTTAATGATTTATTAAATATTTCAAATTTATATTTACATTAATTATTAATTTTTTTTTACATTGGTTTAAGTATTTTTTCAATATTTACATACCTTTACAACACACCTGGAAATGATGTAAGATGCATTTTTATTAATTTATAGAGCCTATAAATTTCTTACACATTAACAATTATCTAAAAAGCAATGTAATTATTTCTATTTACATTTACATTTGCTGTACACTTTTACAACACACCCAAAAAATTATGTAAGACATATTTCGATTAATTTATAGAACATGTAAATTTCTTACACATTAACAATTATCTAAATAATAATGTATAGAGATTTCAAAAACATGTTTCTATATTTGTACGTAAAAGATATTTCAATAATGGTCACATAACTCATGAAAAAATCATATATGTCAACTATAAATGTAAATGGACACGACTCATGAAAAATCAAACATGTCAACTATAAATGTAAACGGTCACACAACTCATCAAAATATCATATATGTCTACTATAAATGCAAATGGTCAGATAACTCATGCTAATATGAAATATGTTAATTATGAGCATGTTGTAAATGTAAAATGTCCCATAGCTATAAATCTAAATGGTATCATCATAAATTAATATCAAACATCATGTATATGACATATATGAATATCAAACATGATCATGTCACACTCCATGATGTGATTGATTGAGACAAGATCTCGAACCCTATGTCCAATATAAGAACAAATGTATCATGAGAATATGTATAAATTCAATAAATAATAATATAAGTACAATTAAATTTACCTACAACTTATGATGACTAGGGTCGATAGCTATCTCTCCATCTCCACCCTTATGAGCTATAGATGTAGTTTGTATGCAATAGAAGAAACAAATATGTCACAAGTTATACTTTACTAAAGTTTTGAATATAAGATCTATAGGTCTAATTAAATAGACATATTTGTAAAGTTTTAACTATGTCTCCTACTTCACGGGATGCATAAGTGTCTACAAGTCCCCATATGCCATTGTTGTTGCAAATATATGCCTACCTATCTCACTCAAGTCTATATCACTAAAGGTCATATCTACAATGTCATGCATAGGATCTTGGAGCATATCTATGAACAATGAACATAATGGTGGGTAAGAACCTACCTTGATAGGGGGGATTGCATCCTTCTCAACTATGGTTTACTATGGAGCTATAGATGCAACATGTATATCCTCCTACCCCTAACCACCTTGTGCCTTGAATATACTTTTGATGATACCACTCACATATGATAGCACTGCACTAAGTGGCTTTCAAATCAACAATTGAATAGCTTGATGGGCTAAAAGTAGATCAATCGACAAGGATATACTGATAGCCCTCAAGCATTCTACCAAAGACTCCACAGAGACATCTACTAGCAATTAGATGTCAACCTCACCTGAAGATGGTGCAACAGTGTGACCACATGTAGATGTAGATCATGAGTGTGTCATGTATCTATGCACTCGGTCAAAAGACATATTATGCACCTTGGGAGAAATAGTGAATACCCTCTTGTACACATCTCTTCATGTATCATCTTCCACTCTATCTCTAGCTACAACTAACTCCAAATCTTTTGGCATCACCAAAAGTTTTGGACCAATCAATGCTCATTTATTAACAAGTGTAGGAGCATCTGGGTGTCTAAATTTATCTAAGAACCTACCTTGGCCCTACCTATCATGCTCATGAATATCATTGTAATCAAACTCTCGATGTAGATGAAATTTTGCAAATAATTATTTGCAGAAATATAAGGGGAACTCATCCTTTTGGGGCCACATGTGATGTGCAACAAACTAGTGAGGATATATAAAAGGTGCCACCAATGGATTAGTACACCTTATAGCATGATACCCTATGACCTTTTTCAAAGGTCAATAATGTGGGGACATGCTCTTCACACTCTCCACTGGGACCATCTAATCTATCTACCTCCATCACAAACCACCACTAACACTACAAGATAGAGCCCTATAAAATGTGTCCAAAGTAACACTTTCATAAGGGTTAAAACCCTTGAAAATGTGCATCATGCTAATCAGCTCATCTCTAATCATAGTAACCTTATCCCTATGCTATAGAATAATTGAAGCTTATAGAATCTGATTAATAATATCAAGTGCACTTTGTAAGTGCTAAATAGTGTCACTAAATAATGTCTCCCTATCTTGGGTACTATTAGTTTATCTATAGGATGAACCACTATGGGGATGACCATGTACACTAGCCTCTCCAAAATCACTACCCCCCAATGCCATAATGGTGAAAGATATAAACAAAAAAAACTAGATATATGATAATAGAGATTTGCACATGCATACATATACATCTATACACAAATTATTATATAAACTAATTGAATCAAAACACACTAAATTGATCTTGCTAAACAAACCTATTGTACAACACATAAAGAATTGTTAACTATATTACATTTTTTTAGTAATAGGTAGAAATCAAATCTAGATAACAAGTTTAGGGATAATGGGGTTAGAGAGTGGTTTAGGGTTTAGAGAGATTGTGGTTTAGGGTTTAGAGAGATGGGGTTTACGATTTAGAGAGAGATTTAGTTTTTAGAGAGATGGGGTTTAGTAGTAGTAGTAGCAGTAGAGAGAGAGAGAGAGAGAGAGAGAGAGAGAGAGAGAGAGAGAGAGAGAGAGAGAGAGAGAGAGAGAGGTTAGGGTTGGGAGAGATGAGGTTATGTATTAGAGATAGATGAAGTTACGTAATAGAGAGATAGAGGAGATGGGAGATATGAAGTTATGTTAGGTCTTATGTGGTTAGAGAGTGGTTTAGGGTTTAGAGATATGGGGTTTATGAGTTACAGAGCAATTTAGGGTTTAGAGAGATGTGGTCTAGGAGTTAGAGAGAGAAAAAGGGTTAAAATTTTGAGATCCAAAAGAAAGAGATGAGGTTAGGGTTGGGAGAGATAAGTTAGATAAATTCTAGAGAGAGAGAGAAGTTTAGAGATTATTGGGTTAGAGAGCTATTTAGGGTTTAGAGAGATAGGGTTGAGGACTTAGACAGTGGTTTAGGGTTTAAAGAGATGGGGTTTAGGGGTTAGAGAGTGGTTTAGGATTTAGAGAGATGGGGTTTAGGAATTAGAGAGTAGTTTAGGGTTTAAAGAGATGAGGTTTAGGAGGTACAGAGTGCTCTAGGATTTAGAGAGATAGGGTTTACGAGTTACAAAGCAATTTAGGGTTTAGAGAGATGGGGTATAGGAGTTAGAGAGACACAAAGAGTTAAAATTTTGAGATCTAGAAAGAGAGAGATGAGGTTAGGGTTGGGAGAGATGAAGTTATATAAGTTCTTGCGAGAGAGAAGTTTAGGAATAATTACAAAGATCTAGAGAGAGAGGGTTTACATAGAGGGTTACAAGTTTGAGATGTAGAGAGAGAGGGTTTAACATTTAGGGTTTAGGTCAGCATATTTTAATTTAAGGTTCAATATAGGAGTTAAAGTTTAATTTGGTTCAATGTGAGAGTTTTAGTTCAAGTTTTATTAGGTTTAATATTGCGGTTCAATTACATTCAATGTTAGGTTCCACACCTACCAATAATTTATAAGGTTCAATGTTAAGTTTTCAATTAGAATTTATTTGTGTTCACGATGAGAGGTAGAGTTTGATTTAGTTCAATATAATGGTTTTAGTTACTAGTTTACAATACTTGCTAAAATTTTCCCTTTACAACAATTTCTAATGACTTCTAATAAAAAATAAATTAAAATATTTAAATTCTCTAACATTATATCTAACAAATTTTCTATTTTATTAATTTTTTTTTAGTTTTCTAAAGTTTCTAGCTATTCTAATATTTTCTAAATTTTCTAATATTGTCTATATAATTTTTGACTATTTTCTATAAATAATGTTTTACAATTAATCTAATTTCTCTAATAATCTCTAAATTTTACTACATTTTAGTACTATAGAGGTAGACCAGACCTTTCATAGATTAATGATTAAAAAATTATAGTATGTAGTTCATACAAGACCTGATATTTCTCTTGTAGGTGGTATAGTGGCAAGATTCTCAGCAAAATCCAGAGAAAACCATATGATGGCAATCAAAAGAATCTTGAGATATTTGAAAGGCACTGAAGACTATGGATTATGGTATAAACTTGGAGGAAATTTGGACCTAAATGTGTTTACTGATGCTAATTGGGTAGGAAATCTTGATGATAGAAAAAGCATAAGTGGTGGAGCATTCTTTCTTAGTAAAAGGTTGGTATCTTGGACAAGCAAAAAGAAAAATTGAGCATCCCAATCCACAGTAGAAGTAGAATATGTTGCAATAGTAGTAAATTGTTCTAATATTGTTTGGTTTAAATAGTTGTTGGAAGGAATGAAGGTTGAAATCAAGAAACCAGTTGTCATGTTTTGTGATAATACAATTGCAATTAACATATCAAAGGACCTAGTAAGGCATTCCATAACCAAGCATATTGCTAAAAAATATAATTTTATAAGAGAACTGGTGTAGGACAAAGAAATCAGATTGGAATATGTCCATATAAAAGAATAGATTGCAGACATATTTACCAAGCTATTACCTAAGGATGCATTCTTGTATCTAAGAGGCAAGTTAGGGGTCATTCCCCTATTTGAAGCTCACTAAGTAAAGCTTTATTGATGCATCAACAGGAACCTACTTGAAAATAAATCAATTGATGTTGCATAATCAAGAGAACATTGCATATGAATCAGTAGTTAAGGTAGAATGATACTAATTTGGTATGTGTTGTCTTTGGCATGTGTTGTCAAAGAGGCAGAGTTTACTATCATATCTTTCTAAAAAAAAATTTGAGAAAGAAGCTATGTAATTCCTTCACAGATAGAGATTACTACATAAAAGAGAAGCTTATGGTATAAAATCTAAGAGGGAGACATTTTCTATCAAAGAAAGTCTTGTTCTCAAATTTCATTGTGCTATGACATGTGTTGCCATCAATGCCAAAGAGGGAGATTGTTGGATATAATTGTCTAATTGTGTGTTGTATTTGATGTTACACAAATGTTATATCAGTTGCTAGTAAGTGCTTCCTAAGCTCACTTGGTCAACAAGATAGTTTTCCTTGTATACTGAGCATTTTTGAAGATTACTCTATGAAGATAGTTTCTATCGAGATCACTTAGGTGTCGAAGGAAATTATGGTAGAAAGAACTATTAACCGAGCTCTCATGGTTAACAAAAGAAAGTTTGTCAAAGTCAGTATTAATTGAGTTCACTCGGTTGCCAAAGGATTTGTGTAAAGTTCATAGTGTTAACTGAGTTTCTATTGGTTAACATAGGAAATCATTTTAGGACCAATGTTTACCAAGTTAGGTCGGCCATCAAAGGATTTTGTTGATATGAAGTTTAATTATTTCAAGTATAGATTCCAACTAACTATGGTAATGATTATTGGTCATTGTAATTTGTATTGAGATAACTTGACAATCTGAATGATATAAATATAAGGTCAAGTTGTGATTTTCAATGGAATGCAAGTGTATTGATTGAATTAAGAAGGAAAGTGTGCGAGTGACCATGAAGGATGGTTAGATATGATTGTGGAGCATTAAACAAACATTCGATTAGGAAGGATCAAATGTTTGTAAACAGAACAAAGATCTAGATTTAGCAATTCAGTTGCATCTCAATTAGGTCATTTCATTGTTACTTTCTTACCATTGTAGCAGTGATCTAAAATATCTTAACAAATTTGGTTTAACAACTAGTTGTAAATCCTCTAATAGTGTGACAGTTCCATTGAATTGTTTTAAAGACCTCTTGCAAGGCCACTCCTTATAGGGTGATTAAATCCTCTAACAAAGTCACACCTAACAGTGTGTTTTGTAACCTTTAACTAGGTTGGCTCCTAACAGGGCTCACTTTAGAAGAGTGAAAAATAGTAACTAGTTACATTGGTATTTTTTCCCATATTGGGTTCTCACATTAAATCTAGTGCCTCTCATATTCATTTCTTTTCTCTCATACTTGAAAATTATTACTATTGATGTTAGATGTACTAATATAAAACATATTCTACATTTACTGAGTTACAAAATTTTTAGTATCTTTACCAAGTGACAGTAGTAATTAATTTTATCAAACATCTAAAGGATCTATGGATATATTTTTGTGGTAACTGATTCACCCACCCACCCCCCCTTAGTTACTCCATCTATATTTCCAACAATGAAGTTGTAATAATAGGATAGTAATAATATTTGACTTGTTGTTTAGTGGGCATAGCCCAGTGATTAGATCAACCATGTTAAATCTTGGTGTCTTGTGTTCTCTTATGTGCAACTTATTGGGTATGTGTAGGATCATGGTGTGCCAAAAAGTGGCGATTTGAAAAATTTGTAGTTCTGAAATATCTCAAACCATTTCAAAATCTATTCCAACATTTTTCCCACCCACCCTGATACTAAATGAAAAATTTTAATATATTTATAAGGTATACTATATCTTTTAATACCAAACCTATATGGTCAACTTTAAAAACATCCTTAAAATGTGCTTTTGGCTTGTTTTTATGTGATTTTTACTTCAGACATGTAGCTGACGACATTTTTCCACCAAAATTTGATGAAATGAAAAAGGTTTCTTAATAATGTTCTTATCTTTCCATAAATGTAAGGTTTGTCAAATTATGAGTTTAGTAAGTAATTATTACTTATTTTCTAATGGAGTTATGTATAAATTGTTGACTAACACACTACTTGAAAAACAACTATAACTTTCAAATGGTATAACATTTTTTAAATCCAAAAGATGCATCACATTCTATGTTTCTTCTATTATAAATAAAAAAATGAAAAATTTAATTTTCTAGAGTTTTGAATTAGTTAAGGCGGTCAGACATGAAAGTTTTTTAATTCCAAAAATACTAAAGTCAAAAATTAATTATTAATCATTTATTTAGAACAAAAATACCCAAAAATGTGTCTCGCATCCAGGCACGAGTATACAACTTATATCTAGAATATTATTAAAAAATATTATCATTTGATTTTGATTAAGGTGGTGAGACATATGTCTACTTCTTATTTTTGTTCTAAAATTTTTGTAATATTGCATTAAAATTCAAAATTTTGACCAATCAATTTTTATTTTTTTAGATAAGTGCTAGTAGTTTAGAAACTAGATTCAATTTTCTAGAGATTCTTTTCTCTCAAGTTTTTGATCTAAAGTTAATAACAAGTAGAAAATTGCAAACCAAGTTGACATAGCCCTGATGTTCAAATTTTTTATTGCCACTTAAGAGCATAGTTTGGTTGACCATGATCCTGCACATACCCTATTATTTTATGATATTATTTATATTTGCATGTAATTTTTATGTCTGTTTGTGATTAATCCTTATAGAAATAGGCCTTAACCAATGAAAGACAAGTGAGTGAGGGAAAATTAGTCCAAGTGATGCATGATTTAGGAAAACGGCATATGTCAGTAGCCATAAAAGATTATGCTAAGAAGTTTGTGTGAAAGAAAAGGGCATGTAAAATTTTGAAAAATATAAGTGAAGATGTTGTACAAGAAAGTAAAATAGTGTAGAAGAAATTTTTCGGTCTCTTTCCTATAGATGAAGAGAAAGAAGAAAAGGAAGAGAATGATGTAGGAGAAGTTGAGTTAGATAGCAAAGAAGACATCTATGATGATGTTGAGCAATTAGTTGAGAAAATTCATAAGATGGCATAGGAGAGTGAGAAGAAGATAGACATAATTACTATTGAAGATGAAACTCTAGATAATACATTACCAAATTGACTATTATTGATCAAGAGTCAAAAAGGACTCTATCTACCAAGCTAGAGAAGAAGAAGCAATCTCCTAATTCAATCAAAGATGCATTGATGGAAACCAATCTAGTCATTTTGCATATCAAAAAATATCAAAATATTGGTTAGCAGCAACAATCGCATTAAGTAATGAAAAATATAACTGATACATTTGTAGTTACTATAGATACAAGTATACAAGTGCTAGAAGAGGAAAAAGAGGTTGCTACTACCGAGTAGTAGAGTGGGCCGACAAGGAAGAGATCAAGTAGATATTGCTAGAATGGGCACCCAAGAGGAGACTAAGGAGCAAGAGAACTAGAATGCATAAGTAGAGTAATCTATCACTAGTAGTGAAAGGCCAAATGTCTTGGGACCTTTGATTGAGGGACTGAAGGAGACATTGTAGCTTAGTTCAATTAGTGAACTCACATTGACCATGAAGTATAAATAAGGTGTCAAAGGAACCCAAAAAATAGTTCAAATATTGAGTTTGGAGATCCAAATAAAATCCTTGCAAGTATCTATGCTAAGCTCCAATTCTCCAAGTAAGAGAACTAAGAGGAAGAAAGTATTTTACGCTTGATGAAGATGAAGTTATACCACATTAGAAAAAGTCAGCTTTTGTTGAGGAATTATTTTTTAAAATTAATTAATTATTTGTCACCAAAGAAAAAAAGGTGAGCTAAGAAGAGAACATCGACAAAAGAAAGCACAAATATAGGTGCTATATGATATAAGATATACATTTCTTACTTCTTTTATTATTGATAATTTGGATCAAAATGATCCTACTTTTGAGTGGATGATTCAAATTGTAGAGAAAATAAATGGCCCATATGTAGATGCCAATGAAAAAATGATGCAATGGCCAGAGAAGAAATTTTAAAATAAAGTGAAGGAAATGGTAGAAGTAGAGATTTCTATAAGATAGGTTGACTTGTGTAAACTTGCAAACAATTTGGATCAATTTTCAAATAATATAAATATAATGTTTAGAAAATTGTGTCATATCTCAATTCACACAATAGATATTAGAGAGATGATGGATCAACTAGAAGCTAACTTGTAGTATAGTGCAAATGCATTAACCACAAATGTTAGCTCTAGTGCTACACATTTATCTAAGATAAATTTTCAACTGGAAAGGATTAAAAAATTGACTATTAAATATAGAAGGATGGGAGAAAATTTTATCTCCACTCAATCCATGATGACACCTTGTCTTGAGTTTATGCAGTTGCATTTGAAGAAAGCAAATGAATTAGTTCAAATTGATCCAAACTTGTCGTTTATTGATAGTCTAGTGTATCTTCTAGTAAAACTAGAGCTAGAAATGTAGGCTATTGAATCCATATGGACTAACTGGGATAATACTTTGACCAATACTTTTTAAATTCAAAATTCTTTTTGGATAAGTTTGGGTTGACATCCCAAAATAAGAAAACATAAGTGACAAAAAGAAGGGGGAATACTGAAAATAACGTAAGGGGAATATGAAATCAATAAAGCAGGATAGACTAGGAGTTTGTAAATTTTGAGTTTTTGAAGTTTTGAACGTGTAAATACCAAGTATAGAGTCAGGACATGTATAGTGTATACTAAGCTAAGATATGGATTATATTCTAAGGGGAAGTACTTGTGTTTCATTTTTATAATAAACATTATTTGATAATGATGAAGTCTTTTTTTCAATAATGTGAAAGAGGGAGATTGTTAATCCTTAAGTCATGTTGTTTATTAGTGTCTAAAACATAGTCATTCACAAGGAAAGATTATTTCATCATCATTGCAACTGAGTCATCTTATATATGTTGAGTTAACTATTAAAGACTTGTAAATATTCTAAGTCATGTGGCAAGTAGTACTTAATGTTGAGTGTGATAATGGTTCCAGAGTACTCCATTGATTTTGAATTTTTTCAAGGATTTCATTTTGCATAGAGTTATGTAGAGGCCATCTTACTTAGTTCATGCCAAGAATAGTTAAGGTTGAGGGAAAACATGAAGAAACAATTTATGTCAAGCGTAAGTATGATGTACATTTCAAGTAACACTGTTTAACATGTTTTTTTGGAATGACAATAAATCTTATGTTAACCATTTCTATCAAGTTGGAAGTGTTTTTTGAAGATTGAGGAGGTCATAAAGGAGGTGATTATGCATTCAATGGAATGCCATTAATTCCTAGGTAAGGCAATCCACCAATCAGAAAATTGCAAGGACTGCATGGAGAAAGGATTAATTTCAGATCATTGATTTAGATCTAGAAGGTTCACTGAAATATCTATTTAAGGAGGGTATATGACCTAATTGATATATGCATGAGTGTATGAGCACATGTATGTGAAGATTTTGATTGCACGCAAAGCTTTGGAGGTGCATCAAAGAATTGAGACTGAGTAGTACAATGAAGATTTTTGAGCAAAGATTGAAGAGATCTATCAATTTAAAGTGATATTATATTGAATAGAGGAATTTTTTTATCAAGCATTGAAGTGCTAACTAAAACATAGGTACTTAATATTTGAATAGATGTTTTAGGGTTTAAATATCTTAATAGAGTCACTTTATCAATCTGATGCAAATATTCTAATACAATAATCACTTCATTGTGATGAAAAATACTTTAACCAAGGTAGAAACTAGTAGTTCTTTTAGCCTTTAATAGGGTAGAGCCTTCACAAGGTAGATCATCAGAAGTAATCAAATTTTTTTACACTTAGTAGGCATAATTTCATTGATGTAGTAGTGAGGATTTTGTGGGTGTCATCCCTACTGTTAGTGAACAGTTTTTCCCATAAATGTTCATATGTCAAAACAAAGAAAAGAATGTAAACTAACAAATGAATTCCTATCTGAGGAACTTAGGAATTCTCTGCTTAAAATTTCTTCAATAGAAACAGGCATAGCTACCTTTATTGCAGTGAAAGTTTTAACCAAATAAATTCAACAGAATAACTTTCCAAGAATGTAATCTGCTGGAGGTGTTGAAACAACTTATTTCATCTCATCAATATGAAACAAACTTTAATGCAAAAGAACCACTCGATTTTAATTATCAAAATGATCCACATAACTGAAAATTAAATCATCAAGCAAGCAAATTTTATAAACCAATTTCTCATAGAATTTCCAAATTCAGAGTTGAAAATTTTAAAAAATCAATAAGAGGGGTAGCTAAAAGCTTCAATAGTATCTATAGAAATACCAAAAAAATAAGCAGATAATAGTATCCACTTAAAAAGATTTCAACCCAAAATCAATTTGTAGAGTTTCATGTATCTGTTGAAATTTTGAAATATTACTTCTAAACTGGAAATAAAACCATAAACAAAAGTAGTTATGTCTATCGGTCTGCTAGAGAAATTATAACCCCTTAAACAATACTGACTATTACATTTATAGGCATGGGGCTGGACTCAAGCCAAAATTACCTCGCCAGGAGTTAATTGTCTTTTTGAAATAGCTAATAACTGAAATTGCAAGAAAACAAAATGGCAAAGAAACTGCAACTAAGCAATTCTTGATCAGGTTGTTCTTTCTCCACCAACCACATATTTCACCATCTTCCATGTTTCGTAGCCAGTTGAAAAGGCAGAAATAATAGATTGATGTGGAAGACCAATGTAGGAAAGTCCTTGCTTCCAAATTTCTTTCATCTTCTTTAGTTTAGCAACCTTTTCCTACTGCATTTCCAAGTGCTTCAGATTGATAATCAACATAGCTTCGGTGTGTGCCATGTTGGAGAAATCATGCTTAGATGGTGTCTTCTTGTCCTATCATTCTTGAAACTTCTTTTGGACTTCTTTGATTATCTTGTCTGATTGGGCAACAGAGTCATCTTCTCTTTCCATGAACTATTTTACAAACCACTTAAGGTCATTTTGAATAATCTGATGTATAACCTTAAGTTCTTGTAATGCTTCTTTGATTTCAAATACCCCTTGTGCTAGTGCTTCATTCCAATATTCAATGCAATTTTTGATGACATATAGGGCTTTTTCATCAAGACTAGCTGTAGGGCATTTGGCTTGAAATTTTTGCAAACTGAATTCTTGCACATCCTCTAGCAATATTACCACTTTTGCCCAGTTATTCCTCTCCTTCTCATATCCTTCATTACTTACCTCCACTTTTTTGACAATGTTTGATATCTCCTTTAAAGAATGATCTAAATGTCCAATGTATTTTATGGTGTTAAGCATAACATCTTGGACCCATTCACCTGCTACCTTGGCTACTGCTTTGCACTTATGCAGATTCTCCAATGATTATTGATTGGTCGTGGAGGATACATCAATAATGGCTAACATCTCATGGATTGGCTTTGCTTCAAGATGCAAGATAGCATTAATGTACTATGCCATATTCTTTATTGTTTCCTTCATTTCTTGCTTATCCTGCCCATCTTTCCATGCTCTGTGCGCAATCTTTTTATTAGAAACTTCAAAGAATTCCATATCTACTTTGCATTTTCCTTTTCCCAAATCATCTTTTTTTATTTGGAAATCTTGAGGCATTACAAAATCATGAGAGCTTCCATCAAGTGGTGTAGCTATCTCTACTGCCCATCGACCTGAACTTTTGTCAAAATTGATTCTTGCTTCGGTCATTTCTTTTTTTACTTTGGGTACCTTACCAAGGCACTTACTGACCACATCGTCAATAGGCATAGATATTGGGACTATACTTCTCTTCTTCTCCATTGATGTCTCCAGCCATTTAGGAGTAGTTTAATCCTTTATGGTAGCAAGGGAACATTTAACTAAAGGGAGGTTACTTTCCTATTTCTCGGTAGTCATTGGAACATTCTAGGATTCAGGTACATTATCCGCCATAGATAGGTCTTCTACTATCTCCAAGTCCACGGTTATGGTGTTCTTGCTTTTGATGGCTAATGCCTTCTTTGTGCTTGAGCGGGTTACTCTCCTTCCTTTTGGAGTTTCTTCTTGAACTTGAAGTTGAAGTGTTTTCGAAACTACTTCATGTTCAACTTCAAGTGGACCTACAACAGAATCAGGGACACTTTGATTAGTTTGCTTATGGGCAGTATTTTTACCTCTGCTTCTTGAAGACTTCTTATAAAATCTTGGAGTAGCCGCTACCTTTGATTTTATCCATTTAACAGTTCTAACTATTACATCTTTAGTACAGGCATATACATCATTTTTTTCCCTTTTCTCCCAATCGATCTCAAGGATAGGCATGCATTCAATCTGGTCCATGTAAAATTGATCAAGTACATCTTCAAAATCATCATCTTTCAGTCCATAGGTATCTAACTTCACATTAAACATGATGACCTGCTTAATGGTCAAGCGTGACCATAGCCTCTTCCTCACTTCAAATTCATTATGACAGTTCGCCTAGAAATCCTCTAATTGCAGGGAATGAAAGAGAGAGGATACATTTTTGACATTGCTTCTAATAAAGCCAATGTAGTCAAAATCTAACCAAGAGGTGAAAGACTTAAGACATAAGCAGGTTAATGATTTGGCTGACAATATGGCTTTTTTCAAACTAGGGCAACTATAACATCCAATTTCAATTGGGACGAATACTGAAGAGGATTTTTTGGAAATTTGAAAGGACTCAACAAGAGAAGCAAACTACCTACACATCTCTAACAACACTATAGAATCTGAACAATAGCATGGTAATTTCAAAGGTTCACCAGGAAAACAACCCACTCTGATATATGTAAATCTAGGAAATTGAATGAAATAACAACCATAAATTTGCACAATTTGTATGGATTCTTCTGAGATCCTATCATTTTCTCAACCTCATAGTTCAAACACCAATTTCCCAAAAAAAACATCATTGACCTTCTTAAACTCTTTGCATGTTGTCTCTTCCTAGAGATCTCTATAATATTGGTAAATAGGCATGTCATCTACCCAAGGTATATGTGGAAGATAGTCCCAATATTTAGATGCCGCCAGGGTGTAAATAAGATAAGGGGACAAGAAAAATGGACCACAGTTGGTAACATCTATCAAGCCCTTATGCAAGTTCTCTGCCATTAGGTCTGACCAATTAATGAATTTGACACCTTCAACTATCTTCTATATGAAGAAGTACATCCAAGAATCCTAGTGGAAAGCATGTTCATTTCCCTTGATTCTATTCAACAGGAGTACAATGTTTGCAATTTCCTTGATGAAATGCTTGATGGTCAATGGTTTAGGTAACCTAGAACCTCCCTTTGCAGGTTTCAAGAGCCAAGACTGAACAATCTTAGTGTCATAGCTAGTTTTTTTTGCAGCATATAGGTGCTTAGCTTCCTCTAACATCCATGGCTCATAGGGTTCTTTATGAGGGATCTTGAGGGCTGAATTGACACTGGTTTAATTGATTTTGACAACAACTTCCACCGAGGCTTTCTTAATGCATCTTGAAATAGGGTCATAATGGTTTGCACATTCGAGGATGAGTTCTGGGTATGGAATTGTAGCGAGAAAGGAGACAGCTTCTAATAAACCACTATCAACTAGCCTTTGGTAGATGGGACTCGACTGGGTGTTTTTGGTTCTTTCAAAAACCTTAGATAAATTTTTATTAACCAAAAATGTATCACGAATTTTGGGCAAGGAAATGAGCAATGGCAGCTTCTATAACTTGGGCATTTTTGGCCGAAAAAGTGTCATGATTGCTATAAAAAACAAGTCTACAGGACACGGCTTGAAATTATTTCAAAACAAAGAAAAGCACAATCAAAATGCAAAAGGGAATGGAGATGCAATTACAGCCTAAAATTTGCCTTTCTTACCAAAAAGCACCGAGATTTCTCTAGAGAAGATGAGATGAGTGGAAAAGGGTAAAATGCATGTATTTAAGGAATGATTTGCACAGAGGATTGCAAGATAGATTTAGCAAGTAAATGCCATCATTACTCATTCATGTGACATTCATTGGAAAAGGCACCACAAGTGTTCTGTTTTAAATACCCCGTTAAATCTGCACGTATTTTCCCATAACAAGTAATCATGAAATGACATTGTTAATACTATATCAAATCTTGCCAGACCCAAACATGTACTGCCTTAAATTTCTTCGCTTATGACTTCAAATGCTTTGGGAAAATATTATGCTGGGATCCACCTTTAAATGGCTCGGCAATCTTTGATCTACATACAAAAATCATTAGCGGGCAAAGCCAACATTGAACTTGAAGTTGAAGTTTTGCATGATCGAGCTTCAACTTCAACTTTGACTCCAAGTTTACAAAGGTTGACTCGAGAAAACAAAGTGTTCTTATCACATAGTAGGCTAATGAGACTTGAACCTAAAGTTGAAGTAAACTATAACTTCAAGTTCAACTTCAACGAGAAGACTTGGGACCCAAACATGCTAGGATGCAACAAAAATTATAAGCTCTAACAATAAACTCCTATTGGGGCATGAGACTAAAAGGATCATGGATGAACCCAGGGACTTAGGACTGCAGACTAACTCAAAAGATGATGACACAACACATAGAATGAAACAAGAAAGGAAAGAAAAGCCAAAAGGGTGGTATTTACAATGAGGCGAGAAATAGACTCAAAAATGGTACAGCTTGAGATCCTATCCATTGAAGGATAGGGGAAGTTCATCTCCATTAAGATACTATAGCTTGAAGGCATTGGAACCTAGTTCTTCAGATATTAAAAATGAGCCTTTCCATAAACTTTCAAATTTTGAATGAGCTCCTTTGGGTTCCCCCCTCTTATCCCATAATGGTACTTGATCTCCTTTCATGAATTTTTGAGGCCTTGCCTTTTGATCAAAGATCCTTTTAACTCTTTCTTGATGGTGGGTGATGTGATCCACTAACTCCCTTCTTTCTTCCTCAGTTCTTTGGAGGTACAATATTCTCTTTTCGATGGAAGATTGAAACAATTCATCTTCAATTGCTTTTTGCAAATTCAATGTAGCCAGTTCTAAAGGAAAAGACAATTGTGCTTCAACTCCTTATACCAACTCAAAAGGTGTCATACCTATGGCTCTTTTGGGAGAAGTTCTATCGGCCCACACAGCTTCATACAATATTTTGTGCCAATCCCTTCCTTTTTCATCCACCAATTTCTTCATAATATTAACTAAGTTTTTATTAGTGGATTCTGCCTGTCCATTGCCTTGAGGGAAGTAATTTGAAGAGTGAGACAACTGGACACCATGATCATAGCAATATAATTGAATTTCCCTGGTTGAAAAATTTTGTGCATTATCTGTCACTATTTTACTTGGAGTACCAAAACGGGTCAAAATGTTTTCTGTCAAGAATCTGCACACTTCTAGTGAGGTTGTTACTTTAATAGGGACTGCTTCTACCCACTTAGTAAAATAATATGTAGCAGTGAATATGTGTATACGTCCCACACTTGAAACTAGATTAATGGGTCTTATAAAATCCAACCCCCACTGTTGAAATGGTTCTTCTATGATTACTAGTTTCAAAGGTAAGGCAGATAACTGTGGTTTCCCAGTAAACAATTGACACTTTTCACAATTTCTAACATAATGGTAAGTAGCATTAAACATACTTGGCCAATAGTAACCACTTCTCAGGATTTTAAATGTTGTCACTGTTGATGAAAAATTACCCCCACAGGCTCCATCATGGAAGGTTCTCAATAACTTATCCTGCTGATCGGTATCAACACATCCCAAAAACATACCATCTAGGCCTCTTTTGTATAATATATCATCGATTATAACAAGCTTAGCTACTCTGAGTTGCAGGGTATGATGGTCTTTCCCTTTTAGATGATCAGGACATCTTCTGTATGTCAGGAAATAAGCAATATCCGAATACCATTCATCTTTAAGACCTACAAACAAGCAAGTGGGATACGATTCTTCTTTCTTGGTTTTTGCAATGAGCTTACACAAACCCTACCCTTGGATCAATTTAGTCAATTAGATATCTAAGTCAAATTCTTGGACTCTTGCTACCCATGTTGCTCGATTGTTGACTGCGACATCTTGCTACATGAGAATACTCTTGATAGTAGTGGATGGTACATACACTATAGAATGAGAGTGCAAAATATAGTACCTAAAGTACTTTATTGCTTTTATAATAGTGAAAGCTTTTTTTTCAAATAGAGAATAGTTGAGCTCATGATTCTTCAGAGGTACACTCATAAAAGAGATAGGCATATCTTCCCCTTGGTCATTCTTTTGAAGCAAAATGCCAAACATGGTATGCTCAGATGCATAACAATACATTATAAAGTCCTTTTTGAAATTAGGATGAAATAAGGATGGAGCTTTAGAAATAGCTTCTTTTACCTCTTTGAATGCTTTTGATGCTAGTTCATCCCATTTGAAACTTTGCTTCTCACTAAGTAACTTAGCCATAGGTTGAACAACTTCTACAAAATTTGGCACAAATTTTCTTGAGAAATTGATCTACCTGAAGAAGGATTTGATACCATTTCTATTGACAAGGAGATATAATTTTTGAATAGCTTTCACTCTCTCTGGGTCAATTTTGATTCCCTCTTTTGAGACCATGTGTCCAAGTAACTTTCCTACAGTCATAGAAAAAATTGATTTGTTGGGGTTTAATGAGATTCTATGATCTTTGCATTTCTAGAGCACTTTCCTCAAGTCTTTCAGGTGTTTCTTCCATCTCCTAGAGAAAACTATCATATCATCAAGGTATACTGTGATACATCTATCCAATAAATTACCAAAGGTTAAACTCATAGCTCGTTGGAAAGTGGCACCAGCATTTATTAAGACAAAAGGCATTCTTTTGTAAGCAAAGGTTCCCCATGGTGTTGTAAACGTTGTTTTGTGTTGATCTTCTTTAGCAACTTCTATTTGATTGTAACCTAAAAAGCCATCTAGGAAGGACATCATTTTTGAACCAGCAACTATTTGAAGGATTTGATCCATTATTGGTAAAGCGAAGTTATCTTTCAAACTTGCTTGACTAAGGTTTCTGAAATCAACACAAATCCTTATTTCTCCATTTTTCTTTCTGACTGGCACTATGTTTGCCACCCATGTGGAATGATGGATTGGGAAAATAATGTGATCTTTAAGCATCTTGTCTATTTCTCTAAATATTGCATCAAAAACCTTTGGATTATATGTTCTCAATTTTTTCCCAAAAGGAGAAGTTCCTAGTTTCAGAGTACTATGGTGCTTGTATTTACCATTTCTAAAAGTCTTCAAATCATCATAAGACCAAGCAAAGATATCTATATATTCTAATAAGAGCTTCATAAATCTAGCTTTCTCACTTTCATCACAACAGGTTCCTAGATTAATTATTTTGGGATTATGCTTATCGCCTAGATTCACCTTCTCATAATCAGCATTTGGATCTTCTCTAGATGTTAAATCCTAAGCTAGGAAGGTATCTTTCCTACCAAAAAGCTTTTCAAGTTTGACTAAACCTTTAGGTATAACATTCCCTTTTAATTGTAACACATCACTTTCATCAGGTGGATCAGGACAAAATTCTCTGCATTCCACACCTAAACCTTCAAAATAGTTCATAGAGAACTTCTCAACATTCTACGAGAAAGCATTAATATGAGCATCATATTTAAATACTTTCCAAGAGTTATTATTATTAGGGACACTTGGTCTGTGAATGATTTCCACTAAATATTTCTTGTTCATGAAATAAGAATGGGGAATTAACAAAGAAGTTGATACTGCCAAAGAGTCTGCCCTATCATTCAGTTCTCGAGGAATTGCTTCAATTCCAAAAGCATCTAAATCTTTGATTTCATCCCATACTCAATTTCTATAATGCTTGAGCCCCAAGTTTTTGACTGAAAATATGCCTTTAACCTATTTCACTATCAACTTAGCATCTCCCCTCGCTTTCAATAACTTGATGTTCAATCTTTTTGCTTCTTCTATGCCTAGAAGTAGGGCCTCATACTTAGCTGTATTGTTAGTATTTTCAAAGGTGAGCTTATAAGAAAAAGGGAATTTCTAATCATCAGGGGATATGAGAACTATACCAGCTCCAAATTCATTCGAACAACAACTTCCATCAAACTTGAGAGTCCATAGCAGATCTTCGCCCAACGGCTTGTCACCTATTTTCTCATGTTCAAACAAAATTAAATAGTTAGCAAAATCTGTCTCTTGATAAAGGATTTGAGATTTGAGATCATCAGATGGGAAGACTATATATTTGGATTTTGTTTTAGGTAATAGGGTTACTTTCTCTTTCCCAATAGGTACCACAGCTTGAGACCAATCCATCTTAACTTCTCCTCCTAGGTCTCGACAAAAATTCTGACTAAGAAGCATGCCATAGCTTGTGGGGATATCTGCTACCAAAATGGTGAGTTTAATTCTTTTCTCAGGGTAAGCAGCTAATGCCACTTGGGTATCTTTTATCTGACCCACCAAGGGTACCTATTTTGAATCCATGGAATAACATTTGCCAAATGTTTTGGTTAAAGGAAGGTCTAAAGCTTTTGCTACTTCTGTTGGCATTATGTTATCAAAAGCTCCTGAATCTATAATACAGTTACTCAACTTAAAGCCATGTAGAAAGAGAGAAACATAAAACGGATCAAGCTTGTGGTTATAAGAAGGTTCAGGACTGATGGGGTTTGGTTGAACTACCTCTTCTTGGCTATGAGATTTTTGTGTTTATGTTTTCTTACCTTTTGAGGATTCCTTCTTTTGTTGAGCAACTATTTCGTTGCCTTCTGATACTCTGACTTCATGGACCTGTTTAGCTGCTTTGTCAGGAGACGACTGATTGACATATTCAATTAGCTTATTAAGTTCACCAAGATTCATTCTTAAATATTCTACAAGAGAAATTTGTATCCTTGATGTCTTACAAAACTCAACAATGCAAATATTGAATCTGAATCAACAACCTTCTTTAGGATTTGAGGAACAGTTGTTACAACATGTGATGACTTACCTTCACTTTCTCTTTTCTCCCTTTGATCCTTGGCTAGTGTAGGATTTGATTTATTCTTATCATGAGTTTTAGCCACTCTAGTCCTTTGCCCTCAGGTCAAGACTGAATAGGAAGCCTCTTCTAAGGTTAATAAGATGTCATTACCTCTGTCAGAATCAGATTCAAACTCAAGGTAATAATTTATAGAGTCGCCATTTCCTCAGAAGATTCTTCTTCTATTATTACATTAGTGGAAGCCACTTTTTCTGCTTCAAGCTGCTGATATCTAATATTTTCAGGGCAAGAAGTTCCCTCATGATCATTGGTGAGATGAAAAAAACACATGTTGTTTTTGCAAGGTGGAGCTTCAATCTGTAATCTTTGTTGACTTGAGGGTAACGTAAGTTGCTTTCCCTGAAAACTACTTTGGCTTGGATATTTTCTTGGGATATCTTGGTATGGGGTGCTCATTTTAGGAAGTTGTTTCTTGAGATTCATCACATCATTGATTAGCTTTTGAACCAATGGGTCTAATTTTTCTGAGGAAGGTGATTGAGTTTTAGAACCTTGCATTTCTTTCTTCCATTTTCCTACAACTAAAAGATCATCTACTAGTTCAACAGCTAGTCTTTGAGCTGCCTCAACATCTGCTACTCTATTTCTCCTCAAATGAAAACTGATGTCCAGAGGCATTGCATTAACAAAGAATCCTTTATGGTTCTCATCATTGGGTCTCTTGGTAGCACAACTTTTATGAATTATCTTATTGAATTTTGCTACAAAATCTCTCATGGGCTCCTCTACCTCCTTTTTCAATTGAGATAGTTGAAGTAACAAAGTATGTTCATCATCAGAGGATTTAAATCTATCTTTGAAAGTGGTATGCATATGATTCCAGTCAGTAATAGAACCTTGAGGTAGATGATGAAACTAGTCTGTTGCATCATCAATCAGAGTCTACACAAATAATCTCACAGCTACATCCTCATGTGCCACAACAAGGACAACACATGAGGTATTAAAGGCATTAAGGTGCTCATCAGTTGATTTCTTTCCATCACCATAAAATTTGGGCAACACATCTCTAACACCTTTAGGAAGTGGATGAAGATTACCTCCAAGAGAAAAGGGGCCCACTTGTGCATGCCAAGGGTTAGCAGCCATCCTAGGGGAAATGAGGTTAAAAGGCTGCATGTTTAAATGAGAAGGTATTAATGTCTCTGGTAGAATTAAGGCTTGAAGGTTTACAACTATAGGGGTAGATTTCCTAGGAGAAGTTGGCCTACTTTTACTCTTAACAGACTTCTTTTGCTTCTGGGAGAGATCAGGGGCAAAATTGAGGTTTTTTACAAACTCATATGACTCATCAATGAACCCCTTCCTTTCTTCACTCTGAGTATACCTTTTGCTATCCAAATTATCACTATATAGATAATTATGCAATACTCAGAATGGCCTTGGGACCAGTCTATCCACTATTGCTTCTTCATTAGCAATGGGTACACCCCTAATGAGTTCAGCCCTTTCTTCTTCCCTTTCAAGCACTTGATTAACTTGTGTAAATTGCTCTAGGCTTGTTCTGATTTTCCAAGCTTGTACACTTAAGTCAAAAATGATATCTTCTTGTGTGTTACCAAACCGTAAGCCTAGTTGAAGTACTGGGAAAACTTCATGATGCGGTAAAACCATTTTATCGTTCCCCAGCGTAGTTGCCAAAAACTGTTAGTGAACCATTTTTCCCATAAATGTTCATATGTCAAAATAGAGAAAAGAATGTAAAATAAAAAATGAATTCCTATCCGACAACCTTAGGAATTCTCTGCTTAAAATTTCTTCAATAGAAACACGCCCAACTACCTTTATTGCAGCGAAAGTTTTAACCAAATAAATTCAACAGAATAACTTTCCAAGAATGTAATCTCCTGGAGGTGTTGAATCAACTTATTTCATCTCATCAGTATGAAACAAAATTTAATGCAAAAGAACCACTCGATTTTAATTATCAAAATGATCCACATAACTAAAAATTAAATCATCGAGAAGGCAAATTTTATAAACCAATTTGTCATAGAATTTCCAAATTCAGAGTTGACAATTTCGAAAAATCAATAACAGGCAGAGCTAAAAGCTTAAATAGTATCTATAGAAATAGCAAAAAAATAAGTAGATAATAGTATCTAGTTACAAAGCTTTCAACCCAAAATCAAACTGTAGAGTTTCATGTATCTGCTGAAATTCTAAAATGTTACTTCTAAACTAGAAATAAAACGATAAACAAAAGTAGTTATGTCTATCAGTCTGCTGGAGAAATTCTAACCCATTAAAAAATACTAACTATTACATTTATAGGCATGGCACTGGACTCAAGAAAAAATTAACCCGCCAAGAGTTAATTTTCTTTTTGAAATAACTAATAACTAGAATTGCAAGAAAACAAAATGGCAAAGAAACTGTAGCTAAGAAATTCTTTATCAGGTTGCACTGTCTCCACCAACCACACCTTTTGCCATCTTCCACATTTTGCATGCAGTTGAAAAGGAAAAAATAATGGATTGATGTGGAAGACCAATGTAGGCGAGCCGTTGCTTCCAAAATTTCTTTTTAATCTTCTTCAGTTCAACAACCTTTTCCTTGTGCATTTCCAAGTGGTACAGATTGATAATCAACATAGCTTCGGTGTGCGCCACTTTGCAAAAATCCTCCTTAGATGGTGTCTTCTTGTCCTGCCATTCTTGAAACTTTTTTTGGACTTCTTTGATTATCTTGTCTGATTGTGCAATGGAGTCATCTTCTCTTTCCATGAACTATTTTACAAACCACTTAAGGTCATTTTGAATAATCTGATGTATAACCTTAAGTTCTTGTAATGCTTCTTTTATTTCAGATACCCCTTGTGCTAGTGCTTCATTCCACCATTCAATGTAATCTTTGATGACGTACAAGACTTTTTCATCAAGACCAGCTACATGGCATTCAACTTGAAATTTCTGCAAACTGAATTCTTGCACATCCTCTAGCGATATTACCACTTTTGCCCAGTTATTCCTCTCCTTTTCATATCCTTCATTACTTACCTCCACTTTTTTGACAATGTTTGATATCTCCTTTGAAGCATGATCTAAATGTCCAATGTGTTTTATGGTTTTAAGTAGAACATCTTGCACCCATTCACCTACTACCTTGGCTACTGCTTTGCACTTATGCCGATTCTCTAATGATTGTTGATTGGTCGCAGAGGATACATCAATAATGGCTGACATCTCACAGATTGGCTTTGCTTCAGGATCAAAGATAGGGTTAATGTACTGCGCCATATTCTTTATTGTTTCCTTCATTTCTTTCTTATCTTTCCCAACTTTCCATACTATGTGCGCGATCTTTTTGTTAGAAATTTCAAAGAATTCCATATCTACTTCACGGTTTCCTTTTCCCAAATCAAATTTTGTTATTTGGAGATCTTGAGGCACTACATAATCATGAGAGCTTCCATCAGGTGGTGTAGCTATCTCTGCTGCCCATTGACCTAAACTTTTGTCAAAATTGATTCTTGCTTCGGTCCTTGCTTTTTTTACTTTGGGTGCCTTACCAAGGCACTTACTAACCAGATCGTCAATAGGCATAGATATTGGGACTATACTTCTCTTCTTCTCCATTGATGTCTCCAGCCATTTAGGAGTAGTTTGATCCTTTATGGTAGCAAGGGAACATTTAACTAAAGGGAGGTTACTTTCTTGATTCTTGGTAGTCACTGGAGCATTCTAGGAGTCAGGTACATTATCCACCATAGATAGGTCTTTTGCTATCTCCAAGTCCACGGTTATGGTATTCTTGCTTTTTACGGCTAATGCCTTCTTCGTGCTTGAGCGGGTTACTCTCCTTCCTTTTGGAGTTTCTTCTTGAACTTTTAGTTGAAGTATTTTTGGAACTGCTTCAAGTTCAACTTTAAGTGGACCTGCAACAGAATCAGGGACACTTTGATTAGTTTGCTTATGGGCAGTCTTTCTATCTCTGCTTCTTGAAGACTTCTCAAAAAGGCTTGGAGTAGCCACTGCCTCTGATTTTATCCATTTACAGTTCTAACTATTACATCTTTAGTACGGGCATATACATCATTTTCTTCCCTTTTCTCCCAATCGATCTAAGGGATAGGCATGCATTCAATCTGGTCCATGTAAAATTGCTCAAGTACATCTTCAAAATCATCATCTTTTAGCCCATAGGTATCTAACTCCACATTAAGCATGACAACCTACTTAATGGTCAAGTGTGACCATAGCCTCTTCCTCACTTCAAATTCATTATGATAGTTCACCTAGAAATCCTCTAATTACAGGGAATGAAAGAGAGAGGCCACATTTTTGACATTGTTTCTAATAAAGCTGGTGTAGTCAAAATCTAATCGAGAGGTGAAAGATTTAAGACATAAGTGGGTTAATGATTTGGCTGACAATATGGCTTCTTTCAAACTATGGCATTTATAATGTCCAATTTCAATTGGGAAGAATACTGAACAGGCTTTTTTGGAAATTTGAAAGGACTCAACAAGAGAAGCAAACTGCCTACACATCTCTGACAACACTATAGAATCTGAACAATAGCATGGTAATTTCAAAGGTTCACCAGGAAAACCACCCACTCTGATATATGCAAATCTTTGAAATTGAATGAAATAACAACCATACATTTGCACAATTTACATGACTTCTTCTGACATCCTATCATTTTCTCAACCTCATAGTTCAAACACCAATTTCCCAAAAAAAACATCATTGACCTTCTTAAACTCTTTGCATGTTGTGTCTTCCTGGAGATCTCTGTAATATTTGTAGATAGGCATGTCATCTACCCAAGGTATATGTGGAAGATAGTCCCAATCTTTAGATGCTGCTAGGGTGTAAATCAGATAAGAGGACAAGAAAAATGGACTACAGTTGGTAACATCTATCAAGCCCTTATGCAAATTCTCTGCCATTAGGTTTGGCCAATCAATGAATTTGACACCCTCAACTATGTTTTGTATGAAGAAGTACATCCAAGACTCCTAGTGGAAAGCATGTTAATTTCCCTTAATTCTATTCAATAGGAGTACAATGTCTGCAATTTCGTTGATGAAATGCTTGATGGTCAATGGTTTAGGTAACCTAGAACCTCCCTCTTCAGGCTTCAAGAGCCAGGACTAAACAATCTTAGTGTCATAGCTAGTTTTGTTGCAGCATATAGGTGGTCAGCTTCCTCTAACATCCATGGCTCGTAAGGTTCTTTATGAGGGATCTTGAGGACTAAATTGACACTGGTTCTATTGATTTTGACAACAACTTCCCCCGAGGCTTTCTTAATGCATCTTCAAATAGGGTCATAATGGTTTTCACATTCGAGGACGAGTTCTGGGTATGGAATTGCAGTGGGAAAGGCGACAGCTTCTAATAAACCACTATCAACTAGCCTTTGGTAGATTGGACTCGACTGGGTGTTTTTGGTTCTTTCAAGAACCTTAGATAAATTTTTACTAACCAAAAATGTATCACGAATTTTGGGCAAGGAACTGAGCAATGGCGGCTTCTATAACTTGGGCATTTTTGGCCAAAAAAGTGTCATGATCGCTATAAAAAAATAAGTCTACAGGACACGGCTTGAAATACTTTCAAAACAAAGCAAAGCAAAATCAAAATGCAAAGGGGAATGGAGATGCACTTACAGTTTGGTAGAGACACAGCCTAAAATTTGCCTTTCTTACCCAAAAGCAGTAAGATTTCTCTAGAGAAGATGAGATGAGTGGAAAAGGGTAAAATGCATGTATTTAAGGAATGATTTCCACAAAGGATTATAGGACATAATTAGCAAGTAAATTCCATCATTACTCATTCATTTGACATTCATTGGAAAAGGCACCGTGGGTGTTCTGTTTTAAATACCCCTTTAAATCCGCACATATTTTTCCATAACAATTAATCATGAAATGACATTGTTAATATTCCATCAAATCTTGCTAGTCTCGAACATGTATTGCCTTAAATTTCTCCACTTATGACTTCAGATGCTTTTGGAAAATATTGTGCTGGGACCCACCTTTAAATGGCTCGACAATCTTTGATCTGCATGCAAAAATCGTTAGCGAGCAAAGCCAACACTAAACTTGAAGTTGAAGTTTTGCATGATCAGGCTTCAACTTCAACTTTGACTCCAAGTTTACAAATGTTGACTCAAGAAAACAAAGTGCGCTTATCACATGGCAAGCTAACAAGACCTTGAACCTAAAGTTTAAGTAAACTATAACTTCAAGTTCAACTTCAACAGGAAGACTTGGGACCGAAACATGCTAGGATGTGACAAAAATTATAAGCTCTAACACCTATAATAATTTTACCTTCGCCATGGAGGGTTTTTGTGTTACAAAATTTATGTGTTATTAAGCTATCAGTTCACATTCATAAAGTTAGAAGGGAGATCTAGTATTATGTTAATGTGAATAATAACATTGAGATGAGATGAATGTTTAAATGAGGGTGTTATGTGATGATAACAAATATTTTTCATGTTTGAAGTGAATAATTTTTATAGACCCTAATTTTTATAGAAAATCTAATTGTATAAATGGGAAGCAATGTTCTAAGAACTTTACATACAACTATTTCCTCTTTGATATCTCCTCCAGAAGCTTTGATTGCACTGATGCTTGCCTTGACTCTTTCAACATACTTGGCAATGTTCTCATCCTTTCTCATTCTCATCTAATCAAATTGTCTTCTTAGATTTTTTTCTTTGGCTCTCCTCACATTATCATCACCTCCATAGATATCTTTCAGCGTGTTCCACATTGCAAAGGTAATTTTACAGTCCTTGATATCATCAAATTCTTCATAGCTTAGGGCAAATGCAATGTCTATCATCATGGTGTTATGAGTCTTCTTCTTAGCAATTTCATTATTAGATAACGTACTAGCAGGAATTGCATATTCTTCATCAAGATATTTGAATCTTGTATCTCTAATGGAAGCTAGATGGAGTCTCATGAGACCTTGCCATGCTAAAAAGTTATCCATGTTAAGCTTTCGAATTTCCCTCTTGTAAGACATCTTGATCTTTAGCTTAGATCCTTAACATCCTTCCTGCAAGCACCAAGAGCTTTGATCCCAATTGTTGGAAATATAGATGGAGTAACTAGGGGGGAGTGAATCAATTACCACAAAAACAAATCCATTGATCCTTCAGATGTCTTATAAAACTAGTTACTGCTATCACTCAATAACCACACAGAAAAATGTTTTAACTTAGTAGATGTAGTGTATGTTATCTTTAACAGAACTTAATCATTCATAGTGATTAACATGCATGCATAAAAGAAATAACATAAACACAAGAGACACCAGATTTAACGAGGAAACCCAATATGGGAAAAACTGACAAGCAACTAGCTACTAATTTATACTCTTTTGAAGTGAGCCCTATTAGGAGCCAACCCTATTAAAGGTTACAAAACACACTGTTAGGTGTTACCTTGTTAAAAGATTTAATCACCCTGCTAGGAGTGGCCTTGCTAGAGGACTTTAGAATAATTCAATAGAGTCATCAGCTTGTTAGAGGATTTACAAAATGGCTATTAAATCAACTTTCTTAAGAGATTTGGAAATCATTGCTA
Source organism: Cupressus sempervirens (assembly GCA_028749045.1). Lineage (NCBI taxonomy): Eukaryota > Viridiplantae > Streptophyta > Pinopsida > Cupressales > Cupressaceae > Cupressus > Cupressus sempervirens. Next base: position 68,870,091 of record CM053790.1, on the reverse strand, counting down.
CAATTGTGAGAAAGTAACAATGAGTTGACTTGAATGAGATGCAAGTAAATTGTTGATACAGATCTTAGTTCTACTTCACTAGATCCTCTCTGATTGAATACAACTTTTCTACTCCTCAAGGATATCTGATCCTTCTTCAAAATTCACTCACACCTTCTTGTTCACACAATCAGTTTACTTGCATGCTCACTCATTACAATTTAGAATTCACAACATGACCTTTTATTTATACCTTACAAATTGTCAAGTTAGCTCATTTACAAGTTACAATTACCAATAATCATTACATCAATTGACTATAATTATTACATGAAATAAATAAACTTTATTTCCCAAAATAATGAATTCCTTCATTGGTCAACCCTGCTCAGTAGAAACTACTCTAGAAATGATTTCCAGTGTTAACCAACTGAAGTTCAGTGAAGATTGTGAACTTTGCAAAATCCTTTGGAGATCGAGTGAACTTAGTAAACACTAACTTTCCTTCGCTAACCTTGTGAGCCTAGTAGAAACTGACTTCTGTCACATAAACCTTCGATACCAGAGTGAGCTCGCTAGACTTTGGAATTTTCTTTGCTAACCACCTGAGCTTAGTAGACTCTGGAATTTTGTTTGTTGACCAACTAAGCTTGGTAGACTCTGTTTGATAACTGATATGACATTTGTGTAACATCAAAGACAACACACAATTGAACAATTATATCCAACAATCTTCCTCTTTGGCATTGATGGAAATACAACATGTCATAGCACAATGAAATTTAAAAACAAGCCTTTTCCTGATAGAAAATTTCTCCCTATTAGATTTTATGCCACAAACTTCTCTAATGTTGTAATCTCTCTCTGTGAAGGAATTACATAGCTTCTTTTCAAACAAAAAACTCTCCACAAAAAATATTCAAATTTTAGAGAGATATGATAGTATACTCTCCCTCTTTGACAACACATGTCAAAGATAACAGATACCAAATTAGTAATAATGTACCTTGATTAATGATTCTTATCCAATGTTTCCATGACTATGCTGCATCAATTGATAGATTTTCAACTTGGTTCCTATTGATACATCACTAAAACATCATTTTAGTGAGCTTTAGATAAGGGACTGACCCCTAGCTTACCTCTTAGATACAAGAATGCATCCTTAGGTAGTGAATTGGTGAATATGCTAGCAATCTATTCCTTTCTATGGACATATTCCAATCCGATCTCCTTATCCTACACCAATTCTCTAACAAAGTGATACTTAATTTAAATATGCTTGATTTTGGAATGCTTTACTAGATTTTTGGATATGTTGATTGCACTTGTATTGTCACAAAATATAACAACTAGTTCCTTGATCTCTACCTTCATGCCTTCCAAGAACTACTTGAACCAAACTATATTAGAATAATTTACTATTGCTGCAACATACTCTACTTTTTTTGTAGATTGGAATGCACAGTTTTGCTTTTTACTTGTCCAAGAAACCAACCTCTTTCCAAGAAAGAATGCTCCTCCACTTGTACTCTTTCTTTCATCAATGTTTCCTACCCAATCAACATCAGTAAACACTTTCAAGTCTAGATTACCTCCAAATTTGTACCACAATCCATAATCTTTGGTGCCTTTCAAGTATCTCATGATCCTTTTGATTTCAATCATGTGATTCTCTCTAAATTTTCCTAAAAATCTTGCTACAATACCAGCTGCAAGAGCAATATTTTGCCTTGTATGAACTACATACTGCAACTTTCCAGTCATTGATCTATATAAAGTCTAATCTACCCCTTTTGATTCATCATCCTTGGTAAGCTTTAGTCTAGTACACATGGGAGTCCCAACTACTTTACAATCTTCCATACCAAATTTCTTGAGAATCTCCTTGATATATTTAGATTGAGTGATGTACATACCATTCTTGCTCTGCTGAATTTGAAGACTAACAAAGAATTTAATCTCACCAAACATTGACATTTCAAATTCCTTGTTCATTTGTTCTGAAAAATATTTGCATAGATCATCATTCCCTATCAATAAAGTATCATCCACAAATATTTCTACCAAAACAATATTGCTATCTGGTAATTCCTTGATATACGAGCTACTATTGTCATTAGTTCTCTAAAAATCAATTTGAATAAGATAGTTATGTAATCTTTCATACCATACTCTACGGGCTTGTTTCAGACCATATAATGCTTTGTGTAATTTGTAAACCATGTCCTTCTTGTCTGGATCGACAAAACTTTTAGGTTGTTCAATGTAGACTTGTTCATCTAGAATACCATTGAGAAATGTAGATTTGACATCCATTTGATATACCTTTAATTCTTTGTATGCAACATATGCAAGTAAGGTCCTGACGCCTTTAAGTCTTACACCAAGAGCAAAAGTCTCTCCATAGTCTATTCCTTATTCTTGAGAGTAGAATTTACATACCAGTCTAGCTTTGTTTCTTGATACCTTACCATCTTCATTCAACTTATTTCTAAATATCCACTTAGTTCCAATCACATTGTTGTCATTAGGCCTCGGTACAAGAGTCCATGTTTTGTTCTTCTCTATTTTCTCTACCTCTTCATTCATAGCCTCAATCCAACTTTCATTTTCTAATGCATCTTTGATATTTCTAGGTTCAAAATTAGCAAGTAAACAAGTACCTTTTAACTTACTTCTTGTCATAGTACCTTTAGATCTGTCTCCAATAATCTGATCTAGTGCATGATGTCTCCTAACATAATTGGCCAATACAATTTCCTTGCCTTTTGACTGAGTTCCACTATCTTCATTTTGAGTTAAAATTTTTGGTTCTGGTTGATATAACTATTGCTTGGATCCTTTAGAATTAGTAGGAATTGGCTTAGTAGCATCTGAATATGACTCAGGTTCTTTGAACTCAGTTTGAACTTCTTGCAACTTGATGACTAAAGACTCGAGAGTAGAAGTTTCCTAATTGATAGATGCATCTGGCATTGTATCAAGTTCAATGAAAACAAATTTCTTGTAATCTATTGGTTCATTTTTTCTTTCTTCTTTAGTCCTTTTTGCAAACTCAACAACTTTCACATATGCACTTTCTATGACTTTGTGAGTAGAAAAATTCAAACATATATATGCCTTGCTCTTGCAAGAATACCCCAAAAATATGCCTTCATCACCCTTCACTTCAAATTTACCTTTTCTAGATTCTTTCAAGATGTAAAATTTACTTCCAAATACTTTTAGGTAACTTACATTGGGTTTATAGCCATACCATAACTCATAGGGGGTTTTGAATGAGTCCTTCTTCAAATGTACTTGGTTTAACGTATGAACTGCGGTGTTGATAGCTTCCTTCCACTATTTGATAGCAATGTTCTTTTCAATCATTAGAGTCCTTGCATAGTCCATGATAGATATGTTCCTCCTTTCAATTATTCCATTCTGCTCGGGAGTAGCAGGTGTTGATACCTAACTTTTCAATCCTCTTTCAATGCAAAAGTTATTGAATTCATAGGAGATGAATTCACCACCTCTATCTAATCTCAAGTATTTCAATCTTTTCCTTGTTTCCTTTTCTACTCTAGGAAAATACAATTTGAACTTCTCAAATGCTTCTGATTTCTTTCTTAGATACATGACAGTCATTATTCTAGAGTAATCATCAATAAAAAGAATGCAGAACTTTTCTCTAGTATAGCTCTCAATTCCAATAGGTCCACACAAATCAATATGCATAATTTCAAAAATTTCTTCAGACTGGTAGTTTTTACTTTTAAAATTAATCTTTCCCATCTTACCAATCTAACAATTCTTGCATAGACCAACATTAGGTTTCTTTATATTGGGAATGCCTCTTACTTTTTTGAATTTTCTTATTTTCACCAGGTTATCAAAATTCACATGACATAACCTTTTGTGCCATAACCAACTTTCTTCAACTTGAGCAATAAAATATTAGCATTCACCAAGTTCAAGATAAAACAAGTTACCTTTTGTCTGTATGCCTGATTCAATTAGCTTTCCTTTGTCATCCAACAATTTTTCTTTTCCATGCATGAATTCTACTTTGAATCCAATATTGATTAGCTATGCCACACTTAATAGATTGTGTTTTAGTCCTTCAACCCAGTAGGCATTATCAAATACAAGCTCTTTGGTTAGTGAGATTCTTCCTCTTCCTTTAATGCAACAAGGTTCATTATTACCAAACCTCACACTACCACTATCATAGTCTTCAAAATGTTCAATTTTTTTTGTCACTAGTCATATGATGAGAGCAACCACTATCTATAATCCATGTATTATTTTTTCTCACATGAGAGATAAGTGCCATCTTATCTTATTCATCATTATCAGATTCATCTTTCATAGCAATGTAAACAATTTCATCTTCACTATTATCAGAATCCTTAAAATCCTTAGCCATGAAACATGTTTTCTTACCTTTGTCCTTGAATGATTTGAAGTCTTTCTTTCCATTTCACTTGTGACCTTTCTTTTCATCCTTTTTTTTCTTGTTTGGACACCTAGCAATAATATCACCAATTTCCTCACATGAAAAATAGATTAAAGGAATGTTACCTTCGTATTTTCCTTTGCCTCTAAAATATTTCCTTGTAAGTAGAGCTTCAACTACCTCAGGATCATTGTTAGAACTCCATTTTGATTCTTCTTCACTTTCTGACTAAGATTCATTTATCTTCTTGCCCTTTTCTTTGAGTGAAAGCTTTCCTTCAAATGCTAATTCAATGTTCTTAGAAGCTGGAACATAGTTGTCATAGTTATCTAGCTCAAATGTAGTCAATCTTTCTACTATGGCCTCTAAATTTATCTCATGATTTTTTCCACATCTTCTTTCTTGAATTGTAGAAACTCTAATTGCATAAATGGGAAGCAACGTTATAAAAATTTTACTTACAACTATTTCCTCTTTGGTATCTCCTCTAGAAGTATTGATTCCACTGGCACTTGCTTTGACTCTTTCAACATACCTGACAATGTTCTCATCCTCTCTCATTCTCATCTGATCAAATTGTCCTCTTAGACTTTCTACTTTGGCTCTCCTCACATTATCATCACCTCCATAGATATCTTTCAGCTTGTTCCACATAGAAAAGGAAATTTTGCAGTCGTTGATATCATCAAATTCTTCATAGCTTAGGGAAGATGCAATGTCCATCATCATAGAGTTATGATTTGTCTTCTCAACAAGGTCGTTAACAGATAATGTACTGGTAGGAGTTGTATATTCTTCATCAAGATATTTCAATCTTGTATCTCCGATGGAAGCTAGATGGAGTCTCATGAGACCTTTCCATGCTAAAAAGTTATTCCTTTTAAGCCTTCAAATTTCCCTCTTTTAAGACATCTTAATCTTTAGCATAGATCCTTAAAATCCTTCCTACAAGAACTAAGAGATATGATACTAATTGTTGGAAATATAAAGGTAGTAACTAAGAGGGGGAGTGAATCAGTTACCACAAAAAAAAATCCACTGATCCCTTAGATGTCTTATAAAAATAGTTATTATTGTCACTTAGTAGCCATACAGAAAAATGTTGTAACTTGGTAGATGTAGTGTATGTTATCTTTAATAGAACTTAATCATTCACAGTGATAAACATGCATGCATAAAATAAATAACATGAACATAAGAGACACTAGATTTAACATGGAAACCCAATATGAGAAAAACCACCAAGTAACTAGCTACGGATTTTTACTCTTCTTAAATGAGCCCTGTTAGGAGGACACCTTGTGAAAGGTTACAAAACACATTGTTAAGAGTGACCTTATTAAAGGATTTAATCACCCTTCTTGGAGTGGCCTTGCTAGAGGACGTTAGAACAATTCAATAGAACTATCACCTTGTTAGAGAATTTGCAAAATTACTATTAAACCAATTTTGTTAAGAGATTTGGAAATCACAGCTACAATTGTGAGAAAGTAACAATGAGTTGACCTGAATGAGATGCAACTTAATTGCTAATACTAATCTCAGTTCTACTTTAGTAGATCCTCTCTGATCAAATACAACTTTACTACTCCTCAAGGATATCTGATCTTCAAAATTTTCTCACACCTTTTTCTTCACACAATCAGTATATTTGCATGCTCTCTCATTACAATTTATAATTTACAACTTAACCTTTTATTTATACCTTACAAATTGTGAAGTTAGCTCATTTACAAGTTACAATTGCCAATAATCATTACATCAGTCGGCTACAATTATTACATGAAACAATTAAATCTTATTTCTCAAAACAATGAAATCCTTCAATGGATGACCCTATTTGGTAGACACTGATCTAGAAATGATTTCCAATATGTACCAACTAGAGCTTGGTGAACTCTATGAACTCTGCAAAATCCTTTGGAGACCGAGTGAACTCGGTAAACACTAACTTTCCTTCACTAACCTTGTGTGCTCGCTAGAAATTGACTTCTATCACAAAAAACTTTGTCACCCAAGTGAGCTCGATAGGCTCTAGAATTTTCTTTGCTGACCATATGAGCTCAGTAGACTTTGGAATTTTCTTTGTTGACCAATTAAGCTTGTTAGACTCTATCTGATAACTAATATGACATTTGTGTAACATCAAAGACAACACATAATTGAACAATTGTATCCAACAAGATATACATACAAAATAGTATCACTTGTTGTACTTCACAAATCTTTTGATTATCAGTTCTTTGTACAATCCTTGGTAGACTATATATAATATTAGTTTTAGTTCACATTTGTATTTTCATATAATATATATCACATATATCACACATATTATACTTTGTACACTTGCTTTCACTTCCACATTCGAAACCTCGCAAACTTTTTTTTTTAACCTTAACTTCACAAATGAAGTTCTTTACTTATATCAAACATATTAATATATTCTTCCTTAGTTAGCTCAAAAATCATTCTTAGAGTCACCTCACCAAGAATTAATAATCAAAATAATTATTCAAGTTGATTATCTTATTCTACTGACATGCTCTGTTCTGCACTATAAAATCACTGCATCACTGTTTCCTTCATAACTTGATCTTGATAGCTTTTACAGACATTTGCACTAGTATGCAACATTAGAATGTAGTCATGCATCTCCAGTTAAATGCACAAGAGAATATTCCAAGGGAATATTTTGCGATCACCAAATATTATCATGCTGCTGTAACACTATCTAATACTTAGACAATTTTCCTTCACAAACAAATATGACTAGACTTCAAAACAAATATTGCCATAAATGAAAACCATATATCTCACCTTATTTATTGATTGGACATATTGCTAACGATCCACCCCTTTGGCACTGATGGCAATATTTTGGGAAAATTGGTTGAATCCCAAATATTTTGTCATAACAATAAAAAATAAATAACCATAACATAGGAGAAACATTGTATTCATGTTTTGAAAAGATTATATCCCTTATAACTCTAATTACATTTTTTTCTTGAAACAAAACTAACTACTATACTTCAAAATATAACTATTAATTACACTTTTCCTTATTTCTTCCTTTACAATTACAATTTTCCATATATCTCCCCCTTTCACATCAATGGCAAAGGTGCCAAAAAGAAAAATAACTATCAAAATTTGGTAGCTACATCAAAACTTGGAAAAACAATCACTGAAATTGGTTTTCAACTGTGCAAGGTGTTTCTTCCAACTATATTTTAGTGCATCAGACAGACTAATCAGTGCACATAAGGCATATGCTGCTAACTCTGCTACGTTCAAATTTGTTGGCACAAATTTGTCATATGAGGACTTTGCTTCCAAGAATTCCTCCAACTAATTTTATAGCAATGTTTCCTATGGAGATAAGTGATCTCTCAAAAGAGTAAATTTTTTCAGAGCTTTCTCCTTTTCTACTTGTAAATCCCTGATGCTATCATGAATAGCTTGCATTGCATGATTGATGTTTACTAACTTCTAATTCTATTTCAAAAAGTTGTCAATGAGTGTCTAAGGCTCAGTTACCTTCTCTTTTATTTTCTCATCAAAACTTTGAAGGTGGATGTATGCCAAGTTGCACTTAGCATAAATCAATTTTCCTTCTTCAATACTCTGTCTCAATGCCTTAATGCATCCAATCAATGTTTCTATATCATTCCTTATATTTGTGCACATGGTATTAAGAATCTTACCATCTTGCTCTGTTTGTGCTTGAATTGTATCAGGTTTGGTTCTTTAAGGAAACTTGGCAACAAAGAATATAATCGTTTCTACATAACCCATAATAGATCTGAAATAAACACCGAATTAAAATCCACATGCAAGAGAATAGACAACATACCCACAAAATTGTGACACAAGATATACCCTGGGAAACCCTCATTGAGAGAAAAACCCAGCCTCCAAAAGCATCCATCACCATGTATTATTCAGCAAAAAATACCATTTCCATACAACCATGGAAGCCTTCATGGCCATAGCCACAACCGAGCAAACTATGTGAACAAGCATGAATCCACACATCCCATGCCATGCTTTTAACCTTCACAAATGCTCCCTTGGCTAACCTATCAAACCTTGTCCTGCTCGACTCTTGCCTTTTTTCTTCTCCTTGTCACTCTCTCTACAACAACTACCCTTGTGGCTACTTATATAGTAGCAAGTCCCACAAAACCACCAAGTGGTATTACATAAACCATGTGATAAAACCATGTGCTACTTAACCCACTGACCCCACATTTAATATTGGGCATTTAATTATTTTCCCAAATATTAAATAATTACATAAAATATTTTCACAATGTTACAATATAACTCATCAAGAAAATTCTATAGGAATCTTTACATGTTGCACGTCCATCTAGGCACAACATTACATAATAAAATAAAATAATAAAATAACAATATTATGCAATGTGTGCAACACCCATTATCTCAACAATCTCCCACTTGTTGTATACATTGTATAGGGTCAATTCGTAGCCACATAAAATAAACAAGGGAACAATCCCTAATAGCACATCCACCATCATGGATCAAACTACACCAAGTGCTCCATCCTGGTACCCACAACAAAATCAAAGTATCCAACATCTCAAACATGAATGATCTCACCTCCTATTATGCCACTCCCACTGGACATACATAGAATCCATCCAAAGAGAAAACCACCCAACTTGTCACATTAGAAGATCATAAAATCCTATACCAACTAAAATTCCAAGCACAAAAACCTGATCCAAAGGTAATCACATGTATCCGTAGTTGTCAAAATATCCATAGCTGAAATAGCACCCACAACAAGTGCCAAACCCATCCAACTATTCATAACTCAAAGGTATAACAAGTGAATCTCATATCACTGACATATCCAATCTGCAACTTGCAATCATAAGCCTCAAGAGCAATACCTGCGACATATATACCAAGAAGCTCCCATTGCAAAAGATAATGTCAAATCTATAACCAATCCACTCAACACATCAAAAAGAAGTGAATCCATGTAGTATCAAGGACATCCACAATACATAAACTGATATCCTGCAAGAAAAAACTCTCATAACAAGTCTCCAATAGTCTCCCAAATTCTCCACAACTGACAGAGGAAAGAGATAAAGGAATAACCATGTCATCTCTCACATGACATGCATGAGCACAAACTAGTGATCACAATCTCTAACCAATCTCAAATCCAATGTAAGAAAAACTAAACATCCAGGAAGATAACCAAGACCAGAGAAACCATGCAAATCATAACCTGTATCATGTCCTTCTGCACACACCTCTAGATGTAAACTATGCAAGTATGATCTCCTCCATAAAACACCCAACAAGAAGCCTCAACAACACCCAAACCATACCATATAACTACTCATGGATGTAAGCCTCTCACAAGAAGATCAACCTCAATAAAACCATTCCTAAACCAAGGAATAACTATTCCTAATCCAAGGAATATGCCCAATAAAACCATCTCCCAAACTCAACCAGCATAACAACATATGCACATGGAGATAACCAATGCTAAACCATCTCTCAAATGAACCCTGAAAAACTAACTCATGTACCATAGCTCAAGATCCATATCCATGAAAGACAAGCATAAATATAATGCAACTGAGAGAAACAATGGGCTATACCTCTCAAGTAGCAAACCGCCGAATAGACCAAGAGTGGAAAATGAGAATTCTCATCAAGATACCAAAGTCTCCAACCAAGACTCATCTAAGAAAAATCTCCTCTCAAGTCCATATCAGGTGACTGCCCCTCGGACTTCCTGCTGAAACCATCAACCATCCCAACAAATACTTCTCTAATCCAAGAGAAATCAGCGTCACCACCGTCTCTAAGTATCCATAAGCACCTATAACCAATCAATCTATGCCAACTCCAAATGCAACATAGCAATATCATGAAATATCTAGCTTATGATCAGTGTACTCAATAGCAAGAAACTAAACTAAGATCAATGTCCAAGTTCCAACCATGGCCTCAAGAACATAAACATAACAACATGATCTTACCACCTCAACCAAAGAGATAACATGCTCCATATGAGCACACCATAACATGTCACAACTCTAAATGCGTATCAAGAGTATACCATGACATAATAATGAAACCATCCTCATACCAAGGATAACATGCCAAATAAAACATAAACCACACCTTTACCAAGAACCCTGTGAGTCCTCAAGATGCAACCATCTCCACACACCATGAAGAAAACCATCTCCACATACCAGGAAGAACCATCTGCATACACCATGAAGATAACCAAGAACTCCATGAATCCTCAAGATCTAACCATCTTCATACACCATGAAGATAAAAAGCGCACCATGCAAATGTCAAAAATGCTTTTGTAGCAACAGGATCTAAGACAAACGTCCAACATCTGCAAACACTCAATAAATATATCAATGCCAACAAATCCCACTCAACTGTTGTACCAAGTCACTTATGGCATCATAAAATCCATCTCCTACATGAAGATCCAAACCAAACTAGGAACTAATCATGCACTGTCACCCCATCACTGTCGCAAGCTCCCACTAAACCGTGTATCCAAGCTATCCATGACATCATGATGAAAACCCATCCTCTAACCATGAGAATCAACCAAGGCATCAAACCATCAAAGAACTCAAAGTGCACATCATGAGCTCCTCAAAACAAACTAAATAACCATGATCCTTAACCAAGAAGATATACCACCATAACTGAATCAAAAAATCCAAGCTAATAAACATCAAGGATGTACCTATATAACCAATCATGTCATGCCAAAATCCATGACACCATGATCACATCTATGAATCGAGCATTTGGCTCTCAAAGTGTCCCATCTGTCAACATAAATTAGTCAACCACAAGCCTCCACCATGACTGTACCTAGTAACAACATCTCATCCCTTCTACATGAAGATAAAATCATGTGACTTAGGGCATAGGCAACCCAAATCCAAGCCACCAATTTGAATATGCATCAATAATGAAAGATCAATGGGCAAAGACAACCCATAACCAAGCTATAAATGCAACCTGTAAGTATAGACCGCTTACAACACTGCACAACTTGTAGACCCAACAAGTCCTCATGCATATTCAAACCAAACACTGATAACCATATGATCATGAGACCAAACTAAAATATGAACTAAGTATACAATGACATCAAATCTTAAATCTCCAATGCTATAAACTCACAATGTTACCATAGTCAAAATATATCAATAAATTGTTCAGATCAATATATCACCAAATAAATCATGCCAAACCTGCACCAAATCTAAACCAATGTGTAGAGCTCTCCAAGAGCTTTCTGTTGACTACTCGAAGTCCAAAATTTGACTCTGTATGCCCAAGTTATGCCCTAATCCGTGCTCAAAATAAATAACATCTGAATTTAAGACTCTTAAAACCTAACAAAATATCAAAATCATAGAACCAAACCTACGCCATGTTGTAGTGCTCTGAATTAGCTTTCCAACGCCTGTAAGAACTCTGAAATATGATATTCTGAGAGAAAGTTATTGGTTGTTTTACTAAGACAGTCTTTTTACCATTTCCAATACAATTTTTCATTTTTTATTTTTTCAGTGACAAAAATTCCGACAGGATTAAATTTGACGGCCATCATGGGCTGAAACCAAAAAAACTCTTTCATTTCCTCTGAACATGGTCAAACTAGGGCATATTATATATCAAAATTTATGGAAATGTCGACCCGGATCCAATGGTGAGGTCTATTTTTACCCAGGAGGTCATTTATGCAAGCTACCCCCCAAAACCCTCATTTTAAATGAAACATCAAAAAAAAAACCTTTTCTCCAACAATTTCACATGCCCAAATATTTTACCATCTCATCATAACAGCAAATCCAAAAACCCTTAGATCTGCAATAAATCATTCATATATCTTGCCCTTTTTTTTTTCTTTTTTTTTTAAATCCTCTTATGCATTCCCATGGATTCAATCTAGGGTTACAATAATAAAACCATAGCTATGATACCACTTGTAAGGAAACCTGGCAACAAAGAATATAACCATTTCCACATAACCCATAATAGATCTGAAATAAACACGCAATTAAAATCCACATCCAAGAGAATAGACAACATACCCACAAAATTGTGACACAAGATATACCCTGGAAAACCCTCATTGAGAGAAAAATTCAGCCTCCAAAAGCATCCATCACCATGTATTATTCAGCAAAAAATACCATTTCCATACAACCATGGAAGCCTTCATGGCCATAGCCACAACCGAGCAAACTATGTGAACAAGCATGAATCCACACATCCCATGCCATGGTTTCAACCTTCACATATGTTCTCTTGGCTAACCTGTCAAGCCTTGTCTCGCTCGACTCTTGCCTTTTGTCTTCTCCTTTTCACTCTCTCTACAACAACTACCCTTGTGGCTGCTTATATAGTAGCAAATCCCACAAAACCACCAAGTGGTATTACATAAACCATGTGCTAAAACCATGTGCTACCTAACCCACTGACCCCAGATTTAATATTGGGCATTTAATTCTTTTCCCAAATATTAAATAATTACATAAAATATTTTAACAATGTTACAATACAACTCATCAAGAAAATTCCATAGGAATCTTTACATGTTGCACGTCCATCTAGGCACAACATTACATAATAAAATAAAATAATAAAATAACAATATTATGCAATGTGTGCAACACCCATTATCTCAACAGGTTCTGTATGCACGAGTGATAATCTACATAGTGCACTCACTCTCATTCCAATTTGTGATACCAAGAAACTTCTTAGTAGCATAGAAAAATAAATGTAGCATAGGGATTCAAATCTAAAGACTGCACTCCTTGATTTCTTATTTCTAGATATATTATCCAACAACTGTGCTTAGATAATGTCACACATATTAACCTTTTTACCTCTTATTACCAAGTAAGTTGGATGAAGAAATCTTGTAGGGATTGAATCCATCCTAGATCCATGATTGTACTTATATCCCAAAATCTTACAAATGAGTCTCACTCCATCATATTGAATGGTGTTGACTTTCATGTTTTTTCCATCAAAATATGTATCTAGATATGTCTAAACTAGCTTGTGCACATTCTTAATGTTCACTGGATTGCATCCTTCATTGCTCAAACTTATGACCTTGTGAATTAGGTCATTATCAATACATATGATAGAATCTCCCAACCATAGAAAATCATCATGTAGTCTTCTCAGAATTACCCTTTTACATTCATTATTCTTGAAATCCGTGTAGAACATATGCTTAACTAGGTTAAGTCATTATAGGTATCTATGTTTAGGTTTCAATGACAAGTCATTGCTGGACATTTTCTCCAATTCCTTATGAATCTCTGAATCACCTATGCTTTCAATTATGCAATGAATATATCCTCTTATATCCTTGACATGAAGTACATTTTTTGGAACTTGCAAAAAATGCTCCAATCAAGACATCAAGCAAAGAAACAAATGGGTGTTTCTTGAAATTGTATCTAGGTCTATTGCTTACATTAAAAACTTCTTGTCTTGTCATTTCTAAAAATATACTCAACAAATTCAAAAAATACCTTGAAATCATGTATTAAGGTTTCACCAAATTTGTGTATCTACAAAGTTCTTTAGTACTCCAAATCTTCAATTTCACACTTAAGACTTCACAAAAGAAAATGATTCTTTGCAAATCAATTTGTGTCTTTTAAATCTTTTTCAAACTATACTTCACATTGAATTCTTATTTACCACTAGCCCAAATACTATTTCCATATAATAGAGAGATTGTTCTTCTCATATATTCTTATATAGATCATATTAAGCAATGTGCACTTCACTGAAGACTTCTCTAAGTGTCTAAAATGCACTGCTAACTATGCAACTTTGGGTATACTCTCTAACATCAGCATCCACCAAACTAATGTGATGCTTTACTGAGAATGCTCAATTCAGGTAGGATGGGTCACAGACAATAAGTGACTTTACTGTCTTATCAAGTACATTAGGATGTACTTCTTCTAGAACTATATGAGAACTTCCAAGTTATTTTGCCTTCACAAATGTTTCCTTGAATTCATCTGCCAGCTCCTTCTTTTCTTCCTTCAGATTGTCATCATTTCTTTTGTTGTTCCTTCTGTAATTCGAATTCCTATTAAGATTTATTCTATCCATTCTACAAAACTTTGTTGTGTGTCCAAATTTATTACATAATTGACATATAGGTACATTCTTTCTTTGTTCATTAATCCGGTCTGGGTGATCTACAATTCCTTGCTATGTGTCCAAGATTGTTACATCTATAACAAAAAATTTGTCTTCTTTCTCCACTTTGATTGCTATGAGATCTTCTTACATTTCCTGAATGGTTAGTGTTCCTAAACATTCTACTATTCGCATTACTACTATCAAATTGAAGTTTCTTACGATCTACTACATAATGTCCATATCCATGATGATTGTGACAATAAAAAATTGAAATAGGTTTAAAAGACTTACCTTTGCAATCATCTCCAGTATGTTCAGGTTCATCACACCAGGCATGAGATTTTATTTTCTCATCTTCATTAGATTCTTTAGATTTTTTCAGAGTGAACAACATTTTCCTTTTCTTTATATGTATCATCTATCTTACTTATGTTTAGATCCCTTTGTACTTTAGGGGTATCAGATTCTTTTCTTTTAATAGTTTTCTTGGTAGATTGTCCAAGAAAGAATCCAAGTCTAGTCTTATCATAACTGGGTCTCTATACAGATATTTGTTCTTCAATCTTATCATTACTAGTATATAATTTCTCAAGTTTCTTTTTGGTTTGCACCAACTCACCTTTCATAATAGTGTTGTATTTCTTTACTTCTGCCTGCTCTAACTTGATAGATTCTAATTTAGATGTTACCTTACTTAACTGGGATCTTAGATCTACATTTTTAGCTTTTAATTATAAATCATTCTTTCCTTCATATTTCTTAAGACTTAGCTTAAGTTCAACTATCTTCAACTCATGTTTTAGGATCTCATTTTCTTTCTTTAGATCTTCAATATCATCATCATTGGTTTGATTACTAGGTCTTATTTGCTTAAGATCATCTATCTTGTCATTTAATTCACCAATATAAGCTTTTGCATCTTTGTATCTATCCTTCAGGCTATCTGTTTCATCGATAAGAAGATCAATTTGTTCAAGAGCTTCTTCAAGATTTTTCTTCAACTGTTCCATATACATAGGGATCTTATTCAAGTTTTTAAGCCTCTTCTAAATAACTATTCTTTGATACTACTTGTTAGAAATAGAAAATACTGAGAGGGGGGGTGAATCAATATATTAAATCTTTTTTCCTACAATTGGATATTATTAATCACTTTACCACATCCATGAGAAAGTAAACCAATAAAGTTGAACAGTATAAATAACCATACACAAAGAGAGATCATAACACCATATTTTGTTAACTAGGGAAACCTTGGCCAAGGGAAAACCTCAATGGGGATGAAACCCACTAGATGATTCACTATATAAAGGATCTGGTTAAGGATATTGACCCTTTTAGGAGTCTATGAAGAATGTATAGTATCTCGAGTTCCTGTTAGGAGTCTAGTGTAATGATCCCATCTTTTGGCCTTCACGTTCTCCAAAGTCTACGTGGAGGATAAGAAGAAATTAAATTAATTTCTTATAAAGTCATTCAATTTAAAGGTGACTTTGTATTTAATTATTGATTGCAAGGGAGTAGCTTCTAGGGTATGTATTAATTATTGGAAGGAAGGAAGCCTCTCATGATTTAATTAATTATTTCTAGGGAGGAATTTTTGTGGTATGCATTAATTATTGGAAGGAGAAGCTTCTAGCTCTTGCAATTAATTAATGTTTAGTTCCTTCTAGAAGGATGAAGAAAAGGATAAATAGGGCTGAAAGTTTCATTGCTGATCATCGGATGATTATGAATTGCATTTGATGAGAGCTTGGATGTGTGAATCACACTCCCTTCTTTTGGCAATAGAGGACATTCATTCTCTATTGTATCATTCTAGATGTCATTCCCTTAGCGTTTTGCCTTTGGAATACATCTCTTTGTAATTGATTGCAACATTCTTAGCATTAATATAATTTCAGTCTTGGTTTAGCTTTTGGGCATTCCTAGGTGTCCATTACAGTGGTACCAGAGCTCATTACAAGGGCCCATTACATCTAGACCTTTTTAGAAGCCTCACCCTTGTTAGGAGTTGGTGGATCATATACAAATATGTGCAAGAAGAGCCCACTACCCTAACACAGAACTATACAATAGTGTTCTTCACGAGAATAGATATACATATAAAACTGTATCATTTGATGTACTTCACAAATCTTCTGATTATTAGTTCTTCATATAATCCTTGGTAGATAGTAGACAATCTTCCTTTCAGTTCACATTTGCATTTACATATAAAATATATCACATATATCAGACATATTATACTTCACACACTTGCTTTCACTTGCACATTCACATCCTCACAAACCTTTTTTTTTTGTACCTTAACTTCACAAATGAAATTCTTTACTTATATCAAACATATTAATGAATTCTTCCCTAGTCGGTTCACAAATCATTCTTAGGGTTGGCTCACCAAGAATTAATAATCAAAACAATTATTCAAGTTGATTAACTTATTATGTTGGCATGCTCTATTCTGCACTATGAAATCATTGCATCACTTTTTCCTTCATAACTTGATCTTGATAGCTTGAACGGACATGCACAATAGAATATTCCAAGGGAATAATCTGCTATCTCCAAATCTTATCATGCTATTGTAACACTATCTAATAGTTAGACAATTTTCCTTCACAAAAAAATATGACTAGACTACAAAACAAATGTTTCCATAAATGACAACCATATATCTCACCTTATTTATTGATTGGACATATTGCCAACACTTTTACATACATCCATAACATTGTTAGTTACATTATCGGTTGGGGCTAACAAAACTAGGCCAAAAAAAAACACTAATGAGGTCAACAAAATGCTTTCAAGTAGAGGGATCATAATGAAAAAATCCACTGAACTAAGCCCCTATATCCAAATGAAATATATAAACCCAAGGTAGAGTATTGGAACTATAGAAATATTGGATGAAAAAATTACCCATCTACATCGAGATAGCACCCTCTCCTTAGAAAAATAGATTTTTAAACCACTACCACTAGTCCATTTCTCAACATCACACCAAAATCATAGGTGGAAAGTCGAACATGCAATTACAAAAGCTCTTTAAAATGGGCCATATAATTTCAACACAAGTTTCCACCCAAAAAACTCTATTTTCAAACATAAAATCTAAATAAAAGTAGAACATTTATCAGAGTGGAAGCGAAGAAAAAGAAACACCTCTGCAAAAATGGCATAAGAAGAGCCAAAAATGGACACGTCCTTATAAGAAATGTAGTGCCAATGGAGGGGGCATGCATAGAAAAATGGTCGATCAATTCCAAGAAATCCTATAATAGATCAATAAGTAACACCAAATGATAGAACAAAAATGTATGTGTATCACCATCATCAAACTTATCTTCTAATGCATCCCTTGTGTTTAGAATACATCTCTTGTACACTATTTTGATCATATTTCCTCCAAACCAAATTAATTATGTTATGAATAAAATGACTACGTTTCTATTTAGTGTTAACAATATTCACACCAAAATATATGATCTATGAATTGTTGACGAGTTTCGATATTTATTTATTTTTAGTATTGAAATATATATGCATGTGTGTGTGTGTGTACATACGCACACATGTTAAAGGAATGTATGATGGAAAAATGTTTCAAGATAAGAATATTCAAAGAAGCAACTTGAATTTTAGAAAAAATTATAGTAAAGTTTTACAAAGAGGAGAAAACTAGTATTTTAAAATATATCATTTTCCTTAAAGAATAAATAGTACAAGCTTCTTTGCAATGATGTTCATAGTGAAGTATAAAACTCCATTATGGTATTTAGCTATAGTTAGTAGTTAGAAATGAGCTGAATATATTAAAACCTCAAGTTCTTATTTGTTTTCGAGATTATATTTTAAGACTTTATTAAGAGATAACTATTGTAAAATAGTATTAGAGAATAGACCATGTATAATCATTTTAATAGGAATGAAAAATATTAATGGAAATTGCATTACATTGAACCAACCAAATTTGTATGACAAACAACTCATTGCTAACAATACTAATTTCTCAAACTTAATTTTCAACTGAATATAATAAAAGTAAGGTTCATAAATGTTTTCCATAGTCAGTGAGTATCTCTACATTTCCAAAATTAATACTTAGTGGTTTCCATCTTATGAGATGGAGATTTGATGGAGGGGATAGTGGATGATATTCCATAATAGAAATTGTATTTTAGTTTGAGTTTTTGTTTTTTTTTCTAGACAAGATGACTTAGGTTATACTACACATGGGCTTTAGACCAAATAACCCTCCATTTGAAATCTAACCAAATCTATGTAAGAACCATATCCTAAGAAAAATATGCCACATCACACATCAATGAAAAATGTGGAAAGGAACCAATCACAGATAGAGGTGAATAGTGAAGTCTCATCTTATCCATTAACTAATTGTTCTACATTTTTCGTTGATGTGTGATGTGGCATTTTTTTTTGTAGGATACAATTCTTACATATGGTATCAGAGCATGGGTCTCTCCAATTCATGTGATACAACTGAAATGAGAAAGGAAGGTTTTCAATTGCCCAAATTTGCAACCAAGGGAAAATAGAACTCAAGATGGTCAGGCACAGTAGTATCCTTGAATAATGAAAAGAAAAGAAGAGATTATTGCTGCATTATTTGCGGTGAAGTCATAGGTTACGAACTAAAATAATAAGCAATTGCATTGAAACAACACATCCCATAATCAATACCTTAAGGGAAAAAAAAAAGAACAAATCGAGGAACCTGGAGTCTCACAGTTATTCCCACAACTATCGGCTCTCTTCCTCCTTTACTGTCGCTCTCCCAACTTCAATCAATTTTTCCATTATATCCTTCTTTCCTTCTTTTGGATCAAATAAATGACCCAATTTGGGGCTTTTATTTCTTTGTTAATTTTGACTCTTTCCTACATGTCATTTTGTGATGCCAAATGAGGTAAAATAAATAAAAAAAGAAATGACAATGTAATATATATTTTTATTTAAACAAGTTTACATTTACTTCTTATCCACATGTTTAATTTCAAACAACATTAATAGGTACTTGAAAAAATACAAACATTACATATAAATTTGAACTCTTCATATGCATAAACATTTTATTCAAGGAAATGGATAAAACTTTAAAATACAACTTAAATAACTCATTATTTTGACTATAAGTGATGTGTGTGTGGGTTGCTCAAGTATCTGTCCATCCCCTTTCGAGAGGCTAACCCTCTCTACCTCAACCACACCCTCACCTTTGACATCCTGCGATCACTCAAGCTCTCTCAACCAGATAGAAGTCAGTATCCATAAAATAATATCTAAATTGACATCATGAACAAATAGTGTAAATGTAATAATACATACATTAATAGCCTCAATTACTTCATCATCATATAATCTAACTCATTACATCATCATCGTAAAATGAAGCCCATTATATCATCATAAAATAACTTTCAAACATATTCATGTTTATCATGAATTAACATAACTATGAGATTTCAATGCATTAATTATTCATTTAAATCATCCTAATTAATACATCATAATGCAATAGTCAACTTAATTGTTAATTAATCCAAGTTCAAATCAAGATTTGACAAGGTTGAAATTAATAAGATCCTACATAATAAATAAACAAAGACAAGTAAAGTCGCAAGATGGGACGTGACAATCTAACCATGATTATATGTGGAGAGAAGTAACAAGTTGATGATAGATTAGCCCAAGTTGGAAAGCTTCTATATTACATCTTGCAAGAGATCTCCAATCCTTACAAAATTGAAGGAAATGGGTACGGAAAGTTTGATGAAGATCTAGAATGACAACCCCCTGAACTATATGACTGTCATTATTAGTGTACTAATAGATTGAATTCAAGTTCGAGTTTTAGGTCACATTCGTGAGTTAATGATAGCTCCCAAATCAGTCCAAATTTTTCGATGTCTTTTCTGATTAATGTTTTTCTATAACAAATGAAAACTTATCGCAAGAGTGTACCCATGTGAGCATAGAATCTATTCTACAAAACACATGCAGATACAAGATAAATTGCCGCTTCCAAACTATCTAGTAAGAATTCGTCTCTCTTTATTATACAATTACGAAGATATGATTGCAAAAACAGACGTCGGTTACTTTTCAACATCTATGCGTGGAGCGTCGATATATGTTCAACTTTGTCTATAGTAGACTATTCTTTTATGTCTTTAACTATATGATAGTGGTTTTAGTTTCACATTGATGTATTCATAAGTTAGTTCTATTTGTTTGTGAATGATGTTATTTTATAGTGTCTCTCGTGTAGTATCAATTATTTTTAAATTCAGTCCTCATACATATTTAAAATATGTAGTAGGTGATGACCGGTCACACTTTTGTCGTCTATACAGCAACTAGATGGCATAGGATATTGCGCCACTGCTAGGCCCCCTCCCTTATCTCCTCTGAAATCTACATTCAAGTATCAAGTTTCCATCACAGAGCTCTTGTTCTGGCTGCAGTCATATTCCTCACTCGAAATAAATACAATGGCAACCTTGGGAAGACTTTCACCCAGTGATGGAGATATGATCACCATTCTTAGCATTGACGGAGGAGGAGTTCGGGGTATTATTCCTGCAACTATCCTTGAATTTCTAGAGTCCGAGCTTCAGGTATTATTTATTTCTTTCTATCTGATCAAACCAAATACATACTCAGAATTACTTCGATTGTGTTTACTGTTTTTAAGGCCTTGTTTCTAATTAAATCAACTTAAATGTGTTGATAGAAACGAGATGGCACAGACGCTAGAATAGCAGATTATTTCGACATCATTGCGGGGACAAGCACAGGAGGACTCGTTACTGCGATGTTAACTGTTCCAAACAACGAAGGCAAACCACGCTATTCTGGTCAAGAAATTAAACAATTTTATTTGGAGCAGAGCAGTTCAATTTTTCCACCTAGAAAGTAAGTTCCCTTAAATTTCAAAGCATTCTCATTTGGTAGAATAGGAGATCAAATAAAAGCGTATAGGTGCAACTAAGTTCGTTTAATGGGTCTTTTGCAGGGGCTTTTGGGGATGGTTCAAATCAATTTACGCTTTGTTTAGAGGCCCCAAATACACTGGGCGTCATCTGCACAATCTTCTCAAAGAATTAGCGGGTGGCGTTGGATTGCAACAGCTAGTAATTAATGTAGTGATCCCAACCTATGATACCAATTTGCAGCAGCCCATAATATTCTCTACTTTTGAGGTACTTTTTTCCTTCTTTCCTTAGATTTTTCCTCTTTTCTTTAAATGAATAGATCATGCACCGCTAAATTCGTCTCCAATTTGGCTTTGGATTTTTTTAAACCAACATTTCTGTAAGCTATATTTGCAATCATTATGTATCATTAAGATGGTTAAAGAGAGTTATGAATTGTACATCTTTCTCTACAGGCTAGAGACGATGTCTCAAAAGATGCGAATTTATCAGATATATGCATTGGTACTTCGGCTGCCCCAACATATCTTCCTGCCCACTATTTTCAAACAAAATATCCACCTGGTGATCCAAGAAAATTCAGAGAATTCAACCTCATAGATGGAGGAGTCGCTGCTAATAATCCAGTAATAGTATTTCTTCTATTGTCCTTTCAAAATGCTTACCCACAATTAGTTCTAATATTTTTTATTCTACTTTCAAAAAAAACAAACGTATTCTGCAGACATTACTTGCTTTGAACGCAATGACAAAGGAATCCATCAAGAATCCCAGAGAATGGATACCATTAAACAAATCAAAGGTGATTCAATCATAGAAATATATGATATCTTTCCTTAAGGAATGCAAGGTTTATTAACGGTTAGTATATTTCAATCAGGACAAGAGAAATGTTTTGGTTTTGTCTCTTGGGACTGGATACAAAACGCCATCATACAAAGCCAGTGTTGTTTCGAAATGGGGACTTTTAGGGTGGCTCCGTCAGAAAGACATGGTGCCAATAATAGACACTTTTATGCAATTAAGCTCAGATATGGTGGACATTCATTCCTGCTTACTGTTCCAAACCTTCCATTCTGAAGAAAACTATCTCAGAATTCAGGTCTATTTTACTTTTCTTCATCTGTAGAAGCTGATCTGTAACAATAAACGTTCAAGTGGTGTTTATCGTGGTAACATTATTTTATTATAGGAAAACAATTTGGTGGGACAGACAGCCTCTATTGATATCTCCACCAAGAAAAACCTTGAAGAGCTTGAAGGCATTGGGAAATCGCTTCTGGAAAAGTGTATTTCCAGAGTGGATATACAGACGGGGTTTTATGTTCCAGTTCCTAGCCAGGGCACCAACAGCGATGCATTGGTCAGGTAAAAATCCCAACTATTGTCCTTGTTAATTCAATTATGAAGTATAAGACATGGATTGTATTATTATTCCATGATTTGAATACTAATGATGGTAAGCTGACTTCTGAACAGGTTTGCAAGGCAACTCTCCAACGAAAGAAAGTTGCGAGAAATCACGCGATCATCTGCTCATAACCCTGTGCAAATTGTATAACTTAGCCACGTGATCCATAACGCTTTCAATGCATTTTTTAAGTGCGTGTTTTTGTCTTTTCAAAATAAATTTTATCTCAATCAATGGTAAGCTTTACACCTTAACAAAGGACTTTAATGGTTTGGATTTATTCTCTGAATCATAATTAATTTGTAGCATAAGACTGTTTGGTGGTCAGTTGGTTCTTTAATTTTTTTGTTCTGTAAGTTTTCAGTCTCATAGATTCTTGTTGGTCTCCCATTGAACATTAATAAATTTATCTTTTCTTATCAAATAACTTAATTCAATTTTTAAAAGTAGCATGCTATTTTTTTTTTTATTTCTTGAGCTACATTTAGTGGAAAGATAATTTTAGAGTTTCTCTTTATATATTTTAAATTAGAAAATAATTATATAACTTTTAAATTTTTTCAACTACAAAATCTATCTAGTTATAATTTTTTATTATGTCATATTTATGTCAAATTAAGTTAATATAAAAATTAGTTTACATATCAAATTAATTGTCTTGTCTACAAAATTGAACAATGTCATATACTCCACTGAAAACTTCCTCAAAGATAAAGTCTTCCCTTCACACAAATTTTTAATTCATAGTACAAAAGTGTTTATTAATCTGAAAGTCTTTAAAAATATATAAAAGTCTGCCACTGAAGCTAATCACTCTACAACTTCAACATATAATAAAGGTCACTCACAACATATTTACCTTTTTGGTATTTTACTTTTGGAGGTTGTTTACAAGAAGAGACGCGCATATTCCTCTATTGATGCTTCATAGGTAATATTGATGGAGTGGACAATAGTTTTAAATAAAAATAGTAGGTTTGTAAATACAACTTATCCTAATCATTGTTAAAAATGTGTTTAAAATTGTATGGGTGGAATACTAATTGTCATCTAGTAACATCTCTCTCTCTCTCTCTCTCTCTCTCTCTCTCTCTCTCTCTCTCTCTCACACACACACACACACACACACACACACACACACACACTTGTTTATTTTCTCATATAAGTAACCTATGAGTATAACATCCCACAACTATCATTAACTAAAAGTATAATAAGAGTGTTGAAAGTCATGTCAATAGTAAAGGAAAGGAAAAAAGAATAATAGTTTAATTCGATGATGTAAAGAGTGAAGCAATAAAAGGAAGAAGAAAAACTATGCTACAAGTACATGGAAATGGAGTTGGAAAGTGTGAGTGAGGAGGAAGGTAAGAGCATGGAGATGATAGATGATGGGGATAGTGAGTATTTGGGTCGATTGCTGAAAAAATGTATAGGCCTCAAACAGTTGTCCTTCCTTTATTTTGATCCATTCTCATGATAAACAGGGTCTTCCTCAAAATGACATGGTGGTAGATGAAAAATTCATTAGTAGAGAGGAGAATGAAAAGGAGCTTGACAAAGAGGCTCCTTGTCTTAATAAATTTCTTGACAAAATTAATAATGAATCTATTGGAGGATGACGTTAAGGACCTTAGTGTTGAATGAACTTGGATGTCTTGTAGATGATGAAGTCCATTTCCTTCTAACTTTTCTATATGGAGAAATGGTCCTTCAATTTAGTCAGAAGATATTAATATGAATCACATAGCCCTAAATGCCAACATGGATGAGATCATAAGGAAAATACAGGAGAGTGCAGAAATAGAGATTTTTTGGAAGTCCATTGAAAGGACAATATTATGTAGGTACTAGAAAAAATAATTTGAATCAAAAGATTAAAAGTCGTCAAGGGATATTAGAAGATACCACGAAATGTCTCAAAAAAATGTGGGCAAAGTGTATTAGAATTAGAAAACTCTACTAATTTTGGATTTGGAGGACACAAATTACATTGAGGAAACCCTTGGGAGTACCAAAAGAACCCATGCAAGAAAAAAGAAGATGAAGACCAAGGGTAAGGATCCTAGGAAGGAGGACATTCAGGAAGCCATGGATAAGATCAAAGAAATCAAAGAGGAGATAGTCATGGAATAAGCATAATCTTGTTAGAGAAGGTCTTTTATGTCTAGTGGTTTTATGGTTTTTTATTCTCTCATTACTATTTTAGTTCTATAGGCTTGGTTCTTTCTTCTTTTTTTGTGCTAGTTGTTTCTTTGTTGGGGGTGCTAGTTATTTTACAACACTATTGAACTATGGAACTTTTTTGACTAATTTGATGTAAAAACTATTGAGATTTTGGGTCCCCTCTAAAACACATTTTTAACTCTTAATCTGAAACTATAAAGTATAATAATTACATATTCCTATCAAATAAACTATACTATGATGTCAAAATCCACTATTTTCCCTATACTAGATCTTCCTAAAAAGGGATAGAGTCACATGATTGTGAACTCAACTAGTTTGAATGATCTTATGAAACACCTTAATTAATGCTTCATAGATGATAATGATGGTTTGGATAAAAGTGTTAAATAAAAAAGGCAAGTTTGTAACTACAACTAATCCTAATTGTTGATATAAATATGTTTTAAATTGTGTGGGTGGAACAACAATTATCATCCTATTCTCTCTCTCTCTCTCTCTCTCTCTCTCACACACACACACACACACACACACACACACACACACACACACACACCCATCTTTTTTTATTCTCTCATATATAGCTAACCACAAGTATAACATCCCACAACTATCTTAAACAAAAAGAATAATAATCATTTATTCCAATTTAATAAACTATAGTATGATGTAATAATCCAACATTTTCCCTATACTGCAGCTTTTTAAATAGGGACAAAGCATCACATGATTTTGAACTCAACCCTTTTAAATAATTTTATGAAGCACCTTAATTAATCCTTCTCACTCATCTATCATATTTAGACATATTGTATCAAAGGATGTCTAGACTATAGAACATGCAAAGCTTTTCACAATATAAGAGTACACAAAGTAGCCAAATTTCACTAGATGCTAAGGGAACACAAAATCATGTAAAATTCTACATTTCATTTCAGCGTGTCAAATCACTCTACAAGATTCTTCATGAGATAGAATTTTCTTTGAGAGTTTAAATCACTTTGGTGCAAAAAATGCCAAGTTCATTATGTAAAATCATAACCATAAATTAATACAATAAATAAACTCACAAAAATTCTTAATCCAACCTCATTTATTAATGGACACTCCCAAGACATATGGAAGTTACAACCTTTATACTGTTTTCAAGAACAAAAAAAGAAAATATTTGAACTACAACAAATAGAATTATATGCAACAATCACCAAAGTAAACATAGAAATCAAGGCCAACCATTTGATACAATATAGTAATTTATGACATGCATGCATGAGGATTTTCACATGAAAATGTGGTTCAAAAAGTCATCAATTTTTTAACCCACAAGAGTACACATTCATTTAAGAATTCTTCAATTACATAAGCAGGTTAATGGTATAAATATATACTATTATTCAATAGGGAAGTAATAGGCAACTCGATATTGAGGGGTATGTGGAGAGAGAGAGAAAGAGGAGGTTAACGTTGAGGTTGTGGTTGTTTGTGTAACTCTAGAAGCAGGTCCTTATTCTATTATGTCTTTGGTTAAACATGACAAAGGAAATGTCAATAATGATCTTTTTTCTAGTTACTTAAATATTTTATGGATCAAAACAAAGTGACAAATGATTTTAGAACAATGTATTAGAGAAGAAAATATATTTTTAATAAGATGTTAGTAATTTCTCACATCAAATGATTAAAATGACCAAATAAATAAATAAAATAAAACAATTTCTCAATTTTAACTTCCACATAAAATAGAAAATAAAGTATTCACCGTCCTTAGTAATCTATGCCTCAAGAAAATGAGTAATGAGTGGCGGTCAAAACTTTCCTAACCCTTTTGCCATTTAATTATGTAATGAAAATGGCGCAGAGAATGATTTCAAACAATATAAGGCCAACTTGTATGGAGAAAAAAATATACTTGAACCAAGTGAAAGCATAATTTTTAGTGCAAAATACATTGAACCTTTATAATTAAATCTTAATTGTCAAAGGATGTATTTTCTATTCAAAAGACGACCTTCAATATATGAACGTGTTAAAGACGGAAGGATTAAATAAATATTGAAAGAAAAGTAAACAGTATTGACCGATAACAGAAAGCAATGAAAGAAAAAGGTTAAATATGCTTGCCAATAGGATCCAGGCGTTTAAAAGTTTAAATAAATGTTGTTTTGGCATTTAAAACTCTTAGATGTTGACGGATACCCACGATGAGAAACACATAACTTCCCAAACGTGGTGTTTTGGTAGTGTAGTTTTCGCAGACCGAATATAACGTGACTAGTATTAAAATTAGTATAACATACCTCGAAACTAGGTGGGTAGAATCTTAAACAACACAAATTTCATTATTGCCTGCCCTTTCTCACTCCATTGTCTAATGGATTATTCATCAACGTAAGATCATAATTGGAAAATGAATTTAGACTAACAACTTCTCGTTCCATTTTAAGTATAATTTGAAAATTTATAATCTTCATAAATTATGAACTAGTTAGTTGGAGAAAAGTTAATATTTATTTCAAGTAAAATTATCTACATTCAAAAATTGAATGTTGATCTTTATGTTATGTTAAAATCTTCTTTATTTAAATAGTATGTAATTATAAATATAGAGATTTGGCGGAGAGGATAGTGGACGATATTCCTTGATAGAAATTATATTTTAGTTTGAGTTTTTGTTATTTTTTTTTCTAGACAAGATTACTTAAGCTATACTACACATGGGCTTTAGACCAAATCACCCTCCATTTGAAAGCTAAACAAATTGATGTAAGAACCATATCCTAGGAAAAGAATGCCACATCACACATCAATGAAAAATGCAGAAAGGAAAATCACAAACAGAGTTGAATAGTCAAATCTCATCTTATCCATTAACTAATTGTTCTACATTTTTCATTGAAGTGTGATGTGGCATTTTTTTCTTAGGATACGGTTCTTACATATGGTATCAGAGCATGGGTCTGTCCAATTCATGTGATACAACTGGAATGAGAATGAAAGGTTTTCAATTGCCCAAATTTGAAACCAAGGAAAAATAGAACTCAAGATGGCTGAGCACAATAGTATAATTGATTAATGAAAAGAAAAGAAGACATTACTGCTGCATTATTCATGGTGAAGTCATATGTTATGAACTACAATAATAATCAAGTGCATTGAAACAACACATCCCATTATTAATACCTCAAGGCAAAAAGTAAAGAACAAATTGAGGAACTTGGAGTCTTCTTGTTATTCTCACAACTATTAGCTCTCTTTCTCCTTTGGTGTCACTCTCCCTACTTCAATCAATATTGCCATTTATCCTTCTTTCCTTCTTTTGGATCAAATAACTAACCCAATTTGGGGCTTTTATTTGTTTGTTAATTTTGACTCTTTCCTACATGTCATTTTGTGATGCAAGTAAGGTAAAATAAATAAAAAAGAAATGACAATGTAATATTTTTTTTTATTTAAACAAGTTTACATTTACTTCTTATCCACATGTTTAATTTCAAAAAACATTAATAGGCAATTGAAATAATACAAACATTACATATAAATTTGAACTCTTCATATGCATAAACATTTTATTCAAGGCTATGGAGAAAACTTTAAAATGCAACTTAAATAACTCATTATTTTGACTTTAAATGATGTGTGTGTGGGTTGCTCGAGTATCTGTCCATCGCCTTCCGAGAGGCTAACCCTCTCTACTTCGACCACACCCTAGCCTTTGACATCTTGTGATCGCTCAAACACTTGCAACCAGATAGAAGTCAATATCCATAAAATAATATCTAAATTGACATCATGGACAAATAGTGTAAATTTAATAATACATACATTAATATCCTCAATTACTTCATCATCATATAATCTAACTGATTACATCATCAGTGTAAAATGAAGCACATTATATCATCATAAAATAACTTTAAAACATATTCATGTTTATCATGAATTAACATAACGATGACATTTAAATGCATTAATTATTCATTTAAATCATCCTAATTAACACATCATAATGTAATAGTTAACTTAACCATTAATTAATCAAAGTTCAAATCAAGATTTGACAAGGTTGAAATCAATAAGGGCCCACATAATTGCCAAATAAACAAAGACAAGTAAAGTTGCAAGACAGGACGTGACAATCTAACCATGATTATATGTGGAGAGAAGTAACAAGTTGATGATAGATTAGCCCGAGTTGGAAAGCTTCTATGTTACATCTTGCAAGAGATCTCCAATCCTTACAAAAATGCAGGAAATGGGTACAGAAAGTTTGTTGAAGATCTAGAATGACAACCCCATGAACTATAAGACTGTCATTATTAGTGTACTAATAGATTGAATTCAAGTTTGAGTTTTAGGTCACATTCGTGAGTTAATGATAACTCCCAAATCCGTCCAAGTTTTTCGATGTCTTTTCTGATTAATGTTTTTCTATAACAAATGAAAACTTATCGCAAGAGAGTACCCATGTAAGCATAGAATCTATTCTACAAAACATATGCAGATACAAGATATATTGCCGCTTCCAAACTATCTAGTAAGAATTCGTCTCTCTTTATTATACAATTAGGAAGATATAATTGGATAAACAGACCTCGGTCTTGAATTCCTACTTTTCAACATCTATGCATGGTGCGTCGATATATGTTCAACTTTGACTATAGTAGACTATACTTTTATGTCTTTAACTATATGATAGTGGTTTTAGTTTCACATTGATGTATTCATAAGTTAGTTTTATTTGTTTGTGAATGATGTTATTCTATAGTGTCTCTTGTGTAGTATCAATTATTTTTAAATGCAGTCCTCACACATATTTTAAATATGTAGTAGGTGATGACTGGTCACACTTTTATCTTCTATACACCAACTAGATGGTATAGGATCTTGCGCCACTGCTAGGCCCCCTCACTTATCTCCCCTTATATCTACATTCAAGTATCAAGTTTCCATCACAGAGCTCTTGTTCTGTCTGCAGTCATATTCCTCATTTGGAATAAATACAATGGCAACCTTGGGAAGACTTTCACCCAGTGATGGAGATATGATCACCGTTCTTAGCATTGACGGAGGAGGAGTTCGGGGTATTATTCCTGCAACTATTCTTGAATTTCTAGAGTCGGAGCTTCAGGTATTATTTCTTTCTTTCTATCTGATCAAACCCATTACATACTCAGAATTACTTCGATTGTGTTTACTGTTTTTAAGGCCCTGTTTCTAATTAAATCAACTTCAATGCGTCGATAGAAACGGGATGGCACAGACGCTAGAATAGCAGATTATTTCGACATCATTGCGGGGACAAGCACAGGAGGACTCGTTACTGCGATGTTAACTGTTCCAAACAACGAAGGCAAACCACGCTATTCTGCTCAACAAATTAAACAGTTTTATTTGGAGCAGAGCAGTTCAATTTTTCCACCTAGAAAGTAAGTTCCCTTCAATTTCAAAGCATTCTCATTTGGTAGAATAGAAGATCAAATAAAAGCGTATAGGTGCAACTAAGTTCGTTTAATGGGTCTTTTGCAGGGGATTTTGGGGATGGTTCAAATCAATTTACGCTTTTTTAAGAGGCCCCAAATACACTGGGCGTCATCTGCACAATCTTCTCAAAGAATTAGCGGGTGGTGTTGGATTACAACAGCTAGTAACTAATGTAGTGATCCCAACCTATGATACCAATTTGCAGCAGCCCATAATATTCTCTACTTTTGAGGTACTTTTTTCCTTCTTTCCTTAGATTTTTCCTCTTTTCTTTAAATGAATAGATCATCATGCACCGCTAAATTCGTCTCCAATTTGGCTTTGGATTTTTTTAAACCAACATTTCTGTAATCTATATTTGCAATCGTTATGTATCATTAAGATGGTTAAAGAGAGTTATGAATTTTACATCTTTCTCTACAGGCTAGAGACGATGTCTCAAAAGATGCGAATTTATCAGATATATGCATTGGTACTTCGGCTGCCCCAACATATCTTCCTGCCCACTATTTTCAAACAAAATATCCACCTGGTGATCCAAGAAAATTCAGAGAATTCAACCTCATAGATGGAGGAGTCGCTGCTAATAATCCAGTAATAGTATTTCTTCTATTGTCCTTTCAAAATGCTTACCCACAATTAGTTCTAATATTTTTTATTCTACTTTCAAAAAAACAAACGTATTCTGCAGACATTACTTGCTTTGAACGCAATGACAAAGGAATCCATCAAGAATCCCAGAGAATGGATACCCTTAAGCAAATCAAAGGTGATTCAATCATAGAAATATATGATATCTTTCCTTAAGGAATGCAAGGTTTATTAACGGTTAGTATATTTCAATCAGGACAAGAGAAATGTTTTGGTTTTGTCTCTTGGGACTGGATACAAAACGCCATCATACAAAGCCAGTGTTGTTTCAAAATGGGGACTTTTAGGGTGGCTCCGTCAGAAAGACATGGTGCCAATAATAGACACTTTTATGCAATCAAGCTCAGATATGGTGGACATTCATTCCTGCTTACTCTTCCAAACCTTCCATTCTGAAGAAAACTATCTCAGAATTCAGGTCTATTTTACTTTTCTTCATCTGTAGAAGCTGATCTGTAACAATAAACGTTAAAGTGGTGTTTATCGCGGTAACATTATTTTATTATAGGAAAACCATTTGGCGGGACAGACAGCCTCTATTGATATCTCCACCAAGAAAAACCTTGAAGAGCTTGAAGGCATTGGGAAATCGCTTCTGGAAAAGTGTATTTCCAGAGTGGATATACAGACGGGGTTTTATGTTCCAGTTCCTAGCCAGGGCACCAACAGCGATGCGTTGGTCAGGTAAACATCACAACTATTGTTCTTGTTAATTCAATTATGAAGTATAAGACAGGGATTGTATTATTATTCCATGATTTGAATACTAATGATGGTAAGCTGACTTCTGAACAGGTTTGCAAGGCAACTCTCCAACGAAAGAAAGTTGCGAGAAATCACGCGATCATCTGCTCATAACCCTGTGCAAATTGTATAACTTAGCCACGTGATCCATAACGCTTTCAATGCATTTTTTAAGTGCGTGTTTTTGTCTTTTCAAAATAAATTTTATCTCAATCAATGGTAAGCTTTACACCTTAACAAGGACTTTAATGGTTTGGATTTATTCTCTGAATCATAATTAATTTGTAGCATAAGACTGTTTGGTGGTCAGTTGGTTCTTTAATTTTTTTGTTCTGTAAGTTTTCAGTCTCATAGATTCTTGTTGGTCTCCCATTGAACATTAATAAATTTATCTTTTCTTATCAAATAACTTAATTCAATTTTTTAAAGTAGCATGCTATTTTTTTTTATATTTCTTGAGCTACATTTAGTGGAAAGATAATTTTAGAGTTTCTCTTTATATATTTTAAATTAGAAAATAATTATATAACTTTTAAATTTTTTCAACTACAAAATCTATCTAGTTATAATTTTTTATTATGTCATATTTATGTCAAATTAAGTTAATATAAAAATTAGTTTACATATCAAATTAATTGTCTTGTCTACAAAATTGAACAATGTCATATACTCCACTGAAAACTTCCTCAAAGATAAAGTCTTCCCTTCACACAAATTTTTAATTCATAGTACAAAAGTGTTTATTAATCTGAAAGTCTTTAAAAATATATAAAAGTCTCCCACTGAAGCTAATCACTCTACAACTTCAACATATAATAAAGGTCACTCACAACATATTTACCTTTTGGTATTTTACTTTTGGAGGTTGTTTACAAGAAGAGACGCGCATATTCCTCTATTGATGCTTCATAGGTAATATTGATGGATTGGACAATAGTTTTAAATAAAAATAGTAGGTTTGTAAATGCAACTTATCCTAATCATTGTTAAAAATGTGTTTAAAATTGTATGGGTGGAATACTAATTGTCATCTAGTAACATCTCTCTCTCTCTCTCTCTCTCTCTCTCTCTCTCTCTCTCACACACACACACACACACACACTTGTTTATTTTCTCATATAAGTAACCTATGAGTATAACATCCCACAACTATCATTAACTAAAAGTATAATAAGAGTGTTGAAAGTCATGTCAATAGTAAAGGAAAGGAAAAAAGAATAATAGTTTAATTCGATGATGTAAAGAGTGAAGCAATAAAAGGAAGAAGAAAAACTATGCTACAAGTACATGGAAATGGAGTTGGAAAGTGTGAGTGAGGAGGAAGGTAAGAGCATGGAGATGATAGATGATGGGGATAGTGAGTATTTGGGTCGATTGCTGAAAAAATGTATAGGCCTCAAACAGTTGTCCTTCCTTTATTTTGATCCATTCTCATGATAAACAGGGTCTTCCTCAAAATGACATGGTGGTAGATGAAAAATTCATTAGTAGAGAGGAGAATGAAAAGGAGCTTGACAAAGAGGCTCCTTGTATTAATAAATTTCTTGACAAAATTAATAATGAATCTATTGGAGGATGACGTTAAGGACCTTAGTGTTGAATGAACTTGGATGTCTTGTAGATGATGAAGTCCATTTCCTTCTAACTTTTCTATATGGAGAAATGGTCCTTCAATTTAGTCAGAAGATATTAATATGAATCACATAGCCCTAAATGCCAACATGGATGAGATCATAAAGAAAATACAAGAGAGTACAAAAATGGAGATTTTTTGGAAGTCCATTGAAAGGACAATATTATGTAGGTACTAGAAAAAATAATTTGAATCAAAAGATTAAAAGTCGTCAAGGGATATAAGAAGATACCACGAAATGTCTCAAAAAAATGTGGGCAAAGGGTATTAGAATTAGAAAACTCTACTAATTTTGGATTTGGAGGACACAAATTACATTGAGGAAACCCTTGGGAGTACCAAAAGAACCCATGCAAGAAAAAAGAGGATGAAGACCAAGGGTAAGGATCCTAGGAAGGAGGACATTCAGGAAGCCATGGATAAGATCAAAGAAATCAAAGAGGAGATAGTCATGGAATAAGCATAATCTTGTTAGAGAAGGTCTTTTATGTCTGGTGGTTTTATGGTTTTTTATTCTCTCATTACTATTTTAGTTCTATAGGCTTGGTTCTTTCTTCTTTTTTTGTGCTAGTTGTTTCTTTGTTGGGGGTGCTAGTTATTTTACAACACTATTGAACTATGGAACTTTTTTGACTAATTTGATGTAAAAACTATTGAGATTTTGGGTCCCCTCTAAAACACATTTTTAACTCTTAATCTGAAACTATAAAGTATAATAATTACATATTCCTATCAAATAAACTATACTATGATGTCAAAATCCACTATTTTCCCTATACTAGATCTTCCTAAAAAGGGATAGAGTCACATGATTGTGAACTCAACTAGTTTGAATGATCTTATGAAGCACCTTAATTAATGCTTCATAGATGATAATGATGGTTTGGATAAAAGTGTTAAATAAAAAAGGCAAGTTTGTAACTACAACTAACCCTAATTGTTGATATAAATATGTTTTAAATTGTGTGGGTGGAACAACAATTATCATCCTGTTCTCTCTCTCTCTCTCTCTCTCTCTCTCTCTCTCTCTCTCTCTCTCTCTCTCACACACACACACACACACACACACACACACACACCCTTCTTTTTTTATTCTCTCATATATAGCTAACCACAAGTATAACATCCCACAACTATCTTAAACAAAAAGAATAATAATCATTTATTCCAATTTAATAAACTATAGTATGATGTAATAATCCAACATTTTCCCTATACTGCAGCTTTTTAAATAGGGACAAAGCATCACATGATTTTGAACTCAACCCTTTTAAATAATTTTATGAAACACCTTAATTAATCCTTCTCACTCATCTATCATATTTAGACATATTGTATCAAAGGATGTCTAGACTATAGAACATGCAAAGCTTTTCACAATATAAGAGTACACAAAGTTGCCAAATTTCACTAGATGCTAAGGGAACACAAAATCATGTAAAATTCTACATTTCATTTCAGCGTGTCAAATCACTCTACAAGATTCTTCATGAGATAGAATTTTCTTTGAGAGTTTAAATCACTTTGGTGCAAAAAATGCCAAGTTCATTATGTAAAATCATAACCATAAATTAATGCAATAAATAAACTCACACAAAATCTTAATCCAACCTCATTTATTAATGGACACTCCCAAGACATATGGAAGTTACAACCTTTATACTGTTTTCAAGAACAAAAAAAGAAAATATTTGAACTACAACAAATAGAATTATATGCAACAATCACCAAAGTAAACATAGAAATCAAGGCCAACCATTTGATACAATATAGTAATTTATGACATGCATGCATGAGGATTTTCACATGAAAATGTGGTTCAAAAAGTCATCAATTTTTTAACCCACAAGAGTACACATTCATTTAAGAATTCTTCAATTACATAAGCAGGTTAATGGTATAAATATATACTATTATTCAATAGGGAAGTAATAGGCAACTCGATATTGAGGGGTATGTGGAGAGAGAGAGAAAGAGGAGGTTAATGTTGAGGTTGTGGTTGTTTGTGTAACTCTAGAAGCAAGTCCTTATTCTATTATGTCTTTGGTTAAACATGACAAAGGAGATGTCAATAATGATCTTTTTTCTAGTTACTTAAATATTTTATGGATCAAAACAAAGTGACAAAAGATTTTAGAACAATGTATTAGAGAAGAAAACATATTTTTAATAAGATGTTAGTAATTTCTCACATCAAATGGTTAAAATGACCAAATAAATAAATAATATATAACAATTTCTCAATTTTAACTTCCACATAAAATATAAAATAAAGTATTCACCGTCCTTAGTAATCTATGCCTCAAGAAAATGAGTAATGAGTGGCGGTCAAAACTTTCCTAACCCTTTTGCCATTTAATTATGTAATGAAAATGGCGCAGAGAATGATTTCAAACAATATAAGGCCAGCTTGTATGGAGAAAAAAATATACTTGAACCAAGTGAAAGCATAATTTTTAGTGCAAAATACATTGAACCTTTATAATTAAATCTTAATTGTCAAAGGATGTATTTTCTATTCAAAAGACAACCTTCAATATATGAACGTGTTAAAGACGGAAGGATTAAATAAATATTGAAAGAAAAGTAAACAGTATTGACCGATAACAGAAAGCAATGAAAGAAAAAGGTTAAATATGCTTTGCCAATAGGATCCAGGCGTTTAAAAGTTTAAATAAATGTTGCTTTGGCATTTAAAACTCTTAGATGTTGACGGATACCCACGATGAGAAACACTCTACTTGTAAACGTAGTGTCACATAACTTCCCAAACGTGGTGTTTTGGTAGTGTAGTTTTCGCAGACCGAATATAACGTGACTAGTATTAAAATTAGTATAACATACCTCGAAACTAGGTGGGTAGAATCTTAAACAACACAAATTTCATTATTGCCTGCCCTTTCTCACTCCATTGTCTAATGGATTATTCATCAACGTAAGATCATAATTGGAAAATGAATTTAGACTAACAACTTTTCGTTCCATTTTAAGTATAATTTGAAAATTTATAATCTTCATAAATTATGACCTAGTTAGTTGGAGAAAAGTTAATATTTATTTCAAGTAAAATTATCTACATTCAAAAATTGAATGTCAATCTTTACGTTATGTTAAAATCTTCTTTATTTAAATAGTATGTAATTATAAATAACAAATTTCAAAAAAATTAATATGAGTCAACTTAATTTTTCTCTCTATTGCTATTATTTATAGGTACTTGATTTGTATAAATTGCTATTGATTGGAGAGAATATATATATATATATATATATATATATATATATATATATATATATATATATATATATATATTGATGAATTTGTAAATAGAAATTATGATTGAGAAAGTTAGAATTAAATATTTATTTCTATTAGTAGTCAATAAAGAAATTAATGAATACCATAGATGAAATATATTCTTCTTCATTCTTCTTCTACTACTTTCATACAAAGTGTTGGTCTGATTTTTCACAGTATAGAAAACCATTGAAAATTTTGGTGAAAAATCATTTAAGCTTTTGAATTAAGCAGGTTAGGGTTTTCATTCCTCATATTTTTCAAAATTTTAGGTTGCCCTAGTTGTGCCCTATTTCATGTGCTATCAAACTCTATTAAATTCTCAAGGTTTGTCCCTTAACACAGCCATGAAATTGCCCTAAGTGTGAAAACCCTAGGTTTCCTTTCAATTTTTTGAAAAGGATTTGTAAAGTGCTTAAATTTCGTCCTTTACGGTCTTATGGTGTAGGGTTCCACATAAGAACGGAGTACCATTTTCCTTTTGTTTCCATGGTCGCATTTCAAAATGTTGTGTAGTAGAGTAAAGGATTTCATGTTCTACTGGGATACGCTTTTGTTTTTCATAATAGTAGAATGGTGTGTCAAGAGGTTTCCTGATCATACAAATGGTTTTATAAGCGAAGAAGTGTAAAGGTCTATCCCGCTTTGAAAAATCTTGTTATGGGGTTATGAGTAAGTAGTTTGAGCGAAGGGGCGGAGAGGTATTGAGATATGACCTATGCATATACATTTCAATGGATAGTGTAAGGGCGTAATACCTCGACATGGTGTAAAAGCTTGATTTGAAAGGGTGCATGAAGGGTTTTACAATTCTACGGGTAAAAGGATTCCATAAGAATGAAAGTAATGTTCAGATAAGTTTACGTGCATATGGTTTTGAGTTCGTGGACAACTGTAAAGCCCTTTTCTAATAGTAAAGCATCGAGTGGGACCTATTGAAGTGTCAGATGGGCCCTGGTGCAGCGAATCAGGTGAAGACACGACATCCACGTCAGATGGGCCTAGCCCGCATGGCATATAACTTAAGGTATGAATTTTGCATGTGCATGAAATCAACAAAGATATTATTTTTAATTTTTTGGGATCAAATCTGGGTCGTTGATATTTGAAAAGGGTAGTTTTGTCATTACGCCCTTATGCTTACAAGGTAAGTGTATGAACGAAGGGCTATTTATCCTTTCTCCGTGGTTATGAGTTCTGTCTTAGTGTGTAAGCGTAAAATAGTAAGGGAAGACAAAGAAGAAGGCTTTATGCTTTTACGAGAAAGGGTAAACGTAAGAGTGAGATGTCAGTTGAGAAGGCTCTCTGAGCATACAAGGTAAAGGGAACCTGTAAAGGCATAAAGGATTAATAAAAGAGAGCCATAAGGTACTTCGATGCTAAGGGAAAAGTTAAGAGTGTAGGAGCGCAAGATAAATTTTGAAGTCTTACAGTGTCTAGGGAAATGAAGTAAGCAGGGCAGCATAGAAGAAGTTTTCATGGTTTTTGCTGATACGAGGATGTGTGACCATAAAGGGAAAAAGGAAAGCCTGAACAAGGATTTTTACACTCATATGAGGAATAGTTGAATTGTGAGATCGAAGGTGACAGTCAAAAGGCTTTCAATACTGTGGTGTGAAGGGTTGCATATAAGCGTAAAAGGTGTAGAAGGCTAAGATAGGGTTTTTACACTTATACAAAACAAATTGAATCGTAAAAACAAAAGTATGCAGTGAAAAGGTTTGAGGTCCTACGGGGTAAAGGGCGTTGTAAGAA
This sequence comes from Cupressus sempervirens, assembly GCA_028749045.1. Taxonomy (NCBI): domain Eukaryota; kingdom Viridiplantae; phylum Streptophyta; class Pinopsida; order Cupressales; family Cupressaceae; genus Cupressus; species Cupressus sempervirens. The sequence goes on along the minus strand of CM053790.1, from coordinate 68,831,317 downwards.
CATAAAAGGGGTTTTCAAAATAGTGCCAAGGCATCATTATGTTCTTACGATTAGGGTATGCTAAAGCATCTCTGAGTGAACATAGAGATCCATCAAGGGCATTTCTAGAATTATGAAGATTGAAGGTTTGACACAACATAAGAATGAGAGATAGTCATTTGAAAGAAAGCAGCTGATGTGTCATGCCAAGTAAGCCAAAAAGACAAAATCAATGTAGCCAAGTAAAATAAAGCTTTGAAAAGTACATTAGAATCAAATTTTGTGGCTGATATACCTTGATGAAAACTTGCATTAATGGTTTTAAATCTCGTGCATGCTAAATTTATTTAAAATGCTAGTAGATGTATGATTAAAATGTCAAGGATTTGATTGAATGTCAGCGTATTTGCCACTATGAAGAAGCTTGTTTTCTATTCCATTCTAATATTTGAAAGTTATAGAGCTCTGTGTGTTCTATGCTATTGTGAGAGAATTCAAAATATAATTTGAAGACAAACATGGCTGACAAAGAAGTTGAAGAGATGCATGAAGAAGAAGTCAAATTTGAAGATGAGGGTGATCATGTTGTAGAGGTCACGCCTAAAGGAAAAAGGAAAAAGTCTGCTGCTAAGACTAAGAAGAAGACAAGGATCAGGAAACCAAACAAGCATGCAGAAGACTAGCTAAAACTCCTTCCAGGGTCATCAAATGTAATTTCTGCAAATGACCATATTTTTTGATACCCATATTTTTTGTTCGAGATACTTAATGCCCTAGAGTGACTGGTTATGATCTTTTTATGTACTTTTATCAGAATAGGACAAAGAATGTGCTAGTGTGTAACCCATGGAATAGAAACATGGCAAAATTGATATTTCCAGAAGTATTCATTGATGTTGATTTGTTGAAGGCCCTAATAAATTCCTATAATCCAATAACCACGACTTTCCATAGGCATAATGGGAGTGTATTATGCATGTTGGACAAAACTTCTTTTGTTGAGGCCTTTGGATTAATGGGACAAATGGATGTACCTATTGACATTGCAAATTTTTAGGGAAATTTTGAGAGAAATAAAACTTATTTTGTGAACAATGTTATGCTGCCACATATTCCTTATAGGGTGAAAAAGGCAGGGTTACTTCCAAAGAAGGTGGGGGATTTTCTACGTTTGAGTAGATTTAAGAATTATTTGAAAAACACAGTGTATGGGTTGCACAAAGTGTTGGGAAGTGATGGTGCAGAGGATTGTGTGTATGGTTCTCTTTTTCTGCTAGCATGTGATATACAAGACCATTTCCACCATAAGGAGTATGATTATGTGGCCTTCATCATTGACAGTATGCACATGCAGATTTGTGATGCTAAGAAGGGAGAAATGAAAGACTTCAAGTTCCACCATTATTCATTTCTGATGCACCTTATCCTATATAGCAACATTGGATACATCAGTGGGGATTTCATTGATCAGACTTCTGATGAATTTGGTGAGTTACCTGTGCAACTCTGGACTCGTATTTGGCATAAGAATTTCTAGTATTCAAATGCCCTTGTATTCTTCAATTTATTCAATTTTGTTATCATGAGGCAATTAGATCATACTTTCTTTAGGGAACCAAATGTTTTGAAGATCTTGCTTAGGCCCTTATTCTTAGATGAAAAACCAAATTAGATCATAACTGGGGGAGTATCTTTTTGTTTAAGGAGTGCACTTTAATCAGAGTTTTTGCATGCCCATAGCCTCCTCATCTTCTGCCTAAATATTTACCCCCTAGATTGGCCATTATTGAATTCTTCAGGCAATTTTTATTAATGAATAAAGAAATGATCCCTCCCTCTCTATACAAGCCTGCTTTTGTTTGTAGAACCTTTAAAGTAGGAGATTTTGAAATAGGCAGGAATGCATTTGAGGAATTAAGTGAGTATTTAGGCCAGTATAAATTTGCTACTGTGCCCTATAGGATGTGTGACCCTAAAAATTACATTACCAATGAGGTCAAGGCCATTAGGGGATACATTCTACCCCCAAGCAAGCCAATCCCTATAGAGGACTTAATTGCTAATATAGTAGCACCAAGGGAGGCTGATGAGTTATTAAGGAAGTATGAGGAGACAAGGAGAGTGGAGGAGGCTTTGAAGAGGACCAACACTGATTTTAAGGGTTTTTATACAAAGATTCCATATCCTAATAACTTGAGAAGAATGGTGGATAATTTTGATTATATTATGTCACAAATGTTGCATGAGCCAGAGGGAGAGGAAGCCATTGTAAATAGAAAATCTCCAGAGCTCGATACACAATTGGAGATTGAATTAGAAGAGGAGCAACCATCAGCTTCAACTTGGGTACCACAAGGAAATAAGAGACAAAAAACAATGCACATCCTTGAAAAGGTGGTAAACAGAGCCCTACAAGTAATGTCAGGGAGTAGTGAATATTTTGCTAATATTAGGCAAAACTATATTCACCGAAGGGCTATAGAATTAGGGAAGACCTCTACCGATCTTCAGGTTGTAGCATCAAGATTGGATGGCAGGCTCATTCAATCTTAATAGTTCATGGAAGATTATGATTTCATTAAATCATTAGAGTTTAAAATTTTTCTTTTTATAAAATCAAACAAAATGAGCTCACATTGAGTCTCATGCCAGGAGAGGATCCAGAAAAGAATAAGGAATTAGTTGGAAAACTATTGTCTTATGATCTCGAGAGTGAAATAATGACCTCTGCAAAAGCCAGGGAGCTGGTACATAGGAGTGTTATGATGCTAATACCACATTGGGATATTGAGAGGGTCTTTGTTCTGGATCATATGATAAGACAAAATAAGGCTATCAGTTATGAAGCCACTAACAGTGAGGGTTTTAAGAGAGGGTCAAGGTTTAATATAGACACAAAAACCCTAACAGTATGGAGTGTAGCCCCTGACACTTAAAAACCCAAAATGATGAATATAGAGGAGACTCCACAGGGCAATATGATTGTGTGGACATTGGAGAGCTCTATTGGGAAAGAGATCTCTAGCTTGGTTAAACATTTTGCTCTTATGAATGAAGAAAAGGTAGATGAAATTAAGGATAAGCTTGCTGCAATGTGCAATGAGTGCCTTGATATTAGGAAAATATATGAAGAAGAACTCAAAACAAGCATGTATAGAAGCAAAGAATAGAAGACTTGGAGGAGAAAATTAAAAGGCTAGAAATAAAAATAATATTCCTCAAACAATAGCTTGAAGCAACAACAGAAGTAAAGCATGCACCAAGGCAAGAGGAAGAAAGAGGGCACAATGTAAATTTAGAGGCCCAAATAGAAGAAATACCTATAGGGGTGACAATGATAGTGCCTATGTTCAGTATGGAATTAGGGGTTTCTCAATCTGACAGTGCCACTAAGAAAGATGTTTTGATGAATGTATTAAACCATAGAATAAGCATTTTGAAAAGGATATCTCAATATGCTTATAATGCATTTATGAATCTACAGTCTGCAGAGAAGGTATGTAAGGATGCAATTGGGTGGCTTGAGCCAATTTTTCAACAACGGGGGCTATATATGCAATTCTTTGACAGACTGATACCCTTGTTAGCCAAGAAGCGAGATCTCCCAGATAAAGTTATTATTGTGAAGGAGGGTATGGATAAGGTGAAAGATCAACTGCAAATTTTCATAGGAAAGGTGGCAGTAATTCAAAGTAAACTAAAAGTATTAACAAGTGGTTTTTATTCTTTAATTCTTCCTGTTATTGGTCCAAATGACAAGCTAAAAGATTTCAATGAATGGTCCAGTTCTTTTGATCATATTGTAGACTTGCCACAAATGGCATCTATTTTCTTGGGTGATATTGATGAATGTGTTTTGAATGAACTAATTGATACCCTATTTAAGGTTGAAACTAAAATGAATAGGTTTATCATAGAGGGGAAAGTGATCATTGATGATAGGTGGTAGAAAATTGTTAGTGAATTAACAACAGTAAAGGAGTGTGAATGACCCACCAAAAGAGAAAAATTTGTCTGGGAAGCAATCGCAAAAGTCAAAGCTTTACCAACAGGGAGTAGTCAAAGAAAAAGACAAAATTAAAGATCTTATGCTCCAGCTGTCATCTGCAAAAAAATTTTGTTTCTTTTTGAATGAAGGTGTCCAGCTATTTTTGTAAAAGGTTGATGTACTTATTTTATAAAAGGACACCTATCAATCACAATTGCTCTTTGCTTGTTGCAACTCATGCCTATATAAATGAGTTTTCAAGGCATTGTGAGGGTCTGAAACTTGTAAAATTTTGTTGTCTCTCAAGAAAAGTACATATAGTCAGTCCAATAGTATGCAGGTGTTTTGAGTTTACTTCAAATTGTACTTTTTGATAACAAGTTGAAATGATAGAAAAGGCAATCTATTATGGGCTTTCAATTGGTTTCTATTGGTTATTGTATTAGTCATTTGAAAGGATAATACAAAGGGGTATTTACAGTATATTTGTGTCATCAGTTTCTATCTCCATTTTATGGGTTTTTTTACTTTGAAGTCATTTAAATAAGGTTTAATTGGTTGAATGCAATCTAGATGGGTTGTATATTGTTTTCATTGTTGCTCTTAATTCAAGAAATTATATAAATGCTTTAGTAAATCAGTAGGGTTTGTGAATTCATAAAGGGAAATTTCATAAGAATGGAGATGGGTGATTACAATTGATTAATTCATTTACAAGTTATCTGAATTAGATCTCCAGCCAATAGTTAATTCTTTGCCCAATGGATAAGGCACTGGTCTCATAAATCAGAAGCAAGCAAGGGTGAATTCTAATGCTACATATCAAATCATTTTATTAAAAAATCAAAATCATTTTTCATTCAATTTTGTTCAAAGTTATAACTACTGGTCAATACTCATTTATATCTATTCTCTGAGTCTTAGGTAGCTGCTATTATCAGGAATATTTGTAAATTCAAGGAGAATGATGACCAAATCTGTTGATAAGGGATGCGTATAAGTTTGAGAATATTAAAGGAAGTGAAACAAACTGCTCACGTGTTAGTGAGTAATAAATGACAAATCAAAATGAAAATAAAAGAATCTCTACATAGTCATTTACATTAAAATCATCTCTAGGTATACCCGCCTTGGTCTAATAGAGCCAAAAGAGTAGGAAACCATACTATGGTTTTGTTGAAGTTGGGTCCAAATGATTCACTTGTGTAATTGATAATAGAAATTAGCTGATCCTTAGGTTATCTAAGTGTTATCATTCTGGTATTGAACATTTTGTTGTTCAGTAGTTTGAAACACCAACACAAAGAAAATTAAGCCTACTTACACAATCTAAAATATTTTCAATTTGACATTTTTTTATAAAATCTCAAATTTTCTATTTTATGTAATTTTCAAATTCACTCACAAAATCATTAAATATTCTATGAATCTATAAAACCATTACAACATGAATTGCAACATTTCTAATTCAAAATTAGTTTTGGGTTTTAAAAAACCCTTGGAAGCAAACATTCTAAAAACTAGAATTATTCTAGTACAAACCAAATTATAAATCTCTCTATGGCCATTAAGTCTAACTAAGTATTCAAATAATGCTACATGCTATAAATTCTTTCTATATAGTTCTATTACTTCTACTCTAATAAATTGAACAAGTCATTGTACATTAACCAATTATCAAACATGGAATGATGTCATATGTGTTGGAATTAAGTTATTATTTCCATTAGTGATAAGACTTATCTATATCAGTATAGCTACCAAGCTTAGCACTTAGTTTCCTACATTCACCGAGCTTCACAATTTACACCGAGCTTCACAGTTTACACTGAGCATCTCAATATCTACCGAGTAGTCAGACTGTGTCATGGGAATCCAGTGTAAATTGAGCATTGGAAGTTGCAATGTTTACCAGTGATGAAAGTGTAAGCATTATCAAGTAATGAAAGTGTAATGTTTACCAAGTGATGGAAGTGTAATGTTTACCGAGTGATGAAAGTGTAGTGTCTACCAAGTGAAATCAAAGTAAATGAAAGATTTAGTTCTTACCGAGTAACACTACATCTACTGAGTCACCAATGGTTACCGAGTTCAGAACTATGTCAAGTGATTAGTATGGATCGAGCCTTCACTTCTACAGAGTGCATGATGATGCTGACTATCAGACAGTCACCGAGTTAGTTCGGTAAACTCGAGTTATTTACTATTGGGCCGACTTAGTAATGTTTTGTTCACTTGTGTTTTGGTAGACCTTAGAATTATAATTATTGGAATAATATATATGTAATGTATTATATCATTTATAATGTATGCATGAGAGTATCAAGTAATGGACATGTAATTCTTTGATAAGAATAAATGCGAATCAACAACAGAGCAGAATATTTAGCAAGGTCTACAAGGAGCAGTAAAGATTCATTAGTCAAAAGAGGTGATCTATCCTTCAAGGATCTAATTAGGAATCAAGTTGTAAGTAGATCCACTATTTCATCCTAACAGGTGAATCAATTTTGTAAATCCTTTAACAAGCTAGACTTAACAGTCGTTGTATAAATCTCCTAACAGAGTACATACTTCAATGCATGTTTGTAAATCCTCTAACAAGGTGGACCTAGCAGTGCTTTGTGCTCCTAACAAGGCAGATCACCAGAAGTGGTCAATGTAAGCCTTAACAAGCCAATGTTATATTGCAGTATTGAAGTTTTGTGGGTATCATCCCCACCCTAATTTTACTTTCTATGTGGAAGGTTTCTGGGTTACCAAATCACTATGTACATGTGTTATGGATCTTTGATCTCTCATATATGTAGTAGATTAGATGAATGAATGGTGAATAATATATATGATTAAAGTGTTGAATTATTTTAGATTTTTGAAGTTACTGATTCACCCCTCCCCTCTCAGTAACCTTTCATATCTTGAATAATTCCAATAATTGGTATCAGAGCATTTGTGGTTCTTAGGATAAAGTTTGACAGCTTGAGCAAAGATCAAGGACAATGGAGATATTTAGACTTGACAAGGCCATTGAAAATAAAAAGCTAGATCTGGAAATGGCTATGGCTCAACTCAAATAAGAAAAGGAGCATCTTTCCCAATCCCTAAAAAGAAGGAAGGAACTTGCAAAAAAAATGAATGACCATCAATATGTTAAAGAAAATATTGAAGACCTTTTATCATCAAACAACTTAGATGAAGCTAATGAGGCAATCAAGGAACTCCTAGCAAAGAATGGCTCTCTGTAGGAAGAAGTAAGAAAGCTTAAAAGAGAACAAGAAATTCAATCAATCAAGCTATGTGAAGTTTTGAAATAGAGAAACAAGGAAAATAAAGACTTGGAGGCAAGAAATAATCAATCCAATCAGCATGAAGATCTTATAGATCAACTATCTAATGCAAATGAAGAAATTATGAATCTGAGATCTAGAAATGAAAGCATGAGGAATGATTTAATCACTAAACGACAAATCAATGAAAGTTTGGAAAATGACTTAATCACTGAAAATAAAATCATTGAAAGAATGATGAAGTCTTAAGAAGATATGAATCAATTAAACCAACAAAATGGGTAGAATCTTCATAGACAAAATGGTAAATAAGGACTTCGATATAATGAAGAAAGTGAATCTTCCAAACAAGGTGCTAAAAGGAATAAAAAACCTACTTGCAATCACTATGGTAAGTTAGGTCATACATCAAACAAATGTTGGAGTAATGGAAAATGCTACAGCTTTAGTCAGCATGGTCATAAAGCTAATGAATGCAAAGAGAAACCAAAATTTGAAGGTAATTGTCAAAAATGCAAGAAACATGGTCACAAGGCATTCCAATTTAGATCAAAATCATTCAATCCAACTGAAAAACTTGCTAAGGAAATCTTTGGATGAGATTTCAATACCTAGTGCAGATGTCATTATTGTGGAGAATTGTTGAAAATATTCAAGATATGATAGGTTACTGAGAGGGGAGGGATGAATCAGTAACTTCAAAACTTTAAACAATTCAACACTTTAACCATATATACTATTCACCATTCATTCATCTAATCTACTCCATATATGAGAAATCAAACATCCATAACACATGTACACAGTAATTTGGTAACCTAGAAACCTTCCAAATAGAAAGTAAAACTGGGGTGGGGATGATACCCAAAATACTTTATTACTGCAATATGAAGTTGGCCTATTAAGGCTTACATTGACCACTTCTGGTGATCTACCCTATTAGGAGCACAAAGGACTATTAGGTCTACCTTATTAGAGGATTTACAAACATACACTGAAGTATGCACTCTGTTAGGAGATTTATACAAAGACTATTAAGTCTACCCTGTTAAAGGATTTACAAAACTGATTCACCTATTAGGATAAAATAGTGGATCTACTTACAACTTGATTAGATCCTTAAAGTATAGATCACCTCTTATGACTGATAAAACTTTACTGCTCCTTGTAGACCTTGCTAAACACTTTGCTCTTCTTCTAATTCACTTTTATTCTTCTCAAAACATTACATGTCTATCCTTGATACATTCCTTTTTTTGTAAATGATATAATATATTACATATATACCATTCTGACAATCACATTTGCAAGGTTGGCCAAAACACAAGTGAACAAAATATTACTTAGTTGGCCAAATAGTAAATAACTCAAGTTCACTGAATTGACTCGGTGACCTTCTAATACTCAGCATCCACTGCATTACTCGACATCGTCATGCACTCGGTAGAAGTGAAGGCTCAGTCTATACTAATCACTTGACATAGTTCTCAACTCGGTAACCATTGGAGACTCGATAGATATAGTATCACTCGGTAAAAATTGAATCCTTTGTTTACCTTGCTTTTACTCAGTAAACACTACACTTTCATTACTGAGTAAACACTGTGCTTCAATCACATGGTAAACACTACACTTCCATCACTTGGTAAACACTGTGAAGCTCGGTGAACATTGTAAACTTAGTAGACACTAATGGATTGCACATTCACTCAGTAGCTTCATGAATGCTCGATATGAACTTACTTGATTGAACACTCACTCGGTAGCTTTAGGAATGCTCGATATGAACTACTTAAGTAATGAATCTACAAGGTAACCACTGAATGCTCGATATACACTATAGACTAAGTGATGAACTCGGTAATCATTCAGAATCGAGTAAGTGTTGTCACTAATTAAGAATACAATATAATTCCAACAATCTGCCCCTTTGGCATTAGTGACAAAAAAATTATGACCCAAAACATATGTACATAACTTGACTCAATGAATTTTGGATTTTCAAAATTGATCATTGTAGAACTGCTACATATACATTTCTATATACCTTCTTGATGACTTATATATGAAAAGATACTTATGTACACATGCTAACTCTAATGAGTGCTAACTCCCCCTATCACTTATAGTGACACCTCTCCTCATTTATTATGCCGAGTCTTTGAATCTCTCCCCCTTTTTGACGATAATGCCAAATGACTACATATATACAATTTATATGGCTACACCAAAGTGAGATAGAAATTCTTGATGTACCTTAAGGATGGTTGCAAAAGTACTATCCCAAGTCTGCTACAAAATTTGACAAGTGGAGAGAGCAATTTGAACTTCTACTAATAATTGGATCAAGTGATCAGCCACTGAGAAGTTTTGATCTTGGACCAATGTTTTGCAATGAGCAAGATGTTTCTACATTATGTCCATGATAGGAAGGATCATGTTCTGGATGTCTATGAGTGTAGACCACATCCTGGCTTCCTCTCTCAATAGTTCTACCTGAACATCTGCCAAATATCTAATTTTGGTGTGATGGGAGGTTGTGGAGGAGGAGTCCACCTTTAGCTTGGATGCACTTGATTTCATATTAGTATCAATCTTATTTAGTTTCTCATTTATTTCTTTAGTGAAGGTAGAAACATCATAGAGTTTGAGAAAAACTGATGTTGCATTATTAAAAGAATTTTCAAAATTACCCAAAAATGTTGACAATTCAACTTGCTTGATTGCTATCTTTTGAGAAATATGCTCCAGCACCTTATTATCAAATTTATTTTTAGCTTTCTCAATAAGTTTTTCTTGTCCAAAAGAATCCTCATTAAATTTTTGTACTACCTCTTCTAACCAAATCAAAATGTGATGGCTGGAATCTACTTCAACACATATAGCATCCATAATTATATCTTTGGAATTCTCAATTATTTTGTATTCCTTATCCCTTTCTTATCTTAACTGTTTCTGCGTAGCTTTCATCTCTATAAGTTGACTGGACAACCTTATCTCTTCAATGGTGGCAGTGTCATAGTCAATCTTTGGAATTACTATTTCTGTGTCCAAGTCAATGTCTTCTACAATTTCTTTTCCAGTGATCAAAAGTTTTAATGGATGCTTTTTGACTTCTATGATGACTGGTTTGACTTTAGGAATGGACACAATAGTAGAGATAGAAGGGCTAGTTGTGAAAACTTGGATAGCACTTGAGGATTGAATGCAAATAGAAGTACTAACTGCATCAAAAACGCATCCCAAAATTGGTGTCATACTCAGTAGAGTACCCATAGTAGTATCTGAAGTAATTGGATTTAAAGTAGATGCAGATAATGCTGACAAAATTGTAGAACTTTCTGAAATCAAAATTGTGGAACTTATGGATACACTTATTGATGATGATGTAGCTAGGGAGGCTGACTCGGTAGCTGAAAAAGTGATAGATAGCTTAGTAGATGTAGTGCTTGGCACATCATTTTTAGATACCTGGAGCTAGGAGGAGGCTGGTGAAGACTGAGCTATTGAAGTGACTGTTGTGCTCACAATCTCACTTGCAGAAGCTATCTCCAAAGTAGATGTAACTATCTTTGGGGGAGAGCGATGAAGGGGTGCAATAACTTTTGCTGCAATTTTTACTGGATCTTCTTCATCTTTATCTTCCTCATGTGCTTCTTCATCCTTGTCTTCTCCCTCTTTTTATTCCATTAGTGCATGCAGCTCTCCTAGATTAACTGTGATGGATGGAGTGCTTTCAAAATCATCACTGTCACTGCTCTCATCATCTTTGATTTCAACAGGATCACTACTGGGCTTTTGCAGATGATAGATGTTCTTCCACATATTTTTTGTATCATTTACAACATGCTCAATGTCCATAATTAAAATCAAACATGTGTGAAATCTAATCATCATTTTACCTTTATGGTTCTTCATTGCTGCCTTTGTTTCCAATTCAGTAAGACTTGGTAGAAAAATCCTCAAGGATTGCTCATATATATCTTGGCCATTTGGGGGGCTAACTCCCATCTTGGTTGCAATCTCTCCAGCAATTTTTTGGAGATTTGAGGGGCAATTTGGTCTAGGGAGTATTTCCATTTTCCCATCTTATTGAGTACCAGCTCCTCAATTTGCATTTTCTTTGCATCTATCCTTGTTTCAAATTTCAATGCCCTAAAATTTGTGATGCCAATTCCCTCTTTGAAATGTTTTAGCCTTTCCTCAAATCTGAGTGGAGGCCTAACAAGTATAGGTTCCTGCTTGCCTTTTTTGGTTCTTCTAGAGAATACTGTAGTAGGCTTCTTTTTAGTTTTGGTGATAATCACCTTCCAATTTTTCTTTGGTGGTTCCTCTTCTATTTTAGATTCAAGTTCTTCACCTTCTTCTTCTTCTTCTTCTTCACCCTCACCTTTTCCTTCAGTAAGCATAAGAGGGCCGATTGTAGTTTTCAACTTTGCTATCTTTCTTTTACCTTTGCTTATGACCTGGGGTAGCTTGATTTCGAGCTCAATTCTAGCCTTTTGACAATTTTTTTTTCATAAATTCTTGGTACGAAGGTAGATGAGATGACATAGTGCTTGAAAGGCTATCATTGACTTGCTTGGTAGGTATTTACAACTCGATGATCAAAAAAATTTTTTTTTACTTCTAACCTAGCCCAATAAGGTCTTCAACCGACTTTCCTTTGTAGATGCAACTCGACAAAGGATACGCTTTCTTTGATCCTTGTGTATCTAGAATACTGATTTGATCATTGTGCTTTCTTTCATTTTACAACTACTTGGGATATCACTAGAAGATGTAGTTCCATATCTTTATTTATGGATCTAACTGGAGATGGTGGAGTCACCCACTTCTTGAGTGACATTTCCATCATTTGAATTATCTTTCTCAGTAGATTTAGGAATCCACTATTGCCTTATCTACTTCTGAATGTTATCAGCTTTAGCTTTTGTTTAATCTTCAACTCTTCCTATGTTCATACAGTTTTGAGCTATATGACCGAGTTTTGTGCATGTATAGCACCTTATACCAGTGTCCTTCTTCCTTAGGTGATGTCTTGCACAATTTATACCAATATGTACATATTCTCCACAATAACGACATCTGCACTAGGTATTGTAGTCCCATCCAAATATTGCTTTAACAAGTTGTTCAGCTGGATTGAATGATTTGGATCTACATTGGAATGCCTTGTGACCATGCTTCTTGCATTTGTGACAATTTCCTTCAAATTTTTGTTTCTTCTTGCATTCATTAGGTTTATGACCATGCTGACTACAATTGTAGCATTTTCCATTGAATTTACCTTTTCCATTGCTCCAAAACTTGTTTGATGTGTAACCTATCTTACAACAGTGGTTGCAAGTAGGTCTTTGATTCCTTTGGGCACCTTGTTTGGAGGTTTAACCTTCTTCCTTGTAACCAAGTCCAACTTTACCTTTTTGTCTATGAAGATTTTGTTCACTTAGTTGATTTAATTGAGTCATGTCTACTTGAGATTTCATCATTCTCTCACTAATTTTCTTTTTAGTGATTAAGTCATTTTCCAAACTTTCATTGATTTTTCTTTCAAATCTCAGATCACTTTGTAAGGTTTCATTGATTTGTCTTTCAGTGATTAAATCATTCCTCAGGCTTTCATTTTCAAATCTCAGATTCATAATTTCTTCATTTGCATTAGATAGTTGATCTACAAGATCTTCATGCTGAAGCGATTGATTATTTCTTGCCTCTAAGTCTTCATTTGCCTTGTTTCTCTGTTTCAAAACTTCACATAGCCTGATTGATTGCATTTCTTGTTATCTTTTAAGCTTTCTCACCTCTTCTTGCAGAGAGCCATTCTTTCCTAGGAGTTCCTTGAGTGCCTCATTAGCTTCATCTGAGCTACTTGATGGTAAAAGTTCTTCAATATTTTCTTCAACATACTGATGGTCATTCATTTTTCTTTCAAGTTCCTTCCTTCTTTTTAGGGATTGAGAAAGATGCTCCTTAGCTTCTTTGAGTTGACCCATGGCCAGTTCTAGATCAAGCTTTTCATTTTCAATTGCTTTGTCAAGTTTGAATATCTCTATTGTCCTTGATCTTTGCTCAAGCTATCAAGCTTTGTCCTGAGAACTAAAATGCTCTGATACCAATTGCTGGAAATATTCAAGATATGATAGGTTACTGAGATGGGAGGTGTGAATCAGTAACTTCAAAACTTTAAATAATTCAACACTTTAACCATTTATACTATTCACCATTCATTCATCTAATCTACTCCATATATGAGAAATCAAACATCCATAAAACATGTACACAGTAATTTGGTAACCCAAAAACCTTCCAAATAGAAAGTAAAATTGGGGTGGGGATGATACCCACAAAACTTTGTTACTGCAGTATGAAGTTGGCCTATTAAGGCTTACGTTGACCACTTATGGTGATCTACCCTGTTAGGAGTAGAAAGGACTATTAGTTCCACCTTGTTAGAGGCTTTACAAACATACATTGAAGTATGCACTCTATTAGGAGATTTATACAAAGACCATTAAGTCTACCTTGTTAAAGGATTTACAAAATAGATTCACCTATTAGGATGAAACACTAGATCTACTTATAACTTGGTTAGATCCTTAAAGTATAGATCACCTCTTGTGATTGATGAAACTTTACTACTCCTTGTAGACCTTACTGAATACTCTGCTCTTCTGCTGATTCGCTTTCATTTTTCTCAAAAACATTACATGTCTATCCTTGATACATTATTTTTTTTGTAAATAATATAATACATTACATATATACCATTCCAACAATTACATTTGCAAGGTTAGCCAAAACACAAGTGAACAAAATATTATTGAGTCAGCCAAACAGTAAATAACTCTGGTTCACTGAACTGACTAAGTGACCTTTTGATACTCATCATCCACTGCATTACTCAGCATCGTCATGCACTCAGTAGAAGTGAAGGCTTGTTCCATACTAATCACTTGATGTAGTTTCTAACTCAGTCACCATTGGAGACTTGATAGATATAGTATCACTCAGTAAAAAATAAATCCTTCGTTTACCTTGCTTTCACTAGGTAAACACTACACTTTCATTACTCGGTAAACACTGCGCTTCCATCACTTGGTGAACAATGCACTTTCATCACTTGGTAAACATTGTAAATCTTATTGAACACTCTAAACTCAGTAGACACTACTAGATTGCACATTCACTTGGTAGCTTCATGAATGCTTAGTGTGAACTTGATTGCACACTCACTCGATAGCTTCAGGAATGCTCAGTATGAACTGCTTAAGTGATGAATCTACAAGGTAACCATGTAATGCTCGGTATACACTTTAGACTAAGTAATGAATTCGATAATAATTTAGAATTGAGTAAGTGTTGTCACTAATTACAAATATAATATAATGCCAATAGAGAATATGGACACATTGGCAAAGACTACTCAAGGCATCACTTGAGAAAAAGAGATACAATAGTAAGATGTTATACATGCATAAAACTTGGTCATATAGCTAAGAATTGCATGAACATAGGAAGAATTGAAGATGAAAAGAAAGCTAAAGCTGATAACATTTGAAAACAGATGAGACAATAATGGATTCCTTAATCTATCAAGCAGAACAGTTCAAATGATGGCAATGTCACTCAAGAAGTGGGTGACTCCACCATTTCTAGTTAGATCCATAAACAAGGATATGGAACTGCATCTTCAAGTGATATTTCAAGCAGTTCCAAATGAAAGAAAGGAAAAGATCAAATCAGTATTTTAGATACAAAGGGTCACAAGAAATTGGGTCATACCAAGCAAAGTCAGTCTCCGACTCAACTGATCTAGGTCAGGAGTAACTAAAGTTTTGTTCAATCACCGAGTTGCAAGCTTCTACCGAGCAAGTAAATGATAGCCTGTCAAGCACTATGTCATCTCAGCTACTTTCATACCAAGCATTAATGACAAAAACATTTGTCAAAAAGGGAGAATTTGATTTCATTCTTCATCGCGATTACAAAGCTAAGAGATTTCTAGGTGCACTCAAGCAAATTCCAAGCGATTTCAAGCGATTTTCAAGTGGAGAATTTGTTCAAAAAATTTCTTACACCTACCGAGCTGCGATGATATCTAGGATTAGCAGCAGTAGCAAGGCAAATAAGGGTTCAAAGATGCTGGTATAGGGTGTAGAATGGAAAGCACCTAACTTCAAAATTTTTTTGGCCATTACATAATCTCTTGACCCTAATAGGGCTCAATCCAAGATTCCACCAAAGGTACTCCTCATAAATGATATTCATACACATTTGAAATGTTCTATTCAAAAGATTAGAAACTTAGAAATGGAAAATGCCTTAGGAGAAATGAGTGTTGATGGCTCTTTAAAACTTGAGCATAAGCATCTAGAAACCAAAGGATTAACCCATATCTCGCATATGCCAAGAAGTTTCCAAATTAAGTAGATTAGATACATACTCAGTCATGTTCACAATGGGAAAATATGGTTAGAGAATCTAGTATTAATCACCAAGAAGATGATTCATAAGATTATTGGTCTCCCCATACTCAGCAATGCAAAATCTAACAAAACCCTAGGTTAGGAGGAGTTACAAAATAAAACTCTAGCTGAATGGGATGGTAGAGGTTTGAAGGTTAGCAATGTTACTGATGTTGAATTAAAGTTTTCCATTCACATCATTTCTCACAAGATTTATAGCTCTATTTGTTTGAATAGTGTGCCCTGTGAGGCTGTAGATTTGACATTCGAGATTGTGAAGAAAAATCTAGAATTTGACCTATCAGAATTGTTGTTGAAAAAATTGAACAAGAATATGGATAGCATAAGGACCTCAAAGAATAATCCCTACAAATTTTGCTCCCTGTTAACTTGTCTATTTTTCTACGTTCAAAAATTATTTCCACCAAAGGGCTCTGTTGTATGGAGAAAAGACACCCCAATTCTATATCAGATTAATGAGTTTTTTGCTGACATGGGTGAAAACTTTGAGAAGGTTATGGATAATTATTTTGAAGATTTCAAGGAAAGAATGCATAATAGCTTCCAAATTCCACTAAAACTAGTTGAAGATTACAAAGATGATATATGCTTCATGGTTGATTGTGATAAGTTATACATTTAGGCAGTTAGACCCTGAGTTGCATGGGTGAAACCTCTTCCTTATGAGGTAAATATTGATGAGGCCAGGGGCATTATTGAAGCACTAGTGAATGAGCTTGTAGATCCTAATCTTCTTACCTTTGGAACTTATGATGAAGCCAAGACTAGAATTGAGCTTGAAATCAAGCTACCCTAGGCTATAACCAAAGGAAAGAGGAAGATATCTAAAATGAAAACTGCATCTAGCCCTCTTATGCTTACTAAAGGTAAAGAAGAAGAAGAAGAAGAAGAAGGTAAGAAACAAGAATCTAAGAAAGAAGAGGAACCACCAAAGAAGAAAGGGACGATGCTTATCACCAAACCTAAGAAGCAACCAACTATAGTATTCTCTAGAAGAACCATACAAGGGAAGTAGGAAACTGTACTTGTTAGGCCTCCACTCACATTTGAGGAAAGGTTAAAACAATTAAGGACTGGAGCAAGCATCAGCAATTTTAAGGCTCTCAAATATGAAACTTAGACTTCATCAAAGAAAAAGGAGATTAAAGACTTGGTAATGGAAAAGTTAGGAACTTGGAAATTCTCTCCTGATCAATTTGCATCTCAAATTCCATTAGTACTTCTTGACAAAATAAAAGTCAAATGGGAGAACATGGTACAAACTATCAAAGATATATTTGAGTAAAAATTGAAGGAATTATTACCCATTCTGATAGATGTAGAAGTCAAAAAAGGAATTGAAAGATCATGAAGGAAGAATGAATAAGAGATTCAATACTTGCCTCATATTATTAAAAGACATTGAATCAGTTCTCAAAAATGCTACAGATATTTGGAATGATGCATATCATCTCAAAAAGCCATCAGATGATCCTATTGAAATTAAGGATGATGATAGCAGTGACAATGATGATTTTGATAACACTCCATCTATCACAGTTACACCAGGAGAGCTACATGCACTAATGGAAGAAAAAGAGGAAGAAGACAAGGAGGAAGAAGCACTTGAGGAAGAAAAAGATGAAGAAGATCTAGTAAAAATTGTAGCAGAAATTATTGCATCCCTTCCTCACTCTCCACCAAAGACAGTTAAATCTACTACGGAGACAGCTTCTGCAAGTGAAATTATTTTTCAATCTTCACTAGTCACCTCCTAGCTCCAAATATCTGAAATAAATGTGCCAAGCACTTTATCTATCGAGCTATATTTCACTTCTTTAGCTACTGAGTCAGCCTCCTTAGCTCCTTCACCATTAGTGGGTGTACTAGTAAGTTCTACAACAAATTTTTCATCAATTCTAGTAAGTTCTACAGTTTTGTTTTCATCAGCATTTTCTGTATCCACTTTGACTCCAATCAGTTCAGATACTACTATGGGTACTCTACTGAGTGCAATACCATTTTTGGGAAGTGTTTCGGTTTTAGATCCAGTTAGTACTTCTATTGGCATTCAATCCTTGAGTCCTATCCCAATTTTTACTGCTAGCCCTTCTATCTCCACTATCATGTCTATTCCAAAGGTCAAACTAGTAATCTTAGAAGTCAAACAAAAGCATCCATTAAAACTTTTGATCACTGGAAAGGAAATTGAAGGAGGCATTGACTTAGACACAGACATAGTAATACAAAAGTTGACTATGAAACTACTACCATTGAAGAGATGAGGTTAGCTAGTCAACTCATAGAGATGAAAGCTACGTAGAAGCAATTAAGGTCTAAAAGGGTAAAGGAATATAAAATAATTGAGAATGCAAAGGATATAATTACACAAGCTATAGGTATTGAAGTCGATTCCACTCAACACATTTTTATTCAGTTAGAAGAAGCAGTACAAAAATTCAATGAAGATCCTTTCAGACAAGAAAAACTAATCGAAAAGCCTAAAATGAAATTTGATGACAAGGTGCTAGAGCATATTGCTCAACATATAGCAATCAAGCAAGTTGAATTGTCCACACTTTTGGGTAATTTTGAAATTTCTTTTAATAATGTAACATCACTTTTTGCCAAACTCTATGATGTTTCTAGTTTTACTAAAGAAATAAAGTATAAGCTAAATAAGATTGACATTGATATGCAATCAAGTGCATCCAAGTTGAAGGTGGACTCCTCATCCACAACCTCCCATCACACCAAAATCAGAGATCTGGCAGACATGCAGGCATAACTATTGAGAGAGGAAGCAAGGATCTGGTCTACACTAATAGACATCTAGAACATGATCCTTCCTATCATGGATACAATGTAGAAACATATTGCTCATTGTAAAACATTGATCCATGATCTGAACTTCTTAGTGGCTGATCACATGATTCAATTATCAGTAGAAGTTCAAACTACTCTCTCCACCTGTCAAATTTTGCAGCAGACTTGGTATAGTACTTTTGCTACCATCCTTAAGGTACATCAAGATTTTCTATCTCACTTTGGTGTAGTCATATAAAATATATATGTAGTCCTTTAGCATTATTATCAAAAAGGGGGAGAGATTCAGCATAATAAATGAGGAGTGTTATCAGTATAAGTGAAAGGGGAAGCTAGCACTCAATAAAGTTAGCATGTGTACATATGTATCTTTATATATACATTATAAGTCATCAAGAAGATATATAGAAATGTATATGTAGCAGTTCTACCAAGATCAATTTTGAAAAACCAAAATTCATTGAATCAGGTTATGTATATATGTTTTGGCTTATAAGTGCTTTTTCACTAATGCCAAAGGGGGAGATTGTTGGCATTAAGTTATTATTACCATTAGTGACAACCCTTATCTATATCAGTATAGCTACCAAGCTCAGCACTCAATTTCCTACACTCACTGAGCTTCATAGTTTATACCAAGCTTCACAGTTTACAATGAGCTTCATAGTTTACACCAAGCATTTTAGTATCTACCGAGCAGTCAGACTGTGTCATGGGAATCTAGTGTAAACCGAGCATTGGAAGTTGCAATGTTTACTGAGTGGTGAAAGTGTAATGTTTACTAAGTAATGAAAGTGTAATGTTTATCAAGTGATGGAAGTGTAATGTTTACCGAGTGATCAAAGTGTAGTTTCTACCAAGTGAAATCAAGGTAAATGAAAGATTCAGTTTTTACCGAGTAATACTATATCTACTAAGTAACACTACATCTACTGAGACACCAGTGATTACTGAGTTTAGAACTATGTTGAGTGATTAGTATGGACTGAGCCTTCACTGCTACCAAGTGTAAGATGATGCTGAGTAATGCAGTGGACGTCGAGGATCAGAAGGTCATCGAGTCAGTTCAGTGAACCTGAGTTATTTACTATTGGACCAACTCAGTAATGTTTTGTTCATTTTTTTTTGGCCGACCTTGCAATTATAATTATTGGAATGATATATATGTAATGTATTATATCATTTACAATGTATGCATGAAAGTATCAAGTAATGGACATGTAATGCTTTGAGAAGAATAAATGCGAATCAATGGCATAGAAAAATATTTAGCAAGGTCTACAAGGAGCAGTAAAGATTCATTAGTCACAAGAGGTGATCTATACTTCAAGGATCTAATTAGCAATCAAGTTGTAAGTAGATCCATTGTTTCATCCTAACAGGTGAATCAATTTTGTAAATCCTTTAACAAGGTAGACTTAACAGCTTTTATATAAATCTCCTAACAGAGTGGATACTTTAGTCTATGTTTGTAAATCCTCTAACAAGGTGGATCTTGTAGTACTTTGTGCTCCTAATAGGGTAGATCACAAGAAGTGGTCAATGTAAGCCTTAATAGGCCAACTTTATACTGCAGTATTGAAGTTTTGTGGGTATCATCCTCACCCAAGTTTTACTTTCTATTTGGAAGGTTTCTAGGTTACCAAATCACTATGTACATGTGTTATGGATGCTTGATCTCTCATATATGCAGTAGATTAGATAAATGAATGGTGAATAGTATATATGATTAAAGTGTTGAATTGTTTTAAATTTTTGAAGTTACTGATTCACCCCTCCCCTCTCAGTAACCTGTCATATCTTGAATATTTCCAACAATATGATAGAATATGAAGTTTGAAAGAGCTCTAAGACCAATTTATAGGTCTAGGGGAAAATATTTGTTTTTGATATTAAAAAGTAGTAAAAAATTAGTGATTGACCGAAAAGAAACAAGAGCTTAGTGATAGAATAACTATTAACTGAATAAGAACCCATGGACCATAACATCACTTAGTGCACTATCCACTCATATTTGTTATAAAAAAAAATACTACATGAATTCAACATCCTACTATCAAACCACCCACAATAGATAGTAATATAATGATAACAAACTAGTCTATCAACATAATTGTTCATAACTAAACTAGCAATGGGAAATAATTGTTCAACGGGGAAAAATTGTTATCACACAATGATAACATATTTTATTAAGATATATGTGCAAGTGCCCCAAAATATTAAACATCAAATGTAAAAAAAACTATTGAAAAAGGTTTGGAGTGAAATTCAATGGGCAACACATTCTAAGAAAAATTGAGAAGGGTCCATAAAATTAAGAACATAGTGTTAAAAAGGGACAAACTGGATAAGAGACAGTGAAACTACACAAAACAAGGCACACCAGTTGCACATAATAAAAAATTGAAGAATAGATCATGATCTAGAAAATATAGATGGTTTCTAAGGTATAATAGAATTCAGTTTCTATTAGCTAACTATATTTATATCCAAAGAAAATATAATGAAAACATGCTTCCTCCTTCATTTCTAATAGCCTTTAAATATGAATATCTCGTCATGCACTCTATATCTACTAGTTATTTTTGTTATCATTTTTGAGCTTATTTTTCTTTGAGGTAACTAGGGCCACTAGTAGAATCAATAACAAATCACAATGGATCAAGAAATATCCACCTTAAAAAAAAATTCATCAAATGTATTTTACTTTCATCCATTCGATCCTCTGATGAGAACTTTTGGGATAAATAATTTAGAACATATGCATTTTTCCTACCGTTTAAACTATTAATTAAAGTATCAGGTCTATTTTTTCATAATGATGCAAAATAATAAAGTATTCTCTATAGAAAATATATTGTATCCCAATTCCATATTCATAAAATAAGGAGATATGGTTAGGGGTATCTTATTATATTTTAAATGCATACAAATTCTAGAATAAAAAAGTCAGTTAATGTAACTTGTGAGTTTGTCTATGATACCATAATTTCCCAATGAGTTAGCTACATATATTGGGTTATTTTCACTCTATAATACTAAGAGTAGTCTAGGTAGATGAATCCAACAAAAAAAGTAGGAGTTTAGATCCTACTTAGGGTTGAAATTTAGAATTCATTTATAAACAAAGACAAAATCACTCTATTCTACAAACCAAGGAACAATAAAAAAGAATCTTTGTTCATTCCTCTAGATTTAAAAGTAAAAATAGAAAAAAAAGAAATAGTAGATTTTGCATTAGAGCTACATAATAGATTCTAACCCTAAAGCACCTGTCTTTTAGCTAAGTCTATGTGGGGGAATTTACTATAAAAAAAAATTCCAATAAGCAACTTAGCCAATTAAGGATAAGTATCTTGAAAAAGAGATAAGGAATATTAATTGTATTTATCTTCCATCATCCAACACGTTTCTATTAGAGAAACTATGAACAATTTAAAAAATAGCATTTGGGAGTGTGTTTTTAGTAATCTCTTCTTCTAAGGTATAAAAAACATTCATATTGATTTCCATTTTCACTTTAAGTGACACTAAAAAACCAATATTTTTATAATTATTTTTTACAATAATCCTAGAACTATTCATAATGATAGTTTTAAGGATAATATTAAAAGGGTATTGATAAGATTGATATTGGAATTCCCAAAATTGAAATATGTTGAGGTAAATCCTTTTATCTACCCTATTAAATTATCATCCTATCTTCTAAGTGGCTTCAATTGATCATCTATTAAGATATACAAAAGGATCTCATCCTCTTCATCAACTGCATATCCATTCTCTTTAACCCAATGAAAAGAGTATAACCTATGATAGAAAGGGAAAGCCATACATTTTTTCATCACCCTAAAGTACATCTTTTCTCTTAAAGAGCCAAGCCCATCTAGCTAGATCTACATCAGCTTGGATATATATATCTAGAGAATATTTTATCCTAATAAGATATGAGATTGGCTCAAATTCATAATCCATATGGATCATCTTCATAAGAATTACTTGAAACCTTAACATAAACCTCATATGTATGTAGTATTACAAGTAGAGAGAAATGCAGTATATTTTTTGGAAATAGAAAATAAGGGTTAAAATGAATATAATCTAACAAATATAACTATATAGTCATCCAAAATATAAATTGTGACACAACTCACTTGAAAACTTGAGAACCTCTTTTTAAAGTAATCACAACCAAGATAACAAAAACCATAATGAGAAAATAGGTCATGAGAAGGTTTTCCTTATATCAAAAGACCATTTTCTCCTTTTCATTCACCATTACATCTCCTTGCCTCAAGATTGCAACCTTTATTTTCATCTCCACCTTCATTACAACTAAATTTTCTAGCACATCCACCTACTCTAATCTTCTTTTCTAATATTGCCTTTTATTTCTCCTACATCATTGATATTGCAACACAAGTTTACTATGAATAGTTATTTTAATTGTACTTAACATTTTCATATACAAAATATTAATTTTCATAATGGCTAGGAGTACTAATTATTACCATTATATATATACAGCAAATAATTTTTATAAATTTGTATAACCTACTTGTTGATAGATTGCCATTATTTATGTAGCATAGACAAGTAGAATGTGAGAGTATATGCATAATGGGAATGTTGACAAGATATTACCAAATTTATTTTATGAAATAGTAATTAATAAAATGTTAAATTCTATAGCATGAAATGAAGAAAATAGTACTTCAAGATACCTAGGAAAATCATAAAACTCTCTCTCTCTCTCTCTCTCTCTCTCTCTCACACACACACACACACACACACACACACACACACACACACACACACACACACACACACACACACACACTTATTTTCCTATTATTTTCTAATTTTTTTTAAATGTATATTTTAAATATGTTGTATATATTTATTTATTTTCCTTGTTAGAGTGGTTGACTTTTTCATTGTTTCTTTAGTATGTTTTATCATTTTTTACCCTCATACTTTATTTCCTTATCTTCATTTTTTGTTTTCCTCATTTCCTCATTTTCCTTTGGTATTTTTTAATTTTAACCTTTTATTATCTTTTTTTAATTATTTTAAAAGGTTTCTTTTATTTTTTCTACATTTCATTTTTAATATTTCATTTAATTTAATTTTTTAATTTGTTTCTTTTTTTTTATTGGTAAGATGCTAAACAAAAAATAATAGTACATAAAATATAATACTCCATTTCAGTAAGGTACTGAAAGAGAAGATATGGGGATATGAATCTCTGGTTTCATCCTTACATGCTTGAATTAATTAGGAAATAATAGCTCTCCCATATGTGGAAATCCTTGTTAAGACTATCCACAAATTTTTTTCAGAAGTGTATTATCTTTTCCTATAGTTCATGCATCTCAAACATTGCCTAAGATATTTTATTACTACCTATATATATTATTATTTCTTTAAGTTATCCTTTGTCCTTCTTATACCAAGAACCATAAAAATTATATATAAATAAAAATGAAAATATATTATTACTAACTTAAAAGTATCCCTTGATTTAATAAAAGTATTTATACAAGGAAGCCTAAATATTAAAAGATTTGTTACCATATTATAGTTGTAGATAATCGATTAGATGAGTTTTTAATTAAATTCAAGACTTCTAACTCATTTATTCAAAACTAGTCATATTTTGAATAAAACAAATTGATACAAATATTGTATAAAACAAACATATAGTAACATTCACTTCCAATCAAATCATTCAATTAAACATTGTTTTCTTATTAAGTTACATCTCAAAGTTTGGATCCCATGTTATGGAGATGGGGTTACATGATAATCTAAAACCTCATTGAAAGGGTCATTGGGTTTAATAAGTTACTCAAGGGTAATGTTTTATAAGTTTTCCCATTAACATGTTGATCCTTAAGGTATGTTGTCTATCAGTATCAAACACTTAGTCTTTCATTAGGCTGAGTTGGTCAGTCATCACTGCAACTGAGCCATTCTACTAAGGTCGAGCAATGTATAGAAGACTTGTATGAAATTTAGTTAAAGATGAGGAGTTACTATCATTGAGAAAGTTTATGATCATTGAGTAATCTAACACATATCGAGTGAGATAGAAGACAATGTATATTGAGCATCTAGAAGCTGAGCCATAGAGTATGAGTTAAGAAGATAGAGACCAAGTTATTACATGAACACTGGTCATGACCAAACATCAAAATGTTTAGATGGAAAGTAAATTCATTTTGACATATTTTTTTGGAATGACACAAATGTTGAGGTAAACCATTTCTACCTGACTTAAATTCATGTTTTAATGATTGAGGAGTCAATCATGGAGATGAATACACATTTTTTTATTGATCATTGATCCCGATGCAACGTGATTAGCCAATGAAAAAAATGGAAGGATTATGCTGCAAAAGTGAGGGATCTAGATCATTTATTTTGATATGGAAATTGTAACAAATGGTTATAAAAGGATGATCCAAACCCTTATTTCATAAGTAACAGTGTGAGAGAGAAGAAAAGTTTGGATGCTAGAAAGGTAAATGCAAGAAGTTGAGTACCAAAACCATAGAAATCTTCGAGGATTTCACTCTTTAGCTAGAAATGGGTACCTACCTTAGGCTTAGATGCATGATCCTAAATTCAAAAAATAGGTACACATTTATTTTTTTCAAAATATGTTCTCATTTCAAAATGTGTGCCTATTATTTTTAAAATGGGTACCCATTATTTGAAAAGTGGGTACACATTTCAAAACATGTAGCCATTTCTTAAAAAATTGAAAACATTAAATTTTGTTACCTAAAACCTAATTTTCACCCAATTTTAGAAATGGGTACCCATTTTAAAACATGTACCCATTTTTAAAATTCAATTTTCACAAGCCATGGGTTGCATTGATTTTTGGCTTGGGATATGCTTGGTAGGACCAAGCCTATTCTTGTGCTAGCAAAAAATTTGCTAAGGCACAAGAACATGAAATTTATGCCCTCTCACAAATTTTTGGGGGACCTTTCAAATAATGTTTTTCAAAACCCATTAGATTTCTCTATGTAGATTTTTAAAACATATATTTTATAGTGATATGATTTATTTTAATATTCTTGTAATATTTATTAACCCAAAATTGTACCCAAAATTTAAATATGGTTAACTAGAATGTTTATAATTTTTTTAATTTTCTATTTTTTTAAAAATGAATTATATGTCATCTTTATAGATAGAATGTACTTAAACATTATTGAAAAATGAAAAAGGTAAAGTTTTGTTCAAATTATTGTGGTCGTACACTAGAGGTTTTCAAAATCCCCTTCATTGTCAAATAGAAATTAAAAATTTATATATTCAATAAAAGAAGAAATAAAAACATTCTCAACACTCTCATAAATACTTGGTGTGTTAGGCACCTTTTCCCAAGAGGAATCACACAAATTCATGGGTGGTCATACACATGTATGGTATGATCCTGAAATAGGCATTTTGATAAAGTGGTTTTGGACATACCTACCAAAATGTAATTTATACCGTGTGGGTATTCCAAAAAATTACATATTTAAAAGCTATGCTACATTTTCTATTAGTGAGGTATATGCCTCAAAATTTGACATCAAGCATAGGAAACTTAAGGAATAGGAAAAAAACTTCTCAACTTCTTGCACCCACCTAAAAGCCAAGTGTGAAGGAAAACCAGACAAAGCAATCGAGGAGAGTAGTGAAGGGAGAATACAGATATATCAAATTAGAGATAAAATCAATTATTGCAAAGAGAATATTAGCTATTTTTATTTGAAGTGAAAACCAAAGGATCATGTACTAATACAATCTATCAAGTATTTTAGGGTAAATTTCTTAACAAAGTGATCCTGAAGGACCTTTGTAAATCTCCTAACAAAGTGGATACTTAGTTGTAAGTTTATGTCCTTTAATCAAGGTAGATTGAATAGGTCTATAATTTCTTAATAGGAAAAACCCCTCACAGGGTAGATAATCAAAAGTGACCAAAATTGTAGACCTAATGGGCATATTTGATTGCTAAAGTAGTGAAGATTTGTGGGTTTCATCTGCACACCAATTTTACCTTCACCTTGGAGGATTTCTAGGTAACCAAAATATTTGTGTTAAGTGTTGATCATCTACTTACATGCTTCATGGATATGATTATCTATTATATCTAATACATCATTGCAGTTTATTTTACAAATGTTAATGTGATTTATGATATTGTAATTAGAAGGATTAGAGGTGAAGCTATATCCAATTTGATATTTGTTTCATAGGGTAAAAGTTTTACAAATCCTGATTCACCCCCTGCCTAGTATCTAACTTTCCCATTAGACTTCCAAACATTAGTATCGAGGAATTTTTCTCTTAGAAAAACTCTAACCACTTAAGATTCAAGATCTTGGAGATGGAGACCAATAAGTTGCAAAAGATTATTGAGAATTAGAAGCCTGATATGCATGAAAACAACTTGAAGCAAAAATAGAAGAACTAAAGAAATCCTTAAAGAGAAGGAAGGAGATGGCAATTGAATAAAATAATACACAATATCAAAAGGAAGACACAAAAGGTCTACTTGATGATGAAAATTCCAGTGAAAGTGATTTAACAATAGAAGATCTATTGGAGACGAACAACACATTGAATAAGAGATAAGAGGACTAAAGAAAGAACATTAAATACAATCAATAAGGCTATGTGAGGTGACCAAATAGAAAAAGAAAGATAAAGATTAGAGAATGGATAATGAAGATAAAAGAAAAATGGCTACAAAACTTGATAAAAGGACATTTGATGTGTAGAAATACAAACACGGACATAAAATTTGATATGCTTAATCAACTGCTAAGTGTAAACCAAGAGCTTAATAGGAAAGACGTGAAGATTGAAAATTTGAGACCAAAAAATTATCATCTTAGGAATGAGTTGAGATATGAAAAGTAATTCATTAAAAGAATAATAAACCCAAAGAATCTATGAGATACTATGATGAACTAATGAGATCATAGACAAGACCCCATGATACATCTAGAATAGGCTATACCGAGCACCTATCATCTAGCAAGGAAGGAGAATCATCAAAGAGTGGAGAACAAAAGAATGCAATGACAAAAAATAAATCTACATGTTATTATTGTGGAAAACCAAATCATAGAACAAATGTTTGCAAAAGAAATATTGTTAAGAACAAGGCCAAATTCAATGGATATTGTTATAATTGTAAGAATAAAGGATATTAGGATAACGAGTGTAGATCAAAGGCTAACAATACACCAGTTTCACATAGATTTGAAGGATACTCCTATAATTTTCATAAGTATGGGCATAGAGCTCAAGAATGTAAAATCTAATTGGACACACAAGAAGTAAGGAAATGTACCTAAGCAAGGTAATTCATACAATTGGGATTATAATACATGGTGAAATTATCATTAATGTGGTAAGTATGGTCATATTGTAGAAAATTACATGAGGACACATTTGTAGATGTAATAAAAAGGTTGGATGAATGGTAGTATAGTTTTTTATAGATATCATAAGATTGTTCATCCAAGAAGAAACTATAGAACTCAAACACAAACACCTAACGATAAATATGATAAAAGGAAAAGAAGTTGTGAATACTAAACAAGTGAAGAACCAAAATAATCAAACATGGAGAAAGAAGGAAGAAGGTAGAAATGGTATGTTAGGAACTGTATTTCAAATGACACATTATACATTTGTTCCTAACATGTAATGTGGTGAAGTCCATATCTATATGAGACAAGATGCATTAGGATAGATTTGGAGTGTGAACTAAGCAACGAACCTATATACTAAGTTGATGAGTAGTTGGTGCCAATCATTAGTATCATGTCAGCTGTGACTAGCTTATAGTGTGGACAAAACTTCCATATTGATCAAGATGATGTGTTGATTGAACTAGTCAATAGAATTATAAAGGCCAAGTTTTCTTATGCAAGCCAAGAAAACTATCATACATTTTATATTTACCTAATAAAATAGATAGCATTAATTAAACAAAAATTGTGGTCTTTTGAATGTATTTAGACAATTTTATGATTTCATTTTAAGTCACCATCCTATTGAATTCTTAGAGTGAAGAGAAAGAAGATTTTAAGGAGTCATATGTGTGAACTATAGAAAGATTCTAGAGTGCATGCCATTAGTCAAAAGTTATAAGTGTGCAAAGTTACTTTGAACTGAGTTGATTAATTTGAGAAATTATTCGAAGTTTGAAACCCTAGTTTGCAAAATGCATCATATGTGTCTTCAAGTGAGAGGAGGGAGAAATTGAATGGAAATAATACAAAAATTATCTACAATAATGCATGCCATCCTCCAAAATTTAAGGCATATCCAAAGATTGTGATGACTAGAGATTTATCTAGAGTGTTTCCTTCAATTCCAACCCATTTGATCATAATGCATGATGGAAGGGAATGCTGTATGTGAAATTTTGGCAAATTTTGTGACTTTGAATTGAGAAATGCAAATGAGAAGCTATGCGAGAATGGAAACTGAAGGATGACAACAAATTCATGGCTAAGAAAAGGTTACATCATTCACTATCATTCCCCAAAGTGTTCAAGGTTGATTGGATTAATATTGTTTTGAGAAAGTTTCATGATATTAACTTGTGGCTAGAGAACGGGCTAGTTAAAATCAAAAAATTGATCATACATCATGTAATTGGTTACCCTACTCTTGAATGATTGAAGACTATTCATTTTCAAGCAAGAAACATGATTGAAGACCTTATAAAGGAAAAGTGGAATGGCCAAGATGTTGACATGGGATATAAACTAGTCAAAAAGGACCATAGCTATGACTTGTTCTAGCTTCAATTGATACATGTTACAAATAAACTTAGAGCAATCAAAAAAGCCAAGAACATGTCTTGTAAATTTGACTCTCTCATATTATGTATACTATTTTATGATAAAAACTCCTTTTACCATGATTAGCGATGTAGTATGGGACAAGGATAGACCAATGACCAACTCATTGTGGATAACACATTTCCTACCCCTGTAAGGATCAAACCACTAAAGAAGGTAAAATATTCATAAGCATTATGATCGTTCTTTCTTTTCACATTGAAAATAATATTGCTTGTTCATGGAATAGAAATAGAATTGGAAAATTCAAAAAAAAAGTCACTAATTTTGGTTATTTTTCACCCATATGTTTTGCAACAAAAGAATTATATGGATTGAAAAATCTTTCTTAAAAGGCCTATAGTTGGAATCTTGTATAGGGTGATAATATGGTAATTCATTCAGTTACAAAATTTCTCAATAGTCATAGTGATTTGGTTGCAGCTATGGTAGCAGGTTCTTCTCATCATATCTAGTTAGCCTCAAAGTTAGCATGTCATTAGGGGTTGGTTGCTTCTCCATTTGATTCATGGCTTGCTACAAAGGGAATCAAAAAATTGTAGGTATGGAGCAAGCATACAACATTTCTTGTTTGTTTATTATTATTACTATAGAGATAATAGTTATAACACAAACCTTGTGAAAATGGAAAATACCAAAACTTTTCAGTTAGGATGGAGCAAGCATTGTCAACAACTACTAAATTGGCAAGACAAATGCTTTGCAGCTCAATCCTTGTAAAGTTATATTGGATGCATGTGTTCTTATGTGGAGCCTAATTAGACTTAGAGGTCTATTTGGCATGGTTTTCTCCCCATATTATTTGTATGAGGGTTTGGAGGCAGTTTACCCTAGATGGGGTCAAGGGGTAGCACTGTTGAGGGGTCTTGGGGCAGTGCCCCCAAAGCCAAAAATGTCTTTATATTGTAAAAGGTGTTAGCTAGTATTTTTCCCATTGGATGAATTATTCTAGCCCTAATTTTGTAAGTGGCTAACGCTTGTATAAAAATGCTTAGGATTAGGGATTCATAATGTAATGGTGATATTGTAGCTACTTGCAACAGTATTGAGTTTTAAGGGATTGTAGATTGTAATCAATGGATACTAATAATATTGGACTTGTTGTGGGTGGACATAGCCTAGGGATTGGGTGAACCATGTTAAATCCTAGTGTCTTGTGTTGTCTTTTATGTAATCTACTATTTTATAGTATTGTTTATATTTGCATGTAATTTTTATTTCTATCTTAGGCTAATCCTAATAAGTGGTATCATAGCTAGATGGTCTTTTTTTCCAAATTATCATCATTTTCTTTTAGCCAAACTATCATATTTTTTTTAGTGTTCCTCTATAGGAAGGTCTCATGGTTGGGTAAGGGTCTCATGGTTGAGTGGGAGTGATGGAAGATGAGGGTAAGTTGAGAATTGACAAGTTTAATGGGAAAAATGACTAAGAGAGGAAATAATCTAAGAAATTATGGAACTCAAGAGAAAAGTCAAAGGGAAATATGTCTCAATCTAGAGGACTAAGAGATTGTTGGTACTCCAGTAAACTAGGGCATAAGAAGAAAGATTATTAGACTTGAAAAAATAATAAAGGAGATAAGCCAGAGGGGAAAAAGAAGACAAATGTGGTAAGAAACAAATCCAAAGAGGATACTCTACTTCTTTCTTTAGAAAGTGTTGATGATTCATGGGTTTTAGATTTTGGTTCTTCATTTCATGCTTTACCTCATAGAGGTTATTTCATTGATTATGTCCAAGGGGATTTTTGGCTTGTTTATTTGAGGGATAATGAATGTTGTTAGATTTTTGGAAAAGGAAAAGTTAAGCTTAAGTTGTAGAATGGGAACCATTGGCTGCTACATCAAGTAAGGCATGTTCCAAAGCTGAGTAGGAATTTAATTTCAGCAGGGTAACTCAATGATGAGGGTTGTGTAGTTGCTTTTAATGATAAAAAATGGAAAGTTTCAAAAGGTTCCCTTGTAGTAGAAAAATGTGTGAAAGTAGGCACCTTATATCTTTGTACAAATCATACTATTCCTTCTTCTTTGATTATTTTAGAGAAAAATGAATGTTTAGGATCAAATGATGCAGTTGAGTAGGGAGAACAAATAGCTATTGTAGATTCTAATACAACACTATGGAAAAAATAATCCTTGGCATGAAGATATGTAGAGATAGGAAGAACAGAAAATTGACATTATCTCATGTTGATTACATTGCAAAGGTGTTGCAATGTTTCTCTATGGAGAATGCTAAAGCTATCAACAAACCTTTAACTAGTCATTTGAAGTTGACTAAGGAGATGTGTCCCAAGACACAAGAAGAGGAGGATAGGATGTCTAGGGTACCTTATGCTTCAACTGTAGGAAGCTTGATGTATGCTATGGTATGTACTAGGCTAGATAGTGTACATGTAGTGGGAGTTGTTAGAAGGTATATGAGTCATCCAAGAATTCAACATCAAAATGTAGATAAATGGATTCTTAGATATTTGAGAGGAACATCCAATAAATGGTTACATTTTGGGGCCTGTACTATTGATTTGAAGGGCTAAGTTGACTTAGATTTGGTAGGGGATATTGACACTAGGTGGAGTACTATAGGTTAGGTATTAACTATTGATGGGGCACCATTGAACTAGGCTTCTCGATTATAGGAGGTTAATGCTTTATCTACTATAGAGGCAGAGTATGTTGTTGCTATAGAGGTAGCCAAGGAGATGATTTGGCTTTAGTTCTTCATGGAAGAATTGGCATACCCATAGAGGGATAATTATTTCTTCATAGATAGCCAGAGTGCCATTCATCTTACAAAGAATTCATCTCTACATTTGAAGACAAAACATATATAGTTGTGGTACCATTTCATTATGATAGTTTAAGATAATGGCTACTTAAAGTAGGAGAAGATATGCACCAATGCCAATCCATTGGATATGTTTACAAAGGTACTAACAAGGGAGAAGTTAAACTTCTCTTCAGCTTTCATTGGTCTTCTTGAATGAACTAAATAAGAAAACATAAAAGTCTAGGGTGGTTTGATATATTCCACTGGGAGCTATAGGTTTAGCATTCCTAGGATCAGTCTCCAAGTGGGAGGTTTTTGTTTTGGAGTCTAATTAGTCTTCAAGTGGGAGATGTTGGAACAATTGATTAATTAAGTATTATATTTGATGTTACACAAAATGTCATATCATTTATAGTTAGTGCATGCCGAGCTCACTTAGGCATTGAAGATAGTTTTATTCATCTACCAAGTGATCTAGAGTTTGCCTAGTCTAGAAGGCAGTGTCTACCAAGTTCACTCGAGTGTCAAAGGAAAGTCTATAGAAGATGATTATTAATTGAGCTCACTTGATTAATGAAGGAAATGTTGGATGGAACTAGTCTTAACAGAGATCAATTAGTTACCAAAGAAACTTAGCAAGTATGCAATATTACCTGAGTTCACTTGGTTAACATAGGAAAATCATTTCTGAGTTAGTGTCTATCGAGAAAGGTCAAGTAATAAAGAATTTTCTTGTTTTGGTATATTATGTTTAATTAATTTATCTATTGGTTCTAGCTGATTGAGAAGATGAATATTAAATATTCTAAGTTGTATTTGAGTTGACTTGATAATATGAAAGATACAAATAAAAGGTCAAGTTGAGGGTTAGAATGTATAATGTATGAATACATGGAAAAGTTGTAAAGATCTAATGATGATGAGAGGAAGTGAATTAGAAGGATAAGTAGAGTATTATTGAGAAGCTAAAAAGATATATTTGATTAGGAAGGATCAAGTACCAGCCAAAATTAAGATCTATAATTAGTAATTTTGTTGCATCCAAACCATGTGATGTCATTGTTATTCTCTAACGATTGTAGTAGTGATCTAAATCTCTTAACAAAGTTATCTTAACAGCTATTTGTAAATCCTCTAACAAGGCCACTCCTAACAAGGTGATTAAATCCTCTAATAGGGTTACACCTAAAAGTGTGTTTTGTAACCTTTAACAAGTTTCTTTCCTAACAAGGCTCACTTCAAAAGAGTGAAAATTAGTAACTAGTTCCAATTGGTAGTTTTTCTCAAATTGGGTTTCCATGTCAAATCTTGGTGTCAAATATGTTCATTTTCTTTATGTATTCTTTACTAAGTTAAAGTAATAAGTAATCATAGATGACATCTTAATATTTTCATGCTAAATGTTTGCTGAGCATTCTGAGTTATAGCATCTTTCTATGTGTTTGGCAAGCATTAGTAGAATTTAGTTTTTAGATTTTATTTTATACTGAAATTTAAGGGATCTGAGATTTATTTTTTGGTAACTAATTATCCCCTCCCCTCATAGCACCTCTTATAAATTGGTATCAAAGTTTTTGGTGCTTGTAGAGAAGGTTTCAAGGAGCTAAGCTAGAGATCAGAATATCTTATAGAAGAGAAATTCCCAACTTGAACCAAGACAATTTTTTAAGATGGAAAGGACTTATAAGACTATATATATATATATCAATCATCAATGATTCAAGTTACAAGTATCTTGATACTAAATACAAGACTCCTACTGGAATATTTTCATTTGAAGATAGTGCTAAAAGGAAGAATCATAACATCATGATGATTTATATTGCATCTAGTCCAGGGTAAACTTTAAGAAAACTGCCTTCAAAAAAAGATATAAAATATTGGCGAATCTTTCATTATTTTGAAAAAAAAAATTATTTCTATTGGTGAATCTCTCAATTTTCTATTCTAAATATGATTAATATTGGCGATTATATTTGAATCATAATTTTTTTTGTATAAAATATTGACAAATCTCAATAATAATAGGAAGTTCATTAATCACCGTGGAATATTACAAATCAAAATTGAATTTTTTTTACCTCATGGAATATTATGTGAATTGTTACATATACATTAAATGAATGTGAAAAAAAATATTGGTGATATATCCCTAAAGTAACTAATAATTATGATAATTATTGGTCAATTCAATTTAATTTTTGCAATAATATATTATATTTAGGTAACTCAAATCTATTCATGTAAAGAATATTATGGTGAATATTTGAGTTTAAATTTTTTAACAAAATAAATTATTGAGCGATTTTAAATATTCTAGAACTGAATTTTATAAAACTATGGCGATTTAGTTTGTATCAAATCTTAAATTATTAGCCAAATTACTAGCCAAAAAATTCTAAAATTAGCCAAATTACGAATATTAGCAACTAAATTATACCCTAATCTAGTCTTAGTTATGCTAAATTTGATGAAGTAAAAGATTGCAAATAAGCTCAACCAATGTGGACCAAACTAAAAGACATTTATGGAGGAGATGACAATGTATGAAGAACCAAAGTAGAAAGTCTTAGATGTCGATTTGACTAGATGAAAATGAGGGAAGATGAAAACTTTGCAAAATATATGGAAAGAATCAAAGCAAGTGTGAGTGCAGTCAATGCATCTAGAGGAGACATTGATAACAAAATAGTTGTAAGAAAGGTACTCAAAACCCTTCTTCCTATCTATGCAATTAGAGTGTCTTTTATTGAAGAGATGAGATTTGATCCAAATACCAAAATAACTTTAGATGCTCTAGTTGGAAGATTAAAAATGTTTGAGTTGGATAATTATGATAATTATGTTCCTAGTTCCAAAGGTATTGAGTCTACATTTGAAGAAAAACTCCCACTTAAGAAAAAGAGTAAGAAATCAAAGGCCAATCAATTAGGAAGTGAAGAAGAAACAAAAAAAAAGTTCTAATAGTGATTGTGAAGTTGTTGAAGCCCTACTTGCAAAAAAATATTCTAAAGGTAGAGAAAAGTGTTGGTGTTTGAAACTACTAAGCAACAAAATGCT
This sequence comes from Cupressus sempervirens, assembly GCA_028749045.1. NCBI lineage: Eukaryota > Viridiplantae > Streptophyta > Pinopsida > Cupressales > Cupressaceae > Cupressus > Cupressus sempervirens. The sequence continues at coordinate 68,796,046 of CM053790.1, read as the reverse complement.
CAATATTAGAGTGAAATGACTCACACAATCTAATGATTAGCCAATTCCTATTAGCAATTACATGAATAAACAACTTTGACCCAACTTCAACAAAACCAAAGGATGGTTTCCTACTCTTTAGGCTCTACTAAACCAAGGTAGGTATACCTAGGGATAATTCAAATGCAAACTGTGGTATGAAATTATCTTAGTTTCATTCTGATTCTCATCTTTTATCCTTAGGAACATACATAGTTTATCAATTTTCTTTGCAAGCTCTCAGATCTATATGTATCCCCTATAAGCAAATCTATTCATAAATCTCCTATTAGTTTACAAGTATTTCTAGAATTACTGGCTATTTAAAACTCAAAAAATTATATGCAAATGAGTGGTAACCAACATTTTTAACTTTAAACAAAATGGAAAGAAAAGGTTTTTATTTTTTAAAAATTGATTTAATATGCAATAGTAGAATTCACACTTGCTCACTTCTAACTTATGTGACTAGTGCCTTATCCATTGGATAGAAAATTAACTATTGGCGGGAGATCTAATTCAAATAACTTGTCAATGAATTAATCAATTGTAATCACCCATTTCCCTTCTTATGAAGTATCCTTTCTATAAACTCATAAACCCTACTGATTCACTGAAGTATTTCTATAATTCCTTGAATTAAAAGCAATAGTGATATCAGTATACAAACCATCTAGATTGCACTCATTCGAGTTAAACATTATTTAAATCACTTCCAAGTAGACAAATCAATAAAATGGACACAAAAATTGATGACACAAATATAGTGTAAATACCCCTTTGTATTATCCTTTCAGATGACTAATACAATGACCAAAATAAATATATTGAAAGCCCAGAATAGATTTCTTTTTCTATCATTTCAATATGTTATCAAAGAGTACAATTGGAAGCAAACTCAAAACAACTGCATACTATTGGACCGACTGTCTGTACATTTCTTCAGAAACACAAAAATTCTACAAGTTTTGAACCCTCATAATGCCTTGAAAACTCATTTATATAACGTGAGTTGCAACAAGCAAAGGGCAATTGTGATTTGACAAGTGTCCAAGAAACAAAACAACATACAAGAGACAAAAACGAGCACAACAAAATGCCAAGCGCATCAAATTTTCTTTGGGTAGGCCCATTTCTGTTATTGTTGCAAATCATCAACTTTTGATTTGTCCTCTACTACTACGAATCTTTAGAATATGTAGCTACCAAACTAGCCAATGAAGGGTTATCCTGTGGTGCCTCCAAATCAATTTTTTCCTACAGATTTTCACTGCTTTCACCTTGAGCAAGCAATATTACTCTTTCACCTTCTTCTTTTTTCAGATCTAGTGCTGATGTGTCAATGATCTACACCTCACCTTTTTATTCTTCATCATCATCTATACTGCCTTCTTCTAACTGCTCATTAGAAGGAATATCTACTATCCAGGTGTTAAACTATGTATCATTAGGCCAAGTGAATTGCAAGATATCATGTTGCTTCTTTAATATTTAGTTAGCCTCTTTTTCAAGATCAACAAACTCTTGTTTCAAAGAATAAAAAAATAACTGGAATTTAACCAATTCCTCTATCGTGATGGCCCACTAGGCATGCCCTTTCTCATTTACAACTTTATGTAGCCTTATGCAGAATAGGTCATCTAGTTCGTTACTCCATGCATCTTTATTTTTCAATTTACTTTTTCTATTGAAGGCACAAGTAACCAAATCAAAATTTTGATTCTTGTACTTGCTCAAATAAGAAACAATTTTTAGTTGCAGAGAAATTCTCTTGCTATCAAAATTAGATAGGTCATTAGCAACATCATACATTTTTAAAATATGGTCATGGGAAGACCTTATAACTGAATAACATAAAAGGGTGATTTCTTTCTCCCTTTTTCCCCATTTATTAACAATAGACTTGAGGGTTTCATCATGGGTTTTCAATTCCTCCCATATGCTTATTACTCTTGCCAACTAAAATAAAACAAGGGCCATTCAATTTTATCTACTAAATACATTAGAGCCATTCTAAGCTTATCCTCATATTGTATATTTAACTCTACATGTAAGGCCCATAGCTCGCTTTTCTCTTCTTCAAAATCCTCTGCTGTGTAATATTCTGGCCTTTGAGTTGTATCTAGCATTTCTACAAGGGGGGTGGATTTTAAAGGTTCCAGTGGAGGATGGGGGTATGTTATTCTTTGCTTAGTGGACTTCCCCATTAGCTTGTCTTTAAGCTCAATTCTCCTTTTTACCTCCTCATTATAGGCCTCAAGAATTTTTTCATATTTATTTTCTAACTCAAACATAGCCTGTTCCTCTTTCTTAGTACTGGCCAAAAGAAACTTGGGAAATCCACATTCCAATGTGCTACCTACACATGTGAGGTATCAGCAACTCTTCTCACAATTATGCTTCCCATCAATCCCAACTCATCTAGTTGTGATGATGTGGCTCTAGGTCCTCTTCTCAATGACCAACTGACCAATGCACCTTGATTCTTAATGAATGCAATACCTTCAAAGTCCCCTTTATTTTTATCTTGGAAAGCTAGTTTATTTGAAATAGAACTGAAAACTAAGGCATCAACAATATCCCAATTTGGTAACAATAAAATGTTAGATGCCTTCACCAGTTGCCATCCATCCTCAGGGCTTATATTCTAAAATTATTTTATCATTTCTACTTTTGTTCAGTTCTAGATGGAAGCTTCATCAATTTTTGGATGCTCTATTTTCAACCATTTACATTTCTCCTCAAAAATATTCATGTTTGGGCTCCATGCAAACTGCTGACAAGCCCTAGATTTCACAAAGCTGTCATTAGCCAAAAATTGATGACTTGTTCTAACATAGGGTCCAAATCCTTGCCTCTACAGTTAGCTATTGTTAGGTCCAAACTTGGTAGAGGAGGTTTTGGAGGGTTACCTTCATCCAATTCTACTTGAGTAATAAGGATACCTCCCTATGATCCCATCTACTCAATTTGCTCACCTGTGAGCTATTCTTCTCCAATCCTCAAAGGGGATTGTGTGGGTGAATATTCCTGAACTTGAGGTCTCCCTTCTTTCATTACCTTCTCCCTCTTGGGACTAGGTTCATCAGGTCTCTCCTCTAGCACTATATTGGTGGATCCCATTATTTTCTTGCCTTTATCTATAGGAGCTCTTTTATTTTTAATTATAGTGTAACTAGGCTTCTTTTGTACAATTATTTGACCAACTCCTATATTAGGAGTGAAAGCCAACATCCTCATGACTTCTCTGGCCTTATTAGGATAAGAATCAATAAAAAATTGTTTCTTCTCATTCATAGCTTCCATTATTTTAGGGAAGTTACTCATTCTCTTATTTATTTTGTTAGCCTGTCTATTAGCATTATCTAAAGGACTATATTTATTATCAAAAGAATGAATGAATTCTAGGACCCAAGAGTAAACTCTCCATTTTTCTTGTTTAGTTTCCTGCTCCTATAATAAGAATTCATTCATTATAATGTCCTTCGGATAATATGAATCATTTTTGACTTATCCTAGCTTAATTTTATGCCTTAAGGTCTGATTGAAAAATCCCTCAGAATCAAAAAAAAGTTAATGGGAGACAACCATCATTTTCTAATCCAAAATTTAATGCAGAAAGAGCCAACCCCCTTTGGTAATCACAAACTGATGGGCCAGTTTGGAGGTACAAAAAATTTACCCTAGTTGCCTTTTCAATAGAAACATTTCTTCTACTCCTAATCGCCACAAAACTTCAACGATTCCTACCTTGAAAGGTACTTGGTAAGGCAAGACACGAGGACTCTCTTTAAAACCATAGATTCTAAAAATAGTAGAAATAGAGTAAGGGATGATATCTCCCCAATTATGTGAAACTTTCAAATTATGGGGGTTATCCATAGGCCTGATGAGACTCATTAGTACCTTAGGGATTCTGGGATTGTCACTTAGTATGAGGCATCTCAACTTAGAAGCAAAATACATATCAAATCTATCAAAACTAGCATTATTTGCATCCTAGGTCATATCTGCACTCCACAACTAGACTCGAAGTGCTTCCCCATTCTCCTCTCTATTCAATTCCATCTCATTACAAAAATACGTCACCCCCTTGAAAAAGAACATATGCATTAATAGAGAATAGTGGCTAACAATTTTCTCCACTTTGCCCTTCACAATTCCAACTAAACCGGTATAAATTTCTTCAGCAAAAAAGGAGGAAAAATCGAAGATAACATCTACACCAAAAGAAGAAATTTGAACCATCATATACATAAGGCCAAGAGGCTTTTGAAAGCCAGGTCATCTTCACCAAAAAAATGGCACAGGGTCTTGTATATCTCTATAGCCCGGGAAGTGAAAAGACACATTTTAAAAGGTTCTCCAGAGGCTATAGTAATTACTGGTTGAGTTCCTATTGTACTAATGTGTTCCCTCAGTGCACCTCCCCTAATTATATCCTACTTTGCTCTATATTCATTCTCCAATTCTGGCAGATTTATTGAGACATGGTAGTTTGATAATGGTTCTAGGTGAAAAACCTCTCTAATTTCTTTAGGACTAATTGAAATCAGAGGCACACCATCATTTCTTCTCACCACTCTAATAGCTTGGTCACATATCTTGAAAATGGCTTCAAGGAAATCATAATCCATAAAAATACTTGGAACTACTAGCTTTACCAAATCAAAATTCTAGACAATAGCATGCAAGGGAAATAAATTCCATTTTGAAAACCACTTTATAAACAAGACAAGACCAGTTTGAGTAGTTGTTGCATCCCAAACCCAGTTCCCCTTGTCATATAAGCCATTAGCAATTTTAAGCCTAGGGTTTATTGAAATCAAATTTTTAACTTGTGCAAGTTCAATGGTGGATTCTGGGAGTAATTCTAACAAATCTTCATGAACATTCCTATCCATATAATTAACGTTCCTAGAAAATTCTTTCATAGGAGGCATCTTAATCGTAATAATATGAACTGGAATGTTACAGAGGTTATATATGAGTACTTACTTGACTTGCCAGACTTATTCTTCTTTGAACCTCTGTAGTTGCTCTCAAATAGATGAGGAACTAGTACACATTAGTACCAGGCTAAACATAATATGATCAACAGGCTGTTGTGCTCAACAAATGTGAAATCTTTGTTTGCATGGGCCTAGAACTAATGAAAATCTCCTATATTATACTCTATTTTTCCCACACATGAAGCTTCATTCATCATAAATGCATAGAATAGAAAAGCAATGTGGCATCGCACTTCCTTTTAAATTTGCACTATTGATCCTTGAAAAATCCTGCGATCCAAGAATGAAAACTAGGCTGACTCACTTTTCTTCTTAGCATGCTGGTAGTCAAACCAATAGACTACCTCCATCTGTACCTTTCCTTCAATATTGGTATTTCAAACTAGGCCAATGGATGATAGAGGACACGTGTCATCAACTCACTACCTTGCTATACATAACTTTCAAGCACCTTTCTATAGTGAGCTAGTGATAACCACTAATTTTGCATCGATCATGTGGCAGATATTTGAAACAACTTTTAAGAGAATAATGGTAGGTCCCCCATTCACTAACTCACTATACATAATCTATGCACATCTTTTCATAGGGAATTAATGAATATCCTTGATCCATGGTTGATCTAACAATTAGAATTCTTTACATGTCATATGAATGGGAAGTGAGTCCAGGTACTATTGTCACTGAGCTGGCTTAACATATTGGCACACATATATATTATTTAGTTTCCAATGACATCACACACCCTTGGCCCTACCATGTTTCTTACTTTCAGGTGGGTCACTAAATCACTACTAACAAAATTACTAACTATCTAGTTAGTGATATAGCGAGTTCCAATGAATTCAAAATTTTTGGCTTATAGATGCTTAGTAGGATGCTACCATGTCATTTTATCTGCACAACTTAGCTTTATCAAGTCACTCATTTGGGGCCCATCTTTGAGGATTTTCTATTACATCACAAGCTTTTGACCAGTCGCTACATCGTTACTGATGAAATTAGCAACTATTTGGCTAGCGATATAGAACCTCCTGGTAACCATCAAAACCGACATTGGGAAATAAAACTAAGTGACACAACTTGCACAGAAATAAAAGCAGAGCTTGCACAATATTTTTCTTAGGATCCTCAAAATCATTTCTTATTATAAAATAATGCCATCTTTTGCAATGACATGGCCCTCTCTATGTCACTACCAAAAAATTGGTGTTATTCTATCTAGCGATATAGCGACCTTCGATAGATTCTCAATTTTGGTGATGGAGAACAAAAACACATTGATTGAAAATTTACTAATTAATATGGGTGTCAGAGAAGGCAGTCATGCATATTTATAAGACTGCACAAGAATTTCTATAGTCACATCAACCATAAACAGTTTACTGCCTTTTGCAAAATTTGGGCACTCACTACGTCACCATTGGCAAGTCGCATGGATTTTCTAATAGTGACTTAGTGAATTGCCAGAGAAACTTGAACTCTGTTGACACCATTTACAAGTTTTTCCATGTGTTTTTCTTCTTAAAATTGACAAGCATGGGATATACCACATGGTCATAATGTCTTCATGTTAACACATTTCTCGGTGCTGGACTCATTTTTCAATATCACAACATAGTTATCTGATGGTCACTACCTCACTAGGCATAACATTAGAGCATCTTGCTATAGCGAGTATGCGACAACCATAGGTTCAAATAAGATCTGATGGTGGGATAAAACCTCTTTCAAAAGGACTCAACAATGACCTCAAAATAGGTGGGAAAAGAATATTTGCTTATCTTTTTTAAAAAACTTTCTTGCCAGGATAAAATTTAAAAGGAAAGACCTACAATTTTATACAAATTTTGAAAAGATATCAAAAATATGAGACCAAAATCTAAAACCCTAGGACCTAACAAAATAACTCACATCTAGTTTTTTTACTATGATTCTAAGAAAATTTAATACGTAAAAAATTAGACCAACAGTGGCTCTATCTGTGGATGATAGACTACTTGAGTTTATGCAAGAATTCAAAATCTTTGGGAGAGAAGACTACATACTTGGTATAGGGATGACAACCTTTTCAGAGAGCATAGAGAAACACATAGAAACAAGAAACAGGAAACCAAACTATATAGAGAAACTATTTACAGGGATTTACAAAATATATAGAATGTACAGGAAAACCAAGAACCCTAAAACTACTGTCCATGCAAAATAGATACTTTTAAGAAAAGTACCTCTTCAAGAATTTTCCATGAACTGGAAATTCAAGAATACCTCTAGTTAAATCCTTCATAAAATATGAATCCTTTCCATTTCTATCACAAATGTTATATGGACCAAGGCAGATTGGGTCAAATTTACCATACTTTCCTTTATCTTCCAATCTAGCATTCCACATTAGTACCATATCACCTATTTCAAATTTCCTATCACTAGCTTTTCTGTCACACAAATGCTTCATTTGTGACTGCAACTTGGCATTTTGAACAACAGATTCTCTCCTTATTTCTTCTAGTTACTATATATCATCCATTATGTGTTGCATCTCATCAATGATATCATCTTCATACAACTGAAAAAATCTATACATCTCTTTGAGGTTATTTTGTGGAAGTCTAGCCTGTATACCATAGAGCAAATCAAATGGGGCACATTCAATGGCCTTTTTCATAGGAACCCTATTAGCCCATAGAGCTAATGGCAAATTTGAGGCCCAAGCCTTCTTGTTTTCTCCTAAGATCCTCTTGATAATTTTTAATATACTCTTATTACTTGATTTTTCCTAGCCATTCCCTTGAGGATGATAAGGTGAAGATGTATATTTTGTAATGTCATATTTCTTGCATAATTCTTTATACTCATCAGATCTAAAACACATACCATTATCAATTATTATCTTTTGTGGACAACCAAATTTGGTTATAATAATACTTAAAATGAAGTTGATCACCACTTTTCTTTTTGTATTCTTGGTAGGGATTGCTTCCACCCATTTAGTGAAATAATCAGTAGCCACTAGGATCCAAGAATGTCCACCACTAGATTTATTTGAAATCTCACCTATGAAATCAATTCCCCATTGTTGAAATGGTGCTTGTACTTCTATAGGTCTTAGTGGTAAATTTCCAAAAAATTTCAACTTCCCCAAAATCTTTGACAAGTATCACATATTTTTACAAATTCATGAGCACCTCTAAAAAGTGTTGGCCACCAAAAACTAGCTCTTAGGATTTTACCGGTAGTAGTATCTTATAGCATATCAACTATCCTTGGACTGTAACATATCTTATAGCATGCAACTTAAGAGATATCTTTTGATTATTAGTTAACTTTGATGGATATTTCATAGTTTTCAAATAATAGATAACATCCTTGTACCAATTAGAGGTGTCCATATCACGGAGGTCTTCTCTGTGATTATTATCCAATTCATTAATTTGGTTTGCCTCTAGATTTGCTTCTATCATCAACTTGGCAAATCCTTGACCTCTGACCAATTTAGTAATCTAGATGTCAATATTGAATTCTTGTATTCTATTCATCCACCCACACCTCCTACTAGATACCTCCTGTTGTGAAAAGATGTCCTTCATAGTAGTAGTAGGAACAAAAGAAATGATAGTAGCTCCCTTTAAGTTACATCTAAAAGCTTTCACCCCTTTTACCAGTCCATATGCCTATTTTTCATTGATGTCATACTTGAGTTCTACTGCTTCCAAAGACTTATTGAAGAATGCAATAGGTTGCTTATAAATTTCTTCATTTTTCTATAACTGTAGTGCAACAACAGTGTGAAATGAGGCAAAAGAAAATATATGATTGGTTTGTCATAATCTGGAGCTCTAAGAATAGGGGCATCTTTAATAGCCTACTTAATTTTTTGAAATCGAATACTGGGTTCACCATCCTATTTTATCTCAAATCCTTTCTTCAGCATTCTTGATATAGGCCTACTAATCTCTGCAAACTTAGTCACAAACCTTCTGAGAAAATTAATTTTCCCAAAAAATGATTGAATTCCTTTAACACTTTTAAGCTTCTAAATCTTGTCTATTGCTTCTACCCTTTCAGGATCAATCCTTACTCTATGGTTGCCAAATAAATGTCCTAACAACTTTCCTTCAGTGACACCAAACTAACACTTTCTAGGATTTAAAGAGACATCATACTTGAGTGCTCTGATAAACACCTTTTCTAAATACATGCAACGATCATTTTCATCCTTTGAACAAGCAGTTAGATAATCCTAATATATAGCAAATTTTTTATCAATAATGTCAGAAAAAGCCACATCCATTGCTCATTGAAAAGTTGCCCTAGCATTGGTAAGCCCAAATGGCATTCTGACATAAACATAAGTACCCCATGGAGTAGTGAAAGTAGTTTTAAACTATTATGATTATTTAACAACCACTTTATTGTAACCTAAAAATCCATCCATCATTGAAATAAGCTCTAAACTAGTGACCCTTTCCAACATGGCTTCCATATTGGGTAAACCATAATTATCTTTTAATGAAGATATGTTGAGATTCCTGAAATCAACACATAACCTTAAATCCCCATTTTTCTTTCTTACTGGTACTAGATTGGATACCCAATAAGAATGTCTAATAGGCTTTATAATCCCAGCATCTCTTAACTTGATCAATTCTGCTTGCATTTTGGGAGCCAAGGTTGGATTTATTTGCCTTTGTTTTTGTCTAAAAGGCTTAGCATCTAGTTTCAAATGGATTTCATGTTGAAAGAGATCTTCCCTATAGGCCTTTAGATCATCATATGACCATGCAAACACGTGTCTATATTTCCTTAGTAGGTTTATTAAATCTTTCCCAAGTTCACCTCCTCTAAATCTTTGGCATTATATCCATTTGTGTCCTATCTTGGTTGCCAAAAATAGTTTCTAAAACAACTAGCCCTTTTGAAATTTTATTTGTCTTCAATTGCACAACTTCCTACCCAAAAAAAATATCTTTTCCATCTATAGTTTCCACATAAGCTGCACAATCAATTTCTTGTCTTGACAACATATGCTCGCAATTCAAAAATCTTAGAATATCCTTATCATCTTCAAACACTTGCCAATTCTAAACATTATTAGGGATAGAAGGTCTAGTTTGAATTTCAATTTTAGATATACCAACAAATGTAATATCAAAAAGTTTTATTGCTACATCTGTCCTTCCAAATTATCCCAAATGCATCGAAGCACTCAATCATGTCCCATACTACATTTCTATACTATTTTAACCTTTAATTCTTTGACACATAAACATTTCTTGCCTGGGATACAATTAACTCATAATCCCCTATTACATGTATACATTTTATCCCATGCTTATGAGCTAGTCTAAGTCCTAACAACAAAGCCTCATATTCTATTATGTTATTAGTACAAGTGAAATTCAATGTGAAAGAAAATTTGTAAGTTATTCTAGCAGGAGAAATTAATAAAATACCTCCACCTGCTTGATCTTTGCAATAAGCACCATCAAAGAACATAGCCCATAAGTCACCTTTATCTCTCTTTGTATCAACTTCCATTTCTATCTGAGATTTTTGATTGCTTGTCTTCAAAGTTAGGACCATAGCTCTAAATGCATTGACATCTGTATCCACAAAATTTGTCATATCATCCTCAACTTCCTCTACTATCATATATATGCATTTTGGCTCTCTATTAATCTTTACAAAATTTCCATCAATATTAAAAGTAACAAATGATAGGTCACATTGTAAACTTCCTCCCATGGCTACACTCCATTTTCTAGATAATAACATACCATATTGGGGTGGTATATCAACAACCAATACACTCATAGTGAGTTCTTTATTTGGATAGGCTATCAATCTATAGGGCAAAGCACTAATAGTGCCTATGACTGTAACTTCCCTTTTATCCATAGCACAACATCTTCCTTGAGTAGTGTCAACCTTCAAACCTAATTCTTTCATTATCTCAAAAGGTATAACAGTACTACAAGCACCAGAATCAATCATAAAATTCTTTAATATCTTACCATTCACTAGGATACTTAAGAAAAATGGCTCAACATTTCCCAAGCATTCATTGACAGAATTATCCAAAAACATATGAGGAATCTGAGACACAACCACTTTAGTGTCCTGTTCCTTCACCTTTTCCTTTTTCACTTATTTAGGAACATGATTTTCATTACATTCTTGAATTACCTTTACATAAATATTTCCCAACCAGGCTATGACTTTATCTTGGTGTTCTGTGATTCTCAGTAACTTAGACAGAGGAACCTTAATATTAATCTAAGAAAAAATAATAAACATATCTATAGAAGAATCAGAAAGGTTATCATTATTCACATTCCCTTTCTCATCATGCTTACCCAAAGTGTTCAAGGGACTATGATGACTCTTATCTTGCTTAGTGACATTCTGTGATATATTCCCATTTCTTCTCTTAGAGACATTATTTGAGAGTTCTATATCCTCAAGGTTGCCCCCTTTCTTTGGTTCCCTTTTTTTATTTGCAAATTTAACCTTCACAACAGATGACTCTTTAGGTCTTGCAATTTCCCCTTTCTTCATTTTAGTTCATTTTATGAAAATGCTAGCTACCTTATTTTCCTCATTTCCTTGAACCATACTTCTAGTCTGAACCTGAGCTACCATATTAGTAGTAATTTTTTCAATTTATTCTCTAGAGGGTTTTCTCAGGGTCACTTCTTCCTTTGAACCTACCATGTTATGCACATTGTCCTCAACATCACTTTTATCAGAAAATACTTGCTGTTGATTTACACTCTGAAACTATCTATGATCATTTACATCTCTACCATACCCTTCATTGTCAGAATAATCTGAATCAAACATGTTACATCTGACATCATCATTAGTTTCCTCCTGTTCCTGACATTTTTCAACTACATTCTAATTCCCTAAACATGATAGTGCTACTGCACTGGATTCAGGAGAATGAGGTAACTAATATGTGAAACACCAAATAGGCTCAACAATAGACTCAGGGTCATCTACCAAATTCATATAATTTTTTGAAAAAGGATCAGGGGTCACTTTATTTATGTTGTTCTTGGGAGGGGGAACACTAGGCTGACCATCCTTCCAAGTAGTATTGTAGGGCAAATTATGCAATCTATTTTATTTATTGAAGTTAGATTGATAAGGGATCCTATTGTCATCGGTATTCCTATCATTCTGTACTTGAGGAAGATTTAAACTCTTTATGGCATTAAGAACTTGAGTTATCTCACCAGGCTTTTGTTTCTTCCCACCTACAACTTTATGGTCCTCTCTCCTATTTCCCTTATTACCAAACAATCTAGGGTCTTCCCTTTTACTTTCTAATCTGCCTAAAATTCTCAAATTATTTTCAATATTAACAGCAACCCTAAAGGCTTCCCTTAAAGTCCTAGGCTCCTTGTCCCTAAGCTAATATGCTACTTTACCATCAAAAGGATTTAAATAAGTGATCAAGCATACCTTGTCATCAACTCACATGGCTTGCATTAGCTTATACATCCTTTTTTGGAACCTATTGTTGAACTCAGTTACAAATTCATTTGGCAATCTCTTGAAGTTATTAAATTTAGTCAAAATGTAACTCTAATTTAACTTGTCACCATATTGTTCCTTGACACAATATTCAATATCCTCGTAATTCATAATAGACAATTTAGGAAGTCTTTGAAACCATTCCCTAGCATCTTCAGTAAGTGACTAAACAAAGAACTTCATTATAACATCTTCTGCTTCAACCTCATAGTCACTCATCATATCTAGAGAGCTTCTTAAGTGATCTTCACAGGTAATAGTATTATTTCAATCAAATTTAGGCAATCTTTTTCTCATCTCTTATGGAATAGGATTAAGGAAACCAAAAATTCCATCAAAACATATTTTCCTATAGACTTCTTAATGGATAGGTCTTCTCTACAAATAATTCCTAGGATGGTAGGGAACATTTCTTTTGACATTATCATTAGCGTTGCTAGTACTAGCATCACCAAGAGACTTATTCAGATCTACCTTTTGTGAAAAAGAAGATCAAAAAGGAAGAGATACTTGAGTGGTATCCTAATCTACCTTATCATATCCACCATCAACATTACCCCTAGGCATAATTGCCGATTGCTTCTTAGCAATTTCTAGGAAATTGATCTTATTATTCATCTCAGCTATAGTAGCCTCATTTTCTGCAATCTCCAATTTCTTAGCTATAGCATCTCTCTCTTTTATTTTCTAGCTCAAAATTTGAAGGTGATATAGTATCATGAATTTGGACAACTTGTACTGGTTCATTGATCCTAATGCGAACTTCCTTCTATTTTCCTTTGTCCTTAGCACCTACAACAAGTTCCACATTCTTTACTCTATTGTTATCAACTTCTAGAGTAGTATAGTTCTTAATCTGTTGTATTACAGGTCCCTCCAGATTCATTTTTTGAGTTTCCAACAAATTTTTCTCTTGCCTCTTAAGTTGTTCAACTTGTCCCACAATCCTAGGCTACCATGCACTAGCTGCTATCTCATTTTTCTTCTTTAGAGCAGCAATTCACCTTATTAATTCTTGTTTTTCTTCATAGTTCTTCGTAATCACTTCTTCCCTTTCCTTTTGAAATTTATTATTAATAGCTTCTTGTTTAGCAAGCTGTGCTTTCAAATTTTAATTCTCATTAGGATCATAGATAGTGAACTCAGACCTAGATGTTTTCTCATCGTTAAAAATTTGAGGTTCTAAGTTTCTAGGTTTGATCTTTTTAGTGGAATAATTTGACATGAAAGGGTTTGTACTATACTAGAAAATATTGTTACTAGTCCTATCATCAAGACTAAATACATGTGGTTGTACAATCTTCTCCTGGCATATCGTTTCAGGGGTATTATAGAAATTGTGATCAGACAAAATTGGATGAGATCTCGAACCTTTGGAGGAAAGATTTTTTTCAATAATATATCTTTCCCTGTTGGTTGCTCCTATGAATAGATTCCTTTCTGCATTTCATTTCCCTTCACAGCCCAATTCTGTCTTCCTCTAGGAGGGAGATTAGTTTGTAATTTGATTCCTGGGATTTTTCTCAAATTTTCTCGTTTATTTTTCTTATTTTCCATGGTTTTGAAACAAGAAATTTCTTAATCTTGACACTAGTTAAAACCTTTTTTGAGTCGCCACCCATTCTATTAGAATGGGAAAAAGAACATAACAAATGATAAATTCTTTAGTGAGTCTCAGGCAAAATGTATAAAAATTCCAAATCCATGGGAAAATTCAGCATGAAATGCTTACTTCAAACTCTGCCCAAGGTAAACACTGATATTAAATGATATACTGGTTTATAACAACATAAAGTGTATTCCCTAGTAGAGTCACCATTTTGTTGGTGTTTGAAACTACTAAGTGAAAAAATGCTCAATATCACAGTGAAATGACACACAATCTAAGGATTAGCATATTCTTAGTAGCAATTACATGAATAAACCACTTTGACCCAACTTCAACAAAACCAAAGGATGGTTTCCTACTCTTTAGGCTCTGCTAAACCAAGCAGGGTATACCTAGGGATGATTTAAATGCAAACTATGGTATGGAATTATCTTAGTTCCATTCTAATTCTGGTCTTTTACCATCAGGCACATACATAGTTTATCAATTTTCTTTGAAAGCTCTCAGATCTATATGCATCCCCTATAAGCAAATCTGGTCATAAATCTCCTATTAGTTTACAACTATTTCTAGAGCTAGTGGCTATTTAAAACTCAAAAAATTATATGCAAACAAGTGCTAACCAGCATTTGTAACTTTAAACAAAATGGAATGAAAAGGTTTTGATTTTTTAAAAATTGATTTGATATGCAGCAAAAAAATTCACCCTTGCTCACTTCTGACTTATGTGACTAGTGCCTTATCCATTGGGCATAAAATGAAGTATTGGCAGGAGATCTAATTCAAATAACTTGTCAATGAATTAATCAATTGTAATCACCCATTTCCATTCTTATGAAGTATCCTTTCTATAAACTCATAAACCCTACTAATTAATTGAAGCATTTCTATAAGTCCTTGAATTAAAAGCAATAGTGATATCAGTAGACAACCCATCTAGATTGCATTCAGCCAAGTTAAACCTTATTTAAAGGACTTCCAAGTAGACAAATCCATAAAATGGAGACAAAAATTGATGACACAAATATAGTTTAAATACCCCTTTGTATTATCCTTTTAGGTGACTAATACAATGACCAATAGAAATCAATTGAAAGCCCAAAATAGATTGCTTTTTCTTTCATTTAAATATGTTATCAGAGATTATAATTGGAGGCACACTCAAAACAACTGCATACTATTGGACCAACTATTTGTACTTTTCTTGAGAAACACAAAAATTCTACAAGTTTCGGACCCTCACAATTCCTTGAAAACTCATTTATATAACATGAGTTGCAACAAGAAAAGGGCAATTGTGATTTGACAAGTGTCGAAGAAACAAAACACCATACAAGAGACAAAAATGAGCACAATAGAATGCCAAGCACATCAAATATTCTTTGGGTAGGCCCATTTCTGTTACTGCTACAAATCATCAACTTTTGATTTGTCCTCTACTACTCTAGATCTTTAGAATATGTGGCTACCAAACTAGCCAATAAAGGGTTATCCTATGATGCCTCCAAATCAATTTTTTCTTGCAGATTTTCATTGCTTTCACCTTGAGCAGGCAATATTATTTTTTCACCTTCTTCTTTTTTCAGATCTGCTACTGATGTGTCAATGATTTTCACCTCACCTTTTTATTCTTCATCATCATCTGTACTGCCTTCTTCTAACTACTCATCAGAAGGAATATCTACTATCCAGGTGTTAAACTGTGCATCATCAGGCTAGCAGAATTGTAGGATATCATCTTGGTTCTTGAGTATATAGTTAGCCTCTTTTTCAAGACCAACAAACTCTTGTGTCAAGGAATAACAAAATAACTAGACTTTATCCTTATGCAGAATAGGTCATCTAGTTCTCCATGCATCTTTATTTTTCAATTTACTTTTTCTATCCAAGGCACAAGGAAACAAATAATTTTTTTTTATTCTTGTACTTTCTCAAGTAAGAAAGAATTTTTAGTTGCAAAGAAATTCTCCTGCTATCAAAATCAGACAGGTAATTAGCAACATCATACATGTTTTCAATACAGTCATGGGAAGACCTTATAACTGAATAACATAAAAATGTGATTTCGTTCTTTCTTTTTCCCCATTTATTAACAATAGGCTTTAGGGTTTCGTCATGGGTTTTTAGTTCCTCCCATATACTTATTTCTCTTGCCAAATAATCATAAAACAAGGGCCTTTCAATTTTATCTACTAAATACATTAGAGCCTTTCTAAGCTTATCCTCATATTGCATATTTAACTCTACATGTAAGTCCCATAGCTTTCTTTTCTCTTCTTCAAAATATTCAATTGTGTAATATTGTGTATCTGGTATTTCTACAAGGGGGGTCGATTTAGAAGGTTCCATTGGAGGATAGGGGTATGTTATTCTTGGCTTAGTGGACTTCCCCATTACCTTGTCTTCAAGCTCAATTCTCATTTTTACCTCCTTATTATAGCCTCAAGAAATTTTTCATATTTATTCTATAACTCAAACATAGCCTATTCCTCCTTCTTAGCAGTGGCCAAAAGAAACTTGGAAGAATACACATTCCAGTGTACTACCTGCACATGTAAGGTATCAACAAGTCTTCTCACAATTATGCTTCCCATCAATCTAGACTCATCTAGTTATGATGATGTGGCTCTAGATCCTCTTCTCAATGACCAACTAACCAATGCACCTTGATCCTTAATGAATGTAGTACCTTGTAAGTCCCCTTTATTTTGACCTTGCAAAGCCAGTTTATTCGAAATAGAACTGAAAACTAAGGCATCAACAATATCCCAATTTGGCAGCAATAAAATGCTAAACACCTTCACCATTTTCCTTCCATCCTTAGGGCTTATATTCTAAAATTCTATTATTATTTTTTCTTTTGTTCAGTTCTATATGGAAGCTTCATCCATTTCTGGATGCTCTGTTTTCAACCTTTTACATTTCTCCTCAAAAATATTCATGTTTAACCTTCATGCAAACTGTTGAGAAGCCCTAGATTTCACAAAGCTGACATCAACCATAAATTGATAGCTTCCCTATTCTAACATAGGCTCTAATTCCCTACCTCTATCTACATGAGCCCTTTTATTCCCTGCCTCTTGGTAGAGGAGGTTCTAGAGGTTTACCTTCATTCAATTCTGCTTGAGTAATAAAGACACCTCCCTATGATCCCATCTGCTCAATTTTCTCACCTATGAGTTGTTCTTCTCCAATCCTCAAAGGGGATTGAGTGCATCAATATTCCTCTATTCGAGGTCTCCTTTCTTTCATTACCTTCTACCTCTTGGGACTGGGTTCATCAGGTCTCTCCTCTAGGGTTGTACTGGTGGATTCCATTATTTGCTTTCCTTTATCTACATGAGCCCAATATTTTTAATTATAGTGTAACTAGGCTTCTTTTGTACATTTATTTGATTAGCTCCTATAGTAGGAGTGAAAGAAAACCTCCTCATGACTTCTCTGGCCTTATCAAGATAAGAATCAGTAAAAAATTGTTTCTTCTCATTCGTAGCTTCCATTATTTAGGGAACTTACTCATTCTCTTATTTATTTTTCTAGTCTCTATATTTGTATTATCTAAAAGACTATATTTATGATCAAAATAATGAATGAACTCTAGGACTCGAGTGTAAACTCTCCATTTCTATTTTTTAGTTTCATGATCCTGTAATCAGAATTCATTGCTTATAATGTCCTCTAGATAATATGAATCATGCTTGACCTATCCCAACTTAATTCTATGCCTCAAGGTCTGATTGAAAAATCCCTCAGAATCACAAAAATGGGAATGGGAGACAGCCATCATCTACTAATCCAAATTTTTATGCAAAAAGAGCCAACCCCCTTTGGTAATCACAAACTGATGGGCCACTATGCAGGTAGGGAAAATTGACCCTAGTTGCCTTTTCAATAGAAACATTTCTTCTACTCCTCCTAATTGCCACAAAACTTCAGTCATTCCTACCTTGAAAGGTACTTGGTAGGGAAAGACTTGAGGACTCCCTTTAAAACCATAGATTCTCAAAACAGTAGAAATAGAGTAAAGGATCACATCTCCCCAATTATGTGAAACTTTCAAATTATGGGGGTTATCTATAGGCCTGATGAGACTCATTAGTACCTTAGGGATTCAATGATTGTCACTCAATATGAGGCATCTCAATTTAGAAGCAAAATACATATCAAATCTGACAAAACTAGCATTATTTGCATCCTAGGTCATATCTATGCTCCACAACTAGACTAGAAGTGCTTTCCCATTCTCCTCTCTATTCAATTCCATCTCATTACCAAAATATATCACCACCTTGAACAAGAAAAAATGCATTAATAGAGAATAGTGGCCAAAAGTTTTCTCCACTTTTCCCTTTGCAATTCCAACTAAACCGGTATGAATTTCTTCAGCCAAAAAGGAGGCAAAATCAAAGATAACATCTACACTGAAAGAAGCAATTTGAACCATCATATACATAAGGCAAACAGGCATGAAATCCTACTCATCTTCACCAAAAACATGGCACAGGGTCCAATATATCTCTACAGCTCGAAAAGTTAAAAGACAGTTCTTAAAAGGTTCTCTAGAGGCTGTAGTAATTACTAGCAAAGTTCCTATTGTACCAATGTGTTCCCTTAGTGCACCTCCCCTAGTTATATCCTTCTTTTCTCTATATTCATTCTCCAATTCTAGCAGATTTATTGGCACATGGTAGTCTGATAATGGTTCTAGGTGAAAAACCTCTCTAATTTCTTTAGGACTAATTGAAATATGAGGCACACCATCATTTCTTCTCACCACCCTAATAGCTTGGTCACAATTCTTGAAAATGTCTTCAAGCAAATCATAATCCATGAAAATGCTTTGAGCTACTAGCTTTACCAAATCAAAATTCTAGACATTAGCATGCGGGGAAAACAAATTCCTTTCTAAAAATCACTTTATAAACAAGACAAGAGCAGTTTGAGTAGTTGTTGCATCCCAAACCCAGTTCCCCTAGTCATATAAGCCATCAAAAATTTTAATCCTATAGTTTATTGAAATCAAATTTTAAACTTGTGCAAGTTCAGTGGTGGATTCTGGGAGTAATTATAACAAATCGTCATGAACATTCCTATCCATATAATTAACTTTCCCAGAAAATGCTTTCATAGGAGGCATCTTAATCATAATAATAGGAACTAGAATGTTACAGAGGTTATATATGTGTACTTACTTGACTTGCCAGACTTATTGTTCTTTGAACCTCTGTAGTTTCTCTCAAACAAATGAGGAATTAGTACACGTTAGTACCAGGCTAAACACAATATGATTATCAGGCTCTTGTGCTCAGAAAATGTGAAATCTTTTTTTGTGTGGGCCTAGAAATAATAAAAATCTCCTATATTATACCTTATTTTTCTCACACTTGAAGCATTTATTCATCATAAATGCACAGAATAGAAACAAAAGGTGGCATCTCATTTCCTTTTAAATTTACACAGTTGATCCTTGAAAAATCCTATGATCCAGGAATGAAAACTAGGCTGACTCACTTTTCTTCTTAGCACACTGGTAGTCAAACCAATAAACTACCTCCATCTATACCTTTCCTCCAATAATGGCATTTCAAACTAGGCCAATGGATGATAGAGGACACGTGTCATCAACTCACTACCTCGCTATACATAACTTTTGAGCACCTTTCTATTGCGAGCTAGTGATAACCACTAATTTTGCTTTGATCATGTGGCAGATATATGAAACAACTTTTAAGAGAACAATGGGGGATCCCTTGTTCGCTAACTCACTATACATAATTTGCACACATCTTTTCATAGAGAATTAATGAATTCCTTACATGTTATATGGATGGGAAGTGAGTCCAGGTACTGTTGTCACTGAGCTGGCTTAATATGCTGGCACACATAAATAATATTTAATTTCCAATTACATCACATGCCCTTGGCCCTACCGTGTTTGTTACTTTCAGGCAGGTTGTTACATCACTACTAGCAAAATTACTAACTATCTAGTTAGCGATATAGCGAGTTTCGACGAATTCAAAATTTCTAGCTTATAGATGCTCAATAGGATGCCACCATGTCATTTGATCTGCACAACTCACCTTTGTCAAGTCACTCATTCGGGGCCCAACTTTGAGGATTTTTTGTTACATCACAACCTTCCGACCAGTCGCTACATCACTACTGGAAAAATTACCAACTATTCAGCTAGCAATATAGCAACCTCCTAGTAACCATGAAAACTGATGTTGGGAAATAAAACTATGACTGACACAACTTGCACAGAAATAAGAGCAAAGCTTGCACAATATTTTCCTTAGGATCCTCAAAATCATTTCTTATTATAAAAGAATGCCATCTTTTGCAATGACTAGGCCCTCACTATGTTGCTACGGAAAAATTGGTGTTAATTCGGCTAGCGATATAGTGACCTTCAACAAATTCTCAATTTTGGTGATGGAGAAAACATTGATTGAAAATTTACCAATTAATACTGGTGTTAGAGAAGGCAGTCATGCATATTTATAAGACTACATGGGAATTTCCTCGGTCACATCAACCTTAAACAGGTTACTACCTTTTGCAAAATTCGGGCACTCATTACGTCGCCACGGACAAGTTGCATGGATTTTTTGATAGAGACTTAGCAAATTGCCAGAGAAACTTGAACTCTGGTGACACCATTTATGATCTTTTCCACGTGCATTTCTTCTTAAAACTGACAAGCCTGGGACATAACACTTGTACATAATTTCTTCATCTTAATACATTTCTTAGTGCTAGACTCATTTTTCAGTATCGCAACATAGTTATCTGATGGTCACAACCTCACTAGGCATAACATTCGAGCATCTTGCTATAACAAGTATGCAACAACCGTAGATTGAAATAAGATCCAATGGTGGGATAAAACCTCTTTCAAAAGGACTCAACAATGACCTCAAAAAATGCGAGAAAAGAATATTTGCTTATCCCTTTTTTAAAACTTTTGCGCCAAGATAAAATTTAAAAGACGAGACCTAGGGTTTTATACAGATTTTGAAAAGATATAAAAAATATGAGACCAAAAGCTAAAACCCTAGGACCTAACAAAAGAACTCACATCTAAATTTTTTAGCATGATTCTAGGAAAATTTAATACGTAAAAAATCAGACCAACAGAAAGTATAAAGGCAAGATTCCTCTAATCTATATTCTTGTGAAGGAATTGGTCACATTGCTGTTAAGTGTCCAAACAGAGAAAACAAGGATGAGAAGAAAAGCAATAAGTATAAAAGGAAAGAAGGAATTAATGATCTACAATGACAAAAGTAAAAAATCTTGTTTTCTAGGGCAAAAGCACAAACTTGTGTCACGCTTTTGTAAAGGAAAATGCTAACAAAAGTATGATTGTTCACCTTTAATGAAATAAAATTGGTATTACTATATTATGAATTTTAAAATGAAGTAAACTAATGAATTGTGTAGAAATGAATGATTTTTAGGATTATAATTATTAATAATTATTTTGAATAAGAATCGATACATTTTCCTAATTTTTATAGATGGATTTTTAGCTGCTGAAAAATGCTGAAAATTAGGGGTTTAGTTCCCACCACAAAACTATATGGAAATAAACTTATTTCCCTTTCATCTTAGACTATGTTATAGATAACATATACAACTAAAATGTTCAAGAATAAAAAATTAGCTTTAGACCTATATTTTATCTTTTATGATGATTCAAATTTCAACTCACTCGAAATTAGTAGTTTTCTTTTCCCACCACATTTTCAAACCAAATCTATTCTAACAAGGAGAAAAATTATACATTCTAGAAGAGGGCTCTCTCATCTTGAACGTCATATAATTTTAAAATTTTCTTTATATGATTTGATAATTTTTCCTTTCTCAAAACCAACATATTTTTCAGTGTTAAAATATGTGCTTGTAGAATTTTTAAAATACAATCTACTATATCTAATTAAAACACTATAAAATCTATAGGAGAATATTCTTGACTCTAGGCTCTATAAAATTGTGTTTATGTATTATTTATAAAATGTCATAAAAAATAAAAAGAGTTAGTGAAATGCCACTTTTATGAAATAATTTTATTTCTTTAGTAATTGATTACAAACTACTCTAAAAAATCTATTTAATAGACATTTACAATTGGAAAAGTGTGAGACCATATATAAATTAGCTAAAATAAATTTATCTAGATCATATGTTTGAAAAAACATGATTTTTAGATAGAAATACTCAAATTGAGTCATACTGATAAGTCAACCTAAAAGGTGACATAGCTTTGTACTTTAACAAGATTCTAATAATAGTGAAGAAAATATGGTATCTATCATTGTAAAAGATGAATCTAATGATGAAAGAGATGAGATGGCACTTATCTCTCATGTTAGAAAAAATGATACATAGATTATTGATAGTGGCTACTCACATCACATGTCTGAAGACAAAACAAAGTTTGAGGACATGAAATATTATGATGGTGGTAGTGTAAGATTTTGAAATAGTGAACCTTGTTGAATAAAAGGAAGAGGATGTATCTCTTCAACCAATGAACTTATATGTGATAATGCTTATTTAATTGAAGGACTAAAATATAATCTATTGAGTGTGGCATAGTTGAATAACTTTGGATTCAAGGTAAAATTTATTTATGGGAAGGCCAAATTGTTAGATGGAAAATGAAATCTGGTTGGATCAGACAAACAAACAAAAGGTAATCTATTTTATCTTGATCTCAATAAAAGTTCATATGTTATTGTTCAAGTAGAAAAGAGATGGTTATGGCACAAAAGGTTATGTCATGTAAACTTTGATAATTTGGTTAAGATAAGAAAACATAAAAAAGTACGAGGTATTCCTAGCTTGAAGAAACCTAATATGGGTTTATGCAAATATTGCTAAATTGGTAAGATGGGAAAGACTAATTTCAAAAGAAAGAAACATCATTCTAAGGAAGTCTTAGAGCTTGTGCATATAGACCTATGTGGAACTATTTGGATAGTGAGTTATAATGGAGATAATTTTTCATTCCTTTTGTTGATGATTATTCTAAAATGATGATTGTAATGTGTCTAAAAGAAAAATTAGAAGCTTTTCAAAAATTCAAGTGGTATCTAGCAAGAATAGAATAAGAAACTAGAAAGATGTTAAAATGTTTCAGATTACAAAAAGGTGGTGAATTCATCTCCAATGAATTCAATAAATTTTGCATTGGAAAATGAAGAAAAAGACAAGTATCAGCCCCTAGTACACCAAAGTAAAATGGTATAGCTGAAAGAAGGAAAAGATCCATTATGGATTGTGCAGCAACATTGATGATAAAAAAAATGTTTTAATCAAAACTAAAAAGAAGCTATCAGTACTGTAATTCATACCTTGAACAAAGTACAATTGAAGAAAGACTCAAACAAATCTCCTTACGATATATGGTATGGCTACAAATGTAATGTAAGTTACTTCAAAATATTTGGTAGAAAATGTTATATCTTGAAAGAATCTAGAAAAGAAAAATTTGATGTCAAAGGTGATGAAGGCATATTCCAAGGATATTCCTATGAAAGTAAAGAATACAAGTGTTTGGATTTTTCTACTCATAAAATCATAGAATATGCACATGTGAGAATTGATGAGTTTTCTAAAAGGAGTGAAGAAGAAAGAAATAATGACCTTGAGGATTCCTGAAGATTTGATTACTATGAACCTAGTACCCTACCAAATATATCTGGAAAAAAGATGGCTTGACCTCCCAAGTCCCCAACATCTCCAACAGCTACTGAGTTGTAGACAATGCAACCCGAGTCATAGTTTGAAGGACCCAAGTCATAGTCAGAGGCTATTAAGCTAGAGGAAACTAAGTCTAATAGACCCAAGCCATAGATAATGGGACCCAAGCTTAATACTGAAGTGTATGATGAAATTAGTAAATCCAAAGAACATGTGTTAGCAATATATGTTAGAAGGCGTCATGCACCTAATCAGATCATTAGAGACAGATCAAATGGAACAATGACAAGAAGTAAATTAAGAGGTACATTTTTACTTGTTGAATTTGAACCTAGAAATGTTAAAGATGCTTTGGAAAATGAAAGCTGGATTGAAGCAATGAATGAAGAAATAGAACAGATAGAGAAGAAGAAAACTTGGATTCTTATTCCTAGACTTAAGGACAAAAATGTAATTGGCACAAAATGGGTATTCAGAAATAAGCTAAATGAAGATGGAAACATTTCCAAAAACAAAGCAAGGTTGGTATGTAAAGGCTATTCTCAAGAAGAAGGTATTGATTATGGTGAAACTTTTACTCTTTTTGCAAGATTAGAAGGTGTTAGAACTTTACTAGCATATGCAGCTCACAAAGGATTTAATGTTTATCAAATGGATGTAAAATCTACATTTTTGAATGGAATTCTTGATGAGGAAGTCTAAATTGAACAACCTAAAGGTTTTGTAAATCTTAGCAAAAATGACATGGTCTAGAAATTAAATAAGGAACTATATGGTGTCAAGCACGCTCCCAAAGCTTGGTATGAAAGACTTCATAACTACTCAATATAGATTGGTTTTTAAAGAAAAAATGATAATAGTAGTCTGTATATTAAAGAAAGATCAGATAAGAAGATTTTTTTGGTAGAAATATTTGTTAATGAGACTTTATTCACTATAAATGATGACTTGTGCAAAGTATTTTCAGAAGAAATGAGTAAAGAATTTGAGATATCTATGTTTGGTGAGATAAATTTCTTTGTTGGATTATAGATTCAATAGAAGAAAGATTGTATCTACATTAATCAATCTAAATATGTCAAAGAGATATTAAAGAAATTTGGAATGAAGGACTCAAAACAAGTCAGAACCCCCATGTCTACTGGACATAAACTATCCAAAAATGATGATTCCAAAAAGGTAGATTAGACCACATACATATCAATGATTGGAAATTGCAGTATGTAGTGCACAAAAGGCTTGATATTGCATTAGCAGTATGTATGGTTGCAAAGTTCTCAGAAAATCCCAAAGAAAATCACATGATGGCAATCAAAAGACTCATGAGATATCTGAAAGGTACTAAAGAATATAGTTTATGGTACAAAGTAGGGGAAAATTTGGACTTAAAAGCATTCATAGATGTTGATTGGGAAGGAAGTATTGATGACAAAAAAAGAAGCAGTGGTGGAGCATTCTTTCTTGGTAAAAGAATAGTGTCTTGGATAAGCAAGAAAAAAAATTGTATATCTCAACCCATAGCATAGGCATAATATGTGACAGAAATAGTCAATTGTTTGAATATTGTTTTGTTCAAACAATTATTGAAAAGTGTGAAGATAGAAATCAAGGATCCAATAGTCATATACTATGATTACACCAATGCAATCAATATATCAAAAAATCTAGTGATGCATACCAAGAAGTCAGATTTGAATATATAACTACTAAAGAGAAAATTGTAGACATATTCACCAAGTCATTACCTAAGGATGCATTTCTATATCTAAGAGATAAGCTAGGGGTCATTCTCCTATCTAAAGCTTACTAAATGAGATTTAGTGATGTATCAAAAAAAGCATTTTTCAAGATCATTTAGTCGGTGCTATATTGACAATGGCATATTGCAAATGAATTAGTACTTGAGGTACAATAATATCCACTAAACATTTTCTTTGGCATGAGATGTCAAAGAGGGAGAAGTTTTCTATCATATCTCATATAAATTTTGTGGTGAAGTTTATTGTCATAAAATTTTGTAGAGAGATTTCAGTAAGGGAGAGTGAATTTGGTAGAGTTTTCTATCAGAAGAAGCTTTTTGACAAAGTGAGAAACTTAAGGTAGAATGAGTTGACATTAAAAGAGGGAGCTCCCATAGATGAGAATTAGAATGAAACTAACAATAATTCTTTACTTTATTCTTTCTCTAAAAATTTCATTGTGCTATGACATGTTGTGTTTCCATCAATGCCAAAGAGGGAGATTGTTGGAACAATTGATTAATTGTCTATTGTCTTTGATTTTACAAAAAATGTCAAATCATTACTAATCAGTGCATGGGAAGCTCACTCAGGAATTGAAAATAGTTTTGCGTCTACCGAGTAATCTAGAGTTTGCCCAATCTAGAAGGTAGTGTCTGCCAAGTTCACTTGGGCATCAAAGAAAAATCTATGGAAGATGAGTGTTAATTGAGCTCACTCATTTAATGAAGGAAATGTTGGATGGAACTAGTGCTAACCAAGCTCAATGGGTTACTAAAGGAACTTAGCAAGCATGTAATGTTAACCAAGTTCACTTTGTTAACATAGGAAAATCATTTCTGAGTTAATGTTTACTGAGCAGGGTTAGCTAACAAAGGATTATCTTGTTTTGGCATATTATGTTTAATTATTTTATCTATTTTTTCTAGATGATTGAGAATATGAATATTAATTATTCTTAGTTATATTTGAGTTGACTTGACAATATGAAAGATATAAATAAAAGGTCAAGTTGAGGGTTAGAGGGTATGAAGTATGAATGCATGGAAATGTTCTAAAGATCTAATGATGCTGAGAGGAAGTGAATTAGAAGGATAAGTAGAATATCCTTGAGAAGCTGAAAATATATATTTGATTAAGAAGGATCAAGTACAAGCGGAAAATGAGATTTGTAATCAGCAATTCAATTGCATCCAAATCAGACCATATCATTGTCATCTAAATTTCTTAACAAAGTTGGGTTAACAGTTATTTGTAAATCCTCTAACAAGGTAGCAGTTCTATTGAATTGTCTAAAGACCTCTAACAAGGCCGCTCCTAATAGGGTGATTAAATCCTCTAAAAGGGTCACACATAGTAGTGTGTTTTTAAAACTTTGATTGGGTTGGCTCCTAATAGGGCTCACTTCAAAAGAATGAAAATTAGTAACTAGTTATAATTGGTGGGTTTTTTTCAAATTCAGTTTCCATGTTAAATCTTTGCGTCGAATGTGTTCATTTTTCTTATGTGTTTTTTGCTTAGTTAATGTAATATGTAATCATAGATAACATCTTAAGATTTTCATGCTAAATATTTGCCAAGCTTTCATAGTGTTTACCGAGTTACAACAATTTTATATGTGCTTTTCGAGCATAAGAAAAGTTTAATTTTTTGAGTTTATTTTGTACTAATATCTAGGGGAACTGAGATTTTTTTTTTTTTTTGTAACTAATTCACCCCTCCCCTCTCAGTTACTCCTATTATATTTCCAATAGGATATTGTTGTGATGTGGGGCCTAATTAGAATGAGAGGTTCATTCAATGTAGTTTTCTCCCCATATTATTTCTATAGGGGTTTGGGGATAGTGCCCCCAAGATGGGGTCAAGGGGCAGTTCCCCTATAGGATCCTAGGGTAGCACCCCAAGTGTCCTCCCTATTGCACTATAAGGTGGGGTCAAGGAGCAATGCCCCCTAGGGCTTTTTGGGCATAGTACCCTTGAAGCCAAAAATTCCCTATTTTGTAAAAGATGTCAGCTACTATTTTTCCCATTGGATGGGTTATTCTAGCCCTAATTTTGTAAGTAGCTAAAACTTGTATAAAAAGGCTTAGGCTTAGGGATTCATAATGGAATGGTGATATTGTAGCTTCTTGTGGTGGTATTGAGCTATAAGGGATTGTTAATTGGAATCACTGGATACTAGTAATATTGGACTTGTTGTTGGTGGACATAACCCAAGGATTGGGTGAGAAACATTAAATCTTGGTGTCTTGTGTTCTCTTTTATGCGATCTACTATTTTCTAGTATTGTTTATATTTGCATGTAACTGCTATTTCTCTCTAAGGTTAATCTTAACAACTTGATTACGCTATAATGTCCATTGAAGTAGAAGGTGGATTATATGGTGCCAGTAGAGCTATTCCAAACTTCAAGATGATAAAGATTATGCCAAGCCTAGGAGGAACCACAAACAATATTGCCCATCTAGGTTCTACGTCTAAATCAACCATACCCCATGTTGAGATGGAAGTCATGGGAATAACCAATAGGCTGCTCAACTTTTCTATTAGCCTAGAAGATTTTGTAGATATATGGATTGATATAGAACGTGGTCTTTTTATTGTTGCTACTACTAATAAAACCATTATTATGTCAAGTCCTCCTTCAAAGGTTATTCTAAGTTTCCTTGAGATTTTTAGTTTTTAATAAAATGTGTTATAAATACAATTTTAATATTAATTATTAGGTAAAATATAGAAATAATTTTGATATGTTTCTTTCATTTCTATGCAATTTGGGAATAAATGATAGAGATTTTGTAATCAAATATAAAAAATCAGATATCTTTTAGTTCTTAGTTCTTAGTCAAAGACTCAATTTGTTGGTAGGTTATATGTCTTTCTTGGGTAGCCAAGTCAACTAAATTTGATGGAGCTTGTAAGATGCCTTCCACATGTTTTGAAGGTATCTTTCTCTTGAAATGGTTCTACGAATTAAGAAATATTTTTTTAATAATAATATTGTATATTTTTCATTATTAAATTTATCTATATTTGACAATTTATTATATAATATATAAATAATGAAGTTTGAAATATCATCAAAAGTTAATACTATAATTATTAGATTAAATTACAATATAGGATTATAGCATATAGTTTATTTGGTGGTACACTTATCATTTGATGTTTTATATATCTAATAAAAAAGTTGTACAGGTATATTAAATTGTACATTTATAAGACTATAATTATTTTCACTATTGTTTAAGAGTCTAAAATGCATAGTAATACAAAATTGAAAATCCTATGCTAATTATACATGATGTCTCTATTAGTTCATCTATCCAATGATAGAAATTTTTGTCTACTATCACTGTGATGTTGTTATGCTACAATAAAATAAATCTTTTACTCCAGACATTTTAGAAAGTTACACATTTAAATATACACACCTAAAGTATTAACACCACAAAATAGATGGAAGCAATGAGTAATATTAAAGTTTTGTTTACAAGTTGAAAGATTGTAATCATTATGGATATATTATTTAGAATAAGGATATTGTAAAGAAACTAATATCTCAACTTCAATTTATGTAAAGTCATTATTCATAATTAGTTTATATTTAGCCATAATTCCTTTGAAAAACCAAAAAAAATTATATTGACTAAATAAGTTGCTAATAATTTTTTGCTATGAGATTAGGTTTATGTTAAAAAATGCTAATGTTTCCACTTTTCAAGTTGTCTCAAATATGTTTCTAAATAAATTCTCAAGCTCTTAGAGGCTCACAAAAAAATTCACAATAGTATTCTTAACACATAAGTGAGTAATAAAAAAGGGACTTACACATATTGGTGTATGTTTTGACACAACATGAGGTATCTTTATTCTGATATAAGAGAGACACAATGTTTTACATTGTTTCTCAACCTAGAAAATGGTAAGCATGATTTGTAATTATAGATTTTAGAGTAGCAAAGAAGAACTTCATTGACAATGTGACAAATCAAAGGTTTGATGCCAATTCACTCATTTCACATGTGCGATTGTTTTGGGAGCCTAAAGTTGATGACCTTTCATTTCATTATACATTTCTTTAGAAAAAGAAATCTTTGGACTCTAAGGACTTGTGATATGAATATCAAGATTTAACTGTGTGATTTTGAGTCAAACTCGATGACCCATGTTTCATGAGTAGTGATTCAACATGAATCCATCTCTCATGAGTATAAATGGAACACTTAGCACTCATTGGATCTAGGTGATGCTCACAAGGGTGAAGCACCGGGACTTCCCGGGAGGTCACCCATCCCAGTACTACTCCAGCCTGAGCGCGCTTAACTACGAAGTTTCCTCCATAGTTAAACCCAAAGCTTGCAACCCCATTTGCAAAACCTTCACCAAGTGTTGTGCCTTATGAACCATTCATTAGAAAGCCCCTTAAGCTCATCAATTGATAAGTAGGAGATAATTTCCACAGCTAGTCAAATTGTGATATGAATATCAGGATTTAACTGTGTGATTTTGAGTCAAACTCGATGACCCATGTTTCTAAGGACTTGTCATGTCCTTAGTTTTAATGTAATAATTTAGTTAATTAATTGGTCCTAGAAATTAAATAAAATAATAAGCACCTTTTATTAATTAACAAATGTGGCATCCATACTAATAAAGTAAAAAAAAAAAAAAATTAATGATGGTCTATTTTAAATTTCTAAATATTTTTTCGAGTCCTTTATATAGAGATTGTTAAGCATTATGAACATCATGGATTGGTTTTGAGTTAACTTTGTATTTTGGAAGCTAGGGGCTAAGAATCTTATTCATAGTTTTGGAGATGGAAGATCCTCCCTACTCTTCCTATTGTAGTTTTAGTGGTTCAACATCACCTTGTTCTTCCATCGGAGATACCATTCAAATATGTCACTATATGTGCCAATTATGCTAAAATTTATCATTTGAAAACTACTTATCTTCTTGCATCTTATTTGATATATGTGTAACTTTAATAAGCTAGTATAATTTTGAGATTAATATACCTTGTTTCATTTTTGTTTGGCAAGTTCTATTGTGTGTATAGTATCCTAAATTATGTTGGGAATTATCATGTTTAATTGATGTATTATTATTATGTGCATATGGTTTGGCATCAATACTATCTCCATCATTGGTAGCACCTTCATTCCTAATGGTATGACCCACTCACTATGTCATTTTTGAGGAATGCATATTCTAAAGGATTGGAGGACCTAATGAGAATCATAGTACAACATTCTTGCCTCCATATCACTGTATGGACCCCTCAATTTTTAGTACACCCAACTTCTCCCTATATGTCACAACCTCTCTTCATCTACCATATATACCATCTCTTCTCCTCCATACCACCCTATGACCACTTATTTTTCCTCCCCATTTATCATATATCCTCTATACTCACCCTATGGTATTATTTTATTTCCCTCCAACTATGAAGGCATGTCTTGTCCATAAACCCTCTTTTTTCCTTTGTATGGTAATCAAGACTCACCTTCTTGTATACTGTCAATAACATCCTCCATACCCACCCTCCACTGTAGAATACCTTCATTGACTGTACATAAAAATTCAACAACATACATTACTTTTAGAGAGACCTTGACTTTCCTCTTCCAATACCATTTTGTCTACTTTGTATTAGATCATCTGACTAGATAATGTTACAAAGGATTTTTCAAGTGCCCAATTTTAATGTAATATTTTAATTAATTCATTGGTCCCATAAATCAATTTAAATAATAAAAGGCATTTTATTATTTAATATATGTGGGGCCCATATTATTAAATTGATGATAAGTTTTAATGCCAACCTTATGTAAATTTTTAGATACCTCCTAGAGGCCTTTGTAAGATGATGGCTATGGAATTTAATCATCGTGGATTAGATTTGATTTCTCCTTGTGTTCCATAGGCTAACGGTTGAGGAGGTTATGAAATTTCAAAGGAAAAAGATGCTCCCTACTTTTCTTGTTGCATATTTTGTGGTCCAACACCAACCTATTCTAACATTGGAGGTATCATGTATATACCTCATTATTCTTCATATTCTCTTTATATTCATCATCACTTGATAACTATTTTGTATTGATTTGGATAGTGTCTTATGTATATGTAAAATGAAGTGTTTTTTATTTGATCTTTAAATAATATATTTTGTATCACTAGATTTTGTGACGACCACTCAATATTATTTCTTTTTCACTTGAGGTAATATTTTCCTATTTGCACATTTATGTGTTCATTGGTATTCTTCACATTAGTCTAAAAGTGATTAAATTCTAGAATTTTGTTATTGATACATTTTCATTGAATACTTATATTAATTTATGATAATGAATTGTGTAATAAATTACTCCCATTCTAAAAATTTGCAACAATACCCTCAATATACAATGTACTAGTCACAACTTCTGCATGATCTCTTGGCTCACTCTAGCATATGACATACTCCATTTCTTCATTGTATGGTAATACCAATACCATTACATACAACCCCAAATTCTCTACATAACAACTGAGTCTCACCTTCATCAGGAGCATCAACAACATCCTCCATACCCACTGTCCATACAAGAATAAGATATTAGAACCCATTGTATGACCTCTTTATATATTGCATAGCCAAATTCAACAAAATATAATACTTTTTCCAAGACCATAGCTTTCTTCCCATGCAACCATTTTCTCTACTCTATACTACATCATCTAACTAGGTACACTAGAAATACACATCATTGATTTTGCAAAGAGCTAAATTCTTGTACAATAAAAATATATTTAATAATTGTATTATAATTAAGGACAAGCACCACTTTTAAATCAAGTTTTTTTCTATAGGAATAAACTTTATAATACTAAAGAGACTTAAAAATTTTGATGAGAGAACTATCTATATTTCAATGATGGTAAATTGCACTCATCAAGGCTTTTGTATTAATGCTTTACAACAATTTACAATAGCTTAAGGTAAAGAGAAAAATACATGATACAACATCTAATGTTCTTAGATAATTGCATAAGGCAATTAAAGAATTCTACAATGTTTTATTGGCTTACAATAGACAAGAAATATAAGATCCAGTATATGCAATTATTTTTCAGATTAGACATGGAAAATGGGACACATAATGGAGCTCGTGCAAGTGTTAAGCAATCCCTTTGGTTCAAATAGAACCTAAATTTGAGGGATAAAGTAAAATTTGAAGAAACACATGTAATTGAATAATATTTTATTTTAAAATTGTATAAAGGATCAAGAAAGAACTCCAATATAAGACACTTATATTTTCTAGTTGAAGAGTAAAATATCCTTTCAAGTCATGATTGTGATACAATCAACGGGTTAGTTAAATGACATTCATTCAAGAGTACTTATTCTAACACTTGGATTATATGGATTGAGAAGTCTTGGTGCTTCACCAATATGAATATCTCTTATATCCATTGAATGCTAAGTGATCTATGCATTTTCATGAGAAATGGATTCATGTGAAGCACTATGATGTAGTTGAATCATAATAATAATACCACAAACAAAATTATACAACATTTTGATAAAATATTTTCCAAGATATTTTGAGATCACAAAAAAGAACATAAAATGTCCATTTTATATTTTTTAATAAAAAATAAATCTAATCAAATTATATGTAATACTATCTGTTAACAAGAGCTCTTCATGAGCTAAAGTTCCTACCTTTGTGTGAAATAGAATATAGATTTGTCTCTTGACCAAAGTTTCCCCCTATGTAGCTGTGACTAAGTATATAAATAGTTGGTAAATATTATATTTATAAAATTATATTATTATTAATAATAAAATATCAATATTACATACATTATAAGTAAAAATCATTGTCAATAGTCTTTATATTAAGCTTTAGATCCTAAGAATGTCTTATAAATCCTAAATATTGTGTCTAACACTAAAATTAAAAAAATTATGAAGTTCCTTCACATAATTATCTTTTTTATAATCATGGATATTTACTTAGACCACATTTAATAGCATGATGATAATTTATAAATTTATAGAAAAATTAAAATATATAATATAAAAAAATTAAAAAATTAAAATAAAAATAAAAAAAATAAAAAACTGTAAATTTTGATAAGTGTAAAAATAATGCTAAACAAAGAGATTCTCTTTATATATACAAATACTAAAGATATATAAATTATGATATGATAGTTAAATAATTTATAAAAATTTATAATTCACTTAGCAAATGTACATATAAAATATAAATAAATACTTAATTTTATATGTTCTAAATTTATAATATAATATTGTTGCAATGCGTGGTAAATTATAGGGTATGTACGCCTCATTTGTATTGTAGTTATGTACCTCTAGAAAATAAGTATGAGGTAGTCCCATATCACTATCACCATATGTCAACCCAAAAACTATGGCTAGTGTCATGGACTATAAAATCCCCTTCCCTTCCCTTCAAAGATACTTTTATTCTAAATTTTCCTTTTGTGCATCAAAACATTAATAATATATTTCAATAATTTCATTAGTCAATGCATGTATAATTAAATAAACAGGTGGTTGACATAATCTCCTGATCTTGCCAATCATCAATGAAATGAAGGTGGGCTAATGATAAATCAATTTGACAAATAATAAATGAGATTCATTTATTATTCCTAATACATGTTGAGCAACACCTTAATTTTTTTTTATTTGTTACTATGAAAATTCAAATAAAATCTAGAAAATTACTAATGGTTAATGAGGAAAATAATTAATACACTATAGTTGATTTTAAAATAACCTTAGACATTTTCAAAATACACATAAGTTTTGTCTTGCAAAAATTAATAATAATAATAACAACAACAATAATTAATTGCAATGTTGGTTATTTGTACTTGCCAAACTTCATTATCTCACTCCCCTTTGTTAGAGTAAATAATTAATAATTAATTATTTGTTCTATTTACTTAAGCTTACTTAGGTAAATGCATGTAGTGGTTAGTTGTTGACAACATGGGAGTTTGTTCCCTTCTAGCATGTTCCACCTTTTGTGGATATGTGTTGAGTTGTCATCCTTATCTTCTACCACCTTCCAGCTTGTTCTACAAGCTTCCTTGACGTCTTTATAAGCGACCTCTCTCTCATTGTATTAACATCATTTGTGCATATTGTAAATATATTTTCATTGTGTTTGCACATATTGTCTCTCATGTCCATTTAGGGTTTTACCCTTGCTCCATGCTCTTCCTCTCCTTGGCTTCTCTTTGATCCATGCTCTTTCTATCATAGTTTTGGCATTTTCGCTACATGGTGAATATTTTAAGTCTTTTAGGCCCGAGGATCATTTTCCTAGCATGGTTTCCTTTGTTTTAGGCTGTAATTTGTTTTGTATCAGCTTGTTTTTCATTTTGATCATTGTAGCTATCATTTTGAAGAACTTTTATGTATCACACTGAGATAAAGTGCCACTTTTGCATTTCAGGCATCATGACCGTTATTTTGAGTCAGTTGTACATGCACTATTTTCATAAAGCACCATGGGGGGATTATTATTTTCTGTTTTAGGCATTATCCCTTTGTCAAGTGAGTGTCCCTTTGATGACATTAGCCCCATGCAGAGTTCGTTTGACCATGTCTTTATAGGTGTCTATACCTCTTTTCCTCTCTCCTCATTCTTGGTTCGTGTGCAGGAGACTTTGGCCCATCTTCTCAGTTGCCTATCATCACACCCCGTCTACATTAAGGGGGGGTTATGCTATTTTTCTAATGCATCGATGATTCGATGGTTCGATAGTGTGAACTAGGTATTCAGTTGTTGATCCTATATACAATGCGATTGCAGTGGCTGGCTACCTATGCATTTTAGTGAGATGGATCATCTACCATATAGACATGCTCAGTTTGTGCTTTCTTCTTCCATGGAGGTTCTTCAGATCAACAGTTTGGCAGATTTTGCAGCTCTTCATGCTTCAGTGATGTTCTTCATGATCACTCCTTGTTCCTGTTTTAGGGGACATTTCCCTAGTTGGAGACTTCTTTAGTTCTTCACTAGCTTCTTACTTCTTTTTGGGGGAGGGTTTTTCCCGCGTGGTTTTATCTCTTTCCCCATTTTCAAAGGTTGCATTCTCTTTTCGTTGTACATGGGTACCTAACATGGCCTCGTTGCCAGGACCCATTATGCATTTCATCTTAGTTTTGGGAGCTTAAGGCATTTCCCTAAGTTGCACTTAAGGGGGGGTGTTAGAGTAAATAATTAATAATTATTTATTTATTCTATTTACTTAAGCTTACTTAGGTAAATGCATGTAGTGGTTAGTTGTTGACAACACGGGAGTTTGTTCCCTTTTGACATGTTCCATCTTTTGTGGATATGTGCTGAGTTGTCATCCTTATCTTCTACCACCTTCCAGCTTGTTCTACAAGTTTCCTTGAGGTATTTATAAGTGACCTCTCTCTTATTGTATTAACATCATTTGTGCATATTGTAAATATATTTTCATTGTGTTTGCACATATTTTCTCTCATGTCCATTTAGGGTTTTACCCTTGCTCCATGCTCTTCCTCTCCTTGGCTTCTCTTTGACAGGTTTTCGCATGCAGGTGATCTTGGGCATCTTCAGAGTTGGCTTTCCTCAACTCCAACACCCTTCCAAATAAATTATGGGATCTCTTTCAGTCTTGGCCTGAGCTTTACATTAGTTCACTCTTCTCTATCCATTGGACTTGCATTCTGACTTTAGTGGTCTAGGCCTTATGGTAGGAATAGAACAAGAGAATCTTTCACCAACACCCTTCCACAATTGAAAATGTTCCCAGTTCTATTGAAAAATCCATTTCAAAAGTAGTAAATACTAGCCACTCAAAACTCAAATGGAACCCAATATTGTCTTCCTGGGATAGTGTTGTTATTCATGAGTGGAAAAACATCTATGTGCCTATTGGTTGGTGTCATTAACTAAGTCTAGCTTCATCCCATGAAAGAGATAAAGTAAATTGGGTTCCACTTGATGCCAAACAAATCAAATAGAACTTTGATAGTTCAATGTCTTAGGGCAATCTAGGCCAATCTAGTGTTGGTGTATGCATTTGAGATCACCATAGTGATGTACTAGCTTTGACATATTCTCCCTTCCCTCATTGTTCAAATAATATTGTAGAAGCATAAGCATTGTTTCTTGGGTTGGCCTTGGCAAAAAAAGTTGGCTTCCACAACATTTAGGTGGAAGGGGAGTCCATGGTAATAATCACTACTTGTATTAGAAGAGTATCCCATTATTGGAAACTAGTTTATACCCTTCAAAAAATTTGGCTCCTATTAAACTCATTTGTTGAAGTCCTTATCTCACATACCCTTCATGAAGGAAATAGTTTGGCTGATTATTAACATAAATTGTGATGATTTTCATCAAGAAAGGACCATTCCACTTGGTAATACTATTCTTGATGAAGAATTTCACAAGTGATTACATTAGATAAAAAATCGTGCAATTAAGTGGGCTGATTTAACATTGAGTTTGTTGTTGGTTGTAGATTTTATGTGACATGAGTTCTTATAGTTTATAGATCTAGGGAATTTTGTTTTCAGATATTGGTTCTAGATTTCTTGTAGCCAATATTGTAATATGTGAATATTTTCTTTCATTTTATGTAATGTCAATGATGTTGGGTTTTCTTCCTTGATTATTTCCTAGTTAAGACTTTGAATCAAGTTTTATTAATACAATATATATAGTAGCCAGTCCACTTTGTCTTTACAAAAGAAAAAAATGATAACCCATTGGCTTAAACATCACACACTAAGGCTTCATTCATAGGCTAAAAGTGTTAACTAGTCAAATTTGACTTATTTTTAAAAACATAATTTTTTGCATTAGTGTGTGATGTTTAAGGGTGCCCCAAGTTAACATATGCATGGTGAAAACAAGGAGAATACTTTAGTTTTATTTAAGTTTCAAAAATTAAACAATTACCATTATTACACACTGAAGTACATTTTACAAACATTATCTTGCTCCACCACCACTAAGGTTGGGGTCCCATTTAGGGGGTTCCTTCAAAATAAAGTTGGTGGTCAATAAGAGCTTTCAGGAATTTTTAAAGGTGAGAAGTCCCATATATTGTGGCTTAAAAATTATAGCTACCAAATTTGAGGAAGTTGAGAAGATTTTAAAAATATAAAATATTTTAAAAAGTAAAAGCTTTGTTTTTAGTGGGAAAGAATGAGCACAACTTTCCATGTGGTGTAAATTTTCCCTAAGATGGTGGGGCTATTTCCAGCCCCACCTCTTTCTCACCTACTCAATTAAAGAGGGCTAAAAAAAATGGGCTCCTATTTTGGAGAAAAGATTCTAAATAATCCTCATGGAGCCTCTATTCCTTAAAAATAGAACCCAAGGCCCCCTCATTGGACACCTATCTAAGAAAATAAACTCTATGTACTAACAATTTTTCTTGTGATTGTGTTGAAATCAGAACATCGATGATTGCTTCATTTGTAACTTTCTTTTGTCCAAGAGTTCCTTTGTGAACATATACATAAGTCAAAAAATCATGATTAACACCTATCTATTTTTCATTTCATAATGGAATGAATGAGCAACAATGATGATTAAACATATAAATGATCAAGGTATCACTATTTGTACCCTCCCCATTAACTTTCTCAAACAATACTGTCTCTAAATTCATTCTAGAAATAGGACTTTCCAGAAGCTTTTTCCCTATCTTCACAAGTTCCTTCAAACTTTCTAGAGTAGAGATATCCATAGTGGTTGTGTCTCCAGTCAACTCATTTTCCTAAAATTAATCAAATTATGGGTGACATTCACTTCAAACTACATGGATTAAGACCTTCTATTAATGAAATTTATGTACCTAAATTCTTAGATAGTTCTTTTGAGCACCAAAGCCTTGAAAGACTAAGGTAGTATACATGTTCACCATATTTGAACTTGATTGCATAAAAATGTCAACTAGTAGTACCGCATTATCTCTACAAAGCCATCCTAATAGTCTCCACTTTGTAACATCACTTGCCATGTATGATGTTGTTTTGTACCCAATTCCAAGACACAATACCAAAATCTTTCATTTGTCCTGATAAAAAATACTATCCTTTAATACTCATTTATTCATGAATCTATTATGTTAAATATAACAATTCCTTATTAAATTGATTCCCATCTACTTTTCTCAAAGATACCCAATCTTTACTATGCCTGAAGGATTCATGTGTTGCTTCATTAGTTGCAATTAAAGTCTACAAATTGAAAGGACGGTTAAAAAATCATTCTAGTTAACTGTAGTTAATAAACATGTTTGTAAGGGAAACAATGGTAGAATTATTATTATATCATTAGCAGCCACTCTTCCATCAATGAGGTCGATTTCTCTCATGTTGCCTAAGATTTTTTTTTTTTTGAAATGTGTTGAGAATTGGATGTCAATGTTGCAAGCTTTTTCTAGAAAACTCTAGAAAATTTTAGCTAGAAAGCTCTAGAATTTATTTTTTAATTCTAGAATTTCTTTGTGGTAGTTTTTCACATGTTTATCAGTTGGAAAAGGTGTATGGGTTGTTAAAAATGTGTCTAGTCTTTAGAATAATGTAGAAGGGTTTTTTTAGAGTGCAAGCAACTCATTATATGACTTTTATTGGGGTCTAAACTAGAGGAAAAAATTATGGACGAAAATGGTATTCTTGAAGTTACAAATTACAAGTGGATAACATGTGGCATAGTTTTTTTGGCCATGGTTTTGGCCCATAGTTTTGTAAAACCATAAATGATTTCCAAGTGGCAAATCACTATAAAAGAAGGGCCTGGGGAGGTGTTTGAATCATAAAATTTAGTTTGCAAGACTAGGTGCTAGAAGGAGTCTCTTTGAGTCTAAGTCCAAGTTTGAGTAGTGATGATGCACTCCTATAAGAACTTGCATTGCAAGTGTATTGTAATCTTCTTGATTTGAGAATACATTGTGTTGGTTTTAAAGGGTGGGGTTTTTCTACGAGAAGGGTTTTCCCATGGTCATTATTGTGTTATGCATTCCTTGTTATTCTTATTATTTTATTATGCATTTCTTGAGATCTTAGCAATAGTTAGTTGAATTTTCATAAACATCCTCTCAAAGATTAGCATAGGAAGTGATTTCACACACCTTTGCTTCCTTACAAGTGGTATCAAAGCTTGGCTAGTTTTGGTTCTATTTTTTGGGCATAGGGAATTTTGAGCTAATCAAGGTTTGAGTGGGAGCTTGTGCAAAGGTTTTCATTTCTATGTTGTAGGATTGCAAAGATGGCAAGCATATCAAGAAGGATTGAAGTAGAGAATTTTTCTTGCACAAACTTTGAAATGTGGAACCTAAAGGTGGAAGATCTATTGAATAATTGAGTTCTATGGGATGCAATTGATGAGAAGAAGCCGAGGCATGGAGATCCAACTTTAGTCTCACAATATGATGTGAGAGAAAGAAAAGATAAAGGTCTCATTAGATTGTGTCTTGTAGGGTTGATTAGTTTTAATATGTTGGTGACTCAGTTGACCTTCATTGGGGTGCGGATGGATGAAGAAGAAAGGTGTCAAATCTTATGATGTTCATTGCCAGACTCATGGGATAGCCTTGTCATGGCCATAGGGAGCACTTCAGTTGTCTTGAAGATGGAGGAAATTGTTGGTTATCTACTTTCTAAGGATATAAGAAGGAAGGTCTCTCTAAATTCCAAAGAGGCTTTGAGTGTTCAAGGAAGACCAAAAGAAATAGGCAAGAATAAAAAGCAG
This sequence comes from Cupressus sempervirens, assembly GCA_028749045.1. Lineage (NCBI taxonomy): Eukaryota > Viridiplantae > Streptophyta > Pinopsida > Cupressales > Cupressaceae > Cupressus > Cupressus sempervirens. The sequence goes on along the minus strand of CM053790.1, from coordinate 68,755,632 downwards.
CATGGCCGTTCTAAGTCAAAGTAAGATCAAAATATCTTTGTAAGTCCAAGGCAATATGCTAGAATTGTCGCAAACCTAGACACTTTCAAAAGGACTACAAAGAGGAGAAGAATAAAAAGAAGAAGAAGCTAGATTCCACTTCTAAGTCTAAGAAGGAAGATGGAGATATTTTCATCATAGCCTTCACCACTCATGTAGGTGACAATGCATGGTTGATAGACTTAGGTGCATCTTTTCACATTACTCCTAATAGAAATTGGCTTAGTAAGTATAAAAAGTTTGATGGTGGTAAGGTCTATTTAGGTGATAACTTAGTTCTTTATATTGTTGGTCGTGCAAGTATTCGTGTGAAATATTTTGATTGGAGAATTAGAATATTTGTTGGTGTCTTGCATATGCTAGGACTAGCAAGGAATTTGTTATATGTTAGTAAACTAATAGATGTGGGTGTGTATGTATAGTTTTCTGAAGTAGGTGTGAAAATGGTGAGAGGTGCTACAGTAATAGAAAGAGGAAGTAGATTGGGTACATTATACTAGCTTGATGCATGCATAGTTGAGTGCAATAGTACTTTTGATAAGACTATGAAGAGGACTACTTTTTTTGGAGAAGAAGAGAGTTTCTCTTGCAAAAGATGGTTGTGATTTTTTGGTACCCAAAGGTGTTCTATCTACTGAATCAAACTTGCTTGCAAAGAAGACAATGTTATGGTATTGGAGACTCGGCCACATAGGTGAGAAAGGTCTAAAAACCTTAAAGAATAAAAACCTTGTTGATGGGTTCAATGACTGCAATCTTGATTTTGATTTTTGTGAGCACTGTATCTATGGTAAAGAAAACCACGTTTAGTTGTACATAAGTTCTCACAAGTCCTCATGTATTATAGCTATAATCCATTCAAATGGATTTGGTCTAGTTGATGTTCCTTCTATTGGTAGATCAGTTTATTATACTTCTTTCATTGATGATTTTAGAAGAAGAACATGAGTTTATTTCATAGAAGTAAAGCTGAAGTTTTTAGTTCTTTCAAAGAATTTAAAGCAATGGTTGAGTTGTAAACTGGAAAGAAGATAAAGTGTTTGAGAATTGATAATGGTAGTGAATTTTTCTCCAATTATTTTGATACATTTTGTAAAGATTGAGGTATTAAGAGAGAGAAAATTAACTTCGTATTCACCATAGAAAAATGGAGTTATAGAAAGAATGAACATGACCTTGATGGAGATGGCTAGGAGCATGCTGAGTAGAGCTAGACTAGAACAATAGTTTTGGGCTGAAGTTGTAGCCACTACCTACTACCTAATAAAGAAATTTCTTGTATTAGCTCTTGTTGATAAGACATGAATGGAAGCATGGTTAGGCCACAAGCCTTCACTTAGACATCTAAGAGTTTTTAGTTGTGAGGCATATGCTCATATGCCAAAGGAGAAGTCGACAAAATTAGACAAGAAAGCTATCAAATGTATCTTCATTGAATATTTTTATGGTGTGAAAGGGTACAAGATTTGGGATCCTATTGTACAAAAGGTATTTTACTCTAGAAGTGTTATTTTTTGAGAAATTGAGCCTTCTTCTACTACAGTGTTGCCAAAAAAGATAAAAGAAAATAAAGATATAATTCAACTTCCTGCTACACCTAAGAAAGTTGAATCAAGGTCCTTAGAAAGACAAAATGTTGAAGAGAACTCTATGAATCCTAAATCATCAAAGGAAGAGGGAGAACTTGATCATGAACCTAAACCTAAACTAGATCTTGTTCAAAGGTCAAGTAGATAGAGCAAAGCACTAGAAAGGTATGTATATTCTCCTGATGATTGGACATGTATATTTTCTTTGAATGCTAATATTGATGAACCAAAATCTATAGAAGAAGCTATTGGTATGAATGATTTAGAGTCATGGAAGATAGCCATGGAAGAAGAGATGACAACTCTTAAGAGGACTGACACATGGGACCTTGTACCATTGCTTTAAGAATGGAAGCCTATTGGCTATAAATGGGTGTTCAAAAAAAAGATGGGTTCAACTGCAAGCATTGAGAAGTATAAAGCATGATTGGTTGCAAAAGCTTACTCCCAAGTTGTAGGAATTGATTATGGTGAATTTTTTTTTCCTGTAGAAAAAATGATATCCATTCAATTGTTACTTTCTATTGTAGCAACTTATGATCTGGAAGGTGAGTAGATGGATGTGCAGACAACTTTCCTTCATGGAGATTTGGAGGAAGAAATTTATATGGCATAGCCAGAGCACTTTGTGGTGAAAGGTAAAAGTCATTTGGTTTGTAAATTGAAGAAATCCTTTTATGGTTTAAAACAAAGTCCTAGGATGTGGTACCACAATTTTGATATTTATGTATTGAGTTTGGGATTTGTGCAATACAAATATAATCACTATATATACTACAAGTCTGATGGTGATTATTTCCTTGCTATTTCCTTATATGTTGATGACATGTTGTTTATTGGAAAAGGAAAAGGTTTGATTCCAGAATTAAAATCTCAACTCTCAACAAAGTTTGAAATGAAAGATCTTGGTGCAACAAGGTACATTCTAGGAATGGAGATTATAAGAGTCAGACAAAACATAAAGCTTTGGCTAGGCTAGAGTAATTATGTTGGTAGTATTCTAAGAAGATTCAATATGCAAGATTCTAGACCATTGAGTGTTCCTATTACTATGGGAACAAATTTTTCTAGCTCACGATATCCTTCATCCTATTGGAGATGGAAGAAATGAGTCAAGTAGTGTATTAGAGTTCTATTAAAAGTTTGATGTATGCTATGGTTTTCATAAGAGCAGACATCGCCCAAGCAATGAGAGTACTTTCCCATTATATGTCTAATCTAAGAAGAGCACATTGGGATGTAGTAAAAAGAGTTTTCAGATACTTGTGGGGTACCTCAGAGTACTCTATATGTTTTCATGAAACGGGATATGAGCATTCCTTGGATATTCAAGGCTATGTGGATTTAGACTGGGTTGGCAATGTTGATATAAGAAGATCCACCAGTGCATATATGTTTACACTATTCGATGGTGTAATTAGTCAGATGAACAAGTGAAAAGTTTTGGTTGCTTTGTCCACTATAGAGGCAGAATATATGGTAGCTACTCATGCTTGGAAGGAAACCATCTAGCTTAAGAGACTATGTTCAGATATAGAATTCAAATAGGCTACAGTGACAATTTATAGCAATAGTCAAAATGTAATCTACCTAGAGAAGGACTTGACGTTTCATGCCAAAACTAAGAAAATTGATGTACAATTTCATTTTGTAAGAGATATGGGTGAGGACACCAAGGTAAATTTGAAAAAGTTGGATACTTTTGTGAATGCTACTGATGCATTAAGTAAGCCCGTGAGCATAGACAAGTTCAGATGGTGTAAAGAGTCTATAAGCCTCTTGGCCCCTAACAATTAAGTTCATGATAGTGTGGATCCCATAACTCTTGTAAGGTGTATCACAAGTGGGAGAATGTAGAGAATTGTGTCTCAACCTTGCCAGCTTTTTCTAAAAAACTCTAGAAAATTTTAGCCAGAAAACTCTAGAATTTTTTAAGAAAATTTTAGAATTTTTTTGTGGTAGTTTTCCACATGTTTATAAGTTGGAAAAACATGTATGAGTTGTTAAAAATGTCTCCAGTCTCTAGAACAATTTAGAAGAGCTATTTTTAGAGTGTAAAAAACTCATTATATGACTTCTATGGGGGTCTAAACTTGAGGATAAAATTTTGGATGAAAATGGTATTCTTGGAGTTACAAATTACAAGTGGGTAACATGTAGCATGGTTGTTTTGTCCATGGTTTTGGCCCATGGTTTTGTAAAACCAAAAATGGTATCCAAGTTGAAAATCACTATAAAAGGAGGGCTTAGGGAGGTTTTTCAATCATTGAGTTCAGCTTGCAAGACTGGGTGCTAGAAGGAGTTTTTCTGAGTCCAAGTCTAAGTTTGAGTTGTGGTGATGCACACCTATAAGAACTTGCATTGCAAGTGTATTGTAATCTTCTTGATTTGAGAATACATTGTGTGGGTTTTGGGGGGTGGGTTTTTTTTTTCTTGGAAGGGTTTCCCCATGGTAATTATTGTGTTATGCATTCATTGTTATTTTTATTATGTTATTATGCATTTTTTGAGATCTTTGCAATAGTTAGTTGAATTTGCATAATTGTCCCCTCAAAGATTAGTTTAGGAAGTGATTCCACGTACCTTTGCTTCCTTACAAAATGGTGGGCAGGAAGGTTTGTTGGTGTAGCTGAAGTACAGATGCATACATCTGACATATATGCATCTTTTGATACATCATGTTTGGCTTGTACTATATAACACATGCACACAAATGATATTCTATTGATTTATAAAAGATTATTATAGAAAGGTTCCAAATGGATAAAGAAAGAACACGAAAAGTACCTCAAAAGTGTCCAGAGAAAATAATGGGCTGCTTTAAATTGATATCAAAGGTAAGGATGACCACATTGGTTAGTAGTTGGTGCAATCGAATAGACCCACTAAATCTCTTACAAGCTTCTGTAGATGAACACCACTATATTTGGGGCTTCTCACAATAGAATATATTGATTGGAAAGATCTATATATACCACTGCAAGGATGCACTAAACACCTTAGTGTATATTATTCTTCTAATAGTCCTTTTTAATCTACCAACTAAGAATTCCTCATAATTATAGGTCACTAACCTTTAGATTGGGAAAATTTTAGGTCACTGATCCAAATAGAACTATGTAATGTCCTTGGCCACAAATAATGGTTTGTTTTACTTGTTTGCAGCAGTTACCATTGCAGTAATGAGACCACCCGTGCTTGTCCCAATAATAACATTGAAAGAATCTGCTAATCTGACATCTAGGCCATCTAGTTTCTATCAACCAATTCAAATTACTTTTAGTTAAAATGATGTCTAAATAATACTAAGCACACTAGAAAAAGCCTTATGATTGAATAGAAATAAACACCTAGGCCCCGTTTGGTTACGGGAATACCGGGCGCGGAATAGGGTTTTCAGCGCCAAAATCAGGTTATGGAAGAAAATGGTGGCGTTTGGTTCATCAAACACATAACCCGGTTTCGGGTTTCATCTGCCAATTTCGCTCGAAAATTGGAAGAAATTTCTTCCAAGAAATAGGTGGAAGTTGAAATGAAAACCAGGTTTTGGGTTTTTATGAATGCGTTTGAATAAATCGTCAGGTTCGCCGAATCTGCCTTAGGTTTTTGGAAGAACAAATTGGGTTTTTTGGAAGACGACAGTTGTATTGTTTTCATGCTCTATTGTGCGAAGGCGAGGGATTTTTGTTTGTTGCGTTTGTTGGGCTTGTGGGTTTTCTGTGGCCGTGGTTTACGAGGGTTTCTGGTTTGTGGGTTTTCTGTGGCCGTGGTTTCCTGTGGCCGTGGCGTGTGGCTGTGGCATTTTTTGCGATTTCTCTTCTCCACTTTGAATAGCGGCGGCGGTAAACGGTTCTCCTCTCACACCCACCTTTGCATACTGGATTTTTTAAAGTTTTTTTGGTTCATTCAAACGTAACTGTTTGTTTCAAATCTGTTTTTAAAATAGTCAATATATGTGGTAACTGTTTGTTTCAAATCTGTTTTTAAAATAGTCAATATGTGCTCACTAATAAATTCGAGTATAGTGCTATGAGAGATCAATACCAGTGAAATGAAAAATTAAACTTTGTAACAATTTCTGGGTGTTTGTTTTAAATCTGTTTAGCAAAATAGTCAATATGTGCTCACTAATAAATTCCACTATAGTGCTGTGAGAGATCAATACCAGTGAAATGAACAACCAAACTTTGTAACAATTTCTTGTCAGTAATGAGTTCTAGTATGTTGTTGTGAGAGATGAATGAAATACCATTAAATAGAGCCAAGTCATAAACTTGTGCTCACTAATAAATTCCAGTATAGTGCTGTGAGAGATCAATACCAGTGAAATGAATAACTAAACTTTCTAACTATTTCTTGCCAGTAATGAGTTCTAGTATACTGCTGTGAGAGATGAATGCAATACCATTAAATAGAGTCAAGTCATAAACTATGTATGAATCAACTATGTATAGATCAATGTCAATCATGGCTTTTATCTATACATAATCAATATGTGCTCAATATGTGCTTAATAATGAATTCTAGTGTGTGCTCATGTGATTGCCTGTATATATCATAGTACCAGTCAAGCAAAACATGGCAATCATGGCTTTTATCTATACATAGTTGACCTATACGTAGTTTATCATGGTTCAAATTTGTTTAGCAAAACAGTCCAATATATGCTGTAACAGTTTGTTTAGAATCTGTTTGACAAAATAGTCAATATATGCTCACTAATGACTTTCAGTATAGTGTTGTGAGAGATCAATACCAGTGAAATGAACAACTAAACTTTGTAACAGTTTCTTGCCAGTAATGAGTTCTAGTGTACTGCTGTGAGAGATGAATGCAATACCATTAAATAGAGCCAAATCATAAACTATGTATAGATCAATGGCAATCATGGCTTTTATCTATACATAATCAATATGTGCTCAATATGTGCTCAATAATGAATTCCAGTATGTGATCATGTGATTACCTGTATATATTATAGTGCCAATCATAATAGCAAAACATGGCAATCATGCTTTTATCTATACATAGTTGACCTATACATAGTTTATCATGGTTCAAATCTGTTTAGCAAAATAGTCCAATGAGTTCCAGTATAGTGATGTGAGAGATCAATGCAATACCATTAATCAAAGTGAATCATACCAATGAAATGAACAACTAAACTATGGATATATCAAGTATGTATTGATCCATGCAAAATCATTCAACATACTTATGAGGTCATAAACTATGTATAGATAAAAGCCATGATTTCAAACTATGTATAGATCAATGCAGAAAGAAACTCTATTCCTATTGCCAACTATGTTACTTTTCATCTTCTAAAAGACGAGCCTCAATTTCAGCGGACCCGACGATTTATTAAAACACATTCATAAAAGCCCAAATTCAAGTTATAGTTTGTACATGTGTATGTGTACATACATACATGTGTGTGTATGTACGTACACACATACATACTTGTTTGTGTACGTACATGCATGCATACATACATGTGTGTGTCTACGTACATGCATGCATACATGTGTGTGTGTGTGTACGTACATACATGCATAAATACATACATAAATTCATGTGTGTGTGTGTACATACACACATACATACATGTGTGTGTACGTACGTACATGCATACATACATGTGTGTGTGTGTACGTACATACATGCATACATACATGTGTGTGCACATACATATATACATACATGTGTGTATACATATAGACAAATGGAATCAATATTATGCTTTCATTGGTATAGATAGATTACATGGAGTATAATGACACATTGTAATTTGTTCTTTATGGGCTTATGATCCTCGGTAGTTGGTACTCCTTGTTGTATTTGAATAAATAATTGACTTCTTAATGCAATGAGGCTAGCAAATAATCATGTTGTATCTTGATAGGTGATAGTTTATATTTCATAACTGATAGTGTTTAAATTGTCCACATTTCAGGTCACTAATGGATCCTATGGAGAGTATAGTGGTCCAAGGAAGCATAGTTAGGAAGACCACATACACCCGCATTCTCACAATTCTTTTTGCTTTTGTTGGCATAGCCAAAGTACTGGTAGCCCGAGAAGGTAGTCAAATGGGTAAACGAATAAGAAAAGGAAATTTCTTTTGTAGAGACATTATTCATTCGAATGAGGTGGATTGTCATGATCAGATTCAGATGAGTAGGACAGCCTTCTTTTCTCTAGCTTGTATTCTGAGGCTGAAAGGAAGCTTGAGAGATACGATCCACTTGAAGTTAGAGGAACAACTAGTGATGTTCCTCCACACCCTTGGGCACAATCTAAGGAACCGCAAGATTGCCCATAACTTTGGGCACTCAGGAGAGACAGTCAGTCGGTACTTCCACAAGGTTTTGATGGCTATCTTAGCCCTTCACAGAGATTACTTCATACCACCTAGTCCAGGCACTCCTCCTGCAATTAGTGGGAAGGATCGTTTTGAACCATTCTTCAAGGTAAATCACACATTATTATAAGTTTATTGTCTAGAATGTTGTCCTTATCTTATTATTACTTGAGCATATATTTGATCAGTGTATCATATCCCACAAGATTGCATTGGAGCCATCGACGGTACCCATATTCTAGTGCGAGTTGATGTCGACATACAGGGTAAATATCGTGATAGAAAAGGGAACCTATCGCAAAATGTTATGGGTGTCTGCTCCTTTGATTGTAAGTTTCAGTATTGCCTTGCTGGTTGGGAAGGCTCTGCTGCAGATAGCCGTGTTCTAGCCTCAGCTCTATCCAGATGAGATCCACTTGTAGTTCCCCCTGGTAAGCCAAATCACATTTTAATATACTCAAGGTTATGCTAAATGGTTCAAGTATTGACAATATACTTTCTTTATATAGGAAAATATTATCTCGTGGATGCTGGATATCCAAATGCACCTGGATTTCTCGCTCCTTATCGGTGTACACGCTACCACTTGAAAGAGTGGTCAAGAGAAAACCCAATAAACTCTTCACATGAGTTGTTCAACCATCGACACTCCTCTCTTAGAAATGCAGTAGAACGTACATTTGGTATTTTGAAGTAGCGTTTTCCAATCTTAAGACATGCAACGTCTTATGATATCATGACACAATCCTATATTGTTTTAGCATGTTGCATACTTCACAATTTTATTATGATAGAGGATGGCCTTCCATCGGAAGAAGCTATTGAAGAGGAAGATGATCGTGATGGGATAGAGGTGCCACTACTTGAGACATATGGGTTGTCTCAGGAGGATAGAAATGAGTGGGCCCAATTTCGAGAAGATATAGAAAATAGGATGTGGGAAGATTATAGATCTCGAGAATAAATGATTTATTAGAAGGCAATGTGCTTTATATGATTAAATTGATGTATGCATATACAATGATGGTGTTTGATTTCGTTATTCTGATATCAGTCTTTGCTACATTCTAATTAAATAAAAAGAACATTAACTTTCAATTTCACACCTACATTATGTACAAAAATTGTTGATCATATCTGCAATACACAATTCAACTTGAAATATAGATTACATTGATTTAAATGCAAGAAAGCACAATTATTATACATCTTTGCATTGAGAAAGTACAATAACATGCTTCATAATGGGGCTCATGACTATTTACTTGCCATTGATATCACCATTTTGTCTTACTGGTAGTTTTTTTGATGTTGATGTGTTATCATCAATTACTGCTTAAAATGTGTATCATCTTCAGTTAAATTCTTTCAAGTTTATTAAATGTTAGCCTCATTGCATTAGGATGTATTAAAAAATGATATTTAAAGTTTATCATCTTCAATTTTAAATGAAATACAGCAAGGAGTACCAAATGATGAAGATCATAAGCCCACTAGTAAGAAGAGAACAACGAATTCGTTGAAAATTCTATTTTTCTGATGTTACTGCTTGCTGCATTCTATTTAAATTTAAAGAGCAATAACTTTCAATTTCAGTCGTATGATTACTTTAAATCGTAATACGTTTACCTATTCAATATGTTAGCCTTGTTCCATTATGACGTATTACAAATTGATAGTTAAAGATTTTCTATTTCAAATTGAAATGAAATACAGGAAGGAGTACACAATGGCATATACCGAGCTCATGATGAGCATGGATGGATCTGATCATGTGAAACAGATGTGTTCTCCCATTACTTTGAGTGATATAGATGGATCCCTCGCTATGAGCAACAAATCTTCTTCTTCAAAGAAGAAAATGTGGACAAAATCGATGGAACACAAGTTTTTAGACTTGCTCCTTGAACAAGTCCATCTCGGATGGAAAGGTGAAGGTGGGTTTAAAAAAGAGGCATGGATTGCGATAGAGAGGACATTCAATTCAGCGATGAACTCGAATCTGTCACGAGATCATTTTAAGAATAAGCTAAAAACATGGAAAGTAGGATATAAAGTAATGAAGGACTTGAAAAATACAAGTGGGTTAGCTTGGAATGAAGAAACTCAAACTGTGGATGCTGAGGATTCAGTGTGGGATGACCTTTTGAAGGTAGGATCATCTTTGTACTCTTTTCATTGAAGAAATTTTTCCTTCTTATTTTAATAATGAAAAACTTACAACCTAATCCATCTATTAATGCTTATATGTAGAGGAGAGAATTCAAAAATGCAAAAATGTATAAGAGGTCACCTTTCCAATATTTCAATGAGTTGGCTGTAATTGTTGGTAATGACATTGCTGAAGGGTTCGCATCTAAAACACCCCTTGATGCTGAAGAAGGGCACCCTATGAACGATGCATTTAATGTGCTTGATGAGGATGATACCAATTGTGGTACACCTCTTGACAGCCAACCAGATATTGATGAAGACTTATATCATTCCAATCAGTCGAGTGCAAGTGCTAGAGGGACTCCTCCACCATCATCATCAAGGAGGGGAAAGAGGAAGAAGACATCTTTGGCTGCATCATTGGATGTGATATGCGAAACTATGAAGGAACTGAAAGATGGCCTCATTAAGCCTCAGATTGTAAAAGTGGATAAATCTGAAGATGATAATATTTTGACTGCTGCATATATTGCTCTCAAAGCTGTCCCTGAACTGAGTCGAGCAATTTTCGTGAAAGCACATGATACCTTCGTGCTTCAACGTGAAAGAGCCAAAGGTTTCTTGATGATGGATGAGGTGGAGAGAGCGGAGTGGATTGCAATGACATTTGGTACCATTTAGCTATTTCAGCTACTGACTGGATTGCAATGACTTATGCTGCATGATTACTCTATTCAATGGTTTTGCATTAATCTCTAATAGCACTAAACTAAAACTATATTAATCTCACATCACTATATTGGAACTCATTATTGAGCACATTTTGACTATTTAATTAGTGATCTCTCACAGCACTATACTGGAAGTCATTAGTGAGCATATATTTACTATTTTGTTAAACAGATTCTAAACAAATTGTTACAGCGTGTATTGGACTATTTTGCTAAACAGATTTGAACCATGATAAATTATGTATAGATAAAAGCCATGATTGTCATTGATCTTCCATGTATCCATACATAGTTTATGAGTTGGCTGTGTTTAATGGTATTGCATTGATTTGTACATAGTTTATGACGTCATAAGTATGTTGAGTGATTTTGCATGGATCTATACATACTTGATATATCCATAGTTTAGTTGTTCATTTCATTGGCATGATTCACTTTGATTAATGGTATTGCATTGATCTCGCACAACACTATACTGGAAGTCATTAGTGAGCATATTTTTACTATTTTGTTAAACAAATTCTAAACAAACTGTTACAGCATGTATTGGACTGTTTTGCTAAACAGATTTGAACCATGATAAATTATGTATATGTCAACTATGTATAGATAAAAGCCATGATTGTCATTGATCTTCCATGTATCCATACATAGTTTATGAGTTGGCTGCGTTTAATGGTATTGCATTGATTTGTACATAGTTTATGACGTCATAAGTATGTTGAGTGATTTTGCATGGATCTATACATACTTGATAATCCATAGTTTAGTTGTTCATTTCATTGGCATGATTCACTTTGATTAATGGTATTGCATTGATCTCTCACAGCACTATACTGGAAGTCATTAGTGAGCATATATTTACTATTTTGTTAAACAAATTCTAAACAAACTGTTACAGCATGTATTGGACTATTTTGCTAAACAAATTTGAACCATGATAAATTATTTATATGTCAACTATGTATAGATAAAAGCCATGATTGTCATTGATCTTCCATGTATCCATACATAGTTTATGAGTTGGCTGCGTTTAATGGTATTGCATTGATTTGTACATAGATTATGACATCATAAGTATGTTGAGTGATTTTGCATGGATCTATACATACTTGATAATCCATAGTTTAGTTGTTCATTTCATTGGCATGATTCACTTTGATTAATGGTATTGCATTGATCTCTCACAGCACTATACTGGAAGTCATTAGTGAGCATATATTTACTATTTTGTTAAACAAATTCTAAACAAACTGTTACAGCATGTATTGGACTATTTTGCTAAACAGATTTGAACCATGATAAATTATGTATATGTCAACTATGTATAGATAAAAGCCATGATTGTCATTGATCTTCCATGTATCCATACATAGTTTATGAGTTGGCTGCGTTTAATGGTATTGCATTGATTTGTACATAGTTTATGACGTCATAAGTATGTTGAGTGATTTTGCATGGATCTATACATACTTGATATATCCATAGTTTAGTTGTTCATTTCATTGGCATGATTCACTTTGATTAATGGTATTGCATTGATCTCTCACAATACTATACTGGGAGTCATTAGTGAGCATATATTTACTATTTTGTTAAATAGATTCTAAACAAACTGTTACAACATGTATTGGATTGTTTTGCTAAATAGATTTGAACCATGATAAACTATGTATATGTCAACTATGTATAGATAAAAGCCATGATTTCCATTGATCTTCCATGTATCCATACATAGTTTATGAGTTGACTGTGTTTAATGGTATTGCATTGATCTGTACATAGTTTATGACATCATAAGTATGTTGAATGATTTTACATGGATCTATACATACTTGATATATCCATAGTTTAGTTGTTCATTTCATTGGCATGATTCACTTTGATTAATGGTATTGCATTGATCTCTCACAACACTATACTGGAAGTCATTAGTGAGCATATATTTACTATTTTGTTAAACAGATTCTAAACAAACTGTTACAGCATATATTGGACTGTTTTGCTAAACAGATTTGAACCATGATAAACTATGTATAGGTCAACTATGTATAGATAAAAGCATAATTGCCATGTTTTGCTATTATGATTGACATTATGATATATACAAGTAATCACGTGAGCACATACTAGAATTCATTATTGAGTACATATTGACTATTTTGCTAAACAGATTTGACACAAACAGCCAGACACTGTTACAAAGTTTAATTGTTCATTTCATTGGTATTGATCTCTCATAGCACCATACTAGAATTTATTAGTGAGCACATATTGACTATTTTGCTAAATAGATTTGAAACAAATAGTTACCACATCTATTGACTATGCTAAACAAATAGCAGATAGAAATAGAACTATGATAAACTATGTATAGGTCAGCTATGTATAGATAAAAGCTAGTGATATACTTGTAAATTTTATTATTGAGCACATATTGAGCACATATTGATTATGTCTAGATAAAAGCCATGATTGCCATTGATCTATACATAGCTTATGAATTGGCTCTATTTATATGGTATTGCATTCATCTCTCACAGTACTATACTAGAACTCATTACTGGCAAGAAACTGTTACAAAGTTTAGTTGTCCATTTCAGTGGTATTGATTTGTCACAACACTATATTGGAATTCATTAGTGAGCATATATTGACTATTTTGCTAAACAGATTTGAAACAAACAATATGTATGTACACACATGTATGTATGTACGTACATATGTATGTATTATGTGCATATGTATGTACACACATATATGTACACATGTATACATACTTGATCTATGCATTGCATTGATCTCTCACAACACTATACTGGAACTCATTACTGAGCACATTTTTACTATTTTGCTAAGCATGTATGTATGTATATGCGTATGTATGTATGTACAAACATGTATGTACGTATGCATGTATGTATGTGCATATGTATGTACACACATGTATGTACGTATGTATACAAACTTGATCTATGCATAGTTTAGTCATCCATTTTATTGACATGATTGGCATTGGTCAATATGCAGGATAGTTGTTCATTTCATTGGCATTCGCACGATTGGCATGTGAAGTCATTCCAGATGGTTAATTGGCTTTGTGTAATGGTATTGCATTGATCTGTCACAACACTATATTGGAAATAATTACTGAGCACTTTTTTTCTATTTTGCTAAGCATGTATGTATGTATGTGTGTATGTATGTGCGTATGTATGTATGTAGGTGCGTATGTATGTACACATGTATGTACATGTGTATGTATGTATGTATGTGCATATATATGTATGTCTGTGCATATGTATGTTCACGCATGTATGTACGTATGTATACATACTTGATATATGCATAGTTTAGTCATTCATTTCATTGACATGATTGGCATTGGTCAGTACATAGTTTAGTTGTTCATTTCATTGGCATTCACACGATTGGCATGTGAAATAATTCCAGAGGGTTAGTTGGCTTTGTTTAATGGTATTGCATTGATCTCTCACAACACGTAGTTTATGATCTCGTAAACATTTGGTATAGTTGTTCATTGCATTGTTAATTAGAGTTATATTTGAACCATACATACGTGGAATACACAAGGAGTGGCAAATGATGAATGCTCAATTGTAGAACTTGAAAGCATATAGAAATGTGATTTGCTAGATGATTGTATAGTTCATGATTCTGTCCTATGTTATATCTATAGTCCTAATTTTCTTGCATATGTTTTTATTTTTTTGTCTTTTTGTCCCTATTTGATTTCCTATGTATGTTTTCGTTGACAAGATTATCAAAAGTATTGAGGATTTTTGGTAGATGATTGTACAGTCATGATTATGTCCCATGTTATATGTATATTCCTAATTTGCTTGGATATTTTTTTAATTTCTTATTTTTTTTCCACAGTTTGGTTTCCTATGTACGTGCTTCTTGACAAGATTGTCAACGGTATTGATAAAGTGTCTTTCTCTTGTATTTTTTTATTGCTCTTGATTTGCTAATATTGCAAGACCACACATGCTGATAAAAAATGAGCTATCAGATGATTGTTTACTGTGTTTGTAAACGATCAATATTTCTGATGCCACTCCTTGGTGTATTCCATTAAAAAAAAATCAGGTTTTAATTTTTCAAGCATGTTTAGTTCATATATGCAGGATTGACCATCTAACAACACAAACAATAATGGGAAGATTGAGCAGCATGAGAGGGTTGCCGTCGAATGTGGGGCATAAGGGCATACATCATGGATTTCTCAGTGTTTTCGTATGTAACGGTGTGTCGTCGAATGTGGGGCATAAAGGCATACATCGTGGATTTCTCAGTGTTTTCGTGTTTAATGGTGTGTTTTCACACCACCATCAAATCATGGATATTGTTCTATCAAGTTAGCAAGTTTTCATATTGTAGTAATTATGTGAAATTCATTATTAGAATTTCATGATGTTAAAATATGATTTATATGATTAATGATTTTCATGATCTTTTTTTTTAAATTGCATGTAAAATCTATGTTGCCAAAATTCCACATTTTTTAAGAGCAATTATTAACAAAGCATCATTTTTCTTGTTAAAGTTCTCATCAAATGTTTAATGTATGTGAATGCAAAATGGTATATTTTTTCCTATATAATATTTCACGTAAAATTTAGTTGCATATTTTGTTGAATAATTAACTAACTTAATAAATATATTAAAAGGGAGAGATACATAGAGGGCCAGAGAGTGCAGGATAAGAAGGGGGGATGGAGGGACAGAGGGAGAGAGTGAGAGAGAGAGAGAGGAGCTTGTGTGTTCCTGCATCTGTAGAAAGGTGTCTGTTGATGTGTGTTTTATGACTCACCAAACAGTAGAACGAAATACTGAAATATCTTATCCTCTCTTGAATATATATCTGTCTATGACCTCATCAAGGTCTTCAAATGTCTCCTCCCCAATTGAAAGTATTTTCCAAGTCGAAGATAGCTAGCAAAATCCTTTTGGTCTTTTCCTCCCTCCACAATATCCTTGTGTGCATAAACTCCATTGAAAATGTTCAGTGTTAGAATCAAGTGAGTAGGCCCTTTCAAGCATGGACGGATAATACTCTCCCCTGGCTCTTTATCTGTTAGGAACTTAATGGTTTCATTCTCTTGTTCACTTCGTGAAATGGAATCCTCTTCCGCAAAATATGGATCCTTAACCTCCTTATCCTTATCCTATGCACCCTGATAGTTATCATTCTTTAGTGAACTCTCTTTGCAAGTTAACTCAACTAGGTACTTCACTTTTGTCATAGTTTTCACCCAACAGGTAAGGATGCTGCCTTCTGCAATTTTTTCTAAAGGATCTATATCTAGATCATCAGAAAGCTCCTCTTTCAATATTATTCATGTCAAGCTTGATTCCAGATCACAAATTATACGATGATTTTGGACTCTGCGGGGACAATTTTTTCCATTAACAGGGTCTCTTCATTTTCTCCAGTCAGCAGATAAAATTCCTCATCCTGGGATGGCTCTTTATATGGCGATCTCAAATCCTGAAATCCATGTAACAATTCACTCTTTATGTCAGCAAGGGTTTCCTGCTTTTTATTGGATGTCCATTGCTCCACACTTCTAGCATATTCATCAATATCAAGGGCATTTAACAGATCAGGATATTTTTGACATGCTCAACAACCATTTCTTGTGTTTCCTCATCCATATCATCTATATCATGTCCAGCTTCTTCACAATATATGTCCTTAGCCATTTTCTTGGCAAATTCATATGACTTTGGATGAATTCTAGTATCATCCAATGGATCCATAACATGGTTTTCGGATACTGCTTGTCCATTCCCTCTAACCCATAAAAAAACCAATAGCATTTATAAAGACAAGTGGCTTCATAGCCTCTACAGTTGGTTGTTGTAACTATTACCTGCTCAACAACTTCATACTTTTCATCTGGAGTAAGGAAATGTTCCAGTGAATGAAGCTTCAATGATAATATTTCTTTGCCAAGACGATATAATGTTGCAACCATGGCCAATGGATTCTGAAGATACCGACCAAGAGCCACAACACGCCTCACAATCCCTCTCTGTGTCGGCAACTAGTCTTAAGAGATGCGAGAATTCTCATATAGTGTAGGCAATAATTCATCTACATAAACAACATTTATTGTGTCCAATCCTTCTGCCAAATCATGTGGATGAACACAAACATAGGGAGGGATAGAGAGAGGACACAAACACACATATTTAGCGGCTAAGTCACAAGGTTCAAGTTTCAATTCGAGTTCGACAATTATGAAGTTCGGATGAACTTGACAATAAATTCAATTCGACGATAAATTTGTCTTACACAATTTTTCAAAAATATATAATATATATGATCACAATTTTCAACAATGGGACAAAAAATAACTTCGTACAAATGATTGCATGTATGATTATTTTTAACTTTTCTTTGCTAATAAATAGAATTAAAATAAAAAATAATAATCATTTTATTTATTATTGACTAACAAAATAAAACTGTGAATATTCAAGAATAAATAATAATAATAATGTAGTCTAATTATAAATAAATTAAATCATAAATATTAATACTTTACTCATTCTAATCCTTGTGTTTCACTAATTAAATAAGATTAAAAAAATTTACATCAAATTCCAATTCCAATTAGAAAATGAACAACCAAACGCAACAAAAAGATATTCCTAGTCATATTCTGTTCCAATTCCAATTTCTAAATTGGCAACCAAACGCAGAATATGGATTTGAAAATTCATCTTCCGTGTCAACCAAACGGTCCAACTATCTTCCTAAAATACATAACCAGGTTTTCGAAAACCTGGTTATCAGATAACCTGGTTATGAGGAAAATTCATCTTCCCCAACCAAATGGGGCCCTAGGGTCCATTTGGTTGCGGGAAAAGGAATAGGGGAATAGGAATAGCTATTCGAGAATACTTATTCTAGAATAAAAAATGGGGGTACATATTCCTATTCTCTATTTGGTTTAGTCAGAATTTGATGGGGAATTCACAAACCCAAAAATTTATGTTTTCTAAAATAAATAATACTGAAATAGGAATATGTATTCCAATTACACTTATTTAGGTGGAATTGTAAAACTTCATTTTTGAGTCAATTGAAATACATATTCCTATTTTATTTCGTATTCCAATTCCAATTTGGTGCATCCAAATAAAAAATTCAAAATAATAAGAATTTACATATGCCTATTCCGCATTGCTAAACAGACCCCTAAAGCTCTTCGTCTAGAAAGTGTAGGATCGTTACAGGGATGATCCTACGGACTCCTCCTCCATCAATGCTGAGAATGGTGATCATAACTCCGTCAGTGGCTGACAGGTTTCTCTCGGTTGCCATCGCTCTTTGTTGACAAGCAAATATTGAATGAAATGAGATCGGCGATCTGAGATGAGAACAAATTTTTGATATTGATGCAACTTATTCAACTGGCACACCACTATTCCAGTTGAAGAAGAAGGTGATGAGCTCGAAGGTGCTGCAATGGTTTCCGTATATAGAAACAAAAGTCGAAATGAATCATTAGATCTATTTACGCGCAGTGCTCGTGGAATACACTGTACTCTGACATCTGCGCCATCCAGTAATCTGCTAATCTGACATCTGGGCCATCCAGTTTCTGTCAACAAATTTAAGTTACTTTTAGATAAAATGATGTCCTCAATATAGTAAGCAAACTAGAAAAAACCTTAGAATTGGATAGAATTAAACACCTGAAACTCTGCCTCTAGAAACTGAAGTATAGTTGCAGGGATGATCCCCCTGACTCCTCCTCCATCAATGCTGAGAATGGTGATAATTTCTCCGTCAGTAGCTGACAGGTGTCTCTCAGTTGCCATTGCTCTTAGTTGACTAGCAAATATTGAATGAAATGAGACAATCTGAGATGTGAACAATTTTTAATATTGATCCAACTTAATCAACCGGTAGACCACTATGTAAAGCTGAAGAAGATGAAGATGATTTCTAAGGTGCTGCAATGGTTTCCATATATAGAAAGAAAAAGTGGAAACGAATCATGGTCTGTCTACACGCAATGCTCGTGGAATGCACTGTACTGCCCACTATAGGGCACAGATGTGAGTGTGATATGACTATAAATATTACTCCTACTTCTTCAGAGACCAGGTGGCACGTCTGATATAGATATGGTGAGGGTCATTACAATGGAAAGGACGATGTAATCATGCCTTCTCACGCATGAATTTTGTTGACAGAAAATTGATAAAGTGCTTAATTTCAGTCAAACGGTGTCCCTAATTTGAGCAGGGAAATTAGAGCACGGAAGGAAGAACATTTCACAAATCTTTTCCATCTAAGATGGCCTTCTAGCTAAATCCTCTACGATAAGGTTTAAAACCCATGCTCCTAAATTCAAATTAATAAAGACAATTCAAGGTGTTTACATGGATAGAGCATTGTCTATGAGGTCTCTAATTATATCCAAACTATACAATACAGACACAAAAGTTTTGACCCAATCCTTATGGTGCCTTACATAATATGGAATGATTAGGTATTTGCTGTAGTAGATAGATTCTTTCAAAGAAACACTAGTTTATAATATCCTAGATAACAAGATTGTTCACTATCTTTAGAAAATATCATCTGACGAGATGAAGAGATTTAGTTCATCATATCATCTACATATTCATTGATGGCAAAATGATGCATAATAGTAAAAGTAAATTTGTTGATATGTTAGTATCTAGGATGTAAAGAGCTTGAGATATGATATTGGTATGTGTAGAGTTGTTGTATAATATCTTACTCAATGCAAATATAAGTAGAACAAATTTTGAGAAATATCTTTTAGATTTTAGATTTTTTAAGTTTAATATTTTAAAAATAATGCAAATCTAGTTTACGTATTATGTGATGTTTGTAGTCGTGAGTTTATATGTAAAGTATATGATATCTTGATAGCTCTTTTGTCAAGATATTGTATGATTGTTTCACCATTTTTTTTAAACCTATTTATAAACTACAAATAATATATCACTATAGTTATAGGAGGCACACCAATCTAACTAGAGGTAGTGTTCGAGTTAATACTTCTATCTCTATTTTTTTTTCATTTTGATTGTTCATTATACAAACCTTATAGGTGTATTCTATTAATCCACCTCTTGTAACAAATTTGAGATTTCACAAGTGGTTTTAGATGAGCTCAATTTCTAAACACAATAATATTTCATTCCCTATAACCTAATTATAAAAATTTTCTAAGTGTTTTTAATTATTTATTTTCAATGTGTGTAATTGGTTTGTTAAGTTCTCCAAGCTTCCATTCTATCATACCATTTCCTTGAATCATAACTAGTAAGCCAAAATATTATTGAACTCACCTTAGTACACAACTTTGGAACTGTAAACCTAATGGAATTTGTCATTGTACTTTTTCTCCACTCTAAAATATTTAAATAGCTTTAATTTATTTCACAATGGATTCTAACTATTTCCTCTATATATACTACTTCCATTGCATCCCACATATTTGATCTCCAATATATTTATTTCAAACAAAGTCTTATATATCTTTTTAAATATTAGACTCGGTCCTCCTTTAATATCATGCTTGTTTTCTTAAATTTAAACTTGGTCCTCCTTTAATATCATGCTTTCTTTCTCAAATTATTTTCATATTCATACCATATAAATCTCATCCTAGCAGAGCTCCATAAATCCATTAACAAACATATCCTATTCTTTTTTAATCCAAATTCAAAAGAATAGATCATTTCTTCATAAACTTTGATCCATTATTATACTTTTAAATTGTGCATCTAGTATCATACACATGGTGTTCCTATGCTCTCATCTATGAATATCTCTATCACAAAATTATCTTCATTTATTTAAAATGTTCAAACATCTTCTTCTTAAGATGTCTTCTATTTCTTTGAATTACTTATTTTGGTTTTACTTTCCCTAGAAAAATTAGTTGATTTTATTGGAGCCCATATCTCACATCAATATTTTCACTAAGTATTTAATATTTTAATTTGTATAGTCAGATGAAGATAATTACTTTTTTAAAGTCACACTTGATCATTAAACATAAAAAAAAATTCATTTCATGTTCACTTTTCTAAAGAAATTTAAATATAAAACTACTCTATCACTCCACAATAATCCCAAACTAATTTCTCATGTATGTGTAACCTTATGCTGATGAGCCTCTAATTTGTATAGGAAAATCACTAACAAGGACTCAATCCTTTCCATCCTTGAGAAATCCTTGATCATTATAATTAGATAAACCAAGAGTGCTTGAAAACTTATCAAAAAAATAATATTAAATCCTCGGGACAAACAAGAAGGGATTCCTTAGAAGTGAATATTGATATCTAAATACTAATTAAATTAGGAAACTAGGACCAACTAAAGCCAAAATGTATTAGGACTAGCCAAAATAAACTAATAGTAACAGTACAAGAAAAAATCAACTAAGAATAGTCTTGAAACCACTAGCATCAAGAACCTTGCCATAACTATTATAGACACCACAAGCCATAGAAAAAAATCCAACCACGACATCCCAACCAGCAATGGATGTTTCTTTTTAAGCTTCTTAGAGAAGAAATGTTTATTCAATATCATAGAAGAGATCAATACCATAGCTACCATCTCCTCTTTTTGACCTAGTTAGACACCTCTATTCCTTCTTTGTTCCCCTCATTTCATTTTCATTCTTATCTCCTCCATTTTGTGATAGATCCCTCTTATTTATTTCTTCACATTCTCATGCATATCCACTTTTTGAGAATCCATCATGAGAAATTATTTCTGAGAAGGGATTATGACTCATTTACTGAGAAAAGGGTATTGAAGGTCTTCATCTTTTCCTCCTATAAGGACATCTAGATTATCAATTCAATAATTTTTTCCCCTCTAAGATTTTTACTATGGAGTTTTTGGCTAAAATCTTTACTTAACTACCACAAAATACCATCGATATTCCCTTTATTATAGGTGACCTCTCTTCTCTCAACTTCATCAATTTCCTTTAGCCTATTGGTCTTTACCTACACCATTTGGAGATGAAATATAAGCTACTTGGTAACATTGGATCTTTTCATGGAGGATAGACAACACATGAACTGTATGCACTAGGTCATTTCCATCAATTTTATGTACAAAATTATTTTGGGTAATGGGGTAGATATATATTTGTAAATTAGGGTCCCTAGGATAATTGATCTAGGTCTTATGGTAAGGTGAGATGAATAATATATTGGGAGAATTCTTTACAAAATTGAGGATGAAATTCTCAAGGATGTAACTAGAATCCATTGACTAGGAGTACACTAAATCATTTGACACATGAACCATGCCTCACATACAACATTTTTTATTTTAGCCTTTCTGTAAGGATTGACCCTAGTCGAGGTGAGCTGAGCCTTGGAGCAAGACATTATAATTTACATCTTGGAATTACATGAAATAAGTCTAAAATTTAGGTTGTTAAGCTTTATCAATATGTAAGAGTAGAACTAGGATTGAGATAAGATTGAGCTTAAAACTATACATTGTGTAGATAAATCCCTAATAAAGGGTTCCCTCCCCTTTATTTTGGCTTTTGCTAGCGACTTAGACTATGAGAACAAAATCCAAAAATGAAAATAAAACTTTATACCCCACCTAGAATGTGTACACATATGGAAGCAATGAGAGTGAAAATATTTGTACCTTCTATCTAGCATAAAAATAATTAAAATCACTTTCTAGTTTCCACAAAGATGCTAATTATCAAGCTCACTCTACAATCTCAAAATTCATTCACCTGGGTTGATAAAACTCTCTGAATCTTCCTCATTAAATGTTGTGTATTATCTAGGGAATTGAGTATCTTGCAAGCTCAATTTAGTCACATGCAATATTTTTTGTTTCAATGAATGAAACAATATCAATTCTCATATTCCCATCAATTGAAGACTTCATGAACTGCTAGGATAAACCAAGGTGAATGCTCTCCATGCCCTCCACATAACTATCCAATTTTCTATAAAAAGGATCTTCCAAAACTTTGTATTATTTCTGTATTCATCACATTTTCTAGACTAATTTTGTGTAATATGCTCCCTATTTTCGTACCAGGTCAATATGAATATAATCATATTTTTCTTACAATGCTCCCAACTCCAAAGCTAGAAGAACCAAAAAGAAACCCTCAAACTATACATGTATTTTTCAACCATAGATTAATTAGAAAAAAAGAAAAAATAATTAAAGGAAGAAAAGTGAAAATTTGAGGACTAAGGTTTTAGGTTAATTACTTATCATTAGTATGCATTGGTAACTTAGATAATTTTTTTCATGTTACTACCTAGTGTGGTAATATCCCACTCAATCACAACACAAGCCACCATAGGGATCAAAAAGTAATCATTTTATATCTTTAATTGTTTTCTTAACTAGGCCTCAACTTCCATCTTTTCATTAAAATGATTACCCTCCCTTAAGATATGTTGACATGAAAAGGCTTCCACTATGGAGGAAATCCTCAACCATTAAGGACTTTAGTTACTTGAAATTTTATATTTCCTATTACAAAATTTTCATAATTGCATTATACGCCTTTCAATATTTTCCAATCCTTATTTAGGAGTTGAATTTTGACATACTTTAAAAAAATTGTACAATGCTCATCTATTCAATTAAATCCTTTAAAAATTTGAATGATTCCTGATGACCTTAACTAATAATAAAATTATTTCATTCTATATTTTTCTTGGAGATTTAGAGTACATTCTCATCCAAACTAGATATTGGTTTCTCTAATATGAATTTTATTATTTCATACATTTTTGCATCATTCATTTGTAAGTTATCACTACTATCGGTTTGGTTCTCTCTCCCTAGGAGGATATATCTATTTACAATTCATTGATTACTATAGTGGTATCTATTAGAATGATTTAGAATAACTAAGAGGGGTGGGGGTGTGAGTCAGTTATCCAAGATCCAGATGTACCAATTGAACTTTTAATCACTTAAAATACTTCAAATCTAAACATTCACTATCTCGGCCTCTATAGCAGACAATCAGAAACATAAACTTATAGTCCACTATCCTAATAATTATTTAATATGCACTATGTAAAACATTAATGGTAACACATTTTATATGATATCCACACAAATATTAAACTAGGATTTAACATGGAAACCCAATTTGGGAAAAACAACTAGTAACATGTCACCAATCTTCCACTCTTCTAAAGTGAGCTCTATTAGGAGCCAACCTTGTTAAAGGTTATAAAAAATATTGTTCATTCTGACCTTTTTGAATTATTTAATCACTATGTTAGGAGTGGCCTTGTTAGAGGACTTTAGAAGAGTTCATTAGTATATCACCTTGATTAAAGGATTTATATATGACTATCTAAGGTCAACCTAGATTAAAGGATTTCAATATTAGTACAACGATTAGAAAGTAACAACATGTTTTGATCTAGCAAATACAAGTCACTTTATAAATAAAGATCATAATTTAGTTTACATTTTGATCCACTAACTATATTTCATTATCATCTTTTATCTCTGATATACTTGGCAATCCTTCAAAAAATCACACTTTAACTCTCACAACTCTTCTTAGCCTCTTGCTTAAATTCTCTAATCAATAGCATCAACAAATGCTGTAACCTATTTTAAGTTATCCCTTGTGCATCCTTAAATAGGTAACCCAATCTTTTACCACTTAAACATCACTGTTGATCTTAGGTTTTGGTTAGATTCATAAAATCCTTCCAACATTTTTAATCCTCTTTTCTCTTTTGGAAATTATCAAACATGGTTTTCTTGAATCAAATGATCTAGCTCAGCCATCCTTATCTTCAAGCATGCTTTACCTACTCCAAGTAATCAACTGTGTCAACTAGAAATCACAATTTTATCATAATATGTAAAATGTTGTCCCTCAGCCAACATTGTATTTTCACATTTGGTGATCACTGGATTACTTAGCAGCTACTAACTTTTTCATTCAACACATATATTGATTTTTGGTCAATACTAATGCTCGCTTGACGCTATAATTTCTTAGCTTATACTAGTGCTCAGTCAACTCTAGCATTAGTTGACATAAACTTCAAGTTGCTTAATCATCCTCTCTTTTGCTCAGTCAAGCCTATGCATTTGGTCAATCTTTGATCACTTCTTCTAGGCTTCAATAAAATTTTCTTGTTCACTCATACCATGACTTTAAAATCACTTTATCTTGTCACGATGTACCTAATCAAGTTCCATTTGTAATTTATCATAACTCAACCTTTCCTCTATGTCCTTTTGTTTTGTCCATCTTCTCAAATCCTCTTCATTAATCGTCTAGATATGTCATGTAAATTAGATAGGAAGCTATCTTACCAATAAGGTTTGACATCAATGACAACATAACAATGGTCTCAATTATAATTTTCAACAATCTCCCTCTTTCGCATTGATGGAAACACCTCTAGTTACAATGAAATCCAAAACATGTGCCATGTGCTTCAAGCATCTCCCTCTATGTTTAGTATCAGATATTCATTAATATGCTTAGTTTCATTCTAATTCTCATACATGCATCTCTAATATGCAACACATAAGCTCCCTTCTATGGATCAGCTCATGAAATCAATTAGCTTCCTCTTGAATGTTGGAAGCACTATATTCTTTCTCTTTGCAACATCATCTTACAAAATAACTATCTCTCCTTATAGTATATTACATTTTTTTCCTTCTTCCATGGTAACTAACATACTCTCCCTCTTTCTTATTACTCCATGACAACTAGCATATACTCTCCCTCTTTCACAACAATGCTAAAGATACTTCATCTATATCATATATTACTTTGTCATGTTGATATCTTCATGTTACTACATAAGCCACCTGTGCCATATGTTTCTATGACTAACACAACATTATGTTCTTCTCACTTGACTACTTTAGGAAACTCCTAAAAAAGACTTTCACCATCAACTTGTAATATTCTGATCAACTCATTTGATAAAGAGCTCCATCTAAGCTCAAGAACCCTTAGCTAGGGAAATCAGACCTAATTGACCTCTTGGATATTCATGAGCATCCTTAGGGAAAGCCTTAATGAAAATACCAACTACTTTCTCCTTAGTGTTCACATACTCTAGTCTCACTTCTTTTCTTTGTCAAGTAATGATACTTGATACAAATATGCTTGGTCTTTGTTTGTATTACAAGGTTCTTTGACATATTTATAGCACTTTTGTTATCACAATAGATACCAACTAGACCATTGATCTATTCCTTCATACATTTCAACAATTGTTTGATCCATATAATATTTGAACAATTCACTATCGCTATCACATATTTAGCTTTAGTTGTTAATTGTGAAATACAATTATATTTCTTGATTGTCCATGAGATTAATCTCTTTCCTAGAAAGAAAGATATACCTCGTGTGCTTTCTTTATCATCAACATTTCCCACCCAATCAGAAGCAGTCAACACATTCAATTAAAACTTTTCATTCTTCTTGTAATATAAGTCGTGGTCTTTTGTTCCTTTTAGATATCTTAGTATTATTTTCACTTCCTTAGATGAATGTGATTCTCCTTTGGGTTTGCAGAAAATCTTTTAGCAATCCATATTACTAGAGCAATAATATGTTTGTTGTGAATAATATATTGTAGTTTCCAAATCATTAATCTATATAATTTTTGGTTCATGTTAGTAGAATCATCATTCTTAGACAGCTTATGTCCTATAGCCATAGGTTTGCTAAATAGTCTTGAACATTTTATACCAAAAAAATTTCAGTATCTCCTTGATGTATTTAGAATGTGCAATGTAGATACCTTTCCTAATTATATATACTTGTAAACCAATAAAGAATTTCATCTCACCAAATATAGACATTTCAAACTCTTTCTTCATCTCATCTATAAATGATTTGAATAATGCATCCTTTCCTCCAAATATGATATCAATAACTAGATTTTTTGACAATAACATCTCATTGTTACCTCTAGACTTTATGTATAGATCACTATTATAATTAGTTCTTGTAAATATAATCTTTACCAAATAAATATACAACCTTTCATACCGTGCTTCAAAGGCTTTTTTAAAACCATGTAGAGCTTTGTGTAGTTTGCATACCATGTTATTCTTGTTAGGGTCCACATATCCTTTTGGTTGTTATATTTAAACCTCTTCTTCATGTATTCCTTTCTAAAATATAGATTTAACATCCATTTCATATTAGTTTAAATCATTTGTAAGTAGAATAGGCAAGTAGTGCTCTAACTCCTTCCAAACTTATAACTAGGGTAAACGTTTCGCCATAGTCAATACCTTCTTCTTGTGCATATCCATTGTGCTCTAACTCCAATATTTTAATACCAATCTAGCTTTATAAGCTTTTCTCTTCGTGAAATATCCCAGGAATATGCCTTCATTACTTTTAGCATTAAGTTTTCCATTTCTATTATTCTTTAGTATATAACATTTTCTTTTAAAAACTTTTAAATAATTCAAATTAGGTACATTACCATACCACAATTAAAAGGTTATAATATTTGTATCTTTGTTGACTTGTACTTTGTTTAAAGTATAGAATATTGCAGTTATAATTTCTCTACAATATTTTTGTGACATATTATTCTTCGTCATCAATTTTCTAGCACAGTCCATGATTGATCTATTTCTCCTTTCAACTATTCCATTTTGGGGAGGGGTTGTGGGGGCTATCTACTTTTTGATTCCTATATATATATATATATATATCAAATTTATTAGAGATAAAGTCTCCTTCTCTATCATATCTCAAGAACTTCAAACTCTTACCTATATCCTTTTCAACTTTGGCCAAATGCCACTTAAATTACTAAAAAGAATCATATTTTTCTTTAAGAAAAATTACAATAATCATTCCAGAATAGTCATTAATAAATAAAATAAAATATTTGTAACCACAGTAGCTTTTTACACCAATAGGTCCACAAAGGTCAGCATCAACCAATTCCAAAATATCATTCAATGAGTATGTATTTCTCTTGAAACTAGACTTTTTCATTTTTCCCAATTCACATTATTAAAACATATCATTATCAGGTTTCTTCAATATTAGCAATTTTATTACTCTTTTCATCTTACTAATGCTTACCAAATTATAAAAATTCATATGATACATTGTCACACTTATCTTATTAGTCATTTGTATTGATCCTTTAGCTTTTAGAAGACATGGTGCATCATTACCAAACTTGACACAACTACCTTTATAAGATTCCATGGTTTCAAATTTACTTTTATCACTAGTCATGTGATGTGAACAACCACTATCAATTATTTACATATATCACCTTTACTCGCATATGAGATTAATGCAATTTTCTCATCCTCATTAGAATCTTTTCATAGCAACATGAAGAACTTCTTCATCATTAGTTTTAGATTCGTTGTCAGTTTCTTCTTCAGCAATGTAATAAGATTTATTACCATTGTCTTTATAGTCTTTTTTTCTCCTATTTTCTTGGTTAGGTCTTCTTCCTTTGTACTTTCTTTCCATCTTTTCATCCTCATCTTCTCTATTAGTATTGTTGATATTATGGTCAAGTTTATTTATTAGTGACTCACACTTAATCAAGTGGTTAATAGCTACCAAGAGCTTATCTTGTAGTTTATAGTGTTAACAAAGTAATATAGGTTCTACAATGTTCTATAGTTGTGTATTTAGTTCACATTGAGAAGTATCTACCAAGTTGATGGGTACTAATGCAAACCAAGCTTCATAGTATTTATCGAGTTTCATATTGAAAAGTATGGTCTCCAATGTTTATTAAGTTCATAGTATCAGTAATATGAATCAAGTCTTGATTGAGCTAGAAAGTGTCTACCAAGTGATTCACTTATACTGAGCTCACAATGTTAGTGTTGACTGAGTCTTGTAGCATCAGCCAAGTGATTCAATTTATATGTTGAGGTTTATAATATTCATAGAGTCACTAGTGCTTACCAAGTTAACACTACTTGGAAGTGATTATTATGAACTGATATTCTAAGTCTACTGAGAGTTTCATGATGTTGAGTGTTGACAATGGTTTTCAAGTATTAGAACCTCACCTAGTTTGTCTTCAGAACCTGAGTAGAAGCAATTGAGCCAACTATGTGTATTTTGGTGAAACTTGTATTGTAGCCAACTTTAATAAATTATAATTTGGATTGATATTTATTGAATGTATTGTATCGCATCCAAGAGAAGAATATGTATGTAAGGTATAATTAGAGAATAAGTGTGAATTGAGAAGACTACAAGTAGTATGAGGAGAAAAAAAGATTTATCTATCACAACAAGGTGATCATTACACTTCAAAGAAATCTCAACCAACAAACCAAATCT
The DNA here is from genome assembly GCA_028749045.1 of Cupressus sempervirens. Lineage (NCBI taxonomy): Eukaryota > Viridiplantae > Streptophyta > Pinopsida > Cupressales > Cupressaceae > Cupressus > Cupressus sempervirens. Next base: position 68,726,363 of record CM053790.1, on the reverse strand, counting down.
ACAAATTAGAGATCAACGAATGGTTCATCCTAATAGCTAGAAAAGTTAAGTCCTTTCACAAGGTAGACTTAATAGTATTTTGCAAACATCTTTACTGAGTGCATACCTCATTATATGTTTTGTAAATTGTTTTGTAAATCCTTTAACAAAGAGGACTTAGTAGTCCTTATTGCTTCTAATAGGGTAGGTCATCAAAAGCAATCAATTGTAAGCTTTAATCAACCAACTTTATACCACAATACTAAAGCTTGTGGATATCATGCCCACCCTAGTTTTACTTTCTATTTGGAAGGTTTCTAGGTCACCATATATTGTGTCAAAGTATTATGAATGTTTTAATGCTTTCATTTTTTCATGCATGCAATTAGGGTAGAATATATATGAAGGATTACATGGTGAAATAAGAATAAGTTTTATTGGTTCCTAATTCACCCCTCCCCTATCAAGAACCTAGCTTATCCTATATTTCCAATGATTGGTATTAGAGCTTTGTGTTTCTAATACAAGAAGTTTAACAACTTGAGCAAAGATCAGTGGCAATGGAGGTATATAGAATAGGCAAGGCTATTGGCAATGAAAAGATGGATTTAGAATTGGCTATTGGGCAACTAAGGAAAGTAAAGGACCAACTCTCTCAATCCTTGAGAAGAAGAAAACATCTTGTACTACAAATAAATGACAAACTCTATATTGAAGAAAGAATTGAAGATATCTATCCAAAAGGAAATTCAAATGAAGCTAATGAGGCAATTAGAGATCTACTGGAGAAGAATTGTAATCTACAAGAAGAATTTAGAAAGCTAAAAAGAGAAAAAAAAATTCAGTTAGTAAGATTATGTGAACTCATGGAAGAAAAATACAAAGCCAAAGAAGAGATAGAAGAAAGTAACAATGAAATTTAGCATCTATCCCTTCAACATGAAGACTTCATTGATCAGATCATTAATGCAAATGAAGAAATCATGAATCTAAGATCTCAAAATAATAGTCTGCAAAATGATCTAAACATTGAAAAAAAATCAATGAGAGGATGATGAAATCCTAATCAGACATGAATCAATTGAATGAGAAAAGTCAATATAGATAGAAAAGAAAAGTAGGAATTAGATACATAGAAGAAGGTGAACCACCCAAGTAAGGAGCTCAGAAGAATCAAAGGCCTACTTGCAATCACTATGTTAAGTTATGTCATACATCAAACAAATGTTGGAGTAATGGTAAATTAAAATTCAATGGAAAGTGTTACAATTACAATAAAAATGGTCATAGAGCAAGTGAATGTAAATAAAAACCCAAATTTCAAGGTAAATATCACAAATGCAAGAAGCATGGACACAAATGTTCTGAATTCAAAACCAAGATATTGAACCCAACATAATAGATTGTAAAAGCTATATTTGGTTGGGACTACAATACATGGTGTAGATCCTACTAGTATAGAGAATTTGGACACATTGGAGAAAATTGTGTGAAATATCATATGAGGAGAAGAGAAACCACTAGAAGATGTTGTATTTGTACAATTCTTGGTCATCTTTCCAAGAATTCTATGAATACTAGAAGGATTGAAGATGAAAAGAAAGAAAAAGACGACAATATCAAAAATTAGATGAGGCAGCAATGGATTCTAAAATGTTCTAAGAATACAAGTCTGAGCCATGATGCACATTTCACTCAAGAATCAGGTGACTCAAGCATTTCTACTTGATTTGACATAGGGATGATTGGAATTGAGACTCTAAAGTAGACATATTAGATCAATTCTTGCTAGATAGAAGGAAATATCCATATCAACATTCAAGATTTAATGGGATCATGGAGTGACTAAGAAAATCTAGACCTTACAAAGCTAGGTCAGGTTGAAAGACCCTACTAAGCAAGGTTGGGATACACTAAAACACTGTGTAGACATTGAGTTAGGAATGACTCTACTGGGCATTAAGGTTAAATTGAGTGAAAGAAAGTTTATCACCAAATTAGCAATTGTACTAAACATTTATGGGCATTGAAAAGTGCAAATTTTTTAAAAGGAAGGGAATCAAATTCATTTATCATCGTGAATTTTTGAAGAGCTATTTGCAAAGGGTGATTTCTATGATTCCAAGAGATCTGTGCATTTATTGTTCAAGATTTTCATATTTTCATAAACCCTATTGAGCATGGTGTCCTCTAGTAGCATAAATAGGAAAGGATCTAAGATGCTACTTTGAGGAGTCAGTTGAACGACACCAAACTTCAAGATAAGTTTGACAATTTTAGAAGTGCTTGATCCAACTAGAGCTCAACCACATATTCCACTACAGGTATTACTTGTTAATGATATTTGTTCACATTTTTACTATTTGATACAAGATATTATAACCTTAGATATGGATGAGACTATAAAAAATTTATCAATGAATGGTGTGTTGAAACTTGAGCATCAAGATTTAGAGACCAAGGGTTTAACACACATTTTGCATATGGCCCAAGACTTTCAGATAAAATGGATAAGCTTTATCCTTACATGTGTACACAATGGGTAGCTATGGTTGGAGTAGCCTATTCAAATAACAAAGAGAATGATTCATGAAATCGCAGGGCTCCCAATGTTGAACAAAGCAAAGACTACCAAAACCTTAAGTGTTGGAATAATTTTAGAATAACTAAGAGGGGCACATGAATTAGCTATTCAAGGTCTAGATGTCCAAATAAAACATTTTCACATTTCAATGAACCCATATGACATTCTTAACCATGCATGCATTCATTGTATGTTAACCAAAATTGTTATGTTATTGTTAGTTCAAGATGTAGGAATGTAAAACATAAAACACAACATATCCATTAGTACACTTGACACAGTGATTTAATGTGGAAACCCATTTTGAGAAAAACCACCAGTAACATGCTTCTCCATTTTTAGTCTTCTAAAGTGATGCCCTATTAAAGGCCAACCTTGCTAAAGGTTACAATAGACATTGTTAAATGTGACTTGGTTAAGGGATTTCAATAACCCTATTAAAAGTTAGCCTTGTTAGAGGACATTTCGTCATTCACTTGGAATGCCACCCTGTTAAAGGATTTTACAATGACTAGTAAGAGAACCTTTATCCAAAGGATTTACCCTAATCTAAAATAATTGTTAGAGAGTAATAGTAGAGTTTGATCTGATACAACTTACAACCTCACTTGTAGATTACATATCAGTATTTAGTCCTAAACTCTTCTTGGCTTCATATCTTTGCAATTCTGATAACTTGTTCACCCTTCAAGCATTCATCCTCTTCTAGCCTTCTCACTTAGCTTGTCATTGTAGAATTCGTCACTTGGGTCACTTGATGAAGCAAACCCCCTTCCTTCACCTTGTCATATTTTTGCATCCAAAAATTCTCTAACCTCCAACCAACTTTACTTCATGAAAAAACATCCCTACATAGAGGGAATTAGAACTCCTTTTCTCCCTCATTATCCATCTCAAAAATTAGTGTTTTTGATGGATTAGGTAGGATACAATGTATCTACCCCATATCTTGTCTTCTCTAGAAACTTCTCCAAAAATCCATTTCAATTCACCTCCCAAAAGGTTGACATAAGATTCTATGCTTCTAGCTCTTCAATCTTATCTTCCTCTTGATTTACAAGTTTCATGTAAACAAGCTTCTCAGCTTTTATATGGTGAATCTTCAATCTTTATCATAATGTGTTAGCTCGGCATTATCAATTTACTAATGCTCAACACATATTGTGTTACTTGCCATCTATTTTAAAATCACTTAGCATCTACTAGATTTTACTAGTGCTTGACATCAACTAAAAATAACTCAACATCTACTAACTTGGTCGACACCTATTAGTTTGCATTGCATCCACTAGAAATTGCTTCCACTTGGCTCTAACTGACTTTTTGCTCGACATCTTCTATCAACTTGGTCAAGCTTAGAAAATGAATTTTGTCCAATCTTTTTCTTCTAAACTTTCTAAGTGTAGTCAATCATTTTGTAACCTCAAGTAGATCATCAATACATTATGTTATCACTATCTTAACTAATTCTTACACTTCAATACATAATCCTAACTCAGCATTTCCTCTAGGTACTTTTGTTACATCTTGTTGATCAAATCCTCTTCATCAATCGACTAAGTGATAGTGCTTGAAACATATAAGCAATTGTCTTACCAACATATATTAGCTTTGACATAAGTGACAAAACAATGATTGAAAACTCTTCTTCAAAAATAATAATCTTTCTACTCAAATGATCTTTTCAATCATATATCAAAAATATCCCTCTTTGGCATTGATGGCAAACCAAACTGATCAACTAGTCAAACAAATGATGAACATCTTGTTACATCAAACTAACTAGGTTAAAACATTAAGGCAATATGAAAAAAAAATCTTGTGAATAAAAATTCTCCCTCTATCACTAACTCCGTCTTAGGTTGCATAATATAACATTCTCTTCTTCAATGAATTGACAAAATATTAGAATATCTCCCTCTTTTTCTTTTTGCTTTCTCCCTCTTTATTGCTTGCAATCTTCTAATGATGTACCTTTACTTCATTGTTCCTCTTTTGCACTATACTTTCTCCCTTTCAATGTACTTTCTTCGTTGACTTTTTCCAATGCAATTTCTCCCTCTCACTTGATTATCTACTTTGATTATATTCCTCTTGATCAGTTATGCACTTGATTAGTTTCTTGTACATTCTCTCTCTTTGACAACAATTCCAAAGACATGTTCTCAACACTTGGCATCTTTATATATGCAGACATAGGCTTTTGTAGGCTCTTCAATTTTCTCCCTCTGCTACCTTGCTTGTGACTAATTTGAAATTCTATCTTTGTAATTACTTTAGGCAACTTCCTAAAGTAAGATCCACTACATCAATGTGTATGAAATGAATATCAACTTGTTTGATGCAGGGTACTCCCTCTATCTTTTACATCTTTGATAGGGGTATTACCCCTAATTTACCTCTCAGATGCTCATATGCATCCTTAGGTAATGCTTTGGTGAAGATATCAACAATTTTCTCATTTGTGCTAATATATTCCATCTTCACCTCTTTGTCTTGAACCAACTTACTTACATAATGATACTTTATTGCAATGTGCTTTGTTTTTTGTATGCATAATAGGATTCTTTGATATATTTATGGCACTTGTATTATCACAATAAAGTGTCACAGGTTCAGTGATCTCTTCCTTCATTCCCTTAAGTAGCTATTTGATCCATACAATGTTTGTGCAATTAATGGCACTAGCAACATACTCTACTTTAGTAGTAGATTGGAAAGTCCAACTCTACTTTTTTCTTGTCCATGTAACAAGTCTTCTACCTAAGAAAAATGATCCTCCATTGGTGCTCTTTCTATCATTGATTTTTCCAACCCAATCAGCATCAGTGTAGGCTTTTAGCTCAAACTTTTCAATTTTTTTTAATAGTATAAGCCATATTCGTATGTTTCTTTTAAGTATCTCATTATCCTTTTTATAGCCATCATGTGATTCTCTCTAGGGTTAGCAGAGAATCTAGCAACTATACCCACAGTTAATGCAATATTAGGTCTATTGGGTACTACATATTACAATTTTCTAATCATGGATATGTATAATGTTTGATTGACCTCAGCCAATTCATCATTCTTTGATAGCTTGAGTGTTGTTACGATAGGTGTACTTAGTCATTTTGAGTCCTCAAGTCCAAATGTCTTCAATATCTCCTTGATATATTTTGAATGAGTGATATATACACCATACTTCATTTGATATACTTGTAATCCGACAAAGAATTTGATCTCACCAAACACTGACATTTCAAACTCTTGCTTCATTTGATTTGCAAAATCTTTACATAGAGTATCTTGTCCTCCAAATATAATATCATCAACAAATATTATAGTTAATAGTATAGTTTTTTCTTCATTTTTTTTCATGTAGAAATTATTGTTATAATCTATCATTTAAAATCCAATCTTAACAAGATAAGTGTGAAGTCTCTCATACCATACTCTTGGTGCTTATTTCAATCCATATAGGTCTTTGTGCAGTTTACATACCATATTCTTATTGTTTTTGTCCACAAATCCTTCTGGTTGTTCTATGTATTCCTCTTCTTCTAATATTGCATTTAGAAATGCAGACTTAACATCCATCTAATAAACTATGAAGCCTTTGTATGCAACATAATCATGTAGAATTCTTACTCATTCAATTCTTGCAATAAGGGGAAAATGTTTCACCATAGTCAATTCCTTCTTCTTGTGCATATCATTTGCAAACTAGTCTTTCTTTGTTTGTTGTTACTTCACCATTCTCATCTAGCTTGTTCTTGAATAACCATTTTGTGCCAATCACATTCTTGTCCCCTAGTCTAGGAACTAGGCTCCAAGTCTTGTTCTTTTCTATCAACTGAATTTCTTCTTCCATGGCCTTGTACCAATCATCATCTTCTAATGCATCTCTCACTGTCTTAGGTTCCTTTATGCTTAACAAAAATGATTCACTTCTTAACCTATTTCTTGACATTGGCCTTGCATCTTTGTCTCCAATGATTAGATCTATAGGATAATTTCTTTTGACATATTTGGATATTCTAGGCTTAGTTCTTCTACCTTCATTTTGTCTCTTGGTTTCAATATCACTATGTGGATCTCTATTAGGTATCTTAGCATCTCTTTCATGTGTGCTAATCTAAAAGTTAGATTATACATTCTCCTCATTTTGCAACTCAGTAGTTGTTGAAACTTGTTGTTAACTTTTTGCATGATTGTAACACCTTCTTTAGTAGGCATTCCTTCATAATAGTATGCAAATGTCTTGTAGCCTTCTAGTTCTTTTGTAGTTTCAGCCTCATGTGCTTTTGTAAACTCATGAAAATTCATAGTTTCACTTTTCATAATTTTTTTAGTGTTAGTAATTAAACACTTATAAGCTTTACTTCTTGTGGAGTAACCAAGGAATATACCTTCTTTTCTCTTTGCATCGAAATTTCCACTCCCAACATCCTTAAGAATATAGCATTTACTTCCAAACACCTTAAAATATTTCACATTAGGTGGATGACCATACCATAGCTCAAAAGGTGTTGAGTGAGTACCTTTCTTTACTTGCACATAGTTCAAAGTGTATACTATAGTACTTACAGCTTCTCTCCAATATTTCAAGGCAAAAAATTTCTCAACTTCATGTGAAGTGAATTCACCTCCTCTATCTGATCTCAAGCATTTCAAGCTCTTACCTATTTCTTTTTCAACTCTTGCCAAGTACTATTTTAACATTTGAAAAGAATTTGATTTTTGTTTTAGGAACATGACTATCATCATTGTAGAGTAATCATCAACAAGTAGCATAATATACCTATCTCCTTTACAGCTTTGCACTTCAATAGGTCCACACAAAATAGTATGAACAATTTCAAGTATTTCCTTAGAGGTATAAGCTTTACTTTGTCACCTTGTCTAGCTAACATTGTTTGCACATTATATTATCTAGTTTCTTCAACTTAGCCAAACCTCTAAATCTTTTCATGTTGTTGATACTAATTAGATTATTAGAGTTAAGATGACATAATCTCTTGTTGCAAAGCCATACATCATCAAATAAAGCAATAAGACAAGTTGCATCTTCTATATCCAAATAGAATAGATTACTCCTAGTTTGATCACCTTTTTCAATTAGATTTCCATTTTTATCATATATCTTAGCTGATTTGTTTCCAAATTCAACTTTGCATCCTAAATTATTCAATTGTGACGCACATAACAAGTTATAATTCAATCCTTCAACATAGTAAGCATCGTCACATGAGCTCTTGTCTGTAAGCTTAATAGACCCTTTTCATTTTATTGAACATGGTGCATCATTACCAAATCTCACACTATTTCCATCATAAAATGTTAAGGTAATAAACTTACTTTTGTCTCCAGTCATGTGATGTGAGCATTGATTGTCAATGATTCATTTGTCATTCTTGTTAACACAAGTCATAAGTGCACTAGCTTCATCCTCATCTGATTCATCCTTTATTGCAATATATACTACTTCATCATAGTTTTCATCAGATTTATTTTCATCAACAATGGAGCATGATTTCTTTCCTTTATCTCTGTAGTTTCTTCCATCATCTTCTCTTCTATTTTTTTGCTTGTTCCCTTCTCTAATGTTTTTCTTCTATGTGCATCTTGCTACAATATGACCAAATTCATTGCAATTAAAACAAATGATAGGTAGCTTACCTTTAAATTTACCTTTTCCTTTTTTGAAATCTTCTGGCCAGCAATGCTTCCAATTGTTCAATGTCTTCCTCATCTGTGTTCCTCTCACTAGATGCATACTTTATCTTTCTTTTCTTTTTCTTTGGCTTTACCTCCACATAATCCTTCAATAACAAATTTTCTTTGAAAGTTGATTCAATACTTTCTAGTCGATAGTTGTCAAAATTTTATAACTCAAAGGTAGTGAGTCTTCCTACCAAACCTTCAAGGGTTAGATCATTCCCTAAGATACATCTTAACTCTTGAATTATAGACATTCTAATGACATACATAGGCAATAGTGTTCTCAAGACTTTACTTAGCATAGTATAATCATCTACCTTACCATTTTCACCTTTTATAGCACTAAGAACTTCTTTTATTCTAGCAACATATTAAGCAATGTCTTCATCTTCTTCCATTCTCATGTCATCAAACTTACCTCTTAGGCTCTTTGACTTGGCTCTTTGAACATTTTTGTCTCCTCCATAGATAGTGGTTAGGACATCCCACATCTGATTTTCACTTTTAAGTTCTTTGATGTCATCAAATTCAAAATAGCTTAGGGCAGAGATAATCTCTAACATTGCCTAATTGTGTTTCTTCTTTTTCTTCAAGACTTTAGCAATTAGGGTTCCTAATGGATCAACATTTTCTACTGTAATGCAAGTTTGTGCATAATCTCCAAGTTCTCCAAGATGTAGCTTCATTAAACTTTTCCACGTAGAAAATTTATCTCTATTCAGCTTGGGTACCTCTCTTTTTGACATCTTGATCTTTGTGCTTTTAGTACCTTAAAACTAATCCTCTCAAGCAACTACACTATGATACCAATTGTTAGAATACTTTTAGAATAACTGAGAGGGGAGTTTGTTGGAAATGATTGTAAAGATCATGAATGAAGAATAATGGAACTGGTAAAGAATGTTTTCAATCATTTCTTTGTCATTGATGTCAAACTTGATACTTGTAGGAATGACAATTTCTTAGGTGATCGAAATACTATCAGTTGATTGATTGACAAGGAGGAGGCAATCAATAAGATGTAACTAGAGCACCTAGAGAAAGGTTGAAGTTATGATGTTGTAATGAAGTATAAGGATTAGCTAAGCCATTGATGAAATAGTGTATTGATTACATACTCTAAGAAACAAAGGATGGACACACTAAGACATATCAAAGATGTAAGGTTTAACTAAGTTCATTTGAGAGAGCCAAGCAAGCTAATTGAAGCTGAGAAAATTCTTACTTGAAGCTGAGAAAGTTCAACTTAAGTATGTGCTGAGCAATCCTTCATGTGCCGAGTAACATAGGATTGTTCATATGCTGAGTAAATCTTCAAGTGCTGAGAAAATAAAATTTTCTATAGGTGCCAAGCACTAGTAAAACAACAATAGAAGCCGAGTAACACAGAAGGAGCCAAGCATCAGTAAACTAATGATTTCGAGTTGCTGCATTATTTGTTAAGTCAAAAGATTCACCAGATCAGTAACAATAAGTTTTTTACATCAAATTTTGTGAATTAGTTGCATGATAAGGATGATGATTAGATGTCATTGAATTCTATGTAAACCATGCAAACCAATTCAAAGCAAATGCTGGTGGACTTATCATGAAGTTTCTAGAAGAAACAATTTGGAGGGAAAACAATATCATTTTCTTAGATCAAATTAAGATTTGAGTGCAAAATGAAGAACATAACCTCTTTATAAGGAGTTATAGGTTAGAGATCAAGTGCACATGTGTGAGAGGGAGTTGGTCATAAGTGTGGTCATGTGAAGAAGCCAAGAGAAGGCTAGTGTGAAGTGTCAAGAAGAGGACACAGTGAGGAGTAAGTACATAGCATCAAGACTCTGAGTTGATCAAGTGACCATAGAGTGCAATGGCATAACAAGTGGAATAACTCAAGGAGATAGATCTTGAAGGGTGAACAAGCTGTCAGCACTGCAAGGAAGAAAAGCCAAGAAAAGAAAAGAACTGAAGAGTGATTTGAAATTTGCACGGTTAGGGTTGCAATCTTTATTAGGTAAAAACCCTTCTAATACCTTCTTACCATTGTATTAGATATTGAAATCCTACATTGCTAGGTTAGCTTAACAACTAGGTGGATAAGCCTCAGGAAAAGGATAGAAGATCCCCAAGAGAAGGATAAGAGATCCTTAGGAGAAGGCTAAGAGATCCTTGGAGAGGGATAAAAGATTCTTTTGAGAAGGTGACTATAAATCCCATGGAATTGGGTGGGCCTAACAACTCTATGTAAATCAATTAATAGGGTGGCATTCTAAGTTGAATTTTTTTAAGTCCTCTAACATGAAACACTCCTAACAGGGTGCACAAATCCTTTAATAGGGTCACATTTAATAGTGTTTTGCAGCCTTTAATAGGGCAGACCATTAGAAGTGGTTGAAATCAATTGCGCAGTTATTTTGTGGGCGTCATCCCCACCCCAGTTTTACCTTCTTATTCTTGGAGGGTTTCTAGGTCATCAAAATCCTTTGTGTTATGGTTTGATGCATGTTTACTTTTCATGATTTTTTAATGTTTAATTGCATGCATGATAAGAAAGTAAAAAGGATAACACTTCTGATTCACTCTCATGTTATTAGAAAGTTTGAATTGGACATTATTGAACCTTGAATGATTGATTCACCCCCCTCTTAGTTATTCTAAAGAAGTCTAATAGGGCGAATAAATTATTCAAGGTCTAGATGTCCAAATAAAACTTTTTCATAATTTGATGAACCCATATAACATTCTCAACCATGCATGCATTCATTGTGTGTTAACCAAAATTGATATGTCACTGTTAGTTCAATATGTAGGAATGTAAAACATAAAACACAACATATCCAACCGTACACTTGACACAATGATTTAATGTAGAAACCTAAATTGGGAAAAACCACCAGTCACATGCTGTTCCTTTTTCACTCTTCTAAAGTGATGCTCCAGTAAAGGCGAACCCTGTTAAAGGTTACAACACACATTCTTAAATGTGACCTAGTTAAGGGATTTCAATCACCCTATTAAAAGTGAGCCTTGTTAGAGGACATTAGATCATTCACTTGAAATACCATCCTATTAAAGGATTTTCCAATGACTATTAGGTCAACCTTTCTCTAAAGGATTTACCCTAATCTGATACAATTGTTAGAAAGTAACAATAGAATTTGATCTGATACAACTTACAACCTTACTTGCAATTTATAGTTCAGTATTTAGTCATCAAATCTACTTTGCTTCCTATCTTTGTAGTTCTGGTAGCTTTTTCACCCTTCAAGCATTCATCCTTTTCCAGCCTTCTTTCTTAGCTTGCCATTGCAGACTTCTTCACTTGTGTCACCTGATGAAGCAAACCCCCTTCGTTCACCTTGTCAAATTTTCACATTGAAAAACTCTCTAACCTCCAACCAAATTTTCTTCATGACCAGACATCCCTACATATAAGGAATTAGAACTCAAGATTTTCCCACTTATTATCCATCTCAAAAATTATGGTTTTCAATAGATTAGGTAGGATACAATTTATCTACCCCATATCTTGTGTTCTCTAGAAACTTCTCAAAAAATCCATTTGAATTCACCTCCAAAATGGTTTACATAAGATTATTTGCCTCCAACTCATCAATCTTATCTTCCTCCTAATTTACAAGTTCCAAGAAAACAAACTTGTCAGGTTTTATAAATGACGAATCTTCAATCTTTATCATAATGTAGTGGCTCAGCATTATCAATTTATTGATGCTCAACACCTACTATGTTACTTGGCATCTATTGTAAAATCACTTGGCATCTACTAGATTTTACTGGTGCTTGACATCAACTAAAAATCACTTGCCATATACTAACTTTCTTGATGCCTATTAGTTTGCTTGGCACCAAATAGAAATTGCTTTTACTTGGCTCCAACTAACTTTTTTCTTGGCTTGCACTAACATTGCTCAACACCTTCTATTAACTTGGTCAAGCTTAGCAAATGAACTTTGTCCAATCTTTTTCTTCTAAAATTTTTAAGTATAGCCAAACATTTTGTAACCTCAAGTAGATCATCAATACATTATGTTATCACTGTCTTAACTAATTCTTACACTTCAATACATAATCATAATTCAACCTTTCATCTAGGTAATTTTGTTACATCTTGTTGATCAAATCCTCTTTATCAATCAACTAAGTGATAGTGCTTGAAACATATAATAAATTTTATTACCAACATATAATAGGTTTGATATCAGTGACAAAACAATGATTGAAAAAACTTCTTCAACAATAACAATATTTCTACTCAAATGACCTTTTCAATCATATATCAATACTAAGTTGGGTAGAACTAGAAAGAAAAACTCTTTTCAAGTGGGATGGAAGAGGTATGAAGATCAGTAGTGTGACTAACATGTAGCTGAAATTTGGAATTCATGTGATAGCTCATAAGATCTACAACTCTAGTCATCTCAACAGAGTGTCGTGTGAGGTAGTTGATCTAGCTCTTAAGGTGGTGAAGATCAACATTTCCTTTGATCTTGCCATGCTAATATTGAATCAATTCAACAAGAACATAGAGAGCATTAGGACTTGGAAGAACAACTTGTGTAAGTTTGGTTCCCTTTTGACTTTTATATTCTTCTTTGTACAAAATTTTTTCTCTTTAAAAGGTTCATTCATATGGAGAAAAGATGTATATGTATTATTTTAGATTAATGAATATATAACAGAGACAGGTGAGAACTTTGTCACTATCATGGATAATTACTTTAATTAATTCAAGGAAAAGATGAATAGCATATTTAGAATCCCTAAGAAACTTGTAGAAGATTACATGGATGATGTTTGTTTTATGGCAGACTATGACAAAGTGTACATTCAAGTAGTCAAACCTAGAGTGGTGTGGGTTAAGAATCTAATCTATAAGGTTAACATTGAGACCAAGGATATCATTAAGGAAAATTTGAGTGAACCTATTGATCCCAAGGCTACTTATTTTGGTACTTATGATGAAGCCAAAGCTAGAATAGAAATTGAAATTAAGCTTCCTCAAGTAGTCAATAAAGGAAAGAAAGGGATAGAAAAACTGAGGCAAGCAAGTTCTACTCTCCTAATGACAAAAAGAAAAAGAAGATGATGTAGAAGTAGATGATGCAGAAGATGAGGAAAATGAAGAAAAATGTGAAGAAGAAGAGCCAATCAGGAAGAAGAGTAAGGATATAATAACTAGACTGAACAAGTCATCTACTATAGTATTCATAAGAACAACATCCAGATCAAGAAAGAAATTGTAAATAGGTGAGGAAGATGCAGAGGAAATCGTTTTCAAAAGACCTCCACATAAATTTGAGGAAAAATTAAAATAAATTAACATAGGAGCTAGCATGAAAAATTCCCAATGAGCTTATGGAAAGAATCAAGCCTAGATGGAAAAATTATTAGAAAATTTCAAAATATATATTTGAACAGACTCTAAGGCAGCTCATGTCGAGTTTTAACTTGATAAACAGGTGAAAGAATCTATGAATAAAAACTCACTCTAAAATTCAATGCATGCATGATATTGGTTAATGACATTGAACATGTGGTGAAGACAACTACAACAACATGGAAAAATATCTACAAACTTCATCAGTAGAGTGATTTTATTGTTCATGTCAGTGACATAGATGATGAAAATGAAAAAGAAGAAAATAACAATAATGTTGAAGAATATATAGAAACATATGATGTAAATTTGGATGTTGAGGAGTAAGAATAGGAAGCCACCAATGAGAATCTCCCTGAGATTTAGAGTATTGAGGAAACTAACCCTAATAAGATTGCAGAAATAGTTATGGCCTCATTTTCTCACTCATTGAGCAAAGCTTTACTGCCATGAAGCTCAGAGAAAGATTCTACTAAGCTGGTTGTGGAAACCATTGAAACACCATGCATGCAACTAATCTTTGCACCCATCTAGCTAAGTACCATATTGACTAAAATAATTAGAGCTTCATCTACTGTGTAGCTAGCACTTCCTCCATCATTAGATTTGGCTACACAACAACTAGGTATTCCTATTGTTAGTGCAATATATACTTTTTTTAATAGCCCTTCTATTTGTACTATTGTTACTATTCCATGTATGCAAATAGTAAGTATGAAGACAGTTGAGAGCAAGCCTCAACAAAGTACTAAAGTTTCAATCAAAGTCAAAGGTAAAAAAGATTACATTGATCTTGATGAGGATATAGTTATTCTGAATTGGGATATCTCTACTATGAGTCCTAATGAAATGAACATCATAGGTGAACTATTGCAAAAGAAAGCTAAGCAGTATAAGCTTAGAGAAGGGAAATGTAGAGAAAGCCAAGTTCTTGAAGATGTGAAGAATATACTTGTAGATGCACTAAGTATAGAGGTTGATAGTACACAACCTATTTTGGTTCAGTTAGTAGAAGTTGTTCAGAAATAAAATGAAGATCTAAATGGACAAGGAAAGTGTGTAAAATAGATTGATACTAGTATGATAAATGTGTTTCAATCATTGTTTTGTCACTGATGTTAAATCTCCTATTTATAGTTAAGATAACTGCTTATATGATTTTAGTATTATCATTTATTTGATTGATGTAGAGGATTTAATCAAATGATGTAACAATAGAACCTAGATGAAAGATTGAGTTATGATATGAAAAGGAGTACAAGAATAAGTTAAGACAATGATATCATTGTGCATTTATAATCTACTTAAGATTGCAAATATTGGTCACACTAAGAAAATTCAGAAGAACAAGATAAACAAAATTTTTCTAGCAAGCTTGTCTGAGTGGAAAGTAGGTGTTGAAAAATGTTAGTTCAAGCCAAGTAGAAAATTAGTTAAAGGTGAGTAAATGTCTATTTTAGTGTATGCTAAGTAAAATAGTTGATGTTGAGTAAAGTTTAGTTGACACCAAGCACTAGTAAACTTTAGTTCATGCTGAGTGATTTTACAGAGGATGCCAACCAACATAGTATGTGCCAAGCATCAGAAGCTCATCAATTCCAAGTGTCAACATTATTTGAAAGATCGTGAATTTGATAGATCTAAGTTGACAAGTTTGTTTTCTTGGATTGTATGAACCATGTGGAAGCTATGATTGATGAGTTAGTAGTGAGTTAGCAGTACATAATCCATGATAAACTATTTTGAGTAAAAATCAAAGAGGATTGAAGAAGAATTTTGTAGAAAGGGATGAAATGAAATAAGGGGTAGATTCACTGAATCCTACCTAATCTATCCTATCCCCAAATTGGACAATGGAAAATGAAAGGAAAAAATATCTTAATTCTCTATTTATAGGGATGGTTGGTCAGAAGGAAAGGTTTTCATATGTGAGAACCTAAGGAAGATAAGGTTTCTAGGGTATTTTTCCTTTCAATGACCTAAGTGAAGAGTTTGCATTGGCAAGTTAAGAAAGAAGGCTTAAGGGTATGGATGCTTGAAGGGTAAATAAGCTATCAGAGCTGAAATGTGTGAAAGCCAAGCACAATGGAGGACTGAAATAGAGATATGCAATCTAAAAATAGATTTGTAAGTTATTATTAGATCAAGCCTTATTATTACTCTCTAATAATTGTATCACTCTAGGGTAAACCTTTTGCATTAAGGTTGACCTAACAGTCATTCGTAAATCCTTTAACTTGGTGACATTCCAAGTGAATGGCCTAAAGTCCTTTAACAAGGCCCACTCCTAACAACGTGATTGAAATTCTCTAACTAGGTCACATTTAATAATGCACATTATAACCTTCAATAGGTTTGGCTTTTTATAGGGCGTCACTTTAGAAGAGTGAGAAAGAGGAGCATATTACTAGTGGTTTTTCCCAAATTGGGTTTTTGCATAAATCATTGTGTCAATTATGTTATTGAATCTGTTATGTTTCGTGTTTACATTTCTACAATTTGATTTGATAGTAAACTACAAGTTTTTTAGTGATTGCATAATATTATGGATGTATGCATGATGATAAGTGTTTTGTGGGTTCACTAAGCAAGAAATTTTTTGAATATTACATCTAGACTTTGGATAACTGATTCCGCCCCTGCCCCCAACTCATTTGTTTTAAAGAATTCAAATAATTGGTATCATAGCTTAGTTTCTTAAGAGGACTCGTTTAAAGGTACTAGAAGCACAAATATCAAGATGTTAAAAAGAGAGGTACCAAATCATAATAGAGATAACTTTCCAACATGGAAAATTTTGAGAAGCTACAACTTGGAGGGCTTGAAGATCATGCACAATCTACCATTACTATTGAGCATGGTAATCTTGCTAGAGCCCTAACAATAAAGGATAAAAAAAAGAGGAAAGAACATAATCGAGAAATGTTGGAGATTGCCTCTGGCCTAAGCTATGCTAAATTTGGATATGAAGAGTCTTGATAGTGCAAAAAAAAAGTGGGATGCTTTACACACCATCTCTAGAGGAGACAAGAATGTTCTAAGAGCCAAAGCTGAAAGTCTTAGAGGTAAGTTTGATGATATGAGAATGCAAGAAGGTTAAAATATTTCTCAATATTGCTCGAGGATAAAATATGTAGGAGCTAATAGCACAATAGATGATGAGATAGTACTAAGCAAAGTTTTGAGAATGCTACTACCAATATATGCAATTAGAGTTTATGCTATACAAGAACTAGATGTGTACAAATCAATGTTCTAACCCTTTAAGGTTTGGTAGGTAGACTCACTACTTTTATGTTATTTAACTTTGATAATTACAAGCCTAAAAATATTAAATATGCTACGATGAAAAAGTCAAGTTTTAAGAGTAAAACTATTACCTATAAAGGAATAGTAGAGATTGTTCATACTAATTTGTGTGGACTAGTTGAAGTGCAAAGCTACAAAGGAATAACTAAATTATGCTACTTGTTGATGATTATTCTAGAATGATGATAGTTATGTTTCTAAAATAGAAATATGATACTTTCCAAATGTTTAAGTGGTACTTAGCAAGAGTCAAAAATGAAACATGTAAAATTTTGAAATGTTTGAAATTTGAAAAAGGAGGAGAATTCATATCAAATGAGCTCAAGATGTTTTGTAATGACAAATGAATCAAGAGACATACATCTGCTCCCAGATCTCCTCCACAAAATGGAATTGCTAACAGGAGGAATAGGTCTATAATGGACTATGCTAGGACACTCATGATGGAGAAAAATGTTGTTTTGAAATACTAGAGAGAAGCTTTAAGTATAGTTGTTTATACCTTCAACCATGTAAATGTCAAGAAAGGTACTCATTCAACACCTTTTGAACTATGGAATGGATACTTAGCCAATGTAAAATATTTTAAGGTATTTGGAAGAAAGTGCTATATCCTCAAAGGTTTCAAGAATGGTAAACAAAATGAAAAAGGTGAAGAAGGTATATTCCAAGGTTACTCCACAAGAAGTAAAGCTTATAAGTGTTTAAATACTAACACTAATGAATTAATGGAAAGTGAAAATGTGAACTTTGTGGAATATATAGAAGTATATGAGGCTGAACTTATGAAGGAACCATAAGAACAAAAATCATTTGTATGCTTTTATGAAGGTATGCCTATTGAAGAAGATATTACAAATCAAGTTAAAAACTGACAACAAGTTTCAGTGACTAACAAGTCGCATACTATGAGTGTTGAGTTGCATTCAAGAACTAAGCTTCATTCAGGCGTTGAGTTATAGAAAGAAGTTGAGGCACATTCTGATTCTAATATTAGTGTACAAGAAAGAAATGCTGAAATACTTGACATACATGTACATAGTGACTCAAAAGTTGAAAGACTAAATGAAGAAACTAGAGTTGAACCAAGTTTGTCTAAATATGTCAAGAGACATCATCCTGTTGCACAAATCAGTGGAGATAAAGATGTTAGACCAATGACAAGGAACAAGTTAAGAAATGATACATGCTTGTTGAGCATGAAAGAGCCCAAAATAGTGAAAGATACCTTAGAATAAGATGTGGACTAGAGTAAAGCCATGGAATAAGAAATTCAAAAAATTGAGAAAAACAAAACATTGACTCTAGTTCCTAGACCAGAAGACAAAAAAGTGATTGGCACCAAGCAAGTATATAAAAACAAGTTAGAAGAAAATGGTGAAATCATAAGGAACATGGAAATATTAGTCTACAAAGGATATGTAAAAGAAGGAACTATGTAGAAATATTTACTCCTGTTGCTAGATTGGAAGGAGTAAGAACTCTACTTGCTTATTTTGCATACAAAGGTTTCAAAGTTTATCAAATGAATGTTAAATAAGAATTTTTGAATGACATATTAGAGGAAGAAGTTTACATAGAACAACTAGAAGGATTTGTTGATATTAACAATAAAAACATGGTATATAGATTACAAAAAGTTCTATTTGGTTTAAAGCAAGCACCAAGTCTATGGTATGAGAGACTTCATGATTATCCTGTGAAGATTGGATTTAAAAGGACTGGTAATAACAACAATTTATACATGACATAGAAAGGGAAAGGTATTTTTTTATCTAAAAGTTTTGTTGGTGATATCATATTTGGAGGTTAAGATGCTTTATGTAAGACTTTTGCAAATGAAATGAACAAATAATTTGAGATGTCTATGTTTGAAGCAATTAAGTTCTTTGTGGGTTTTCAAGTACATTAGATGAAATATGGTATATACATTACTTAGTCAAAGTATGTCAAGGAGATACTCAAAACTTTTGGATTGGAGGATTCCAAATCAGTAAGTACACCTATGGTGATAGGACATAAATTTTCAAAGAATGATAACTTGGCTAAGGTGAATCAAACATTATACAGGTCTATGATTGACAAATTACAATATGTAGTACATAGAAGACCTGGTATTGCATTATCTATAGGGATAGTTGTAAGATTATATGTTAATCCTAGGGAGAATTATTTGATGGTTGTAAAGAGAATAATGAGATATCTAAAAGGAACAAAGGAATATGGTCTATACTATAAGAAAAATAATAAATTTGAATTAAGAGCCTATGCTGATGTTGATTGGGCTCAGAATATTGATGACAGAAAGAGCATCAATGGAGGAGGATTTTTCTTAGGTAAGAGGTTGGTTACATGGACTAGCAAGAAACAAAACAAAACTTCACAATCTATTTCTAAAGCTGAATATGTTGTTGTTGTTGTAAATTGTACAAACATTGTATGGATCAAATACCTACTCAAAGGTATGAAGGAAGAGACAAGAAAACCAATGATATTTTATTGTGATAATACAAGTGTTATAAATATATCAAAGCATCTTGTGATGCACACAAATACTAAGCACATTGCAATCAAGTATTATTACTTGAGAGAATTAGTTGAAGATAAAGAGGTGAAGATGAAATATGTTAACACAAAAGAGAAAATTGTTGATATCTTCACAAAAGAATTAACTAAGGATGTTCATGAGTATTTAAGAGGTAAACTAGGGTTGATACCCCTATCAAATGCTATCTAATAAACAAATGATTACCGTGCATCAAACAAGTTGATTGACATATGTTACACATTGATGCAGTGGATCTTAGTTTAGGAATTGCCTAAAATAATAAAAGAGTTGAAACTACAAATTAGTCACAAGAAAGGTGACACAAGAGAAACCAAAGAAGTTTATATTTGCATAGTAAGATGACAAGTCTTTGGTATTGTTTTCAAAGAGGGATAAAAATAAAAGATTAAATTAATCCTGAAGGGGGAAATAGAAGAGATTGGAGACTTAACAAAGAGGGAGAAATCCTAACACACAATATGAAGGAGAAATGTTGATTGATAAGAAACAAAGTGTATCTACTAATAAAATCTACCTAATAAGAGGGAGATAACTATATAAGATAACTGAAGAAGGGAGATATAAGAAGTAATTGAGAGGAAGTTATGAGGATGACACAAAAGAATACTATAACCTATTAAGAAGTTGAAAGTTGCTAATAGAGGGAGAGATTTCAATACAATGAATTATTATCTTTTTGGTAATTTGTTGGTCTTACTATTTTAACTAAAATAGTTTGGTTGATCTGTTTGGTTTTTCATCAATGCCAAAGAGGGATTTTTTGAAAATAGATTGATACAAGTATGAAAAATGTGTTTCAATCATTACTTTGTCACTAATATCAAACCTACTAGTTTCCCTATAAGACAACTACTTATATGATTTAGGTACTATTACCTATATTATTGATGAAGAGGATTTGATCAAAACATTTAACAATAACACCTAGAGGAAAGGTTGAGTTATGATATACAAAGGAGTACACAAACCAACTAAGATAGTGACATTATAGTGTATTGATAATCTACCTAAAGTTACAAAGGTTGGTTACACTAGGAAAGTTCAGAAGAATAAGTTAAACAAAGTTTTTCTACCAAGCTTGATGGAATGGATAGTACATGCTAAGAAAAGTTAGTGCAAGCTGAGTAGAAAGTTAGTTGGAGCTGAGTAAAAAAAATTTTTAGTGTATGCCAAGCAAAATAGTTGATGTCGAGCACCAATAAACTTTAGTTTGTACCAAGTGATTTCAGAGATGATGTCGAGCAACACAATATGTTTCAAGCATCAAAAGAAAGTTACTGTTGAGTGCTAGCATTATTAGAAACATTGTAAATTTGATGAATCTAAGCTTACAAGTTTGTTTTATTGGATTATGTGAACTATGTGGAAGATAAGATTGATAAGTTAGTGGCAAAGAATTCATGGTAAACCTGTTAGGATAAACCACGGACAGAAATAAAAACTACATGCAAATATAACCAATAACAGAAAATAATAGAACACACAGAAATGAACACAAGGCACCAAGATTTAACGTGGTTCACCCAATCCCTGGGCTACGTCCACCAAACAGCAAGTTTGATCTTATTACAATCCAGTGATTACAACCTGATTACAATTCGTAATCCCTTACAGCTCAATACCGCCGCAAGAACCAATTTCGTATCACCACATATGAAAAATACCCAACCCTAAGCCCTTTTTATACAAGTATTAAACCACTTTAGGGTTATAACATGTCGGCCATATGTCGGCCATAATATGTCGGCTACTTCCCAAAAAAAAAAATTTCGGGCCGATGCCCCGAACCCCACTATTTATGAAGTATGTATAGTACTTTCCTGATCAGTCACCACAATCTAACAAAACCATCTATTAGAGCTGAAATGTGTAAAATCCAAACAAAATGGAGGACTAAAACATAGACTTGTAATCTAAAAATGGAGTTGTAAGTTGCTATTAGATCAAGCCTTATTTTTACTCTCTAACAATTGTATTAGCCTTGGGTAAATCCTTTGGATTAAGGATGATGTAATAGTCATTTGTAAATCCTTTAACCGAGTGACATTTAAAGCGAATGGTCTAAAGTCCTTTAACAAGGATCACTTCTAACAAGGTGATTGAAATACTTTAACAGGGTCGCATTTAACATTGTGCATTGTAACCTTTAATAGGGTTGGCTTTTCATAGGTCATTAATTCAAAAAAGTGAAAAAAGAGTAGCATGTTACTAGCGGTTTTTCCCAAATTGGGTTTCCGCATAAATCCTTGAAACAAATGTATTGTAGAATCTATTATGTTCCATGTTTATATTTCTATAGATTGATTTCATAGTAACCTAAAAATGTTTTGTAATTACATAATCTTATGGATGCATGCATGATGATAAATGTTTTATGGGTTCATTAAGCTATGAAAAGTTTTATTTATACATCTAGACCTTGGATAACTGATTCACCCCCGTAGTTATTCTAAAATTTTTCCAACATATATAGTTGCATACAATAAACCTAGAGCAATCACTACTTAACAACATAAAGTTTCACTTTCAAAAATAGAAACTTTCACCTTACTATTGCACACTTCTAAAAAATTATTTGTGCTAGTATTTTTTCCTACCAAAATCTTTTACTTTTTGGAATATAGAATGAATGAGCATTCCCTCCTTTTTTTTGCATGGTATCCACACAAAAATTGAATCGTAATTTTCAAATTTCAAACATATCTACGCACAATAAATGCCTAGACAATTGAGACTAGAACGTAAGAGGAAATTTGGGACTCTTAATCTCTAATAGGTAGGTGAACAACAGGCTCATGGACAACCAATATTAATATAAACTTTCAGCACTCCTCTATTGTCCCAAGCCAAAAAGTAAGATTAGTACTGATCGAAATCTAGTATGCCTAGACTTCTTGTTAGGCACACAAAACTTGCTATGCCCAATTACATGATGAATATTTTTGCTAGCTACTACTCAAATTTATACTACTCCATTTTAATTTCACCATTTTCAACCAATTCTCTAATAAAATGATATTTTATTTCAATGTGCTTTCTTCTTCCATGAAACACTAGATTCTTTGTCAAAGATATTGAGGTAATATTATCACAATAAATTGTGGTTCAATCCCCTTGTTCTTCCTTCAAATCTACCAAGATTCTTCTCAGCCAAATAGCTTGACATGTTGTTGCATTTTATACTATATATTTAGCCTTTGCTATAGATCAAGAAACTTTTGGTTGCTTCTTGGATGCCCATGAAATTGCATCTGAACCCATATGCAATACATAACTAAAAGTTCTCTTCCTATCTTCCAAACTTCTAGCCCAATCACTATCTATCTAACCAGCCAAACCAAATTTATTTTCAGAAGTATACAAAATACCAAATGTTTTTTTGTGATTCACATAACTTAGAATCCTCTTTCCCACCTTCCAATGAAAATCTTTTGTAGTTTCCATAAATTTTGAAATTAGACTTACTACATGTGTTATATAAGGCTGAGTTATTGTCATATATATCAAACTTCCAACCAAATATTTATACAATGTTGGATTCACATTTTTTACATAATCTTCCTTGCTCAACTTTAAGCCTATGGTTGAATATGTTGCTACTACTATAAATTGTACAAACATTGTATGGATCAAACAACTAGTCAAAGGTATGAAGAGATTACTAAGCTAGTCATACTTTATTGTGATAATAAAAGTGCTTTAAATATATCAAAGAATCATGTGATGCACAATAAGACTAAGCACAATACAATCAAGTATTATTACTTGAGAGAATTAGTTCAAGATAAAGAGGTGAAGATGGAATATGTTAACACAAAAGAGAAACTTACTTATATCTTCACAAAGGCATTACCCAAGGATACTCATGAGTATCTAAGAGGTAAAATAGGGTGACACCCCTATCAAAGACTATCTAAGAAGCAAGAGGAGTTCCCTACATCAAACAAGTTGATTAAGATATGTTGCAAATTGATGCAATGGATCTCACCTGAGAAGCTAACTAAAGTAATTAGAAAACCAAAACTACAAATCAATCACAAGCAAGTTGACAAAGGGAGAACTTGAATAAGTTCATATCTGCATATTAAGATGACAATTCTTTGGCATTGTTATCAAATGGGGATATAGTAACTAATGATCAGAAGAGATATTGAAGATAAACATTGTTAACAACACATAAAGGAACTGAACAAAAAGGGAGAAATTCTAACATAGTATAAGGGAGAAATTTTGACTACTGAGAAAGAAAGTATATTCGCTAATTACATCTACTTAGTAAGACAAAGATAATTTAGAAGGAGATATAGGAAGCAATTTAGAGGGAGTCATAAGGTTAAGATTAATTATTTGTTGAAAGTTGTTGATAGAGGGAGAGATTTCAATATAGGAAACTCTTTTTTTTTTGGTATTTTGTTGGTTTTATAGTTTAAATCAAGTCAGTTTGGTTGATCAATTTGGTTTTCCATCAATGCCGAAGAGGGAGATTGTTGAAAATACATTGACACAAGTATGATAAATATGTTTCAGTTAGGTAAAAGTAAAAACTTGTGACACCTTTTAGGCTAACTTATGAATTTGAGTATTTCTATCTAAAAAACTTTTTTTTTCAAACATATGATCTTGATAAAATTATTCTAGCTAATTTATATATGGACTCACACTTTTCCAATTGGAAATGTCTAATAAATGCATGTTTTATACTTGTTAGTATCCAATTACTAAAAAAAATTAATTATTTCAGAAGACTGAGGTTTCAATAACTCTTACTATTTATTATGATAATTTTTTATTAACATATAAACACCATTTTATAGAGCTAAAAGTTAAGAATATTCTCATATAGACTTCATAGTTTTTTAATTAGATATAGTATATTGTAATTAAAAAAATCTACAAGTACGTATTTTAACACTCGAGAAGATATCAATTTTGAGAAAGAAAAAAATATTAAATAATATAAATTTTGTTTTTAATTATATGACATTCTAGAGGAGAGGGTCCTCCTTCAGAATATATAATTTTTCTTTTGGTTGGAATAAATTTATTTCAAAAAATGTGGTGGGAGATGAAAACTATCGATTTGAATAAGTTAAAATTTGAATCGTTATAAAAGAGAAAATATATGTCTAAAGCCCATTTTTATTTTTGATTGTTGTAGCTACATATATTATTGATAACATAATCTAAGATCAAAGGGAAATATGTTTATTTCGATATAGTTTTGTGGTGGGAACTAGACCCCTAATTTCTAGTATTTTCTAGCAACTAAAATTTATCTTTAAAAAATAGGAAAATATATAATTTATTATTCCAAATATTTATTAGGAATTATAATCTAAAAATTCATCTATTTATGCACATTTCATTAGTTTACTTCACTTTGAAATCCTAAATAATAATACCAATTTTATGTCATTGAATGTGAGAAGGTACACTTTTGTTAGCCTTTTCCTTTGTAAAAGGGTGACACAAGATTGTGCTTTTATCCAGTCATTATTTTGTCACTGATGTCAAACCCTCTATTTTTTGGTAAGACAACAAGTTATATGATTTAAGTACTATCATTTATTTGATTGATGGAGAGGATTTGACCAAATGATGTAACAATAGCACCTAAAGGAAAGGTTGAGTTATGATATGAAAAAGAGTACAAGAATTAGCTAAGACAATAATATCATAGTGCATTGATAATCTACTTAATATTATAATGATTGGTTACACTAAGCAGTTTTAGATAAACAAGATAAACAAAGTTTGTCTACCTAGCTTGACCAAGTGGATAGTAGGTGCCGAGAAAAGTTAGTTCATGACAAGCAAAAAATTAGTTGGAGCTAAGTAAAAGTCTATTTTAGTGTATAATAAGTAAAATAATTGATGTTAAGAAAATTTTAGTTGATGTCAAGTACTAGTAAAATTTAGTTTTTTCCAAGTGATTTTACAAAGGATGTTGAGAAACACAGTATGTGTTGAGTATTAGAAGCTAGTCATTGCCAAGAGTGAACATTATTTGAAAGATAATGAACTCAATAGATCTAAGCCAACAAGTTTATTTTCTTGGATTATGTGAACCACATGGAAGATAAGATTGATGAACTAGTGTCACAAAATCCATGGTAAACTATTTTGAGGTGAATTCAAAGAGGATTGAATGAAAAGTTTCTAGAAAGGGATTAAATGAAATAAGGGGTAGATTCATTGAATCCTACCTAATATCTCCTAACCCTAAATTTTACAATGGAGAATGAATGACAACATATATTAATTCTCTATTTATAGGGATTTCTAGTCAGAAACAAAGGTTGTCATATTCAAGAACCTAAGAAAGACAAGGAGTCTAGGGTATTTCTTCATTTAGTGACCTAAGAGAAGAGACTGCATTGACAAGAAAAGCAAGAGGACTTAAGGGTATGGGTTCTTAAAGGGTGAACAATTTGTCAAAGTTGAAGTGTGTGAAAGCCAAGAAGAATAGAGGACTAAAACAAAGATATGTGATATACAAGTATCTTGTAAGTTGTTATCAAATCAAGTTTTATAGTTACATTCTAATCATTATACCAGTCTATGGTAAATCCTTTGGATTAAGGTTGACCTAACAGTCATTTGTAAAATCTTTAACTGAGTGACATTCTAAGTGAAGGGTCTAAAGTCCTCTAACATGGCTCATCCTAACAGGGTGATTAAAATCCTTTAACCAAGTCAGATTTAACAGTGTGCATTGGAACCTTTAATAGGGTTGGCCTTTCATAGGGAATCTCTTAAAAAAGAGTGAGAAAGAGTAGCATGCTACTGGTGGTTTTTCTCAAATTGGGTCTCCACATAAATCATTGTGTCAAGTGTATAATTGAATCTATTATGTTTCATGTATACATTTCTACAAATTGATTTGATAATAAACTACAAGTTTTAAGTGATTGCATAATCTTATGGACGCATGCATGATGATAAATGTTCTATGGGTTCACTAAGTTGGAAAAAGTTTTAATTGTACATCTAGACTTTGGAGAGCTGATTCATCCCCCTCTCAATTATTAAAAATAATTCTAATAGAAAGTTGTTACAAAGAGCAAAGAGGAAATTTGAGAAAAAGCATTGGAGAAAGTTGCACATAAAATTGCAATAAATCAAGTAGACTTGACTACTATTCTCATCCCATTGGAAACCTCTACAAATAATGTAAATTCATTATTCCACAAGTTATGTGATACATCTATATTCACTCAAAAAATCAATGGTAAACTATCTAAGATAGATGAAGACTTGAAGGCAAGTGCACCCCAGTTCTCACTTGGCCTGAGCTACAGTTATGCTCACTACTCAAACATCAAATTTTTGGTTAATATGCAAGAAAGATTATTAAGGGAAGAAGCTAGAATTAGGGCCACACTTGTAGAAATCCAAGCCATGATTCTCCAAAAAATGGATGCATTGCCAAAATAGATTCCACATGCCAAAACTCTCATCCATGATAATAACTTCTACATAGCTAATCACATGATGGAGTTATCAGCTAAAGTGCAGATTGCATTACATGCAAGCTAGGTGTTACAGGAAAATTGGGTCAAGATAATGGCATTGATTTTCAAGGTTCATTATGAATTCTTTTCACATTTTGGCATTACCATGTAGCATAAACCTTTGGCATTTATGTCAAAAAGGAGGAGAGGAAAGGATAAAAAGGGGGAGAAGATGTGATATAAATATATGAGATATATGTATATAGAAACTAAAGTATAATATGTGATATATGTATGAGAAGCAACATAATATTCATGTACAGTTAATCAGAAAACATCACTTACAAAGGAAATCTTGAAAAATCTCAAAAATAGAGTATGTTATAGAGTTGAAGACACAGGATGGCTTAGGGTGCACCCACAATAATGGGTTACACTTTTTCACCTAAATTGACACTAAACTATGAATTTTCAAGAAAAATTTAACTTTTGGGTGCAAATTGCCATTTAACAGTTTGAAATTTGAAAATGATGTAAATTAGAGTCTTTTAGGACTTTTTTTTGTGTAGAATCCAATTTTGTGTGTGTGTGTGTGTGTGTGTATAAAATTGATTTCATTGAATTATTTTTTCTCCCACAAAAATTGGTATGTTACCAAAAACCAGAATTTTAAAAAGTGACATTGTTTTTAACACACATAATTTTTTCTCTACAACAGATATCATTGCGACTCTTTCAAATTTAGTTTGCTAATATCCATACCAAAACCATGGAGGTGATATGATGTCTTTATCCTTAGTATTTCATATTTTATCAAAGTTTAAAGTTGACCTAAAACAAATTTGGACATATATGGATTTCGCAACATGTGACTTATTATATATTTACTTTATTTTATTTTATTTTTTGTTATTGAAAAAGGACTTGAATACAAATACCATAGTTATTTTTCAAATTTTTTTATCTCTTAGTTACTATTCTTCCATGAGCATCCAATATATAGGTTTAAATTTTATAACAAACCTCTAGCCAATTCACGTGGAAAAACGTATATCTTAAAAATTCAAAATGTAGCAAATTCATAGTCATTATAAAGCTCATTCAAAGTGAAGCATCATGCAAAAGGACATGACTTTAGTGCTCCATTTGAACCTTGTAATGGAGCCTAGAAGCCATGAAATCATAGCAAACCTTCTACCACTTCAAAAAAACCAGTCTTCTTGTTCGATAGAAATAAAGTTTCTATGGAGACAAAAAATTATCAGTTTTGATAGAAACTAAATTTTTTAGTTTCAATCCAAACTATAAACCTTAACCATGCAAGTTAGGGTGGTGGGCTCTAGTTTCAATAGAAACTAGAGCAAGTAGTTTCGATCGAAACTACTAACTCTAGTTTCGATAGAAATTAGAGTAGGCGCTAAGGGCCTTTTTCAAAAACATAGAAATTTTCATAGGAGTAATTTTTTTTTTCAGTTCTAACATTCAAATCCACTCAAATATTTCGCACTTCAATTAGGAGGGAGGAAATATTTTGCAACTTTTGTTTTTGAGTTTTGGAAAAATGATTTGCGACATGGGCAATAAAAGTAAAAGGGTGAGTAAATATTCACAAAGAAGAATTGACAAACAAGAAGAAAATTGTCAAAAAACTTTAGTAGGATATTATAGGAAGCAATGTATGTACATGTGCAATATTTTTTTTCCAATGCATATTTAGTTCATGTAGTGTGAAATTGTATTATAGACTTTTTTTTATGTATATAGTTAGGATTAGGTTTTATCCAATTAGAATTAGGGTTTATCCAATTAGGAATATTGTAAATATAAACTTAGGGGGTTTATTGAATTATGAATATTTAGCATTAGATTTTATTAAATTATGAATATTTACAATTTTAGGGTTTATTACATTTTTGTTTTTAAATTTTTAATATTTACAGTTATGGTTTATTACATTATGGTTTATAAATTATGAATATTTACAATTAGGGTTTATTAGATTATGGTTTTTAAATTATGTTTACAATTAGGGTTTATTAGATTAAATAGTTTTTAAATTATGAATATTTACAATTAGGGTTTATTAGATTGTAGCTTTTAAATTATGAATATTTAGAATTATGGTTTATTACATTATGGCTTTTAAATTATGAATATATATTTAAAATTTGGGTACATTTTAATTATGGTGTTTTAAATTATGAATTTATTTAGGATCTAGGAAAATAGGACAATCTATTGGGATTGGAGAAGGTTCATCCCAAGTTCAAACATGTATGTATGCACACATCTCTTACAAGTATAATCTCTTGTAATTCTATATTTCTACCCAAGTTTATTTGTTATATCATGCATACGTAGTAGTAGACAATGAAAATGTTGGATATGAGGAAATTGAGGATGAAGCAATTGATATTGAAGAAGGACCATCTGAAGGTTAGATAAAATTGTATTTAATAGTTCATTTGTTATGTTATATTGTCATGCCCAAAACTTATAAGGCAGGAACACGACTAACTAATTTTTATTTTTTTAAATATTATTATTTATTTATTCAAAATATTTATTATATTTTTGAAGCATATATATATATATATATATATATATATATATATATATGACACTACATATTGACACAAGGTTAGGAGTTTGAAAAGAAAAATACCTAACGGTTATGTTTATAGGGTAATGAAAACCCTTAGTCTACTAACCGAAGTAGCTTACACTTGGTTGGTAGGTGGTTCATGTCTAAAACACATAGAAACTTTGGGGAACATTTTATTAATGCAAGAGCACATTTAGATAGGAAAGAAAAGACTTGTTGTGCTCTCAATGATAGTATACCTTAGGGTTTACTAGTTATCCTGTCTTGATCTTCAATTAGGTATGAACTTGAATCTTAGGGTAGGCTTAAGTTAAAGGTACACTTACTGAAGTTATAAAGGTACAAGTATTATGCATCACGATTATTGTCAATATTAGATCAGTGTACATATTGTATATAGTCAACTCACTTATGTATAGGAAATGGTCAATGTCTAAGATTTCAAGTCATTCACCCATGTTAACTTAGACAATCTCCCCCTTAGTCTATAAACATTTTTTAAATAATACATCTCATTTGCTGCCATCAATAAGATTTTTACCTATATCATTATTTGAGAGACATTTAATATTGTCATATTACATAATGTATATGTATATATTATTTCAATGCTTGTTGTAATTCAAATAGTTACTTATTATACGTGTCCATTAATGTTTGGAATGTGTCATTCACTATTTAACTCAGGCATTTAAATTACAACCATATTTTTACTTATCAGTTAACTATAGGTGATTAAACCCACTTAATGAAGTTCGTTGTATCCATAGGTTATGCCATTTTAAAAAATTTGGATAGTATGCTATTACAATGAATTCCTAACATGAGGGGTGACAAACATAATGGATATCTACATTCATATCTTCAACACAACTGTGTGACAAAATATTCATGACTTAATATTTTTTTAAAATTCTAATACATTTTATTTATTAAGTTAGGCAAATTGTTGTGTACAGATTTGGTGCATATATATAACCAATATAGGATATATGTATACAACCTTTTCGACACTACAGACATAAAAGTACATAACTCTATATAAAACATAACAATAATCTACACCTTACTATTGCTTGCCCAACAATATCCACAATACCCACTCCTAAGCACTCTAATAATTTTTAACCATTTGGCTAACTAATAATCCTAATACATAATATATATTATGTCAATTTAAATTTGATATTATCCCTTTATTTGCCTAAATTCTAATAGATTTTAAACTAACTTCTAACATTAACTAACCTACATAATAACTAACAAACTAATGTAATACTTACATACGTTAAATTATAAACCCCCTTACATAACATTACCACTAACCACCCTTAATTCCTACCCTTCCTAAAGTAATAACCAATATAAATGAGAAAATTAAACTTTAATACACTACTCTCACTGCCAAATTCAAAAGCTAGCCATGGCCACATACTCCATACTCTTTCCCCAAATCAGATTTGACACGAGTACCTTTTTACTTTTGTCCTCATAACTTCCATAGGCAAGTTCTAGGGATTAATGATCCCAAGTTTGACATGGGCCATGTACTTTTATTTTGACCACTTCTCCCCTTTTCTAAATGTGCAACTCCTTTTATCTAGGTGTGGTGGAGGGGGGATTAAGTCCAACACATAAATATGGACAAGGCCCAACATACTAGCTGCCTATGGAAGAGGATGGATCTTTTTGTTTTAAAGGAACAAGGAACATACTTATAAATAACAAAAAGTAATTTATTTTACTCCTCCCAAGCTAGAATTTGACCAAGACACACTTATGACTTGTGCAGGCTTAATTTTCCTTGTTTCATGTTCTTAGTTGGAGTTTCCAAGCCATTGGCCTCTAGGTGGGCCATCACCTTTTACAAGTTGTTGCTTCCCAATCCATATGCCAAGCTTGTTGTCTTCCCTTTTTTGTGTGTGTGATTATCTAGTAAGCCACGTCTAGGATGATGTAGGGTAGTGTCAATATGTTAATTTATTATTTTATTGTTATATGTCCCCTTTAAATTGCTCGGCTGACCAATTATATAGGTCAGAACTACTAGCTTTATTTATTTATTTATTTTTGTTTATTATTTCATAGTTTATGTCTCTTTCAATTTAATGGGTTGTTCCTTGTATGGAAATAGACCTATTTATTGTTCTGACAACTTATTCAAAATCATATTGTCTTGATTTTCAAGAAGTTATCTTAAAAAGGTGATGGACAAGACATACCATATTATTTAAATGCTTGTTAAATTCTCTCTAGCATATTCCTGGGTGGATTATTTTATTCAACAATATTAACTAAGAATTATTTCCACATCTAATACAAATTCTAGAATGTTGAAATTGCATCTACAACAAGTCTATTTTCTTCACACAATATACTTCCTTATTCTCTATTGATTTCCTACCTCTAAGTCTATAATATCTTTTATAGGTTATTACTATGCAAATTTGGAGTTTCTCTTCATACTTGTATAACCTAGGTTGATGATTTTCATTTAATATTTGAACATTAATCTCAATGAAATGAATATACATTTCATGACAAAGTTTTATATGAAACTATTTAAATTGTTCCTATCTCTACATTATGAAGTCTAGAAACCATTTTCTCAAGGATCAACATTTTATTCTAATGCAAATTTCAAATTGAATGTACTTTCACAACTATTATGCAATAGAACTAAATGATTGTAACATTCAACAAGGATAATACTTTCTATCAATACAAATTCTTCTATAATATCGAATTTGGATTTGGCAGTCTTTTGCATACCAACAAGAACATCAAGTCTTTTAAATCCTTGATTGATAGTCCTATCCAACATAATGAAAGAACAATATCATTACAATGAGTTACTCTTCCATGAGACTCTCTTGGAACACCAAAAGGTGGTGGAATCAATATCAAATATACACAATGGAAATACCTTCCACAAAACATGGATAGTCAACCTGTCCGATTGACAATTGAAATAAATGATAACATTACCCTTACAATACATTTGGACTCACATAACAGGATGGAGTTTTCTCTCTATCTCATCTCAATGCCGTAATGTCTTCTCTCCTATGCAAATGAAAGATAACAAGGACTCCAAGTTTCCAAGATCTTTTCAATAAGAACCTACAAATGAGGGACAAAAATAGTGAACCATGGAGGCTCACCTCCTAACTAGGCCTCAAGGAGGCCACCCCCACACCAGGGGAAACAAGGTTCAATCGGGATACATTAAAACAACATCACAATAACAAGAACCAACATGAATACAATAGTTTATCAACACATTTACAATCCCCAACCAAGGCTTGCACAATGATTCACAGATGGAATCATAAACATTGGGTGAAGGTGGGCTCTTCAAGGAGGAGAATGCCATATCCTTGTGAAATAAAAAATATTGCAATTGCAATATTTCAGTAATGCTTCCAAGAAACATGCCACAACAAGGCTATTAATAACACATGTCTCAACAAGGCTATCAATATCACACGCCTCAACAAGACTACCAACATTTACTCCTTTTCACATATCCTCACTTATACCTCCCATAGAACAATAGAAAGGCATATTGCTTCAATGGAGCCCATACTCCATGAAAACTATCCCCTCTCCAAGAGAATGATTTCTCAACTCCAATGAAAAGCCCAACTAACCCCTTCACCTGAAGGCTTCTCTTCCCTCCCAAGGGTGAGTGAAGCCTTCACACACAATCCACCACAACAAAATCAAGAAACAAAAAAAAAATGCAAGTGAATCCAACGTTCTTATTTACATGCACAACAACTACTACATACCAAATGCAAACACATACATCTTACAAGAAAATTCTTCCAATTTCCCTCTTTCAACTTTCATGAAATGAGAGAGAACATGGCATGAAGCACTAACCTCTTTCCAAGCTAGGGTTATGAAAAATGGTGATGGAGAGCTTCCCTTCTTTTCTTCCAAGTTTCTCCCTTCAAACCCTAAGTGTCTCTACAATTAGAGAGTGGGTGAAAAACCACTAAGTTTGGATCAAGTTCCCTAAAAAGACCTCCACTTCCATCCCCACCTACCCCTCTTACACCCTTGTACCTTTCTACCAATAAGACCTTAACCAAGTGGTCGGATGAGAGAAGAAGTCATGTGACACTTAGATTTTCGAATTGGCTTGAAAATGACTAGTTTATAGGGTCTCCTAAGTCCCTAGACCAAATTATGGGTATATTTAGAACCCCAACCCATACTACTACCATGTGGGAGACTTATTTTCACCAAAATAACACTTGGGAACCACTTTTAGAATCTCTAAAGTTCCTACCAAATTTTAATTTTAATTACATCATGAAGGTGACTCATCCTAACACTCTCCAAGGTGGGTTAACTTAATTTCATAATGGGATTAAGTTTAGGTTAAGTGACTTCGTGCCCAAAATCCTACATGACATATCTTTTACACATAGACAACACAAGTGTCAAATGACACACACATTGAATACTTTACACATCATGATGACATGTCACTAATTAATCATGATCTTTTAACTTATAACACCCATGCACAATCAAATTATGAAATAAACATATTACAATGAGGTTTTGAATCTTCCAAAGATTCGCGCTGGCTTTACCATCTTCACATAGGTTTGAACATTGTTTCCCCGAATAATTTCCATGCTTCATCTTTCCTACACACTCAATTTAACAATAAATAGCCCAAATGAAATATTATAGAATTACATATAGATAAGTTCAACATAATTCATATCACATAACTTGTGTATTAAAATATAAAATTAACTTTAATCTAATCCTTTCCATAAAATATTCAAAACATTACAAAATCAAAAAATGTGTATCAACATTCATCTTTCTTAACATAGAAAAATTTCCATTCTAAACTCTATCACCATACTTATAATCATGAAACACTGAAGTCATATCTACTAAATCATTAAAACATATAAAATAGATCTCAGTACATATGTCCTAAGTGAAAATCACTAATGTACAGACTTGTTAACTAGTATCCTTTCAGTCAAGTTAAACATATCGACATTCCTAGCAATATCCCTTCATCATATTACGAGGGGTTGGTCTATGTGTTTCTAGGGTTAATTCCTTAGACTATTAACATGTTTCCATAATTATGTCATAATAGTTTTAAACCAATTTTTGAATGTTTCCATATGTCTTGTTGTCATAATAGCCTACATTCTCTATTGTTCTTACTAGAGTGAATGTTAATTTATCTTTCCTAATTTCCTTGTGGATCATACCTTGAATCTCATGACTAGGTTCTCAACTTGAACATATTAAGTCTCATTTTCATGTGGTCTTATCTTATCAACCTAATGTTATTGAATAGGTAATACACTTATAATAACCAAAATCTGCTTTAGTCTCCAATAGGTTCTCATAACTCATTATTAGTAACAATAATGTCAATCATAACATAATTAACACATAATCATATTTATTTCAACAATATCTATAACAAGGTACTAGTGTGGGCTTTACATATATATATACACATTTATGGACACTAATGAAAAGTTGTATCTAAAGTCTTTATTTTAATTTTTCTTGCAACTAGAGATCAAACAACAAAAAAGAATGTTAATATAGCTCAATCTTTGAAGAGAAAAATCAATCATAAAAATATAGATCATTTAATTGAAATGGATGTGGAAAAATTGAGAGAATATGCTAATCAACCTACACATACTATAAAGAGGAAATTGAATAAAAAGTCTAAAGAAATAATTACACAATTTGAGAATCTTGATATAGTAGAGAAAACTCAACTATTATCAATTTCACTTCTTAAAGATGAATTAAAAGTCATTGAAACTACTGGGTATAGATACAAGTGTAAAAAACATGAAGACTTCTAAACTACAAAATGATATTGTTGAAAGTGTTATGGAAAGGTTAGACAACATTGAGAAAAAAGATAGATATGAAAATAAATCCATTGCATGAAGAGTGATACTAACATCTATTTTAAATAGGAAATTATGGAAAAAAAGACAAATCTCTTCACTATCATCTCATATTGGGTATAGTTGAAAGATGATATTACATTATCTGAAGAGGAGAAACAATTTGGATGATAATGCATTAGAAGAAAACTGGGTGCTAAAGTGTAGAGTTCCTTGATCTAATAGGATTGTTGAAACAATTAAGAATGTAGTCATTCAATTTGGACTGATAATCCTTGTCCTTCACCAAATAGAAAAGATATCTGTAAGGCCCATACTCGTACCCTATTATAATACATAAGGAATGAATATGATTAGGAATTAATTAATTCATGATCGACATTTTTGTTATTAAAAATGATTTATGAGATCCTATTGGATACTAATGTAGACTTTGATTATTATAAGGTTGATACCCTATCAAATAACATTATGTCAATAAGATAGGCCCACATGAAAATGAGACTCAACATGTTCAACCTGAGAACCTAGTTAGAAGATTCAAGGTATGATTTACTAGACAATTAGGGGAAATAAACTAACATCCACTCTCATAAGAAATAACAAAAAATATAGATCTTATCATAACAAAACACAATGGTTACACTCCTAGATTGGTATCAAAGTATGATGACATAATTTGGAAACACTCAATGGCATGACAAACTAACCCTAGGGGTGCACACACCTCATAATGAGATAAAAAGGACATGGTTAGAAATAATACTTTGGTCAATTGATTTGAAAAGATACTAGTTAACAAGTTTGCTCAATGGTGATTTTCACTTATGACATATATGCTAAGGTTTGTTTTACATGTTTTAATGATTTAATAGAAATGACTTTGGTATTTCATTGTTATGATAGACAAGGATTGTGATGTACTTAGAACTTCCTTTTTGTTATGATTAGAAAGATTAATGTTATACATATCTTGATATTTCAATGTTTTGAATATTTTATGGAAACAATTAGATGGAAGTTAATTGAATATGTTAATGAAATAAAGTGATATTGGATTATTCTGCACTTATTGGCATGTATTTCTATATTATTTCATTGGGCTATTGACATTAAGTTGAGTGTGCAGAAAAGTTGAACCATGGAGATTATTGGGGAAAGCAAGGTTCAACTTATGTAAACACGGTAAAACCAAGGTGAATCTTTGGAAGATTCAAAACCTCATTGTAATGTGATTGTGCATGGCTATTATAAGTTTAAAGATTATGGTTAATTAGTGACATGTCATCGTGATGTGTAAGTATTTAATGTGTGTGTGTTATTTGACACTTGTGTTGTTTACATGTAAATGACATGTCATGTAGGATTTTGGGCATGAAGTCACTTAACCTAAACTTAATCCCATTATGAATTAAGTTAGCCCACCTTGGAGAGTGTTAGGATGAGTTACCTTCATGATGGTATTCAAATTTAAAATTTGGTAGGAACTTTATAGAGGCTAAAAGTGGTTCCCAAGAGTTGTTTTGGTGAAAATAAGTCCCCCATATGGTAGTAGTATATGTTGGGGATCTAAATATACCCATAAGTTGGCCTAGGGAACTTAGGAGACCCGCTAAACTAGTCATTTTGAAGCCAATTCGAAAATGAGAGTGCCACATGACTTCCTTCCTCACCCCTCCATTTGGTTAAGTTCTTATTGGTAGAAAGGTACAAGGGTGTAAGGGGGGTAAGGTGGTGTTGGAAGTAGGGATCTTTTTAGGGAGCTTGTGCTAAACTGAGGGGTTGTTCACCCACTCTCAATTGTAGAGAGACTTAGGGTTTGTAGGAAAAACTTGGAAGAAAAGAAGGAAGCTCTTCATCACCACTTCATAGCCATTGGCTTGGAAAGTGGTTAATGCTTCATGCCCTGAATTTTCTTATCTCTTGAGAGTTGAATAATGGAGATTTGTAAAAGTGTTCTTGTGAGGTTTATGTGTTGCATGTAGTGTATGTAGTAGTTATTGTGTATGTAAATGAGCATGTTGGATTTACTCGAATTTGATCTTGTTTCTTGAATTTTTTGTGGCGGATTGAATGTTATGTTGGGTGGGAAGGCTTCACTCACCCTTGGGAGGGAAGATAAGCCTTGGAGGGAAGGAATTAGTTGGACTTGGCATTGGAGTTGAGAAATCCTTCTCTTGGAGAGGGGATAGATTTCATGGAGTATGGGCTCCATTAAATCCATATGCCTTTATATTGTTCTATGGGAGGTATAAGTGAGGATATGTGAAGAGGAGTAAGTGTTGATATTCTTGTTGAGGCATGTGTTATTGATAGCCTTGTTGTGGCATGTTTCTTGGAAGCCTTATTGAAATATTGCAATTTTTTCTATGGGAGGTATAAGTGAGGATATGTGAAGAGGAGTAAGTTTTTATAGCCTTTTTGTGGCATGTTTGTTGGAGGCCTTATTGAAATATTGCAATTGCAAGATTTTTTGTTTTCAAAGGATATGGCATTCTCCTCCTTGAAGAGCCCACCTTCACCCAATGTTTATGATTCCATTAGTGAATCATTGTGCAAGCCTTGGTTGGGGATTGTAAATCTATTGTTAAACTATGGTATTCATGTTGGTTCTTGTTATTTTATGTTGTTGAATGTATCCTAGTTGAGCCTTGTTTCTCCTAGCACGGGGGTGCCTCCATTGTTCTATAATTTTTGATCTTGTAGGTTTTTGATGCACTTGGAGATTTGGATGTCACAAAGATTTTATTGCATAAGAGGAGGAGATATTTTTGTATTTGGTTTGTTAATGGAGCAGCAAACTCCATCTTGTTATGTGTTTCTAATTGTGATTGTAAGAGTGTTGATATGCTCCTATTCATTTGTCACTAGAAGAGTCTACCACCTTATGTTCAACTGAGATAAGCTTGTTGCATGTTAAAGGAGACATAGAAGAGAGAATATCCATAGTATTGTTGTTGTAGATTTATTATCATGAGTATGAATGTATTTGGGAAAATGGATTTAATATTCATGGTAGACAAAAGTAAGGTGTAAATTAAACCAAAAACTTGTTATCCCATTATTCTTCATGCTCATAAAAATAAGTAAATGCATTCTATGATAATTCTTGAATATTGTATATGTGTAGAATATGCATTCAATGGATAATGAAATCATATTAAGATCATAGTCTTCATATGTATATCCCTCTTGGAATTAGATTACTTGGTGTTACATGAGTTTCATGAAAGATTTCACTTGTGCTTCGAATAAAAGTATTCAGAAATTAAATTTTGGACATCAATTTGATAGTCATTTAAGCAATATATTATATTATCAGGAAGTAAGGGAAGCATTATATTATGTTACATTATCAACAATTCAATTAATTATAACCATATATCATCAAATAAATTAATTTTAACCATAGAGAATACATGAAAAAAAAAGACAATAACAATAAGCTCAACTTAAAACAAGTGCCTGTAGATGCACATTTTGTTTTCTCTGGAAATTGTATGGGAAGTGAAAAAATATTCCACTCCCCATTACAAACCAATAAAATAATCCCTAATATTTTGAACCCTACACAAATACATTAAACATAGTAAATTTACAAACAAAAAAAAAAGAAATATATATTTATATATATTAATGTAAGAGAGCATGATGTTGATGTGACTCTAGAAGAGACCTAAGAGTACTTATTCCCTTCAAATGGATTCATTATGATGAATACTATATATTTAAAATAAATAAGGCCACCTTGAGTAGACTACCTACCCCTACCTATGACTTGTACAGTATTTTAGAACTTTAAAAAAATCAAAGAACTCTCCATAGTCTTCTACCTAGCCAACCACCCCATTCACTCTCCACAAAACTAGTAATAATGAAGTCAAGAAGTTAAACCCTTCTCTCCTAGGCATTACATGCTTTAGGAGTATATAAATAAACAATTTTCTTTCAATACTTGTCATGATCTGACAAAGTCAAAAAACTCCCCATCTTGTCCTAGTCACTTGCATATTCTTGGGATAAAACATGGCAAAATATACATACCTTTGTTCACCTAACACACTACATCTAGGGAGGAGAGTAGGTGTTTGGAGAAGTGGGAAGACTAGTTTTAAATACTGATGTATGCCTTGGGATCCCCTTCCCCACCATTTTATTAAAAGAAAAATAAACAAAACTTAATGCTTGGATAAGAAAATCAGCGCATGACTACACACCATTTGAGGATGATAGAGTGGGCATGTGACCCCATAATATGGGAATTCAAATTTGGAATGTAGACTAGAAAGTACAAGTTAATTTGGGTAGTCGTAGGTGGAGTGTAGGTGGAGGGTATGTGTGATAAATAAATATTAATCTTGCACAAATAAAAATAAATAAAAGATTAGGTGGTTAGTAAACTAGTAAAACATGGATTAAGTATAAATTATTTACCTAAATATGTTAGCTAGTCAATGTAGTAGTAGAATATAGTAGAGTTACTATTTTGTGAAATTAAATGTTATTGCTAGATAAGTGAATAAATGTAGTTAGCAAATGTTAGATTTTAAAATTTAGTTCATGACTTTAATTAGTAGATGGAATTGGTGTTAAGAATGTTAATGAAGATAGCGAGATGAGTAATAATACTATTGTAAAGGGATTATGAGTAAGTATTTGTAGAAAGTAACTTGTTTATAGGTAATTAAGTATAAAGTAACAGTAAGTAGATTTGATAGGAATAATGGAATAAAGAAGGATAGAGAGTAATTATAAACTAATGGTATCTTAGAAGTGATAGTATAGACTTGATTTGTAGATAATTAATTTTTATTCTAAAGTTACTTAGTAATTGGTTTTATGTCATTAGAAAGAAAGAGAGCATTACTCTTTTGGTAAACAATTCTAAGAATTTAGTTAGTAGGTATTAGTTGATTGGTTAATAAGGAGTGAAGTATGGATAATATTCAATCTAACAAGTTAGTGATTAATTAAGGATTAGAAGGGAATCATTTGTTACATAGTGTTATGGATTAAATATTTGAGTATCGTTACATACATGGGTACCATAATCGAGTTTCTATATGAGGATATTTAATAGTATAAACCAAAAAGCATGTTATAGTAATCTACGAATAGCATCGCCTAACTATAAATATGAATGCAAAGAAGATTAATTAGAGTTCGAATCAAGCACAGTTGTGGATAATTGGAATCTAAATAATAATAATAATAATATTTAAAAATACTAATAATAATAAAAATAAATAAAAAATAAAGAATAAAATAAAATATAAGCAACAAATTGAGGTTGATTGTTGTATATTGAAAATTTCATCTGTATATAGTGAACAAACATGTTTATCCAACATCCTTGCACCTCTATTTTAAGTTGTGAAGCTATACTGTGGAAGAACCAAGTATGGATGTGTTAAAATCACTGAACTTCATGACAACTAGGTTGTAGCATGCATAGGACAATATGTGACTCCTTAAGTTATCTTATCAAAAAAAATATTTTTGGTTGTGTTTTGCCTTGAAAAATTTAGGGCATGACAATATCATCAAGTAGAGAATTGGGCCTAAGGAGTATCTTCCACATGCAAAACATTGGTTGGATGTCACACAACATGAATTGTATCTCTTATTTTGTAATTTAAATCCCAATGTGAAGATTGGACAAACAATTTTTGAAAGATTGAAACCCTATTTTTTGAAGATACATAGATCTTTTGAAACATGCTTTTGTTGATATCATGTTCAATTTGATTTGTTCTATCAAGGGTTTGGGAAGATGATAGAAGAAAATGGTGGTTTTCAAAACATTTTCATAAATGATCGAGCCAATTCATAATATCAATCTTATGTGACAAACCAAATGATCATGCAATTTGTAAAATAGATTGCATAAGAGGAACTTGTGAAACATGTGGTAACCTAACCAAATTGTCTTTGAGAGATGAAGATACGGAAATGATTAGGATAATAAAATATAAGAGATACAAGTACATAAAGTCAAAAAAAAAAATGGTTCAAAGAATCAACAAGGTTAGAATATGTAGAGGATGACATACTTGCTCGAGAATTTATGTGAAATTTTTGCAAATTTATTCAACCATATATACATCATGTTTTTTTCTTAAGTGGCAAGAAAAACAGTTTCAAAGACTAAGAGAAACTTTATCACTTGAGACAGTTTTATTTGTTGTTGACTTTATAGAGAATTACTCATTCATTTCTCAAAAACAACTTCAAGTGGAATACTACTATACAAAGTAGGTTAGTATTATGGTTCAAGTGTCTTATCAACATGCACAAATTGATTTGGATGGTGTGGAAAGTATAGATCAAGCATGAGTCATAAAAAAAGAGTATCACTTTTACATTAGTGATGACAAAGAACATGACACACATTTTGTGGAACATTGTTTTAAGACATCTTTGCTTATTTGAAAAAAAGGGGCATAAAAATGGAAAAAAATATTGTATGGTCAAATGGATGTGCAGCACAATTTAAATCAGCTAGACCATTTTATGCATTATGTAGATATCATCGATACATTAATATAGCAAACATTTGGAGTTTTTTCAAAAGTAGATATGCAAAGGATGAGCATGATAGTGTAGGAGCTTGTATTAAATGTTCTTTAAGAAAGTATCAAATGGACTATAGAGGATATTGCATTAATAATGCTTATGATGTGGTTGAGTGGTGCAAAACACATTTTATGATGCCAATAATTATAGATAACACGTCATCACAAGAAAAGTGAGTCATACCATTCAGAGTGTTTTGGGAGCTATAAGGTATAAATTAATTTTTAACTATTATTTAACTGAATCAATTTTATATTTAATACATTATGTCATAACTAAATTATGGTACACACACACACATGTTTAAAACTCATTTGTTATATGTATGTATGGACCTTACATCAAATGCTGATAGTAGATCAATAAGTGCATGCAAGAGGGTAGAGAAGACACGATCGTTACATTTAGTTATGAGCACAAATAGTAATGTTTAGTCATTGTACCCAAGAGAATACTCATGCTTTTGTCCTAATTTCATTGATGAAAACTATGATGGTTGCATTAATCAAGAATATGGATATGTGGGTGAATGGACTTTGGTGCCAGTAGATGTTATCAATATGAATGAGTTTGAGGATGAAAACTATGATGATATTTTATTGATGTTCATTGATTGTCACCGTATTTCAAGATTTATAAAAATTGGTATGTATTTCATAATTTTTGTTAATTTATTTTATATATATACTCATGTACATGACACATGGAATTTACATACATATAATTTGTGTAGACAATATTTTTGTAGTCATGGCAGAATCTG
Organism: Cupressus sempervirens; assembly: GCA_028749045.1. Lineage (NCBI taxonomy): Eukaryota > Viridiplantae > Streptophyta > Pinopsida > Cupressales > Cupressaceae > Cupressus > Cupressus sempervirens. The sequence goes on along the minus strand of CM053790.1, from coordinate 68,683,511 downwards.
AAAATGTAGAAGGTGTTAGCTATTATTTATTGTGTTGCACCACACAAAGAGAGAAGCTAACAAAGACTTAAATAAGTGATGGAATTATGTTTTCCACAAGTTAGTATATAGTAGGGTAAACTTCACAAAACCCCCCTCCAAAAAAAGATATAAAAATATTGGTATATCTTTCATTATTTTGAAAAATCAAATTATTTTAATCAATGAATCTCTCAATTTTTTTTATTTTAAATATTATTTACATAGGCAATTATTTTGGATTCATAATTCTTGAGTAGAAAATATTGGTAAATATCAATAATAATAGGAAGTTCGCTAATCATCATGGAATATTACAAATCAAAATTGAACATGTTTTATCTCATGGAAATTAAGAGGGTAATTACATTATATTTTAAATAAATAGTGAAAACTAAATATTGGCAATATATCCCTAAAGTAACTAATAATTATGATAAATATTGGTGAATTAATTTTAATTTCTCTAATAATATATAATATTTGGACAAATCAAATCTAATCATGTATTGAATGTTGTGGCGAATCTTTGAATTTAAATTTTTTAATAAAATAAATCGTTAAGTGATTTTAAATATTTTAGAACTAAGTTTGAAAAAAATGTGGCAATTTAAGTTGCATTAAATCTTAAATTATTAGGCAAATTACTAGCAATTTCTTTCTAAAATTAGTTAATTTATGAATATTAGCCACTAAAAAATACCTTGGTATATAGCTGAATCATGTATGTACATGTACATCTATTTTTTTTTATGAATTCAAATTTAAAGACTTATTTGATTGACCTGTATACAGGTTTGGTTGTTGTACAAGGAACATATTTGAAGCAAAATAAAGTACTTAAGAATGGGATTCATTTCATTGATTATCAACCTAGCAATAAGGTATATTAGTATAGTAACCATGTTATTGCCACTGGTCTGACTCTTCATCTAGTCAAAGGACCTATAATACATAAGTGGAGGCTCAATATTGATTATTATGGGAAAGTATTTTATGTTATCTAGCAACGAGCTGACCCACTTGATATGAGCTAGAAACAACTTGTTGAACTATTTGAAAACTAAAAATTGGTTGAACTATTTGAAATATGAAATTTGGCTGAAGTAAATTTGAAATCTAAAATTTGGTTCAACAAATTGAAATTTGGTTGAAATTGGGACTTGTAACTAATTATAAATTACTTTTACTCTTTCATTTAACTTGTGTTTAGTTTAAATTGTGATTCATAACTAATTATAGTTCAATTAGGTACTTGTATGCAACTAATTAGTATATGTGCCTCGAGAGGAAGAAATTTGAACAATTGTCTTAAGGGGATCAAATTAGGACTCGTGTCTTAAGGGAATGAAATTAGGACTTGTAACTAATTATATATTACTTTTACTCTTTCATTTAAATTGTGTTCAATTTAACTTGTTATTCATAACTAATTATAGTTCAATTAGGTACTTGTGTGCAATTAATTATGTAAAGTTAATTATCTAACATAACCTTAACATAATCATAATGACACATAATCCAACAAAATCTATCATAATCTAACATAATTTCCAAGATAACACAACATTATCCTTGACATAATATAACATGTCAAAGATTATAATCCTTCTAATCTAACATAATTTTCAACATAAATAGAATATTATCCAACATAATCTAACATGTAAAAGAACATGTAGTAGATAACATAATCCGACATAATCTAATGTATTTAATCTAAAATAATATCTAACATAATGGAACATTATCCATCATACTCTAACATGTAAAAGAACATAGTCTAACATAATCCAACATGATGTAACATATAAGAACATAACCATATATGTATAGATCAATCATCAAACATGTAAAGTGTATATGAAATTCTAGATCAAATAATATCTCTAGATGAAAGTCTAGATCAAATAATCTATAATAATAAAAAAATATGGATCGTCAGGCACAAGACTATCATCATGACATCTCCTCAAAGTGTGGTCTAAAGACTGACTATCACCTGGATTCTCACTAGGATGTGCTGACCCCTATATATATTAAAGAGAAAGTGAAATCAATGTACATAATTTCATATTTAATTAAATCTCTTTTAAATGTACTTCAATTGCATGTAATTTAAATATTACATTTAAAACTCACATGTTTCATTCAAAAAACATGAAATTCACCTATCCACTAATGATATCATCACACGAGTTTCGATGACATACATGATCGAGCATCAAAGATGAAGTAAAAATAGGAATGTCCCCCTACAATACATACATACATGTGCATAAATTATTAGTTGAACAAATGCTTAAAATTGAAATTTTAACATGAATTTATAAAAAATATAGATTTACTTGTGTAGATGTTGGCATCTAATAATACTAAGACTATCTAGCATCAATCATGTCCTCCAATTTATCTAGATTTTTTTGGGACTCATCTAGCTCCATCGCTGCATCTATGCTAGCATGACTGGTGGCTAGCACATGTCCTAATAATGATGATCCAAGTGGACTGACTAGATGAGCTGGCATAGAAGTAGAATCATTATGTGTCAACAAGTCTATCCATCTTGTGGTCAATAAGCTCAAGTTAACATCATCAAGGCCTGCATCTGAACTCTAACCATGCCCTACAATAGCTAAAGGGTTTGTACTACTATGCATATGTCCCTCTATAGAAAAAGAATGGTCAATAGATGGATCATGATGTGCACTACCACCATGAGCACTACTTGATCAAGGAGAGGAATGTGGCTGAGGATGTGATCCAATACCACCATGGACATGATGTCAAACATTTGAAATGGGTATGCAAAGATGCTTTGATATAAATCTATATGAATATAATAGATCCTCAGTAAGAATACTCATAGTATCTCGTGCCAACATTCCAGTGAGACCCTCTAAGCTATTCAGTGAAGGGATGCCTGCTACACTGGACAAGTCTCTTTAAGATGAAGCACTAGGTGATGATGTGGAGCACTGATGTGACATCAAATACTTGCCAACTTCATTAGTGGAAATGGATTAGATAGTTGTGACAACTTATCCAACTCCCTGAGTCACCCCCCACAATTCTATGCTATGCATGGCCTCATCAACTGATGGACCTAATATAGGGGAAATAGTAGGTGCCCTCTCTCTAAAAATTGACCTATGTGTTAGTGGTAGATGACCCAACCACCTATCAAATAGTCTACCATGCTCCTATCCTAAATGTGATGGTAAATCAGTGTAGTTCACCACCCTATGTAAGCGAACATCAACATAAAGCTGTCATGCAAAATAGAGTGGAATTTGGTCATTATTTGGATAATGATCATGAGTAGCAAGGAAGCATGGATACTAAGTGATGCCATCTGTGGATCTATGGACTTAAGGGGAGAATGCCCCTTCACATACTTTAGTGGAAAATAATGAGGGAAACATTCCCTCTTCAGTGTCTCTTTGGACACTAAGCCCTATACCTACTGCAGTGAGACCCTAAAGAGACCTCTCATCTCTTACTATCAAGGGCAATCTATTTAATATGTATAGAATATGGAGCAACACCATGAATCTCATCTCTAATATATGTGAGACTCTGTAAGATGCTCTAACATGTAGTACTATACACACTAGAGCACGTGCCACTAGCCAAGGATTCACGAAGTCTATGAATCTCTTAGTTAGTGCAATCATAGAACATGTTGGGTGGGATAGGCTACTAATCTATGGGAATAGCACACTACAGATGGGGGATAGGAGGCTATTTCTAGTGGGAGGATAGGAGATTACTACTCAGGGGATGGGAGGTTTCTACTTTGGGGGAATAGGAGGTTGTTGCTTGGGGGGGATATGAGGCTATTGATCTACCATGTGAAAGTCAATGTATGTACTATGCCTGCATCTATATAATGTGTAAACCTAAAATTAAAATTAAAATATGACATTTTTAATAAATTTAAAATTTATCAAGTACAATGACATTTAAGAAACTAATATACAATATGTGTAAACATGAAGTTCAAACATAACATATATACATGTACAATACTACATGTTTGAACATAAATTAAATAATATGCACGTGTTTAAAGTTAAAATGTTACTTGATTAGGTTAAATTAATTTGATTAGGGTTAACAATCTTTAGCTTAATGTTTATCATGATTATGAAACTTATATAATATGTATGGTTAAATGGTTAATTTCAAGGTTACTTCATAAATTTTCATTAAGTTGGGGTTAGGAAAATATTTAGGGTTGTAGGGTTAAAGTCCAAGTGTGTGTTCATAATAGTGTTATATGTCAAGAGTAAGCTATTATGACAAGTTAGAGTTAAAGTTAGTAAACTATAAAATTGTTAGATCTCTATCTAGTTAGTGTTAAGAACTTAGAGTTAATTTTAGGGTTATGCTTAAAGTTAAAATGTTACATGGTTAGGTTAAATTAATTTGATTAGGGTTTCAACATTCTTGAGGTACATATTTACCTAGCTCCTAGGGTTAAAGGAGTGTGTGTTTAGAATAGTGTTTTATGTTGTTGTAGAATCATGATTGAAATGTTACCTAGAAAGTTAATATATAATGTTTAGGGATCTTTAGGATTAAATGTTTAGGGTTAATGTAAAAATGTTTAAATTAAAGTTTTTAGTTAGGAAATTCACAAATTAGCCTATTCTATAGGGTTAAGAAGTGAGGATCGTGTTGTAAATATTTAAAGTTAGAAAATTAATATTCATGCTTAGGTTTAGTGATAGATTTTGGGTTAAAATGATATAAATTTATGTTTAAAGGTTTATGTTTCTCAGGTAACTTATATTCTATGGAAGTTACATGGTTATTCTATCAACCTGTTTTCATTCTAGGGTAAATATAACATGAGTTTGAATTAGAGTTAAGATAAGGATTGAATTTACTTGAGGGTTAGCATTGTCTTACATGACATTTCTAGGTTTAGGATTGCACAATTATATTTATTTAAATTAGATTAGGTTAAATATAGTCAATGTGTAATTAGACTTTTGGGATTAAAGTAAGGGGGTCAAGGTGAAGTTTATTCATATATCTACATAATAAAGGGAACTGATTCATTGAAATTCAATTATTGGAGGTAACTTGGTGAAGATTTAAAAACACAAATACACACACACACACACACACACACACACACACACACACACGTACATGCATATGAAGTTAAATTTTAATAGATTGCATTGTTTCAATGTGCATACATTACAAATTTAAATACATGTGTACATATCCACAATATGTTCATGTATGTGGATATATATATATATATATATATATATATATATATATATATATATATATATATATATATATATATATATATATATATATATATATATATATATCATGTATGCATATATAAGCATATATGTCATGTATATATGCATATGCATATATACATGACATATATAGCATGTACACACACACACACACACACACATATATATGCACATATATAGATGATATATATATGTACATATATATATATATAAATATATATATAAATTGAAGAAAAAAACATATAAAATCTAACCAAAACCATTTTTTTTTAAAAAATGTATAAAACAAAAACCATACCTTTTTGGAAGGTTGAATTTTGAATGCCCCTTCTCTAAACTCACTTCCAATTGAAACTTGCTTTTCATTGTATATAATGGAGAAAAATGATAGCGGGGTCCCGAGTGGGTTTTTTGGTTTTAATAGTTTCATCTAAAACTATACTAAATAGTTTCAATCAAAACTACCTAGTATAGTTTCGATCAAAACTATTAAAATCCTGACCTTAGGTTTATTAAACCTATTTTCAGGTTTTAGTTTCAATTGAAACTATGTTACAAGTTTCAATCAAAACTTCTAACATAGCTTCGATCAAAACTTAAAAGAGGTAATTGTTTCTATCAAAACTATGTCATTTTTTTGTTTTCATAGAAACCTAATAATTTTCTATTGAAACTTTGAAGTAAATTCTTTTTGGTCACACGATTTTGGACGATTTGCTTCCTCCAAAAAGTGTAAACCACTATTGTGGGTTCACCTGATGACTAAAGAATGTTTTAAATTTCAAATTTTGAGAATTTAGATTTTTGATTGATAACTATTTTTGTCACTAATGCCAAAGGGGGAGATTGTTGACATTATGGTCAAGTTTTCTTATTAGTGGCTTGCACTTATTCAAATTAGTAGCAGCTACCAAGCTTATCTTTTAGTTTATAATGTTAACCAGGCAATTTAGGTTCTACTAACTTCTAAAATTTCTACCAAGTTCAAGAATCAATATTTAGTTCACACTGAATAGTATCTACCAAGTTAATGAGTATTAGTGCAAAATGAGCTTCATAGTATTTACCAAGTTCCATAGTGCAAACCTTGGTCTCTAGTGTTTATTGATTTTAGAGTATCAATAATGTGAATCAAGTGTTGATCGAGCTAGGAAGTGTCAACCAAGTGATTTAGTTTATACTGAGCTCATAGTCTTAGTGTTGACCGAGTCTTGCATCATTAGCCAAGTCATTAAACTTATATGTCAAGTTTTTTAGTAGTCAAGATTGTTGACCAAGTTTAGACTACTTGGAAATGATTATTATGAAATGAGCTTCTATGTCTACTGTGATCATGATGATGCTAAGTGTTGACAATGGTTCCCGAGTATATAGAACCTCACCAAGTTTGTTTCAGAACTCGAGTGCTAACAGTTGAGCCAACTTTGTATATTTTGATGAAACATGTGTTGTAGCATGTTGGTGTTTTGAAATGACATGGTTCCAAATTATCCTGATAGGAACAAGATACATCTTGAGGCAAACAACTCCCATCTTCAACATATCATTTTAGACGCTAGCCCAACTATAAGGTTAGACCCTTCTTATACTTTAGGGTCTACAAAACCTAGGTGAGTGGACCTCAAATTCAATTTATAAGGTACCAATGGTAAACATATTCTTGAATCTATTAAAATCAGATTTAACCCTTATTTCTCCTAATGACTCATGCAATAATATAGATCTACAATAGCTAAACACAATACAATGCAATGCATAAGCTGAGTGAGAGTTATACTTTGAATAACTTTCAAAATGAAAGGGAAATACATTTGATTAATAATGTTGAATATCAACACAGCCCCAAATATGAAACAATATGAACAAGTGATCCTGTAACTGATCAATGCCTTATCTATTGGGCAATTCCATGAATTAAATACATACATCTCTAATATCCAAGACATATTTCTTACACCCATACATTAGATCTATCCTATCACCTTGTGAATTAGACATTGGTGTTCATAAAGACCTCATTCTTATGAAGTATCCTTCTCAAAATAATTAGCAATCCTATCAAACACATCAAAAATTTACTTGGCCCTTTGTTCCATCAACAAAATAAATCAAATGTACAACCTTACGAGGATGCAAATGGGTCTTAGTTCTTTGTCCCTAAACCACATCAGACTAAAAATTATAGAGATAGGAGATGAGAATTAGAATGAAACAAAAGAAATTATTTCTCATCTATATTCATTTATTTAAAACTATACATTGAGATGCATATAGAACAACTCACAAAACCCTCAAATAGATCACAACTAGCTATTATATCTTCACTTCTACTGTTTATACAAAAGAAATATTCTAAAGAATATGGTGTCATAGAGATGAGAACACATCAAGACTAGAACCTTAGTTTCACAAATCTAAGAATGTTCAAGACTGGAACACACATGATATCACAACAATGAGTGTTTTCCTCTCAAAATTGGAACTCCTACAAAGAATGAGAAAGAGAATGATATAGATGAGAGTGAATTCCTAAATTTTTTGTGCATCTGACATGTGTTCCCTTGGAAAACCTCCATAAGAAGTTAAAAGAATCTCCCTACTCTTTTCCAATCAAATGGTAAATCAAATATTCTATCATTTTGGCCTCGAAAAGCATAAAATATATCAAATTTTTGATAGAAAACATAACTGATTTTGATGCCAGATTTGAAATCAATGTAAAGGAAAAAAGTTAGTTGAAATGACTTCTAAAGGGAAGAAAAAATTATTAGAATCACTTTTCTGCACATTAAGACTTCAACAAGCTTTTATATCTACCCCTTAACCAATTTTGATGCTCAATGATAAATTTTTCGCATTGTATTGAGAATGCCCTAGAAAATACAAAAGATTGAACTAGTGAATATCAATGCAAAATCTAACCTCATATTTGGAAAATTCATTTCCTCCTAGTTCCAATAGTATATTGGAGTGCATGTCTCAAACAAAAAATACCCCTTTGGTAGCCATTTGAAAAATTAGGTCCCCAACTATGAGCAGACCAATTAAAGTATTTGAATTTGAAAAATTTAAAAGTTTTTATAGTCTACACTATACATAATGACATTTTAAGAAAAAAATTTAGATTCTTAATTTAATCATTCAAGCTAGGAAAGGAAATATTTTTAAAAACTTTCCCTTATTAATCCCTAACCATTCATGTGACACCATGTGTTTGATTTTGAATGGCTCCCACAAGTTTGGATGACCCCACAGCCCCTATCACAACTTTTGTTGGATTTTCAACTTTTTGGGAGGTCACCATGCAACTACTAGTGAAACCATCACCTTTTCTAGTGGCAACAAGGCGACCACCAAAATTCTCAACTTTTCTAGCAAGGGTTCTTGGTCTAGTCAAAATTGTTGACTTTACCATCCACCAGCAATAACAAGCCCCATCACATGAGTTGGTGCTTCAAAAGTGCATTTATTTTCATACATTATGCCTGGTGTGTGTTTTAGTATTTAAACATTCAAATTCCCCCTATTTTGTGAATGTGGGATAATTATTTTTCATGGTTTTATCTCCATCTTTCAATGTTGAGCCTGAAGATGGTGATGCTTCCTTGCTCACAGGCCTGTTAGCACATGTTATGGCTCCTTTCCTTCTCCATAGCCTTGATGACACTAATAGAAATAGTCTTCTTCATGTCCCTCACAACAAAACAACCCAATGGTAGGTATTTAGAGAATGTTTCCACAACAATGGTTTTGGTTGAAATCACCTTAACAAATTTGATATCACCAATTTTAAGGAATTTTGGTTCCTTCTCAAGCTCCATGCCATGATTTTACTCCACTCCAAATGATTGGAAACTTTTACCACTGCCTATACTAGGCATCCCAATTCTACATCTAAATGCATGCATTCCACAACAACATTGCCCTTGTGTAGAGATCTTCCTACAAGCTGTGCATTGCCTCTACCTGGTCGATGTCCTGCTTCAACTATGCCAAGCCCCTACTACTTGGGATTGCTCCTCTCTACCATGCTAGCCTTCTAAACACATGCCTCCCTGCCTCTACTTCGTGTGAGTTACTCCTTATATTTTTGTGGATTTAGCTTTTATGGTCTACCTCTAACATGGAGTTGTCCCTTGCTACTAGACTGCATGTGCTTTAATGTCATACCTTTCCTAGTGACTTCCACTAATGTCATTCTTTCCTCTTCAAAAGTCTACACAACTCTAGGCTAGGCATACACAAGTCTAGCTCACCAACAGTGGACATTGCTATTCTTGCACCCTTCAGAGCTATTATTTGGACTGAATGCTTCATAGAAACATGATCATCTTGGAAAACTAGCATAAAACTACCCCTCTAAAAGGGATATAAGTCACCAAAAACTCGAAATCTTGCTATTGCCCCATTTGTAGATATTATAGAGTAATCCTATTTGCTTGTGTTTAGGAGCTCAAAAAGATTTTCTTGAGTGTTTTCAATATAATATGCAAGCTGAGTGTTAGAAAAATCTAATATTGAGTCCAAAACCAAGCATCACCCTTCTTTTAATAACATATGCATATGTTGCTCCACCTGAAATAGTGAAACAAGTTGAAAGTTTGTATATTGAATTCTGCAAGACTTTACAAATTAAGCTTTGGATAATATTCTTTTCAAATATTCTCCATTGACAAATGCTAAAAATAACCCTCATAATCTTCCAAGAATTCTTCATCCAAATGCTCATAAGGTGCCAACACTAGAGGCCCTATTTTAATTTCTTCTTCAAATGTAGAAGATGGGCCCAAACTAACTTTTGTATCTGATGTTGGACTTTTTGAATAAGATAAATCAATAGGTTTCATTTTCAGATTTACAACTGGTTCTGGAGGGAACTAATATTCAGCATGGGAAGCCCCAAAATCTAATATCACATTTTTATCTTCTATAGAATGAGATAAAAAATAAAAAATATTAGAGTTATCAATCTTTGGAACAATGTCAAATTCATTATTTGCAGAGCATGAAGTATCAGTTTTTGAATATTGATTGTGCTTGCCTATTTGACCCCCATGATTTGGTAGAATGCCTCAAGCTTTTGGGCACAACACCTTTCCCATCCATGTCGAAAACTACATGTGTCTTGCACTTATTACATGTACACATACCACTTGGTTTGGAAAAAGGATATATGTATATCTAATATTCAGTGAGATATAGTTGTTTCAATCTCTCAAAATTTGCACAATCTCACATATCTATTAGCATGATGCAATTAGTCATGCCCCAAAGTGGGATCAGCTAATTTTTTTTTTTTTTTTTGAAAAATTGATACTCCAAATTGATCTATTAAACCCATCATACTAATTAGAACCAAGTTCAACCACTGATCAATTAATTAAAACTCATTTTACCATTGATCTGCAAACTGTCAATTTAATGCGAGGAGGTCCTTTGATTGGCTTTACAAACTAATAAAAAACAATTGACTAGGCTCCAAAATTTGGCACACTAGTTCTTGTTCTAGATACTCTTAACCTGTCAAATCTCATCTCATGATGAATTCTTAGTCAAAAGATATTGACTATCAAAGTTGCCCTCTCAGAATTGTCTGCAAGAAAACATGTCAAAAAACCATAAAATGCATTTAGATTTGGCTTTGAAAATAGGGCAAATGGATACTTGGGAAAATTAAAGCTAGGTATTGGTTCACTGCCCTGAAGAGAGTATGAATATAAGATTAGGGCTCATGATGAATAACAAGACAAAAATGGTGAGTAATCCAAGTAAGCTATTCTGATTTGCAGGACTAGAAGCAATGGCAAGAAGACATTTTTTCTAAATGGAATAACCTTGGGAATGTGTGTAGGTAGATTTGTCAAAATTTGAAAATTGGAACACTTGAAGTATTTCTAGAGTACAACATACTGGTATGATCCATTTTGTCCCACCAAAAATGGACTCAAAGATATGACATCCCAAATAGGGTTACTGACCAATCTACAAGTGTTAACACTAGTAAAACTTTATAAATTACATTTGGAATTGCATTTGAAAACCAATCAAATAGCTTTGTTAGAAGCTCAAACTTGAGACATAGAAAGTCTTTAGCATCTACAATACAACAGAAAAGGAATTTTTTCATTTTGGTCAATTGGGTCAAAGTTATAACAAGTCAAATAGGGCCTTCTAGAATTTTGAACAATTTACATCAGCATGACAACAATAAATGGCCAAATTTTAGGGATTCAAAACCTAGTCAAACTAATTCAAAATGACTCAAAATATGAAACATATGCTCTCTAGTATAGACGCTAGACACTCCCAAAGAAATGAGTCTTGAAACATTACTAGGTGTGAGATATTCAATTGTGAACATAGGCTCTTGTTGCTATTTGACACTTGGGCAAAACAGCTGAATAAGACATTGCTCAAAATAGGATTTCATAGAATTACTTAGAATGATAATTTATCTTTATAGTATAGATAGATGTACTAAATTCAAGGTGTTAGAAACATTAAACACATCTTAGACTTCACAAGTACAGTCGGGTATGTATACATCAAAAAATATTTATAGGGCTTGATTTTCTCAATGATACTCAAAATTGGGGCTTCAATTTTGTGTCTTGATAATGGCTTTTTCTAGGGATGCAAGTCCCTTGTGGGAATGGCATGGATTTAGATCATTGGAAGAAGAAGACCACACACTTGATAGCAAAAACTTCTCTCAAATAACTTTATTGAAAATAGGGAAACTACACTAATTGTACAAGGCGTAGCCCAAGGCCACCAAAACTTACTCAAAATTCTTACCCCTATCAACTAACTAATGTTCATTTGCATTTTTCTAAGGTAAGGTGGAAATTTTAACTTTTATTTATTTTTTCTTTTTCAACAACACCTTCACTTAGCTCATAAGGCAAAACAAAATAATTGCCATCATTTTCATAGTGCATATAAAACTCAAAAATTGTTTCATCATCATGCTCACTATGAGAAAAAACATCGGGATGCTCATGATTACACAAAATAAAATAAGAATCAAAATCCAAAAAGGATTCATGCATGCTTATTAGAAACACAAAAACTTTGTATTCTACACCATTCACCAAGTTGCATGCACGAAAAACTTGCAACTCACCTTGGGCCTCTGGCTACAAAGAGTACAATGGATCTAAATCAACTTCATGTATCATGTCATCACATACCAAATCAGATCTAAAACTCACTAAAAAATTATCATCATAGTCTTCAATAAAAGGTTCAACAAATATATGAAAGGAATCCTCATTAAAATTTGCATCAGGAGGAAGTTTATTGGCATCAATATTCTCATCAAAGAAATTGTTAGAGACATTTGTGAATGCATCAAACTCATTGGCATAAGACTCACCAACCTATAGAGAATATTAAGTTTTAGATTCATGTGCACTTTTGTCAATACTTACTTCAATATATAAATCATCAAACATCATCTTATGTAACTGCAAATGACTATCATATACTGCACCTAGATCAGATAAAAAATCAATTGATCTCTCAACATTATTAGTAACATCAATCATAGGAGTCCCTTCATTAGATGTTTAATTAGAATCAAGAGATATCAACAACCTCTCATTATCATCTATATAACATAGATCTGATTTAACATCACTTATGACAATAATAAATACATCTATACTAGTCTTCACTCCTTCAAATAAATTCACATGCTTATGTTGAAAGTCCTCAAAAGAATAACAATGCTAATATGTAGGAGAAAAAACACAAGGGTATACATCATACTTACATTATCCTTAAGAGATGCACACAATAATAAAGGAAAATTTGAATCACACATTGATTCATACCTTTCAAACTCATGTTGTAACAAGGCTAAAACCTCATCAGTGTTGAATAGATCCTTTGCACAAATTTCTTCATCTTCATTGGAATCATATCCTGAATAGTTTGAAGAACTTATAACAAAATCATCATTAGTTATATAATCTAAAAAATTAGTAGTACTCTCACAATATGTATCATCTTCCCTACACCACATCTCAACATTAGATGCATCCTTATACTCAATTTCATTATAGGGAGATATTTTAGGACTACTTTCAGAACCATTTTCATTCTCAAACATACTATCATAGGACTTGTCACTTTTACTATGACTATTAGAATTTTCAATTTCAACAATATGGTAACCATTATTTTTTGAATAACATTCACATTCTCTAAATACTCTTCCAAAGTACTAGATCTTTCCAAATTGTCCTTTCACTATCCAATGTACTAAATTAGGCATGAAGACTAATAAAAACATAAAAGGCCATGAAATTTCATTGGGTCTTTCTAAAATGGGAAGCTCTAAGATTTCCAACTTGAACTATGGTGGTGGCAAACAACTTCAATGTTGGAAACAACAACAAATTTAGATTTTGTCTACAATTTAGTATCTCTTTGCAACTAAATACAAAACACTTTCTTCAACCATTGCCAAGAACCCTAGATAACATCTTTCAAAATTCTTTCCAACTAATGTATCCTTCAATCATAAAATGAATCACAAATTGTAATGGTTCAGAGATTTGACTTTGAGTCACCAGTCACTTAGTGAGAAAGAATATATTAGCTTGCACAAAAATACAAGTAAATCCAAAATTTATAACAAGTATGTAAAAATATTGATCAACAAGATGGAATACCAAATACTTGAGAAGTTGAAGCAAACAATATAACTCTATAATTTGATAGCAACTTGGTAAAATGCCAAGTGACTTTAATACTGCAATTTCTTCAATTTAGTCAAATTACTACTATCAATGAACAAGGATACTAGGGAACATGAAACTTCAACAAGGAAAATAAGAAACACATCTTCCTATAGATTTTCCATATCAAACCTTTTCATACCTTCCTATGCACAATTTATATTAGAGAATCATGAGCAAAGTCACCATTTTGTTGGTGTTTTGAAATGACATGGTTCGAAATTACCTTGATTAGAACAAGATACATCTAGGGGTAGCTAACTCCCATCTTCAACATATAATTTTAGACACCAGCCCAACTATAAGGTTAGACCCTTCTTATACATATTTCATATAGCTAGACATTAGATGTATCCTATCACCTTGTGAATTAGACATCGGTGTTCATAAAGACCTCATTCTTATGAAGTATCCTTCTCAAAATAATCAAAAATCCTATAAAATACATCAAGCATTTACTTGGCCCTTTGTTCAAATAGTAAAATACATCAAACATATAACCTTAAGGGGATATAAATGGGTCTCAGTTCTTTGTCCCTAGACCACATAAGACTACCGATTACAAAGATAGGAGATAAGAATTAGAATAAAATTAAAGAAATTCTTGCTCATTTGTATTCATTTCTTTAAAACTATACAGTAAAATGCATGTAAAACAACTCACAAAACCATCAAATAGATCATTACTAGCTATTATATCTTCACTACAACTATTCATTTTATAGTAAATAATTAATTATTAATTATTTATTCTATTTACTTATGCTTACTTAGGTAAATGCATTTCATTTATTAGTTTTATTCTAGGGGTTAGTTATAAGTTGTTGACAATATGGGAGTTTGTTCTCTACTAAGTCAAACTTATCCTCTCATATTGTTCAAGGACTTTCCACCTCATGTGGATGTATGCTTAGTTGTCACACTTATCTACTAGCATCTTCTAGCTTGTTCTAGGAGATTCCTTGAGGCCTTTATAAATGGTCTCTCTCTCATGGTATTTTCAAAACATCAACACATTTAGCATATTGTAAATAAATTTTTCTTGTGTTGCAATATCTTGTTCTCTCATGTCCTTTTAGGGTTTTCCTCTTGCTCCACTCTCTTCCTTCCTTGGCTTCCCTTTGACAGGTTTTCATATGCAGGTGATCTTGGGTGTCTTTGGAGTTGGATTTCATCAACTCCAATATGGTATTAGAGCCTCCCTACTATTGCTTCATTGAAATTTTTTTGAAGCCATGATTTGGAGTCACAAACCCCAGTTTGTTTGTGCATTTTTTCTTCAAATCAGAGGAACAATAATTTTTTGAAGCACTTTCAGCCCAAATGGAAATTTCCATTGGATTCAGAAGGCACTTTTCAGGTAGGATCCATATAAAATTTGTTGATTTTGGGGATAGGGCTTTAGGAGGCAAAAAAAAATTCATTCCAAGGCTTTTTCGTATGGATCGTACAGATTTTAGAGCAATTTTTTTTTTTTAAAGGCTCGCAGGTAGCACCACTATGGCACCATAGAGTGGCCACCATGGGCCCACCCATGCTTTCCCTATGCCTCACTGGACCTAGAAATGCTGCCCGAGCAGAACCCTATCCCTGCTGTGGCCCAGGCGCAGCTCGTTTCGTCACCTCTGTCGGTGGACTTTTTTGTTCCATCATCAGTGTGGCCATTTTTGCCTTTCAACGCCACTCCGCTCCACGCATGTATAGTCACCAAAAAAATAGAGCTCACATGGAAATTTTGTGCCCAGATAGCGTGTTGTGGGGATGACATGTGGCATGGGTGCCACGTGGCACTATGCCACGTGGACCCTGCCATGTCACCTACTGCCACATGGATGCCATGTAGACCTACCACGTAGTATGCCACATGGCATCCTTTTTTGCTGCAATGGTCATTTAGCTATTAATTTTAATATAGTGAAATGCTGATGTCAACATGACATCAACATTGCATCATCCACTTCTTGCACCTCTCCTCCTAGGTCCTTTTTGACCTACCTTTACTTTTTTGGCCATAACTTGAGCATACGGAGGTATTTTTCTGATCTAAAAGAAGCACCAGAAAGCTAGTTCCAAGATGGAGACATTTGCTTAGGTATTTTTATGTTTTGATTCATTTTTTTTGCCCATTTTTTCAGTTGAATTCTAAAGTTTAGTTTTTGACTCTGGCATCCATATCTTTTGCATCTCATGTCCATTTTGTGAAAATTTTATATTTTTGGAAAGCTGATATTGTCACCTTTTAAAAAATGTGGTCTTTTTTCTTAGATTTTGGCCCATTCTCTTTTTATCATATTTTTGGCATTTTTGCTATATGGTGGATATTTTGAGTGTTTTAGGCCTGAGGATCATTTTCTTGGCATTGTTTCTTTAGTTTTGGGTTGTACTTTGTTTTGTTGTAGCTTGTTTTCAATTTTGATCATGGTAGCTACCATTTTGAAGTGGTTTTATGTATCACACTGAGATAAAGTGCCACTCTTTCATTTTGGGGGTCATGAATGTTGTTTTTGAGTCAATTGTACATGTACTATTTTTATAAAGTACCATGGGGGGATAGTTGTTTGTCATTTTAGGCATTCTCCCTTTCTTAAGTGAGTGTCCCTTCCATGACATTAGTCCCATGCAGCGTTAGTGTGACCTTGTCTTTATAGATGTTTGTACCTCTTCCTCTCTCATCGTTCTTGGTTCGTCTACAAGAGACTTTGGCCCACCTTCTGAGTTGCTTGTCATCTCACCCCATCTTTATTAAGGGGGGGTTATACTATTGTTCTAATGCATCTTTGGTTCAATGGTTTGATAGTGTGAACTATGTATTCAGTGGTTGATCCTATATACAAGGTGATTGCAGTGGTTGGCTACCTATGCATTTTGATGAGATGGATCATCTACCATATAGACACGCTTGGTTCGTGTCTTCTTCTTCTATGGAGGTTCTTCAGATTAGTAATTTCTTCTTGATGGCAGAGTTTTTGTGGTTTCTTCATACTTTAGTGATGCTCTTCATGATCACTCCTTGTTCCTATTTTATGCGACATTCCTAGTTGGAGGATTCTTCAGTTCTTCACTAGGTTCTTACCTCTTTTTGGGGGAGGGTTTTTCCCATGTGGTTTTCTCTCTTTCCCCATTTACAGAGGATGCATTTCTTTGCCTTGTACATGGGTACCTAACATGGCCTCATTGCTAGGACCCATTCTTTATTTCTTAGTTTTGTGAGCTTAAGGAATTTCCCTAAGTTGCACTTAAGGGAAGGTGTTAGAGTAAATAATTAATAAGTATTTATTTATTCTATTTACTTAAGCTTACTTAGGTAAATGCATTTCATTTATCAGTTGTAGTCTAGGAGTTAGTTATAAGTTGTTGACAATATGTGAGTTTTTTCTCTTTTAAGTCATACTTATCCTCTCACATTGTTTGAGGACTTTCCACCTCATGTGGATGTATGCTTATTTTTCACACTTATCTCCTAGTGTCTTCTAGCTTGTTCTGGGAGATTCCTTGAGGCCTTTATAAGTGGTCTCTCCCTCATTGTATTTTCACAACATCAACACATTCAACATATTGTAAATACATTTTTTCTTATGTTGCAATATCTTGTTCTCTCATTTCCATTTAGGGTTTCTCCCTTGCTCCACACTCTTCCTTCCTTGGCTTTCCTTTGACAGGTTTTCAAATGCAGGTGATCTTGGGTGTCTTCAAAGTTGGATTTCATCAACTCCAACAATTCATACAATAGAAATATGTTGAATAATGTGGTGTGACACTGATGAGAACACATCAACACTGGAACCCTAGTTTCACAAATCTAAGAATGCTCAAGATTAGAACACACATGGTATCTCAGCAGTGAGTCCTTTCTCTCAAAATTGGAACCTCTAGAAAGAATGAGAAGGAGAATGATATAGAGGAGAGTGAATTCTTGTATCAATTATGCATCTGAAATGTGTCCACTTGAAAAGCCTCCATAAGAAGTTATAAACATCTCTCTAATGTCTTCCAATCAATTGGTAAATCAAATCTTCTATCATTTTATCCTCCAAAAGCGTAAAATATCTCAAATGTTTGATAGAAAAGATAACCGATTTTGATGCCAGATCTAAAATCAAGACAAAGGCAAAAAATAGTTGAAATGACCTCTAGAGGCAAGAAAAACTTATCAGAATCACTTTTCTCCACATTCAGACTTCAAAAATCTTTTACATATGCCCCCTAACCAATTTGGTTGCTCAATGATGAATTCTACCCATTCTACTGAGAATGCCCTAAAAAATACAAATCTACCTATAGACCAAACTAGTTGATATCTATGCAAAATCTAATCTCATATTCAGAAAAGCCATTTTTTCTTGGTTCCAATGGTTTATTGGAGTGCATGTCTTAGACAAAAAATGCCCCTTTGGTAGTTATTTGAAAAATTAGGTCCCTAACTATGAATAGAGCAATTAAAGGATTTTGAATTTGAAAAATTTAAAAGTTTCTATAGTTTACACTATAGAAAATTACATTTTAAGCAAAAAAATTAGATTCTCAATTTAATCATTCAAGATGGAAAAGGTATTATTTTAGAAAACTTTCGCTTATAACTCCCTAGCAATTCATGTGACACCACATGTTCAATTCTAAATGGCTCCCGCAAGTTTGGATTGCCCAATAGTCCCTGCCACAATTTGTGTCAGATTTTCAATTTTCTAGGAGTTTGCCATAGCACTACTGGTGAAAACCAACATGTTTTCTTGTGATCACATGGTGAGCACTAAAATTATCAACTTTTTTAGTGAGGGTTCTTGGTTTAATCAAAGTTGTTGACTTTACCATCCACCGGCAATACTGGGCCCCACTGCATGAGTTGGCACTTCAAAAGTGCATGTCTATTCACACATTCTACCTAGTGTGAGTTTTAGTATTTAATCATTCAAATTCCACCTATTTTGTGAATGTGGAATAATTATTTTTCATGGTTTTGTCTCCATCTTTCAATGTCAGGGCAAAATATGGTGATGCTTCCTTTCTCGTAGGCCTGTTAGTACATGTTATGGCTCCTTTCCTTCTCCACATCCTTGATGACACTGGCAACAATAGTCTGTTGCATGTCCCTCATAGAAAAATGACCCAATGGTGGTTATTTAGAGAATTTTTCCACAACCATGGGTTTGGTTGAAATCATCTTGTCAAATCTAGCGTCACCAATTTTATGGAACTTTGGTTCCTTCTCAAGCTCCCTGCCATGATTTTTCTCTACTCCAAATGATTGGAAAATTTTGTCACTTCCCTGCACTAGACATCCTAATTCTACATCTAAATTTATGTAATCCTCAACAACATTACCCTTGCATGGAGCTCTTCCTACAAGCTATCCATTGCCTCTACATGGTTGAAATCCTACTTCACGTATGCCAAGCCCTTGCCGCTTGGGATTGGTCCTCCCTAACATGGAAACCTTCTAAACACATGGCTTCCTACTATAAGCTAGATCCCTACCTCTACTTCGCATGAGTTACTCCTTGTATTGCTATGGCTTCAAATTTTATGGTCTGCCTCTAACATGGACTTGTCCCTTGCTACTAGCCTATGTGTGCCTTAATGTCATGCCCTTCGCAACAACTTCCACTAATGTCATTCTTGCTTCTTTAGAAATCTATGCAACTCTAGGCCATGCATACACAATTTTTGCTTAGCAACAAGGGACATTTCCATTATTGCACCCTTCAAAGCTACTATTTGTACTAAATGCTTCATAGAAACATGATTGTCTTGGCAAACTAGCATGGAACTACCCCTCTGAAAAGGATATAAGTCACCAAAAACTCAAAATCTATTGTTGCCCCATTTGTAAATATTATGGAGTAATCCTCTTTTCTTGTGTCGAGGATCTCAAAAAGATGTTCTTGAGTGTTTTCAATATAATATGTAAGTTGAGTGTTAGAAAAATCTCCTATTGAGGTGGAACCCAAGCATGATCCTTCTTCCAATAACATATGCATATGCTACTCCACTTGAAATAGTGAAAAGAGTGGAAAGTTTTCATAATAAAAGCTTGTAAGACTCTGCAAATCAAGCTTTGGATACTGTTCTTTTTGAATATTCTCCACTAACAAATGCTGAAAAATAATCCTCATAATCTTGCTAGAATTGTTCTTCCAAGTGCTCATAAGGTGGTAACACTAGAGGCTGTTGTTAGGATTAAATCATAGATAGAAATAACAATTACATGAAAATATAATCAATAACAAAAAATAATAGATCACATAGAAAAGAACACAAGGAACCAAGATTTAATGTGGTTCATCCAATCCCTAGGCTACATCCACCAAACAAAAAGTTCAATATTATTATGATCCAATGATTACAACTTGATTACAATCCATAATCCCTAATAATAGCTTAGTAGTGCCACAAGAACCTATTTTTCATCACCACTATAAAACAATCCCTAACCCTAAACCCTTTTATACAAGTATTTCATGTCATTTAAGGGTTACAACATGTCAGCCATATGTCAGCCAAATGACAGCCATGACCCAAAAAAAAAAATCTGGGGGTGCTGCCCCGAACCCCATAGAATTTATGCAGTATGTATAGTACCTTCTTGATTAGTCACCACAATCTAAAAATCTCCCAGTTGGGGACTGATCAAGCTCCACACTAAAAAATAATCTCCCACTTGGAGACTGATCCTATAGCAATACTGCTATCACATTGGCCTCCCACTAGATCAAACCACCCTAGATTTTGCTATTTTTTTATTCATATTTAGTCTAGAAGACCAACCAAAGATGAAGAGGAGTTTAGCTTCTCTCTTATTACTAACTTTGTCAACATATATGTTAGATTTTCATTCATATGTATCTTCTCCAACTTTAACTATCCATCCTCCAAAACTGATCGAATGAAATGGTACCACAACTATATGTGTTTGCTCTTTGAATGCAAAGCTAAATTCTTTGCAAGATGAATGGCACTCTTACTATCTATGAAAAAATAATTATCCTTTTGAGGAACTCCCAATTCTTCCAAGAAGAATTGAAGCCATATCTCTTTGTGGCTACCTTTGTAGCAGCAACATACTCTGTCTCTGTAGTTGATAGAGCATTAATCTTCTGTAACCTAGAAACCCAGCTCACAGCTGCCCCACCAATAGTAAAGACATAACTTGTAGTACTCTAGCTAGTATCAATAACCCCTACCAAATTTGAGTCAACATAGCCTTATAAATCATTAGTAGAGCCCCCAAAGCATAAAACACTTATTGGATGTGCCACTCAAATATCTAAGAATCCATTTGATTGCATTCCAATGCTCAATTCCTA
The DNA here is from genome assembly GCA_028749045.1 of Cupressus sempervirens. Lineage (NCBI taxonomy): Eukaryota > Viridiplantae > Streptophyta > Pinopsida > Cupressales > Cupressaceae > Cupressus > Cupressus sempervirens. The sequence continues at coordinate 68,662,154 of CM053790.1, read as the reverse complement.
GATGAATCATATACCTACTAACAACTCCCACTACATGTGCACTATCTTGCCTGGTACATACCATAACATACATAAAACTTCCTATAGCTGAAGCATAGGGTACCTTGGAACTTTAAATAGCTGACAACTTCAAATATCTAAGAATCCATTTGACTTAATTCCAATGCTCAATTCCTGGATGACTCGTATACCTGCTAACAACTCCCACTGCATGTGCAATATCTAGCCTAGTACATACCATAGCATACATCAAACTTCCTATAGTTGAAGTATAGGGTACCTTGAAACTTTAAATAGCACACATCTCCTTAGTCAACTTCAAATAGCTGACAACTTTAGCATTCTCCATAGAGAAACATTGCAACACCTTCTCAACATAATTAGCCTAAGATGGCATCAATGTTTTGTTCTTTCTATCTCTGCAAATCTTCATACCAAAGATTTGTTTTGCTATCCCCAAATCCTTCATAGAAAATGCATGTGCTAACTGGCATTTTAGCCCCTTAAGATGATCCATGTTAGACCCAACTACAAGCATATCATTAACATATAAACATAAAATAATGTAGCTATCATCGGCCAACCTCTTAAAATAAACACAATAATCTGAATGACACCTATTATATCCATGTTCATGCATAAAACTATCAAATTTAGATACCATTGCCGAGGTGCTTGCTTCAAGCCATATAAACTTTTTTTCAATTTACACACTAAATTCTCCTTACCTTTGACCTCAAAACCCTGTGGCTGAGCCATATATATTTCTTCATCCAAATCACCATGAAGGATGGTTGTTTTAACATCAAGATACTCTAAATGCAAATCTTTAGTAGCCATAGGACTTAAAAAAGTACAAATAGAGGTCATCTTAATGATAGGAGAAAATATATCATCAAAATCAATGCCCTTTTTTGTGCAAATCCTTTCACAACTGACCTAGCTTTAAATCTTTTCTTACCTCCATCCTTTTCTTTTAACTTGTAAACCCACTTATTTTGTAAAGCTCTTTTACCTACAGGCAACTTGCATAAATCTCATGTCTTATTCTTTAGCAAAGATTCCATTTCATCTTTTATTGTAGACTCCCACTAAATCTAAGTATCCACTTGCATAACTTCATCATAACATTTGGGTTCACTAGCATTAGTAAGTAAAATTGAATACAAAGAGGGACACAATCTTTCTGCAGGTCTAATTTTCATTGTTGACTGTCTAACATCCATTGATGTGTGTGGTATTTATTGTTGTAGTTGTTGCACATCATGAGGAATGGTTAGAACATCAACTTTTGGAGTATCATCCAACACTACATAATCATCTTCTTTCTTCTCATGTTGCTGCAATAGATCTTTGTACAACACTTTCTCATTGAATATGACATCCCTTCTTAAAATTTTATGATTTTCAAAATCTCAAAGCTTATAACCAATTTCATTAATTCCATATTCAACAAATACACATTTCTTTGACTTAGCTTGTAGCTTGGTTCTATTTTTAGAATCTGTGTGAGAAAATGCTTCACAACCAAAGGTCTTAAGAAAATAATAACTCACCTTCTTACCAATCCATGCTTCCTTTGGAATACCATAGCCCAAAGGAGTAAAGGGACCTTTATTAATCAAATATACAACAGTATTGATAGCCTCCACTCACATGTGTAAGGGCAACCCAACATGCAACCTCATGATCCTTGCATGTTGGACATTATAGTCATGTTCATGCATTCAGCCACTCCATTTTCCTATGGAGTCCTTGAAACATTTTTCTATCTTCAAATACCATTAGTGGAGAAATAATATTCAAATTCATGACTACAATACCCACCACCATTATCAGATCAGAGACATTTTAATTTCTTACAAATCTCAATTTCAACCAAGCATTTCCATTTCTTAAAATTTTTGAATACATCAGATTTTTGTCTAAGGAAATAAACCCATATTTTTTTAGTTGTGTCATCAATAAATGTAACATGATAATGAGAGACACCAAAGGAGGATACTTAAGCCAGTCCCCATACATCTATATGCACAAGCTCTAATTTCTCCTTTTTGTTTTTCTTCCTAGTCTTTACAAAACTCACTCTCTTTTGTTTTCCATACGCACAAATTTCATAGAAATCCATATTAACACATTTTAGACCTGGTAAAATGTTCTTTGAATGAAGTATTTTTATACCTTTGTCACTCATGTGCCAAAGTCTATTATACCACAGTGCTATATTAGAATCTACAGTAGCTATTTGTTCTCCCTACTCAACTATAGCAATTGTTCGTGAACATTCATTTTTCTCTAAAACAATCAAAGAAAAAGGAGCAATATGACCTATACAAAGATATAATGTGCCTACTTTCACACCTTTTGCTACTACAAGGGAACCTTTTGAAACCTTCCAATTTTTATCATTAAAGTTAACTACACAACCCTCATCACTGAGTTGCCTTGGTGAAATTAAATTTCTACTCAGCCTTAGAACATGTCTTACCTCATGTAGTAGCCAATGAGTCCTATTCTTCAACTTAATCTTAATTTTGTCCTTTCCAACAATCCGATAGGGTTCATTATCCCCAAAATAAATAAGCCTAAAATCCCCTTGGACATAATCAATGAAATAAACTCTATAAGCTGTAACATGAAATGAAGCACCAAAATCTAAAACCCATGAGTCATCGACACTTTATAAAGATAGAAGCAAAGCATCCTCTTTGGATTTGTCACTTACCACATTTGCCTCCTTGTCTCCATCTAATTTATCCCCTTGTTTTTTCTTTTGATTCTAGCAATCTTTCTTTTTATGACCTAGTTTCCCATAGTACCAGCAGTCGTTTGGTCCTCTTGATTGAGACCTCCTCCCTTTTGACTTTCCTCTTGATTTCCCATGATTTATAGAATTGCTTCCTCTCTTAGTCAGTTAGCCACTGCTTTCTGCATTCAAAGCACTTCCTGATGTAGATCCACTTGAGGATTTCCTACAAGTTTCATCACTCAAAACAATGCCGATCACACCTTCACATTTTAGGGTACTAGATCCAGGAACAAAATTATTCACAACCATTACCAAGTCATTCCAACTTTTAGGAAAAGAACACAAAATCAAAAGAGCCCTAATTTCTTCATCAAAACTGATACCCATAGAAGATAACTAACTATTAATAGTGTTAAACTCATTTAAATGATCTACAATCGATCCAACTTCTACCAATTTCATATTAAATAAATCTTTCATAAGAAATACCTTGTTTGAAGCGGAGGGCTTTTCATACAGTGTCACTAGGGTTTTCATCAACTCTTCTGTTGTCTTTGCTTTTGTAATATTAAATTCCACTAATGGTGCTAGGCATAATCAAATGCTTCCAAGTTCCTTTTTATCCAAAATATCCCATTCATGATTTGACATAGATCCCTGATTCTTGGCTTTTCCTTCTAATGGCTTCCATAAATCCTTCTAATAAAGATAGTCTTCCATTTGCATCTTCCATAACTAGAAGTTCTACCCATTAAACCTATCAACCCTCAGCTTACCCTTGTCTACCATCACTCCCACTCAAGCATGAGACTTTCCTGCAGAGGATAACTAAAAAACAATCTCACTCTAATACCACTTGTTAGGATTAAACCATTACATAAAAAATTACATGCAAATATAGTCAATAACAGAAAATAATAGATCACAAAAAAAGAACACAAATCACCAAGATTTAACATGATTCACCCAATCCCTAGGCTACGTCCAGAAAATAACAAGTTTGATATTATTATGATCTAGTGCTTACAATCTGTAATCTCTTATAGCTCAATACCACTGCAAGAACCTATTTTGCATCACCACTATAAAAAAATCCCTAACCCTAAACCCTTTAATACAAGTATTTTTAGGGTTACAACATGTTGGCCATATGTGGACCACACGTCAGCCACGACCCAAATTTTTTTTTTTGGGGCACTACCCTGAACCCCAAATAATTTATGAAGTATGTATAGTACTTTCCTGATTGGTCACCACAATCTAACAGCTCTATATTAATATCTTCTTCAAATGTAGAAGTTGGACATGAACTCACTTTTGTATTTGATGTTCGACTTTCTAAATAAGATAAATAGATAGGTTTCATTTCTAGATTTGGAATTAATTCTGTAGGAAACCAATACTCAACATGGGAAGCCCTAGAATCTAATATCACATTTTAATCTTCTCTAGAATGAGATAACAAATCATAAATATTAGAGCTATCAATCTTTGGAACAACTTAAAATTCATTATTTGTAGAGTATGAAGTATTAGTTCTTGAATATTGATTGTGGTTGTTTTAATTAACCCCCATGAATGGGCAGAATGCCTCAAGCTTGTGGGCACAACACCTTTCCCATGCATGTTGACAACTACATGTATCTTGCACTCACTACATGTACACATACCACTTGGTTTGAAAAAAAGGATATATTTAAATCTATTATTCAATGAGTTATAGTTGTTTCAATCTCTTTAAATTTACAAAATCCCACATATCTATTAGCCTAATGTAATTAGTCAGGCCCCAAAGTGGGCTTAGCTAAAAAAAATTCATTTTCAAACAATTGATACTCCAAACTGATCTATTGAACCCATCATATTGATTAGAACCAAGCTCAACCACTAATCAATCAATTGAATCTCATTTTATGATTGATCTACAAATTGTCAATTTAATGCTAGGAGGTCCTTTGATTGGCTTTAAAAACTGATATTTAAAACACCTGACTGGGCTCTAAAACCCATCACGCTAATTTTTTGTTTTGCATACTCCTACCTTGTCAAATCTTGTCTCATGAAAAATTCTCAGTGAAAAGATATTTACTATTGAAGTTGCCCTCTCAGAACTGCCTGCAAGAAATCATGTCAAAAAACCATAAAATGCATTCAAATTTGGCTTTGAAAATAGGGCAAATGGATACTTGGGAAAATGAAAGTTGGGCTTTGGTTCACTACCATTGAGAGAGTGTAAATCTAATATTATGTCTCATGATGAATAATAGGACAGAAATGGTGAGAAGTCAAAGTAGACTATTCAGATTTGTAGGACTAGAAGCAATGGTAGAAAGACATTTTTTGCAAATGGAATGACCATGGGAAAGTGTGTAGACATAATCATTAAGATTTGAAAATTAGCACACTTGAAGTATTTTAGGAGTACAATATATTTGTACAATCTATTTTGTCTAACTGATCGTGGACTCAAAGATTTGACATCCCAAACAAGGGTACCGACCAATCTACAATTGTTAACACCAGTAAAACTTTATAAATTGCATTTGGAATCACATTTGAAAACTGATCAAATGGATTCTTCATAAGCTCAAACTTGAAACATAGAAAGCCTTTGACCTGTATAATGTAATAGAAAAGGAATTTTCTCATTTTGGTCAACTAGGTCAAAGTTATAAAAATTCAAACATGGCCTTCTAGAATTCTAAACAATTTACGTCAACATGACAACAATAAATGACCAACTTTGAGGGATTAAAAACCTAGTCAAACTAGGCTCAAAATATAAAATATAGGCTCCTTGCTATGGACACTAGACACTCCTGTAAGGAAACTTGGCAATAAAGAATATAACCATTTCCACATAACCCATAATAGATCTGAAATAAATACGAAATTAAAATCCACATGCAAGAGAATAGACAACATACCCACAGAATTGTGGCACAAGATATACCCTGGAAAACCCTCATTGAGGGAAAAACCCAACCTCCAAAAGCATCCATCACCATGTATTATTTAGCAAAAATACCATTGCAATAAAACCATGGAAGCCTTCATGGCCATAGCCACAACCGAGCAAACTATGTGGACAAGCATGAATCCACACATCCCATGCCATGCTTTCAACCTTCACAAATGCTCCCTTGGCTAACTTTTCAAGCCTTTTCTTGCTCGACTCTTGCCTTTTGTCTTCTCCTTGTCACTCTCTCTCTCTCTACAAAAACTACCCTTGTGGCTGCTTATATAGTAGCAAGTCCCACAAAACCACTAAGTGGTATTACATAAACCATGTGCTAAAACCATGTGCTACCTAACCCACTGACCCCACATTTAATATTGGGCATTTAATTCGTTTCCCCCAATATTAAATAATTACATAAAATATTTTCACAATGTTACAATACAACTCACCAAGAATATTCCACGGGAATCTTTACCTGTTGCACGTCCATCTAGGTAAAACATTACATAATAAAAATAAAATAATAAAATAACAATATTATGCAATGTGTGCAACACCCATTATCTCAACAATCTCCCACTTGTTGTATACATTGCATAGGGTCAATCTGTAGCCACATAAATGAACAAGGGAACAATCCCTCCAAGCACATCCACCATCATGGATCAAAATACACCAAGTGCTCCATCCTGGTACCCGCAACAAAAATCAAAGTATCTAGCATCTCGAACATGAATGATCTCACCTCCTATTATGCCACTCCCACTGGACATACATAGAAGCCATCCAAAGAGAAAGCCACCCAACTTGTCGCATTAGAAGATCATAAAATCTTGTACCAACTGAAATTCCAAGGACAAATAACCTGATCCAAAGGTAATCACATGTATCCGTATTTGTCAAAATATCCATAGCTGAAATAGCACCCACAGCAAGTGCCAAACCCATCCAACTATCCATACCTCAAAGGTATAACAAGTGAATCTCATATCATCAACATATCTAATCTGCAACCTGCAATCACAAGCCTCAAGAGCAATACCTGCCATATATATACCAAGAAGCTCCCACTGCAAAAGATAATGTCAAATCTATAACCAATCCACTCACAACATCTCAAAGAAGTGAATCCATGTAGTATCAAGGACATCCGCAATACATAAACTAATATCCTGCAAGAAAAACTCTCATAACAAGTCTCCAATAGTCTCCCAAATTTTCCACAACCAACAGAGGAAAGAGATAAATGAATAACCATGTCATCTCTCACATGACATACATGAGCACAAACCAGTGATCACAATCTGTAACCAATCTCAAATCCAATGTAGGCAAAACTGAACATCCAAGAAGATAACCAAGACTAGAGAAACTATGCAAATCATAACCTATATTATGTCCTTCTACACACACCTCTAGATGTAAACTGTGCAAGTATGATCTCCTCCTTTAAAAACCCCAACAAGAAGCCTCAACAACACCCAAACCATACCATATAACTAATCATGGATGTAAGCCTCTCACAAGAAGATCAAACTCAATAAACTATTCCTAATCCAAGGAAAATGCCCAATATAAAACCATCTCCCAAACTCAACCAGCATAACAACATATGCACATGGAGATAACCAATGCTTAACCATCTCTCAAATGAACCCTCCAGAACTAACTCATGTACCATAGCTCAAGATCCATATCCGTGAAAGAGAAGCATAAATATAATGCAACTGAGAGAAACAATGGGCTATACCTCTCAAGAAACAAACCACCAAGTAGACCAAGAGTGGGGAATGAGAATGCTTATCAAGATACCCAAGTCTCCAACCAAGACTCATCTAAGAAAAATCTCCTCTCAAGTCCATATCAGGTGACTGCCCCTCGGACTTCCTGCTGAAACCATCAACCATCCCAACAAATACTTCTCTAATCTAAGAGAAATTAGCGTCACTGCCATCTCTAAGTATCCATGAGCACCTATAATCAATCAATCCATGCCAACTCCAAATGCAACATAGCAATATCATGAAGTATCCAGCTTATGATCAGTGTACTCAATACCAAGAAACTAAACCAAGATCAATGTCAAAGTTCCAACCATGGCCTCAGGAACATAAACATGACAACATGATCTTACCATCTCAACTAAAGAGATAACATGCTCCAAATGAACACACCATAACATGTCACAACTCTAAATGCATATCAAGAGTATACCATGACATAATAATGAAACCATCCTCACACCAAGGATAACATGCCAAATAAAAGCATAAACCATACCTTTACCAAGAACCCTGTGAGTCATCAAGATGCAACCATCTCCACACACCATCTCCACATACCAGGAAGAACCATCTCCACATACCATGAAGATAACCAAGAACTACATGAGTCCTCAAGATCTAACCAACTTCACACACCATGAAGATAACCAAGTGCACCATGCAAATGTCAAAGATGCTTCTGCAGCAACAAGATCTAAGACAAACTTCCAACATCTGCAAACACTCAATAAATATATCAATGCCAACAACTCCCACTCAACCGTGGTACCAAGTCATCTATGGCATCATAAAATCCATCCTCTCCAAACCAAGAAGATATAAACCATACCAGGAACTAATCCTGCACTGTCACCCCCATCACTGTCACAAGCTCCCACTAAACCGTGTATCCAAGCTATCCATGACATCATGATGAAAAAAAATCCATCTTCTAACCATGAGAATCAACCAAAGCATCAAACCACCATAAAACTCAAAGTGCACATCATGAGCTCCTCAAAAGAAACTAAATAACTATGATCCTCAACCAATAAGATATACCACCATAACTATATCAGAAAATTCAAGCTAATGAATATCAAGGATGTACCTATATAACCAATCATGTCATGCCAAAATCCATGGCACCATGATCACATCCATGAACCGAGCATCTGGCTCTCAATATGTCCAACCTATCAGCATAGTCAACCACAATCCTCCACCATGACTGTACCTGGTAACATCTCATCCCTTCTACATGAAGATAAAATCATAAAATCATGTAACTTAGGGCATAGACAACCCAAATCTAAGCCACCAATCTGAATATGCATCAATAATGAAAGATCAATGGGCAAAGACAACCCATAACCAAGCTATAAATGCAACCTGTAAGTATAGACCGCTTACAACACTACACAACTTGTAGATCCAACAAGTCATCATACATATCCAAACCAAACACTGATAACCATATCATAATGAGACCAAACTTGAGTATATAATGACATCAAAACTTAAATTTCCAAAGCCATAAACTCACAATGTTACCTATAAACTATTTAGATCAATATATCAACAAATAAATTATGCCAAACTTACACCAAATATGAACCAATGTGTAGAGCTCTCCAAGAGCTTTCCATTGACTACTCGAAGTCCAAAATCTGACTCCGTATGCCCAAGTTATGTCCCAATTCATGCTCAAAATAAATAAAATCTGACTTTAGGGCTCTTAAAACCTAACAAAATTTTAAAATCATAGAACCAAACCTACACCATGTTGTAGTGCTTTGAATTAGCTTTTCAACGCCTATAAGAACTCTGAAATCCAATATTCTGAGAGAAAGTTATGGCCGATTTACTAAGACAGTCTTTTTACCATTTTCAGTACGATTTTTTATTTTTTATTTTTTCTATGACGAAAATTCCGACAGGATTAAATTTGACGGCTATCATGGGCTGAAACTAAAAAACTCTTTCATTTCCTCTTAACATGGCCAAACTAGGGCATATTATATATCAAAATTTGTGGAAATGTTGACCCGGATCCAATGGTGAGGTCTGTTTTTACCCAGGAGGTCATTTATACATGCTACCCGCCAAAACCCTTAGTTAAATGAAACATCCGAAAAAATCTTTTTCTCCAACAATTTCACATGCCCAAAATATTTTAACATTCCATCATAACAGCAAATCCAAAACCCTCAGATCTACAATAAATCATTCATATATCTTGCCCTTTTCTTTTATCCTCTCATGCATTCCCATGGATTCAATCTAGGGTTACAAACAATAAAACAATAGCTCTGATACCACTTGTAAGGAAACTTGGCAAGAAAGAATATAACCATTTCCACATAACCCATAATAGATCTGAAATAAATATGAAATTAAAATCCACATGCAAGAGAATAGACAACATACCCACAAAATTGTGGCATAAGATATACCCTGGGAAACCCTCATTGAGGAAAAAACCCAACCTCCAAAAGCATCCATCACCATGTATTATTTAGCAAAAATACCATTACAATACAACCATGGAAGCCTTCATGGCCATAGCCACAACCGAGCAAACTATGTGGACAGGCATGAATCCACACATCCCATGCCATGCTTTCAACCTTCACAAATGCTCCCTTGGCTAACTTGTCAAGCCTTGTCTTGCTTGACTCTTGCCTTTTGTCTTCTCCTTGTCACTCTCTCTCTCTCTCTACAACAACTACCCTTGTGGCTGCTTATATAGTAGCAAGTCCCACAAAACCACTAAGTGGTATTACATAAACCATGTGCTAAAACCATGTGCTACCTAACCCACTGACCCCACATTTAATATTGGGCATTTAATTCTTTTCCCCCAATATTAAATGATTACATAAAATATTTTCACAATGTTACAATACAACTCACCAAGAATATTCCATGAGAATCTTTACATGTTGCACGTCCATCTAGGTATAACATTACATAATAAAAATAAAATAATAAAATAAAAATATTATGCAATGTGTGCAACACCCATTATCTCAACAACTCCCAAAGTAGTGAGTCATGAAACATTACTGGGTGCAAGATATTCAATTGCAAACATAGGCTCCTATGGCTATTTGACATAGGCAAAAATATAGAATTGGACATTGCTCAAAATGGGATTTCACAAAATGACTGAGAATGACAATTTATATTTATGGGAAACATAGACATACTGAATGCAAGGTGTTAGAAACATTAAACACCTCTTAGGCTTCACAAGTATAGTCAGGTATGTATACATCAAAAAGAGTTTATAGGGCTTGATTTATCAATGGTACTCAAAATCGAGGCTTCAATTTTGAGTCCCAAGATAACCAACACTAATGAATTGTAATTTGTATTGGTATATATGAAATTTATTATATCACATGAAAAATAAGCACATATATGTAAGATATAATAATAATAGAAATGAGAAATGAGAAGGCTACAAGTAGTATAAGGAGTAGAAAAGATTTATCTATCATATCAAGGTGATCAAAGTAATCTCCACTAGCAAATTAGAGTTGAAGATTAGAGATCAACCAATGATTCATCCTAGAATGGTTGAATCCTTTCACAAGGTAGACTTAACATTTTTTTGCAAATCTCTTTACCGAGTGCATAATATTTTGTATATTTTGTAAATCTTTTAACAAGGTGGACCTAGTAGTCCTTATTGTTCCTGATAGGGTAGATCATTAGAAGTGATCAATTGTAAGCCTTAAGTAGTCAACTTTATACAAAAATACTAAAGCTTGTGCATATCATCTCCATCTTAGTTTTACTTTCTATTTGGAAGGTTTATGGGTCACCATATCTTGTGTCAAAGTGTTATGAAAGTTTTAATGCTTTTAGTTTTTCATGGATGTAATTAGATCAAAATATAATGAAGGATTAATTTCTGAAATAAGAATAAGTTTTATTGGTTCCTGATTCACCCCTCCCCTCTTACTAACCTAGCCTATCCTATATTTCCAAAAAGGACATCTTGCGTCAATATGACCAAATTTGTTACATAAAAAAAATTATAAGAAGTTTACCTTTGTATTTTTCTTTGCCTCTTGAAATTCTTCTTGTCATTAGTACTTCAAGCTCATCAAGTTCATCATTCGAAGCATCATTGCCACTATTCACACACTTTCATTTTTCTTTCTTACTAATAACCAATTGAGGTTTAAAGGAAGATTCAATAAAAGTAGGAGTAAAATTATCAAAATTTGACATTTCAAAAGAAGTAAGTCTACCAATTACACCTTCCAAAGTTCATTTATTAGCAGGGGTATTTCTCAATTTTTTTATTATAGAAAGTCTAATAGCATAAATAGAAAGTAGAGTTCTCGATACCTTTTTGATCATAGTCTCATCATAAATCATTTTATTTCCTCCTCTTATAGAATTTCCCACCTCTTTGATTATTTCATAATTCTAAACAATATTCTCACCTTCCATCATTCTCATTTCATCAAGTTTACCTCTCAAGATTTCTATTTTTTCTCTTAAAACATTTTTTTTGCTTCCATATATAGTCTATAGCTTATCCCACATTTTCTTAGTAGTAGTGAAATCATTCATATCATCATACTCACTATACATAAGGGTTGATGCAATCTCCAACATAGCCTAGTTGTGTTATTGCTTCTCTTTCATCTGGTGAATTATCAAAGGGATTGGTCTAATAGTCACATATTCATTTTCTATATAGTTGAATGCACTAGCTCCATTTCTTGCCAAATGAAACCACATCGAACTCTTTCATGGAAAGAAGTTCTCCTTGTTCAACTTTGGTACCTCCCTTTTATACATCTTTATTATTTGCTCCACATACCTTCAAAATTTTCTCTACAAGAAATAATTCTCTGATACCATTATTAGAATAATTTTGAATAGTTGAGTGGGGAGGTATTGGAGGTGAATCAATCATACAAGGTCTAGATGTACCAACTAAACTTTTAATCACTTCAAATACTTTAGATCTAAACATTCACTAGCTCTGTCTCTATAGCAAACAATCAATAACATAAACTTGCAGTTCACTATGTTAATAATTATAGAACTTGCAAAATGTAAAACATTAACAGTAAAATATCTTATATGAAATTCACACAAGTATGACACCATGATTTAATATGGAAATCCAATTTGGTAAAAAGCACTAGTAACATGTCACCAATTTTTTGCTCTTCTAAAGTGAGCTTTTTTAGGAGCCAAACCTATTAATGGTTACAAAACACATAATTAAATATGACCTTTTTCTAGTTGATAATAGTTTCTTTTTTACTACAGCCACAAATTTGGGGGACCTAATCCCCTTCAAAACCAACACCCTTAAACTCACAAGCATAGAAGCCTACCAGGGTAACTGAGCCTAAGGGGTGTAGACGAACACACCTAGCATGGGACTAGAACAATGTCAATAAGCACTCCAATCCTACTGAGGGGTTGGCAATTGGATCAATGTAAACACTCTAAACTTCCTCTACTCCTGCAAGGCGCAAAGCACTCCAAGGTCAACAATTCCTTATGACTCCTATGACTATAATTTTGAAAAACTACTCCTTCTGACTCCTATCCCAATCATATGTCAAGTGCAAATTGTGAGATTTGATACAAGAATTATGTTAAAAATTATTCCTTTTAACTCCCATGTGCAACATAGACTATCTCACTTGATTACACTATCATGGTTCAAACATTGAACCTCCCTATTACAAGGACTCACAGTGACCGTTGCGCTATGACCTCATGTTCATAATTAAATGTGACCTTGTTAAATGGGTTAATAACCCTATTAGGAGTGACCTTGTTAGATAAATTTAGAATAGTCCATTATAATACCACCTTGATTAAAGGATTTACATATGACTATTAAGTCAACCTTGATTAAAGGATTTCAATATTAATAGAATGATTACAAATTAATTACAAGTTTTGATTTGATAAATACAACTCACTTTGCAAATATAGAGAAAAATTTAGTTAACATGTTGTTCCACTGACTGACTTTCATTGTCATCTCTATCTTTGATCTAATTGGAAATCCTTTAAGAAATCACACTTCAACTCTCACAGCTCTTCTCAACCTCTTGCTTATTTTTTCCAATCAATAGCATCAACAACTACTCCAACCTATTTTAGGCTATCCCTTGTATCTCTTTAAATAGTTACAACTAATTTTTTTTGCTTAAAACATCACTATAGATCTTAGGTTTTGTTTGGGTTCATGAAATCCTTCCAAAACTGCACCTCCTCTTTTCTCTTCTAGGAACTTGTTTAAACTTCACCTTGAGTTCTTTCATAGAAACTCTGAAACACAGTTTCCCTTGAATTAAATGATCCAGCTCATTCATCATTTTCTTCAACACACTTTACATACTCCAAGAAATCAAGTGTGTTAGTTGGAAATCATGATTTTCTTATAATATATTAGATGTTGTCCCTTGCAGAACACTCTATTTTGACATTCAGTCATCACTAGATTAGTCATACACTACTAACGTTCCTATTTGGTACATATAATGATGCTTGGTCAATATTTATGTTCAATCAACACTATTTTTTCTTAGCTTATAATGGCACTCAATTGACTCTGATATCACTTAGTATAAAATTCAAGTTCCTCAATCTTTTGCTCATTTTCTTGGCCAAGCCTATCCATTTGTCTAGACTTTGATCAATTCTTCTAGGCTATTGTACAACTTTCTTCTTCACTTATAGCATGATTAGGAAATCACTTTATCTTTTCAAGGTCAAATTAATCAGGTTCCCATCATAATTCCTCATAACTAAACCTTTCCTCTAGGTCCATTTGTTATGGCTATCTTCTCAAATTCTCTTCATTAATCACCTTGATATTGAACTCAAATAAGATAGAAAATTGTCTTACCAATAAGGTTTGACATTAATGAAAACATAACAATTGTCTCAATTGTAGTTTCTAATATAATCCTCATACACACTAGAAAATTTGACAATATTGTTAGTATCCCCTATCTCATAGATTCCATCCAATCACTAAAGACTTTTATATTAATTTATTTCTCTCTATTTGATCATTATTTTAAATTCACTAGATATTAAAATTAGAGTGATTGGAGCATCTATAACACGGGTTGTATGCTTGATTAATCAATTACATCGATGTAATTTCCTATTTTTGTTATAATTTTATTTATCTCTTTCTTTTCCGTTTCATCCTCCAAGTTCTAGAAAACTTCCTCTATTGGAAATATAAGGGTAATTGAGAGGTGAGGGGGAAATCATTCACCATAAAATAAATCCTAGATCCATTAGATGTCAACACAAAACATAAACCTAATTAAAATTGTTGTCTCTCAATTAACACAAAGGCACTCAATTAAAACTATCAATATGTTGTAACTTGGAAAAAACTATAATATCAATTGTTACTAATAAAATCCATAACATGAAAATATTAACATATTAGACATGATTCACCAAGTAATTAACCTAGTTGCATATGTTGATCTTAGATTTGTTTTGACAAGTCAATGTCTTTACACCTAATTCATTTACTTATTTCATGCCAAACAAGTAATCTATGTTGAGCACAACATGTATAAGATAGAGCATGCTGAGTCACTCGACTTCCTAGTCAATCAAGTGTCGAATAGATAGTGTATG
Organism: Cupressus sempervirens; assembly: GCA_028749045.1. Taxonomy (NCBI): domain Eukaryota; kingdom Viridiplantae; phylum Streptophyta; class Pinopsida; order Cupressales; family Cupressaceae; genus Cupressus; species Cupressus sempervirens. The sequence goes on along the minus strand of CM053790.1, from coordinate 68,647,018 downwards.
CCAATGATATATGAGTCAAGCAAGACGTGCATGCTGAGTCATTCAGATGTTGAATCACAGTATTGAAATTAGTATATGCCAAGCATCAGAGACTTCAAATGCCAACTAATATTATTTTTCATAGTTGTTTGTAATGGCACAAACTACAATGTAAACTATTTTTATACTAACTTAGAAGTTGAATTATGATATTTGATCATAAGGATGAATCTTAAGTTGAAATTACTATGAATTACATGCATCCAATCAGGTAAAGGGAAGGTTTAAGTATAAAAACGGATGAATCAAAGCTATTGATTCATAGCTAACCCTAAGTCACTGAGGGTTTTAAGGAGGACAAATGCTAAACTTCATGTGTGTATGGAAGGACTAAAGAGAGAAGTTTTCATTACAAATAGAGCATTCATGGTGGCTAAGGAATTGTGAAGTGAAAATACATTGCAAAATAGATTAAAGGAGAATAGAGAAATGAAATAGTACATAGAAAATAGACATTTGATCAAGAAGGATGAAGAAAACATTATTTTAGAGGTGACCTATCATCAAGCAAAAAAGTTCTAACTATAGGATTAATGTTGGTTAATTCTAATAAGTGAATTAGTTAAATCTCTTAATAGAGTAATCCTAAGAGGTTGTATTCAAATCATCTAACAAGGTGCTTACTTAATTGAGAGTTAAAGACCTTTAAGAAGGCACACTTTCAATAGGGCCTTGAAATCTTTTAATAGGGTAAGACCTAATAATCTTTGTAAGTCTTTAATAGGGTAGACCTTTCACAAGGTAAATCATGTCTCATGATAAAACATTGTAACCTTCATTGGATACACTTTATTACTATAGTAGTGAATATTTGTGGATGTCATCCCCACCCTAGTTTTACCTTCTCATTGGAGGATTTTTGGGTAATTATGTATAGTTTCATATTTGTATGAATGTTTTCTTGTTTACATGGTATTTTAGTTTACTTGTTAAAAGTATGAAATGGATGCGTGGTAAAAATTTTATGGGTCAAATTTTAAAATGCTAATTCACCCCCCCCCCCCCCCCCCCCCCCCCCAAAATTTTTTTTTTTTTACCTTTCCTATCAATATTAGAACAATTAGTATCATAGCCTTCTTCTTAAAAAGAGAAGCTTTGTAGCTTTGAGGAAAGATCTTGAGAATGGAAGTCTACAAGTTAGGAAAGATCATTGAGAATTAGGGAATTGAAATACAACTCATTCTACATCAACTAAATGAAGCAAGAGAAGAATTAAAGAAATCTTTAAAGAGAAGGAAGGAAATTTCTATTGAGGAGAATGACACATAATATAGAGAGATGGACACTACTAAGTTATTTTTTAATGGAGACTCCAATAAATTTGATGTAGGAGTTGCAGATCTCATGGAAAAGAATGGAGCCCAAGATAAGAATTTAGAAATCTCAAGTTAGAGCAAGAGTTACAAGACATACTACTATGATTGAAGAAGACAAAAGAGTTTTTACCAATAGATTGGAAGAGAAATCATCAAAACTAACTAAGATTTGTAACATTCAATAGGATACTCTAAGTCAAATAATGAATGCCAAATATGAATTGAATTTAAGGACATTGAAAAAGAAACATTAAAGTTATAGAATGAGAAATTGCATGATGACCTTAAAAGGAAAAGATTTTTTTTGAAAATTTCAATAAACTAAGTGAAGCCATCAAATACTTTGAGAAATTATTGAGATCCCCTAGACCTAATAATGATACACCTAGACTAGGATAGACAAGTATGAAAGAAGGAGAGCCATCCAAAAGTACTAAAGAAAAGAACAACAAAAGTATGAATTTTGAATCTACTTCTCATAATTACATGGTAAGAAAGGACATAATACTAATGTGTATATGAGTAAGGTTTTCAATCAAAATATCAAGCATAAGAGCATGGTTCACTACCATAAGTGAAAAAAACAACGTCATCATACACATGAATGCAAAACTTAGACCATGCACACACAAAGATTTGAAGGATATTTTTATAACTATTAGAAGTATGGACATAGAGCTTTTGAGAGTAGATCCAAATCCACATGGTCATCAAACAGGAAAAAAAAGGTAAAGAGTAATGGGAGCTCTTATAACTGGGATTATAATACAAGATATAGTTGTCATTATTGTCAAGATTATGGACATGCTCTTGAGAATTGTATTAGAACACACTTTAGAGGTGACTACAAAAGGTGGTTGAGTCAAATGACATGTTTTAGCTATTTGAAGTTTGGTCACATCAATTGATATTGTCCAGAAAGGTCAAAGGCACCAAGTTGTGAGTTCAATAAAGGTAAAGGCAAGGAAGATGTTGAAAATGCCAGAAATGATATGAATAAGACATGGAAGAAACAAGAAGATTCCAACATATCAAGTGGAAAAGGGATCACTTCACCCAATGGGGTAAGTGATCACACCTCATCAAACCAAGTAATCAAGAGGTATGTGGGACTAATATAAAAAATTTATATCATACATCACTTCCAATAGATTTAGTATTGAAAGGTCTACACAAGCATGAACAAAGATGCATGATGTTATCAGGAATCAAAGAAAAAACATTAAGTTTTTCATGTTACCATATGAAAGTTTTCCTATGATTATTGAGTGAAATGCAAGAAGATGCCAAGCTAATAGACTGTCTAGTTGTTGTCAAGCTTGTAATGGTTGTTGAATGAATGAAAAGACTAGTGGATGCTAAGTGATCCTAAAATTAGTTGATGTCGAGCTTACAGCTATATAAGCACTTAGCATTAATAGAAATATTTAAAAGGGGTATTTGATTAAGTTCAACACATTTTACATCATTTCAAAATCAAGAAAGAGTGAGAAGAGCTAGAAGCAATTTGGAATTCCATCTAAAGCATTTGTAGAAGATTTGAATAGCAATTTGACACCATCTCATCAGATTTTGCAAGGTATTTAACGTGTGGCAAGCTATGTTGTTTCTTATTTCATAAACCCTAGTTTCATAAAATGGCATCTAGTTTAAAGGGTGTAGAGGGTAAGGAGGCTTTGAATGTTGAGTTGGTTGGTAATGAAGTTAAACAAACTATTTTCAAAGCCATATTGAACATTGCATAAAAACAAGATCCCTCGGGTACATTATCCATGATATCACCAAAAGTTCTAATGATTCGAGATGTCAAAAAGTGTTACAACTACAAGATTGGTACTATTGGAGATATAAAAATTAGAGAATAATATGGTAAATTATCTGAAAATGGAATCTTAATGGAAGAATTTAAGATTGTAGAGAAGAAAGGGTTAACTCATGCCCTAGATTTTGCTAATATTTTCAAAATTGAATAGATCATGATTGTACTAAGAAGGATACATGATAGTTCACTATGGTTAGACAATGGGCCTATCAAAATCACCAAAATAATAATTTATAGGATAATAGTATATCCAACCCTAGATCAGTCTAGAACTATGAGGAGTGAATCCAAAGAAGTTATTGAGAAGAACACAATAGCTGAGTGGAATAAGAGGGGAATGACAATTAACACCATCATAGATCCTCTAATAGATTTTTCTATAAAGCTTATTGTACATAAGTTTTACCAATCAAGAATATTGAATAGTGTGACCTATATTGCAATAGATGTGGGTTATAAGCTTGTGAAGAAGGATCATACATATTGTCTCGTTGAGCTATAGTTATAGCAATTGATTGAAAACTTAGGAGCAATAAGGAAAACAAAGAGTGTTTAGTGAAAATTTGGATCTATTTTGATATGTATCTTCTTTTATGTTCAAAAAAATCTCCTACATTTGATACTATGGCATGGAAGACAAATAGGTCTGTAGTAGTTCAAATAGGTGAGTTCATTGAGTAGCTAGGTGATAATTTTGAGTCAGTAGTGACTAGTTACTTTGAGCACTTCAATCAATATATGAAGAAAAGATTGAGGATTCCAATATCATTAGTGGAAAAGCATTATGATGATGTTTGTGTCCTAGTTGATGCTAATTGTACATTCATTCAAGAAGCAACTCCAAGAGTAAGATGGCTAAGGTCATTAGGATATGAAATTAATGTAGATAAGGCCTCTACAACAATAATATCATTACTTGTAGAAGAGATAGATAAAAATGCCAAAGTATTTGGTGATTATGAAATGATTTAATCTAAGATTACCATGGAAATAAAGATTTCCTCTGTCATCAAGAAGAAGGAGAAATTAGTTAAGAAATTGAAAGCTAAATTTTGTGAAGGTGTCAAGGAGGAAGAGGATAAAGATGAAGAAGATATGCAGATCCAAGCATGACTTGCACTAACACAAAGACAAGGTAAAGATTGAAAAGAGGAAGAGACAAAAATTGAAGAAGGTGCAAAGGAAGAAGAAGCCAAGGAAATACCTACTCCTACTAATCTGAAGAAGAGAAAGGCTAAGGCACAAGTAGGGACAAGGCAAAAAAAAATTGTCAAACCAAGCCAACCAATACCTAAAAAACCTATAAAACAAGGGCTAGTATGCATGTCACAACATAAAAGGATAAAGAAAAAGCCAAACCTACAAAGCATGAAGGAGGATCAAAGAAAAGACCACGGAGCAAGTACATTGCTCAAGCTAAATCTGATGAAGAAAGAATAGAATCTAATGACAACAACCAATTCAAAGTGGTGAGTCATAATCCATCTTTAGATTTAGACAACCTATGTGAGAATGTTTAAAAAAATGTAGATTTATTAGAATTTTCTCACATTGATTTTGATAATCTTGGAAAATTTGAAAAGAATCAAGTGGAGGAGGCAATATATTGCATGATGGAAAATTTTAAGAAAGTCCCACTAGAGATAGCTAACTCAATACCTAAAAGTTTATATGAAAGAGTGGAGCATAAATGGCCCTTTTTTTTGGTGTAGAAAGGAAAATTATGGATACATAACTTTCCCAAGTTATGCATAAACTTAGTAAGGCACATATAGTTAAATATATGAAGAAATATGCTATTAGATTTGTACCCAAATATAGAGCCTTCATCATATTGCAAAAAAATATTGAAGATGTTGTAAAGAAGACCACATAGATGTGGACTTAAGGTGAACAAGAACCTATTGAGGTTAAAGATGATGAAGAAGTTGACAACAATGAAGGAATAGTTGAGAGAGGTACATAAATGAATATAGATGACTAGGCAACTGTTGAAGTAGAGCAGCAACAAGAATAGAGTGTACAAGATACATAATTGCCAAATGATAGCCCTCAACAAATAAAAAGTGTAAATAATAAAATATTTACAATAAATGATATTTCTAATCTTACTAGTCAGAAAGTCAACCCCCAAACAGAGAAATATCTAAAAAAGATACTTGATCAAACTACACAACAAGCTAAATTGTGTGACAACCTTGTATTAGTGAGTGTAGATGAAATTCAAAAATCAATGAATGACACTACAAAGGAAGAGGTGAATACACAAGAACCACCTACCATCATCCATAAAGTCACCAATGGACAATATTTAGATAAAATACTATAAATAACACCAACAAAGGTTGATACAATTAGAGAAGATAAAGTGGAAACTCATGCATCTACTGAACCATAGAGAAAAATAGGTCAGATCGACTTATCTACACCTCCAACACATGTTCAAGGTGAAATTCAATGAATTTTGGTAGAAAAGGAAAATCTTGAAGAGATAGAGTTGACACCAAAACTAAAGGAACATGCATCAATTCAAGCCTTGGTAACTTTACCAGAATTTGGCACTCTTTCCATTCACACTATTTAGAGGCCAAGCATAGTTACAATGCCTTTGCAATTTTTATTGTTGATTCAATGTTCATCAAAGAAGGAAGAAGTCATTACATATGGAAATGTAAGCATCAATGAAGAGATTGTTTTACCAAAATATGATTATGACACAATGACAATAGAGCAAATGGGCATACTACAAGAAGCACTACCTAGAAAAAACCATCAATAACTACTCAAAAGGGAGCATAGATAGAAGCAATATTTTCTTGATATTAAAGACATCTTCCTAAATACATTTAGTCACATACTCCAATTGAAACCAAGCCACTAATTGAACAAATGAAAAATATAGTGGGAAAGCTAAGTGATGTTGACCTTGACACTAACGCAAAATTATTAGAATGGTCCAAAAAAAAAACCAAAAGTAAAGTGAATGAGAAAATATCAGGTGATATAGCACTTGTACAAGCTACATTGGCAACTAGGGTAGAGAGTGTGATGAAGCTACTTGAGAACATTTTCTCACTATACACCAAATTATGCAATCCCACACTCTTCACACAAGAGACAAGGAGTCACATTTCTAGTCTGGAAAGTCAAATTACTCCATTAGGTGCAAAATTTCTTGTGACTCTAGCTCAAAGTGAGAAGCATTTTAGAACTTTATTGCAATCTCAAACTTAGCTAGCAACATTATCTGCTAAAGAAGCCAACATAAGGGAAAAACTGACCAGCATCCAAACAACATTGACTCCTCACATGAAGGTTTTGCACAAGGAATTTGACTATGTAGAAACTCTTATGAAGAAGGACCCAATCTTTCTACATTAGATGGCCTATTTCACCTTTCTACTGAGTTGGCAATCCAAATGAAGTCTTTGGATGTAGCTTGTGAAAATTGGGATGCCACTCTCAAAATTATTCTTGAAGTCCACAAATCTTTCTTAAAAAATAACACTATCAGTGTATATCCCATTGACATTAGTGTCAAAAAAGGGGGAGAAATAGAGTAGCCAAATCCAAAGGGGGAGCCAAAGGAGGAGAAAGTAAAAGCTTAAAAAAGGAGAGAAAGAGAGTTGAGATAAGATAGAGTAAGACAACGGGGGAGCAAATATGAAGTAAAAGAGTATTAGTTGAGGCATATCTACTTAGTAAGAGTAGCATTTTGAGTATAGAACTAGATCCAAACAAATTAGGTGGAGTTATCAAATTTTGAGGTATAAGTTGTTGTAAAATTTTGTACATAAGTTGAATAAGAGATATGTTTTGCTCGTAAGAATAAGGGTATTAATGAATGACCAAGTGTTTTTGACTCTTATGTCAAAGGGGAGATTGTTGATCTTAGATTGGTTTTGACAAGAGAGTATCTATGTAGTTCACTTCTGTCATTTACTTAGTTCATTGTGAAAAAGTAGTATATGTCAAGCACAATGTGTATAAGATAGAACATGCTGAGTTTACAATGAGTATCGACTCACTCATGTGCCGAGTCACTTAAGTGCCAAATAAATAGTGTACGTAGAGTGATATAAGAGTTGAGTAAGAAATGTACGCCAAGTCAATTAGATACTGAGTCATAGTATAGAGATTAGTATATGCCAAGCTTTAGAGACTTTAGATTCCAAGTAACATAGTTTTGTCATAGTTTTTTTATAATGGCACAAACTACTATGTAAACCATTTTTAAGTTGACTTATAAATTGAATTACAATATTTTGATGGTAAGGATAAATTTTAAGTTGGAATCCCTATAAATTAAATGCATGCAATCAAGCAAAGGAAAGGTTTAAGCGAAAAAATGAATGAATCATAGCCATTGATTCATACTTAACCCTAAGTCATTAAGGTCTTCTTAAGGAGGGAAAACCCTAAACTTCATGTGTCTCTCGGAGTGAAGCAAGAAGTGTGCATGTGTAAATAAACCATTAATTTTGGCTAAGGAATTGTGAAGTGAAATTGCATTTCAAAATCAATTAAAGGAGAATAGAGAAATGAACTAGTATGCAATAGAGAGACATCTAATCAAGAAGGATCAGGAAAACGTCAATTTAGAGGTGATCTGTCATCAAGCAACAAAGTGCTAACTACAAGATCAATGCTGAGTGATTCTAGTAGATGATTTAGTTAAGTCTCTTAATAGAATATTCCTAATAATAGGTTACATTGAAATCCTCTAACAAGGTGGTTACTTAATTGTGAGTTAAAGTACTTTAACAAAGCACACTTTTAATAGGGTGTTGAAATCCTTTAATAGGGTAAAACCTAACAATATTTGTAAGCCTTTAATAGGGCATATATTTGATATGGTAGATCATGTCTCATGATAAAACATTGTATCCTTCATTGGATACACTTTATTACTACAGCAGTGGAGATTTGTGGGTGTCATTCCCACTCCAGTTTTACCTTCTCATTGAAGGGTTTCTAGGTAATCATATCTAGTGTCATATATGTGTGAATGTTTACTTGTTTACATGATTTAGATGTACATGCTTTACATGGTATTTTATTTTACTTGTTGAAAGTATGGGATGGATGCATGGTGAAAGTTAAATATGGGTCAAAGTTTAAAGTACTGATGCAACCCCCCCACTCCCTAGAAGTTTACTTTTTCTATTGTAATTCCAACAACATACACATAAAAGGAATAGCATGAACACAAGTGACACCAAGATATAACATGAAAACCTAATTTGTGAAAAGCCACCTATAATGTCCCATTTTTTATGTCCTTTGAATCGCTCTTAGTTTCCAATTTAAGGACTTATGAATAACTTCAAGTATTTTTTATATATTTGGAAATATGTAGAATTTGTATTTATTTTTAACGAACTCCAAATTCTCAAACTATATATATATAGAAGATAAAGTCTTTGTATATAAGATAAAGTATATTTGATATTAGGAATATCTCCTAATACTATATCACTTGTAGTCCTCTCCTATCTATAGCTTAATGTCCTCCTTTACTTTATTGATGATTCAGTCTTTCTTTATGCCAATGAGATTCGGTGGTGATGTATTTGTCTCCTCCTTGTACCTTTCAATTCCGTGTTAATATAACTTATTCCTACCTTTATTACCTTAAATCCTATGCATTGGACTCATGTGAATGCAATACCTTGTATGTTCATTAGTGTAATGCAAAATTTAATATTTATTTGATAATGTTCATGTGTTGCACTCCCCTAGCAATCCTTATGATGATGATTTCATACAAATATTGGCTAGAAAAACTTTGACCAATTGTGTCCCTTGACTTGAAATGTCACTTGATAGTGTCCTATCAGCAAGCATGTCATAAGGACATAGGTAAGAGAGGAAAGTTTAGTTTGTTATTTGTGAGCTTATATAAGTAGTTAATATTTGAAGAGTTGAGTAATGTTTATTAGATTTAGGGATTAATTTGTCCACGCATTTATAATAGCAATGATATCGGTTAGTTATTTAATAATAGAATTCAATATTAGATGTATATAGTTATCATTATTATAAATTTATAATTAATATGAACTCGTAATATAAATTTATATTATTATGAAAAATATAAATTTACAATTAGTAATAATAAATGGACTATAAATATTTGTATAAATAGTTTTTTCAAAGTAGTATATTTTAATCATATAATGAACTATTACAATACAATTTTATTGAGTCATAATTGTAGGATTCCCCTTTAGGAGGGGTCATGACAGCCTCCCCTTCTCAAAATTGCTTGTCCTCAAGCAATATCATTTGTACATGAATACCTTCATAGGCACAAAACATATTTGCATAACAAAGGCCTAGAAGATTTATGAGATATACATCTTTAATGAATGAAAACATGAAGTAGACACTATGAAAACAAATCATATATTCTTTATTGATTCTTTATAATTTATTTCTCACAATGAAGTAGATTAAAGGGAATGATTTATAAACTATACTTCGCTGATATGCTTTTCTATCATGGATCCTGCAAGAAAAAATAATTATTAGTATGCACATGTATATAATATCTCCAATGAAAAGATTAGTCATGAAAAATTAGCTCTAAAACAATATCCTACCAAGCCCAAGAGAAAAACTTTTCCCTCCTTAGCCTTAATGGAAGACATCAATCATCCAATGAGATGGTTTACATGGCAAATTCTTAATTGAATTAAGTTGACATGATGTCAATTTTTTTTTTTTAACTTGACCAATCTAAGCTCAAGAGTGAGACTTTGACCCCCTTGGCACTGATGGAAACATTCTACCATTCTGTCAAGTTGGTCTACTTAGATGTGCATCTTAACATTCTTTTCCCAATCTAAGCTCAAGAGCAAAACTTTGGCCCTCTTGGCCTTGACGGCAACACTTTGGCATCCATCAAGGTGATCTACTTAGATGAAAATTCGTTTCTTCTTAAATATCCTACCTAAGCCCAAGAGCAAAAAATTGGCCCCCTTGCCCTTGATAGAAGCACCTGACATCCATCAAGGGGGTCTACTTAGGAGTTAATCTAATTCACTAATTATTATAAATTTTCCTTTAAAAATACATACATATATTGTACTCTCTTTTTTCAAAGTTTACCTTTTCTCATTGAATGACCATTAAAATTGTAGCTCATCTAGTTCTTTTTGGTCCTTTGCACCCTCATTACTCTCTTAATTATGTTCAAGATTATGCTTAGATCTCTTGTTCATACTTTTCTTTTCTCCCTTATTAAGTGTAGCATCCATTCTTTGAACTTGGCTTCTTTTTTCACATATATGTCCTAGTTCCCAACTTTCCTTGTAGTAAAAACATAATTGTTTTTCTTTTTAGTTTGTCAATATAGATTTTGAGTTGTCTTCTACATTTATGGCCATGTTTGCATGGTTCCTTGCAATGGTAACATAATTGATTTTTCTCGGATTCCTTGAAGTGATTTCTTTCTTTTTCAAAATGCCTAGAATGTGTGCTTAGTGTATGGTTCTTGGACCTATCCTTTTTCAAGTTCATATCAAATGTTAATGTTTTTTTATTATATCTTCTAAAATTTTTGTTTCATGTGCTCACACTGCACTCTTTATTGATTCTTTCAACCCATCTATAAATAAATAAGTGAGTTTATTTTGTTATTTTTTTGTACCATGGCTGATAACCTTTCAAATTCCCTAGAAAATTCTATCATAGATCCTTCTTGTCTAAGTTGGGTTAATCTTTTGAAGTACTATTCTGAGTCTACTCAATCAAATAACTTTATGAGTTTTTGGATGAATTCATCATAACTCTTATTTTGATTATGTCCCTAGTTGTTAAGGCCATGTTGCCACCAATCTTGTGCTACTCCTCTTAAATGGAGGATAGAAAATTGGATAGAAACTTTTTCTATCATAGGATTTAAGGAAAGATATGTATCCAACATTTGTACCCATGAGTGTGCTGTAGTTATTTTTGATCCATCAAATTTTGGAATATTCACTTTATTTATCTCTTCTCTTAGTCCCTTCTCTTAGTCTATCTATCTCTTTCTATTAGATAGTGACTTCATATGAGCATCACAATAATCTTTAAATAGTATCTCCCTTCTAAGTTCGAGATCAATTTTAGAGTAGTCATTTATATTATTTACTTCATTTAACTTGTCCTCATCTTCTTGTTCTTCTCTAGGTAGAAAGGGGGTCTTGTGGGTCTATGTTGTGATTCTTGTGGATGCAACTGATTATTATCATTTTTAGACTAGTGATAATTTGTATCTTTCCCATTTTTGTTTGTATTATGAATGGCTTCTAAGAGGAGTCAGTTTGTTTCACTTTCCTCAGTTATAGATCGAGCATTTCTTTTAGTTTCTTCAATTAAGGATTTCAATTCATTACTTATTTGATTGTTCATTTTGATGGAATGTTTCCTTCCTTCCCTTTATAATGCTCTTTGGTCTCTTTAGTGTTTTATGCATTAACAACTTTACATAGGCTAGCAAGAAGGATGCTCTGATACCACTTGTAATGTCCCATTTTGAATGTCCTCCAAATTGCTCTTAGTTTCCAATTTAAGGACTTATAAATAACTTAAAGTCTTCATTCTATACATGGAAATATGTAGAATTTGTATTTATTTTTAAGGAACTCCAAATTTTTGAACTATATATATATATATGTATATATATATATATATATGTATATATATATATATATATATATGTATATATATATATATATATATATATGTATATATATATGTATATATGTATATATATATATATGTATACATATATACATATATATATATATATACATATATACATATATATATATATATACATATATATATATATATATATACATATATATATATATATATATATGTATATATATATATATATGTATATACATACATATATATATATATACATATATACATATATATATACATATATATATATATATATATACATATATATATGTATATATATATACATATATATATGTATATATATATACATATATATATATAGTTCAAGAATTTGGAGTTCCTTAAAAATAAATACAAATTCTACATATTTCCATGTATAGAATAAAGTATTTGTATATAAGATAAAGTATATTTGAAATTAGGACTATCTCCTAATAATATATCACTTGCACTCCTCTCCTATTTATAGCTTAATGTCCCACTTTACTTTATTGATGATTCAAGTCCAAAACTAATTATTAATTTCTTCTTTGCCTATGGGTCCTCTTTATACCATTGACATTTTATTATTAATGTCAATTTGGAAACCAATTAGGATGTTCATGCCTCCTTGTCTAGGTATACATTTAGTCTTTCTTTATGCCAATGAGATTTGGTGCTGATGTCTTTGTGTGGTCCTTATACCTTTTGATTCCATGTTAATATAACTTATTCGTGCCTTTATTACCTTAATTTGTATGTGTTGGAGTCATGTGGACATAATACCTTGTATGCTCATTAGTGTAATGGAAAATTGATTATTATTTGATAGCATTCACATGTTACACTCATTTTGTAATCCTGATGGTGATGATTTCATTCAAATATTGGTTGTCGAACCTTTGACCGACTGTGTCCCTCGACTTGACATGTCACTTGATAGTGTCCTATCAACAAGTATGTCATAAGGACATAGGTAAGACATGCAAGTTTAGTTTTGTTATTTGTGAGCTTATATAAGTAGTTAATATTTGAAGAGATGAGTAATGTTTATTAGATTTAGGAATTAATTCATCCACATATTTATAATAGCAATGCTATCATTTAGTTATTCTATAATAGAAGTTTATATAAGATGTATATAGTTATCATTATTATAAATTTATAATTAATATGAATAATATAAATTTATATTAATAAAAAAACTATAAATTTATAATTAGTAATAATAAATGGACTATAAATATTTATATATATAGTTTTTCAAAATACTATATTTTAATCATATAATGAACTATTACTATATAATTTTATTCAGTCATAATTATAGGATTCCCCTTTAGGAGTGGTCATGACACCACCAATTGCAACTAGTTACTAAGTTTTACTTTTCTAAAGTGAGCCTTGTTAGGTGTGACACTATTAGAGGATTTAATCACCCTATTAGGAGTGGCCCTATTAGAGGTCTTTAGACACTTCAATCTTAAACTGCCACCTTGTGAGAAGATTTACAAATAGTTTTTATGCTAATTCTATTAAGTGATTTGATTCAATACTGAAATCATTAGAGACTAATAATGAAATGACCTCATTGCTAATACAACTGTATTTCTAATTTCAAATGTCAATTCTAGGTCAAATACTTGATTCTTCATGATAGGATTAATCTTTGTAGCCCAACAAGGATATTCTACTTATCCCTCCAATTTGCTTTCTCTAAGTATCTTATTAACTTCCAAACATTCTCATACTTTCAATCCTCAACTTAACCTTATACTTATATCATATAGATTTCCAACTTGGCTTGAACACAACTTATAACAATAATTCATCATTTGTTCAGTCAGCTAGAACCAACAAATAAATTCATTAAAATCAATATACCAAAACAAAAAAAATCCTTTGATAGTCGACCTAAGTCAGTAGACATTAGCTCTAAAAATATTTTCATGTGTTAACCAAGTAAACTCAGTTAACACTATAGCATCGTAGACTATTTTTGGTAACACAATGAGCTTAGTTAACATTGGTTCCATGCCAACTTTCCTTTGTTAACCAAGCGAGCTTGATTAGCTTAAACTTCTATGAACTTCTCTTTGGTACTCGACTAAAATTGATAGGCACTATCTTCTTAACATGATAAATAATGGAATGTTGTATAGACATAGAAAATTATCTTCATCGCCTGAGTGATTTTGGCTGACACTGACTAGCAAAGATATGATATTTTTTTTAACATCAAAGTCAATATAAAATTGATTAATTATTTTAAGCAATCTCCCTCTTTGGCATTAATGGCAACACATGTCATAATACAATGAAATTTTAGAGAAAAATAAAAGTAAGGACAATATCCTTAGTTTCATTCTAATTCTCATCCATGAGTATTCCCTTTGACATCAATCTCTTCCTCTAATTTTGGTTCCTCTCTTTGTTAGGAAAACTCCCCAAGTTTGTTCTTTCTTTTTGACATCTTCAAATATTTAGAATTTTTTTTTTGATATAGAAAAGTCTCTCTTTACAAAATCTCTATGATATGACAAAAAAAACTCTCCCTCTTTAGATAATTTATATGATATGACAACAAACTCTCTATCTTTGACATCTTATGCCAAAGACAATATTTGGTAAATTTTAATGTACCTGATGAATAGATTCATATGTAATATGCCCTTTGATTATTACATCAAATTGATTGATCTTCAAGAATACTTAGCCAATGCATTATTAAGTGTTGTTTAGTGATCTTCATATAGGGGAATAACCCCTAGCTTACCTTTTAGATACAAAAATTCATCCTTAGGTATTAGATTGGTGAATATGTCTGCAATTTGTTCTTTAGTATTCATACATTCCAATCTCACCTCTTTTTCTTGCACCAATTCTCTTAGAAAATGATTTTTTTTGCCATATGCTTTGTATTGATATGCATCTAAGGATTCTTTGATATATTGAAATGAATGGTGTTATCATTGAAGATAACCATTGAATCCTTGATTTCTACCTTCATACTTGCCAACTGTTATTTGAACCAAACAATATTGGAACAACTGAATGCTATTGCAACATATTCTACATCTGCTATAGACTAAGAGATGCAATTCTACTTCTTACTTGTCCAAGACACTAATATCTTACCAAGAAAGAATGCTCCATCATTGGCGCTCTTCCTATCAGCAACACTTCCTACCCAATTTTAATTAGTCAAGGCTTTGAAATCTAATTTGTCTCCTTTCTTGTACCATAATCCATAATCTTCAGTACCCTCTAGATACCTTATGACTATCTTTATTGCCATTATATGATTTTCTTTACATTTAGCTGAAAATCTTGCTGTCATACAAACTACAAGAGCAATAATAGGCCTAGTGTGTACTAAATATTAAATTTTTCCAATCATAAATCTATATGTGGTCTAATCTACCTCCTTGGAATCAACATTTTTGGAAATCCTATGTCCAGTAGACATAGGTGTTCCAACTACTCTTGAATCCTCCATTTTAAAATTGTTCTGTATTATTTCGATATACTTAGATTGAGTAATGTAGATACCCTCTTTCTTAAAAATATTTGCACAAATCATCATTTCCACTAAACAATGTATCATCAACAAAGATTTTGGTAAACACAATCTTCTTATTTGTTCCTTCTTTAACATATGGGATGTTGTTATCATTTGTCCTTTGAAAGCCAATATTCATCAAGAAATTATGAAGACTTTTGTACCAGGCTCTGGTAGGTTGTTTGAGACCATATAATTCTTTGCATAGTTTACAAACCATATTCTTTCTGCTAGGGTCTATAAAACATTTAGGTTTCTCTATGTAGAGTTCTTCTTATAAAATTACATTCAAGAATGTAGATTTAACATCTATTTGATATAGTTTAAATCCTCTATGTACAAGATAAGAAAGTAGAGTCCTAATACCTTCTAATATTACAATAGGAGAAAATATTTCATCATAATCAATACCTTATTCCTCAGAATAAATTCTACATACTAACCTCTTTTTTTTTTCGTAAAACTTCTCCACCTTCATTCAACTTATTTCTAGACACCTACATTCTTATCCTTGGGTCTATGAACAAGAGTCCAAGTTTTATTTATTTCTATCTATTCTATCTCTACATTCATTGGTTCAATCCAACTTTCATTATCCAAAGAATCTTTAACTATTCTAGGTTCAAATTCAGTAAGAAAACATGTACCTTTCAATATGTTCCTTGACATTATACAATCTAACTTGTCTCTAATGATCTGCCAAGGTGCGTGATGCCTTCTATTTTATCTAGTAAGTACATGTACTTTAGATTTAGAGCTTGTTCCACTTGCCCAACCATAATCTTCTATGTCATGCTCAAGTCCCACTATCTATGATTGGGGTCCTCTAGACTCAGACTCGGGTTGCACTGGCTACAACTTGGTAGCTCAAGATTGTGAATTAGGTCCTTTAAAGTATGACTCAAGTTGCACTGGCTGTAACTTGGGTGCTTTCAGAGATTTTGGTGACTTGGAAGGTGAAGTCTACTGACTTCCAATTGGATTAGGCAATGTATCAACTTCAAAGTAAATAAACTTTATGTAGTCCCTAGGTTCTTTGCTACTCTCTTCTTCACTCTTTTTTGTAAACTCATCAATCTTTACATGCGCACTTTGTATGATCTTATTGGTAGTTAGATTCAAAAATTTGTATGATTTACTTCTTTGGAGCATCCTAGTAATATGCCTTCATCACTTTTGACATTAAATTTACCTTTGCTAGTCTCCTTCAAGATATAACATTTTCTACCAAATACTTTCAATTACCTTACATTAGGTTTATAGCCATCCCATAGTTCATAAGAAGTCTAATTTAAGTCTTTCTTCAACTATACTCTATTTAAGATATGAACTACCATACTAATTGCTTCCTTCCAATATTTGATTGCGACATTCTTTTCTATCATCAGGGTACTTCCACAATTCATGATTGATCTATTACTTCTTCCTTCTATAACATTTTTCTAAGGTGTACGAGGGGTAGATGCTTGTCTTTTGATTCCTCTGTGTGTGTAAGATTCATTGACTTCATTAGAAATAAATTCACCTCCTCTATCATCCTAGAGTAATCATCAACAAATAAAATAAAATACTTATCTCCATTGTATCTCTCTATGCCAGTAGGTCCACAAAGGTTTGTGTCAACTAAATCCAAGATGTAGTGCCTGCCCCTAGTTTACATTTTACTAGTTTACATTTTTTTTGCTATCATTTCCAAAATCTTTTAGGCTAGTTTTATGTTTGATGATTAGTAACATTATCTTGGGATTATCAGATATTGTTTCAGATTTAGTTGATATATGATGAAATTACTTGGTACTCTATACTTCATGTATGCATGATGATTATTACAGTGTATTCAATTATTAATGATGATTAGTTCGATGAATTATCATATGTCTTTTCTTATAGATACTTACCCCATACTACATGTGTATGGTGCACATGCTTTTTTTCTTTATGTATGGCATTTCTGATGTGGTTAAGGAAGGGAGTCCTAGTCACATACTAGTTGGGATCTACATGGTGCACCACTTCCTACCATTGCCTATTTACCTTAGAATATTGTGTTTGTACATGCATGGATTTTATGCAGGTTTTATGTAATAGGTATCAACTTCCCTGAATTGCCAAGATAAGCGTACCCTATCGCATCATCTCAATGGTAAGAGAGGGGAGATAAATTGTTAAGTCTAAATCCTAAACCTTTAAGCCATTTGTCATAGAAAAGTAGGAAAAATATATAGGTTGTCTACCTTTTGAATACTTCAGATGACATAATTCATGATTATAACCCCTTAGTTTGATTTTGTATGAGTTTTTCTATGATGGGTTTTTGTATTTTAGCTTGTGAGTCTTCAGTGAATTTTCTATTAATTAGGTCTAATTAAAAGATTAAATTAATGATTTAATTTAATAGAAAATTATTATGATATTTTAATATTTAATTATGTTTAATTAATTGGGAAATTAAATATATAAAAAGAATTAAATTTGAAGATAAAAGTTATAAGTATAAATTTGGAAATATGATAATATTAATTTAATTTAATAATAATATATTTAGAGTTCATCTATAATAAATGGTAAATAATATTATTAATTATGATAATAAATGGTTATCAAATTTAATGTTCAAAAATAAATTTAGAAGTGGGAAAGGAAATTTATTTATTAAAAAATTTAATGATTGCATGATGAATGCATGAGATTAAATTTAATAAATTAATCTATTAAAAAAAAAAATTGAGTAAAAATTAAATAAAGTAATTTAATTAATTAGATGAATGTCCATGAAAAAGATAAAAGAAAGACAAATAAATGTTAATAAAGAGTGAAGGGTTGTGAGCAAAGAATTCTCTTAGGTGAATGCACAATTAGTGCTCTCATTTTAGGGAGAGAACTCCTTATCACAACTTGGGGGGTTCATTTTTGAAGGACCACGAATTTTCGAGAAGGAAGGGAATTTTTGAAAAAGAGAAGGTTTTGAGAGGAGGGATTTTTCTCTATAGTTTTCTCTATAGTTTTGCATATTTTAATATGCTTATTTCTTTCTTATCTTCATCATGTCTATTGAATATTTTCTGAAGAATTCTTGTGATGAATGTTTTTAGTAATATGCATTACTCTTATGAATATTAAATCTTTTGTTTATTAGAAAATCATAAGATGTGTATAACCTCTTTAGTAGATTAGAGGAATGAGAAATTTATTAGGAAGGGTTTGAATATAAATGGAAAGATCTTCTATTAAAAAAAAAATATTAATTGGGGAATCACAATAAATTTTCCATCAAATTAATATTGGGAATTTGAATTAAAAAATATATTTAAAGAATTTTTTTATGGTTGTGTGTGTACAAAACTTCATAAAATAAATTATTTTAAAAAAATTAATATAGAAAAATGTTTAATATAAAAACGTTTTAAATAAAGAAATTTATAAAAAAATATGAGATGGGGCAAGGAGGGAATAATCCCATACCCCCACCCCTATCTACACACAGGTGCTAGCAATTGCTGCTACCATAGGCATTGCTATCGCAGGCCTGCATCAGTAGACGACTACCCATTTAAGGGCTAACGATATTAAAAGAAATTGCAAGGTATTAAATTTGTATATTTTTTTTTCAATTTTTTTTTTCAATTTAAAATTTTTTTAATGTAATTTTAATATTATTTGCTAAAAATTCTATTAATCATTTCAATCTTTTAATAGGTAATTAAAAATATAGTTATTTTAAGTATTTAAATGTTAACTAGTTTAACATAATACATAATTCAATTAAATATAATTAAATTTGATTTAATAAATAATAAGGGTTAGATAATAAGGTAGAGATTTTTAAGTTCTTCCTTATTAAAATTACAATTATTTTATTGAAAGAGTAATGATGATCTTTTTAATATTCCCTCAAATAAAATATATAATCTATCCTTAGAAAATTTTAAGAGAGATGACTTATTATGTAAATGGGGTAATTTTGTATCTTAGTTAAATAAATAGAGTTACTCGTAGGATAAATTGGGCATTCTATGTATTTGAACAACATATTCCAAAATGAAAAAAACAAAAACCTTTATCTTTAACCCAACCATGTGACTTAAAACAAACCAAAACATGTTCTTGCATCTTGTTCTAAATTTTGTCTATATTTGAGGTTTAGAGTTGACTAGATTATTGACCAGTTATAGGATGTCTACCAAAGGCTAGAGCATTTTGTGAGTGTCATATCATGTTGACTCAATCTTGATTACTTCTACTTAACCATGGTATGTGATTGTATGCTCTATGTTGAGTGTGTTCATATTGTTGGTTACTATGTTTTAGTGTCTATATGGGATAGTGAGATTTATGCTATGAGATACCTAACTTAACCATTTCGAGTCATTGATCAATGTTATTGGGATACTTTCTAGTTGCTCGTTGAGAACTGATGGATATTATGATTTATCTTTGATGCTTTCCAGTTGCTCACACAGAACTAATGTGATTATTATGATTATCTTTATGATTCTTTCTAGTCAGTTGTATAGGACTGAGGTGATTTAAGTATGATTCTTTGATTTGTGATTTCATGAGCTTACGGTAGGTAATCTATATGTGTTGTCAAGAAGTCACTTGTAATGCGGGTCATGACCCTAAGTGGTTCCCAGGGTAACCCATTGTAGGTTGTTTATTAAGTGAAAAAATTACACTAAATAAGAGTGAATTGAACCTAATAAGAGTCTTGTATGTTCTCACTCATACCTCAAGTGCTAGTACAAACTAGGATGGGAGTAGAGAGAACACTTGGTTGTGATCTTGACTAGTGGAGGGACGTAGCGGTCCTAAGAGACTTCTTAGGTAACTCTAGAATGATTCGTGCGATGACACTTGGTCACTTACATAGTAGGTTTCTTATGTGTCTTGTGTGCCTCTAGGTCTAGATGTCGATCTATTTTGGAACCTTTGACATAGTATACTTTTAGGATTTTCCAGACTTGGAGAGTATTTGTGTTATGTGATTTGATATCCTATTTGGGACTTGAGACTATCTCCTCAGCATGCTGGGAGTGGACCATTTAGGTTCAAAATGGTCGGGTTTTAATGATTTTTACTCTTACCATTGAGATCCATCTGTAGTCACCGTGGCTAGAGCTTCCTTCTCTGCATACCCTTTCATTCTATCTTGTACCATTTGATGGATGGTTATATCTTAAGATGGATGTTTATATCTTATGATGGATGTTTATATCTTTCATGGTGGATGATTTTATTTATTTTATTGTACTTTGTTTCATGGATTTGAGGAGGAGGATGTATCTTTATTTATACATATGTATATTCTTTTAGCCTTTCATACTCTATGACATGTACAATGGATGATTGAGCATTCTGAATTTCATTGCTAAGAGGCAATAAAAAAAAATCTATATTATTAAAATGGATCCTTTCATTTCTAATTATTCTTTCATGTAGATGTGGTAGTTGTTAGACTTAGAATTAATTAAATTTAAATGTGATTCAACATCTTGGGATCCTTGAGAAATGTAACCTATTATGTATGCTTTTATTTGATTATATGTTATTGCTTCTGGTACTATGTGTTTGATGTGAATGATTTATCTTTCTTGTTTCAAAATAAAAAATGCTACTAAACCTAGTAAAACTTTAGGTTATTTCTTTTTGATCCCTTGGTGGGGCATTACATTTAGTATCAGAGCCCAAGTTCTAGATTAGGTTCTCTGGGTATATTGAAATGCCACTAGTTGTTATCTAGTTGAACAAAAATGAGAAAAAAAAACTTTAAACTATTATGTATATCTCTTTCAAATGAAAACTTGAACTAGTTAAACTGAGTTAGAACTTAAACTTTTAATTGTATATTTTTAATACTTCAACACTTAGACTTCAAAATTGAAAATTATACTTAGACCTAAATAAAGGCAAACTAAAAATTGAAACTTATTCTACTTTCAAGACAATGTGTCTTTTATATATATGCTTATAGTAGTATGCTTTATGGTTGTTATAGTATTTTATACCTTGGATATTACTGTAGGATGGTATATGGGATGAGTTCTTCCATTAGAGGCCGTGGTAGAGGCTATGGACGAGGTAGAGCTATCAATTTCCTTGAGTCTATCCACAAAGAATCTATCCAAGAAGAGAATAGGGTAGAGCATGTCAGTGAGCATCAGGAAGAGAGCCATAAAGAGCAGCATGCCAACTCTAAGGAGGTTGATCTAAGGGAAATGATGCGAACCATCATTGATCACCTAGATCATGTTCATGATCAAGATAGAGCACATTAGGTAGGACATGAGCACAGACCCAAGTCTAGGATCCCTCAGAGGGATCATCATAGATCCATAGTATTTTCTCAGATGAAGGACCTTCAAAGGCCCAAGATCAAGCTCTTTAATGGGCATAGTTCAAGATATTTAGTCAAGAAGTGGCTTATTACTCTTGACAAGATTTTTTCTATGCAAGACTTTGATAGTAATGTCAAAGCAAGGTTTTCTATTACCAACCTGGAAAACGTTGGAGCTAGTTGGTGGATAATTGAGGAAAAGAAGTTGGACATAGACATGAATAGTGTCACATGGGAATTATTCTTGGAGAGCTTCTATGAGAAATTCCTATCAGAGGAGTGGAAGTACCATAGAGCAGATGAGTTCCATAACCTAAGATAGTACACTATGATCATTGTAGAGTATGAGCACAAGTTTTATGAGCTCATGCCCTTTTTAGGATTCATTAACAACCTAGCATAGTTGGCACAACATTTCATTAGAGGTTTGAAAAATTGTATAGTTGGGGGTTTTGAGGCATTTGAGCCTAAAACCCTTAAGGATGCAATACATCAAGTCATCCTTGTAGAGTAGAGTGTTAACCTTGGGCATGGGTGTTTTGTGGGAGCATCTATAGCATTAGAATCTAAGGGAAACCACAACTCAGGTGTAAACAGGAAGCTTCCTTTTCCTAAGGGGAATTAGAACCAATAGTAGCCTCAAAAAATCATAGTAGCAGAAGGGATCATACCCTCAGGCACAAAGCAATGGCAGTGGTTCTAACTCCAAGAACAATCACAATAATCAATGCAATAAGAAAAATCAACACTCAGCCTACATAGAGTAGCCAGTCTTTTGCTAGTAGGGATAGCCACTAGTGGTCGAATGAACCACCTATAGGGAGAGGATCTGGAAGAGGCACATGATGTTATATGTGTGGGTAGGTTGGACACATTGCAACTCATTGTCCACAATGAGCACCTTAGTATTCAAGTCCTAGACTAGCAACTTCTGAACCCACAGTTAGAGATGTAGGTAGAGCTCATAGGGTTTTTGCAGTAGTTGACCAAAGTCAAGAAGACCATTAGGGGATAGTAGTTGAGACTACAGGAGTTATTTGAGGTACACCTCTCTCTATATTTCTTGAGTCAGGTGCCACAAATTCTTTTATTTCACCATCATTAATTGTTAAGTGTAAGCTAGAAGTGGTTTAGCAAGATCAGGGTTGGCAAGTGGAACTAGCCTCAAGTGCTAAGCTTTCCATATATTTCATATTCCATAATTGTGGGCTTAGCATAGGAGGGTTTGAGACATCATTTGACCTTCAAGTAATTCCTCTTGGCTCCTATGATATGGTCTTAGGTATGGATTGTCTTGGCTCTCATAGAGCTAGAATAGACTATAGGAAGAAGACCATTGTGTGTCAGGATGACCAAGGGAAGGATGTCAATATTGTGGGGATACTAAGGCCTATATCTCTATGGATGATATCCACTATGAAATTGAAGAAAAGATTTCATAAGGGATGTCAAGTATTTATTATTATGGTAAGTGAGATAGATGAAGACTTTGGACCACCTCATTCTAAAGGAGTATGTGAATGTCTTTTCGAGTGAGATTCTCGGCATGCCCCCAAACATAGATATTGATTTCAATATTAACCTCACTCCAGGAGTGAAGCCTATCTCTAGAGATCCTTATTGTATGATGAATTAGGAATTGAGTGAGTTCTATCTACAGCTAGAGGAAGTTTTGGCCAAGGGTAGCATTTGACCTAGTGTATCACCATGGGGAGCTCTAGTGCTCTTTGTGAAGAAGAAGGATGGTTCTTTACACCTTTGTATTAATTATAGACACCTAAACAAGGTGACAATAAACAACAGGTATCCTCTATGAAGGATCCATGATTTATTTGATCAGATCAAGAGAACTATACTATTCTCCAAAATTGATCTTAAGTTAGGATACCATAAAATTTGCATCAACAAAGCTAACATTCATAAGACTGCCTTTTGAACTTGCTATGGGAATTATGAGTTCATAGTGGTACCTTTTGAGTTGACAAATGCTCCATCAGTTTTCATATGTTTGATGAATGGAGTGTTCCATTCCTATCTTGAAAAATTTGTACTTGTGTTCCTTGATGATATACTGATATATTCTAAGTCCTAGAAGGAGAATGAGGAACATCTATGTCTGGTTTTGTAGTGCTTCAGAGATAATCAACTTTATGCCAATGTGATGTAAGTGAGATTTATTTCAATTAGAGATACAATACTTGGGGCATGTCATAATAGGTGAGGGTATTTCTATAGACCCTACAAAGATCTAAGCAATAGTAGATTGGTCTTCACACACTACTATGTAAAAAAATTGTAGTTTCATGGGTATAGTTATTATCATAGATTCATCCAAAACTTCTTGAGAATAGCACATCCTATCACTTCCCTTTAAAGGAAAGGAAATAAGTTTTTATGGACATGGAAATGCAAGGAAGCATTTTGGAAGCTTAAGGAGCTTTTAACCAGTGCACCAATCTTAGCAGTACCTAATCCAACAAGTGATTTCATGGTGTGCAGAGATGCTTCCCTTGAGGGAATTGGAGTAGTTTTGATGTAGAATAGATGGGTGATTACATATGAATGACGCAAACTCAAGGATCACAAGCTAAATTATCCTACAAATTATCTTGAGTTAGTAGTGGTAGTTCATGCCTTAGTGAGATGGAGACATTTCTTGTTTGGGCACAAATTTGAACTTCATAGTTATCATTGTAATCTCAGGTACATTTTCACACAGCCTAATTTGAATGCTAGACAGAAGCAATGGATGGAGTTTCTATGTGAGTATGACTTCGAGGTGAAGTACATTCAAGGGAAAGAGAATATGGTTGTAGATGCTTTGAGTTGCAGAAGACATGCAATATCATCTATGACTCTTCGTGTTGATTTGAGAAATTAGATACTTTAGGCACTTCCTACCAGTTCTTTGTATTAGGACGTGTACAAAGTGTTGAATTCAGGGAAACCTTTTGAGGGTAAGTTTGTAGACTATTTTCTAGAGTCAAATGACCCTTTGAGACATTCAGGAAGGATTTATGTGCTACTACTAAATGAGCTTCATAGATTGATCCTATTAAAAGCCCATCGTACACCTTACTTGGCATATCTAGGTGTTAAGAAGATGCAGGCAAATTTGTGATGTTTATTCTATTGGTCTGAGATGAAGTGTGACATTGCTAATTTTGTGGCTAAGTGTCTTGAGTGTCAAAGGGTCAAGGTGGAACACCAACATCTGGTGGGACTTTTACAGAAAAATCTCATTCTTTCATGGAAGTGGCACATCATCTCTATGGACTTCATAGTAGGATTACCTATGACTACTCATCATCATGATGCTATCATTTTCACCATTGATCAGTTGACTTAGGTCACACATTTTTCACCAATAAGGTCTTCCTACACTACAACTTCTCTAGCTAATGTCTTCATGCATGACATCATGAGACTACATGGTATTCCCTAATAGATCATTTTAGATAGGGATCATGCATTCACTTGCACATTTTGGACATCATTGTACCATGATCTTGGAGCATAGTTGAATTTCAGTTTAGCATATCACCTAGAAATAGACGGGAAAACAGAGAGAATGAACCAAGTTTTGGAAGATATGTTGAGGATGTATGTGATGGATAGGCAGGCTCATTGGGAGGACTATCTCTACCTAGTGGAGTTTTCTTACAACAATGAGTATCATAGTTCTATTGGTATGGCACCATTCTAGGCATTATATGGTCATCCTTGTCATACACCTTTGAATTGGATAGTCCTAAGTATTGCATCCTATTGGGTCCTGAGATTCTTCGAGATATGGAGCAACAAGTAGTGTGCATCTAAGAGCACTTGACTATGGCATAGGATAGGCAGAAAAAGTATGTGATGCTCATAGGACAGATAAGCAATTTGTTGTGGAAGAGAAGGTTTTCTTGAGAGTGCATCCATGGAAGAGTCTAGTCGATTATGGA
The DNA here is from genome assembly GCA_028749045.1 of Cupressus sempervirens. Taxonomy (NCBI): domain Eukaryota; kingdom Viridiplantae; phylum Streptophyta; class Pinopsida; order Cupressales; family Cupressaceae; genus Cupressus; species Cupressus sempervirens. The sequence goes on along the minus strand of CM053790.1, from coordinate 68,621,322 downwards.
AATGGTTTGAAGCTAGCCCCTCCCTTTGTAGGACCATTCGATATACTTGAGAGGATTGGTATAGTTGCCTATTGTTTTGCTTTACCACCCAACCTAGCTTGCATTCATGATGTTTTCCATGTTTCAATACTTAGGTAGTATATCCCTAATGTGGTACATGTTCTTTATTGGAATGCATTGTAGGTAGAGGGCAGGCAACGGGCTATGGAGCTGATTCACATTCTGGGGCAACCAGAATTGATCCTTAGGGGTCGAACCATAGAGTAGGTAAGGTTCCAAAGGGACCCTACTAACGACTCTTCAACTACATGGGAGGATGCATCTAGATTATGGGATTTATATCCAAAATTGTTTAAAGGCTTCCAAGAGTAAGCCTAATTCTAGTGGGGGTGGATGTATTGCCTGCCTCTAGTTTACATTTTACTAGTTTACACTTTTTTTGCTATCATTGCCAAACTCTTTTAGGCCAGTGTTATGTTTGATGATTAATAGCATTATCTTGGGATAATCATTTATTGTTTCAAATTTAGTTGATAAATGATGAGATTATTTGGTACTCTATACATCATGTATGCATGATGATTATTATAGTGTATTCAGTTATTGATGATGAGTAGTTAGATGAATTATCATATGTGTTTTTGTATGGATACTTACCCCATACTACATGTGCATGGTGTGTGTGCTTGTTTTCTTTATGTATGGCATTTCTGATGTGGTTAAGGAAGGGAGTCATAGTCACCTACTAGGGATCTACATGATGCACCACTTCCAGCCATTGCCTATTTAGCTTAGAATATTGTGTTTGTACATGCATGGATTTTATGCAGGTTGTAGGTACTAGGTATTGACTTCCATAAATTGCTAGGATGGGTATACCCTATCGCATTATCTCAATGGTAAGAGAGGTGAGATAAATTCTTAAGCCCAAATCCTAAAACTTTAAGCCATTTGTCCTAGAAAAGTAGGATAAATATCTATGTTCTCTACCTTCTAAATGTGTCAGATGATGTAATTCGTGATTATAACCCCTTAGTTTGATTTTGTATGAGTTTTTCTATGATGAGTTTTCATATTTTACCTTGTGAATCTTTGGTGAATTTTCTATTAATTAAGTCTAATTAAAAGATTAAGTTAATGATTTAACTTAATGAAAAATTATTATGATATCTTAATATTTAATTATATTTAATTAATTGGGAAATTAATTATATAAAATGAATTAAATTTGAAGATAAAAGTTATAAGTATAAATTTGGAAAGATAATAATATTAATTTAATTTAATAATAATATATTTAGAGTTAATTTTTAAATAAATGCTAAATAATAATATTATTTAAGTTAATAAATAGTTAACAAATTTAATGTTCAAATATAAATTTAGAAGTGAGAAAAGAAATTTATTTATTAAAAAATTTCATGATTGCATGATGTGTGCATGAGATTAAATTTAATAAATTAATCAAAAAAAAAAGAATTCAAGTAAAAATTAAATAAAGTAATTTAATTAATTAGATGAATGTGGATGGAAAAGATAAAAGAAGGATAGAAAAAAGTTAATAAAGAGTGAAGGGTTGTGAACAAAGAGTTCTCGTGGATGAATGCACAATTAGTACCCCAATTTTAGGGAGAGAACTCCTTATCATAACTTGGGGGTTCATTTTTGTAGGACCATGAATTTTGGAGAAGGAAGGGAATTTTTGGAAAAGAGAAGGTACTGAGAGTAGAGATTTTTCTCTACAATTTTCTGAGGCATAGTGAATTAGCATTAGTATCTAGGTAGATGCTCATGATTTTCGTATATTTTAATATGCTCTTTTCTTTCCTATCTTAATCATGTCTGTTGAATATTTTCTAAAGAATTCTTGTGGTGAATGATTTTAGTAATATGCATTAGTATTATGAATATTAAAAATTTTGTTTATTGGAAAATCATAATATCTATATAACCTATTCATTAGATTAGGGGAATGAAAAATTTATTAGGAAGGGTTTGAATATAAATGGTAAAATCTTCTAGAAAAAAAAAAATTAATAAGGGAATCACAATAAATTTTCCATCAGATTAATACTAGGAATTTGAATAAAAGATATATATTTAAATAATTTTTTTAAAGGTTTTGCATGTATAGAACATCATAAAAAAAATTATTAAAATATATATATATATATATATACATACATTTGATATAAAAAATATTTTAAATAAAAAATTACATAAGAAAAATAATAAATGAGATGGGGCAAGGAGGGAATAACCCCATACCCCCACCCCTTTTCACATGCAAGTGTTGGCAACTGCTACTACTGCAAGCACTATGACAACAGTGCTATCACAGGCCTACATCAGCAAGTGGCCGCCCATTTAAGGGCTAACAATATTAATAGAAATTGAAAGGTATTAAATTTGTATAGTTTTCTTTAAATTTAATTTTCTTAATTTTTAAATTAAGTCATGTAATTTTAATATTATTTGTTAAAAAAAAATTTAATCTTTTTAATCTTTTAATAAGTAATTAAAAATATAGTTATTTTAGGTGCTTAAATATTAACCAATTTAACATATTTAATTAAATATAATTAAATTTGATTTAATAAATAATAAGGGTTAGATAATAAGGTAGAGATTTTAAAGTTCTTCCTTATTAAAATTACAATTATTTTATTGAAAGAGTAATAAGAATCTTTCTAATATTCCTTAAAATAAAATATAAAATCTATTCTTAGAACATTTTAAGAGAGATGACTTATTATGTAAATCAGGTAATCTTGTTTCTTAGTTAAATAAATGATGGAGTTATTGGTAGGATAAATTGGGATTTCTATGTATTTGAACAACATATTCTAAAATTAAAAAAAACCAAGACCTTTATCTCTAACCCAACCATGTGACTTAAAACAAACCAAAACATGTACTTGCATCTTGTTCTTTATGTTGTTTGTATTTGAGGTTTGGGGTTGACTTGATTGTTGACCAGTTATAAAACGTCTACTAGAGGCTCCTGGGTTTGTTGAGTGTCGTATCATGTTGACTCGATCTTGATTACTTTTACTTAACCATGGTATGTGATTGTGTGATCTATGTTAAGTGTGTTTATATTGTTGGTTACTATGTTTCAGTGTCTTTGTGTGATAGCGAGATTTATGCTATGAGATACTTGACTTAAATTTTTTGAGTCATTGATCAGTATTATTGGGATACTTTCTAGTTGCTCATTGAGAACTGGTGGATATTGTGATTTATCTTTGATGCTTTACAGTTGCTCGTAGAGAACGACTGTGATTATTATGATTATCTTTATGATGCTTTCCAGTCACTTGTACAAGACTAAGGTGATTTTACTATGATTCTTTGATTTTTTATTTCATGAGCTTAAGCTAGGTATTATATATGTGTTGTTGGTAAGTGGCTTGGAATGGGGGCTAGTCCCTTAATAGTTCCTTGGGTAACCAATTGTAAGTTGTTTAATAAGTGAAAACATTACACTAAATGAGAGTAAAATGAACCTAATGAGAATCTTGTATGTTCTTGCCCATGCCTCGAGTGCTAGTATAAACTAGGATGGGTGTAGAGAGAACACTTTATTGCAACTTTGCATTCTGTAGTATACCTTGTCAGTATGAGAGGATACTAGTGGCTACATAGGAATCACTAGGGACCCAAAGGTCCTAAGAGACTACTCGGGTAAATATAGCATGATTCGTGTGATAAAACTTTCCAACTTACATAGTAGGTTTACTACATATCTTGTGTGCCTTTTGGTTTATATTTTGATCTGTTTTGGAACCTTAAACTTAGTATACTTTTAGGATTTCCTGGACTTAGAAAGTATTTGTGTTATGGAATTTGATATCTTGTTTAGGACTTGAGACCATCTCCTTAGCATGGTGGGAGTAGGCCATTTAGGTTCCATGTAGTCAGGTCGTAGTGCCTTTTACTCTTACCATTTAGATCCATCTATAGTCATCGTGGTTGGAGCTTCCTTGTTTGCATACCCTTTCATTCTATATTGTGTCATTTGATGGATGGTTATATCTTACAATTTATGTTTATATCTTATGATGGATGTTTATATCTTTCATGGTGGATACTTTCTTTTATTTTATTGTACTTTTTATCATGGATTCAAGGAGGATGATGTATCTTTATTTCTACATATGTATATTATTTTAGCCTTTCATACCCTATGACATGTACAGTGGATGATTGAGCATTTCCTATTTCATTGCCAAGAGGCAATGAAAACAAATGTATATTATTAAAATGGACATTAGACTTTCTAATTATTCTTTCATGTAGATGTGGTAGTTGCTAGACTTAGAATTAATTAAATTTAAATTTGATTCAACATCTTGGGATCCTTGAGAAATGTAACCTGTTATGTATTCTTTTAGTTTATTATATGTTATTGCTTTCGCTACTATGTGTTTAATGTGAATGATTTATCTTTTTTTGAAACAAAATGCTACCAAACTTAGTAAAACTTCAAGTTTTTTTTTTGGATCCCTTGGCAAGGCATTACACAAGACTTCCTCAAAATGATAGTTCTTTCTTTCAAAACTCATCTTGCCCATCTTACCAACTTGACACATTTTGCATAGGCCCATATCAGGTTTCCTCAAACCAGGAATAGCTCTCACTCTTTTGTTTTTCCTTATCTTTATTAGGTTATCCATGTTCACATGACATAATATTTTATGTCATAACTAGATTTCTTCTACTTGGGAAATATAACATGAAATTTCACTTAGATCTAGGTAGAATAAGTTACCATTTGTTTGATTACCAGACCCAACTAGATTTCCTTTTCCATCTAGTAGCTTGGCCTACTCATTCATAAATTCTACCTTGAATCAAAATTTATTCAATTATGCTAGAATTAGTAGATTATGCTTCAGTCCTTAAAAAAAAGCATTATCACATCTGACTTCATTTTTTAGTGAGATAAAACCTTTTCCTTTTATCCAACATGGTTCATTTTTTCCAAATCTTGTAACTTCCAAAATCATAGTGTTCCATATGTTCAAACTTTGTTATGTCACTAGTCATATGATGAGAAAATCTTGTTGGAATTACAAGTGGAAACTGTAAGCTTCTAGGGGTGGGCGTGAATCAATAGTTTAAACTTGGACCCATAATACTTTCACCATTCATATATGCATAAGTAAACTAAAAAAATATGTAAAGCATATGCATCTATATCATGTAAACATATAAGAAATCACACACATAACACCAGATATGATTACCCAAAAACCCTCCAAGTGAGTAAGTAAAACTAGGGTGGGGATGAGACCCACAAATCTTCACTAGTACAACAATAAAGTTTGTCCAATGAAGGTTACAATCTTTTGACCATGAAACATGATCTACCCTATAAAAGGTCTACCTTGTTAAAGGCTTACAAAGACTTTTAGGTCTTACCCTATGAAAAGATTTCATACAACCTGTTAGGACCACTCTTCTTAAGAGATTTGACTAAAATCACTTGTTAAAATGTCTCTGCATAGATCCTATGATTGGAACTTTCTTGCTTGATGAAAAATCACCTCTACACAATATCTAATTGATCCTTCTTGATCAGATGTCTCAATATTGTATGATTCCCTTTATCCTCTATTCTTCTCTAATCGATTTTGCAATTCTCTCTTGATTCTAAGTCACCTTGAATTCTCTACAAACTATCTTGTTCACTCCTCCAATTCCTTTCACATTCTTTGAAAGATTTTAGGATTTCATCCTCCTTACGAAAACTTAGGTGGCTTAGGGTTAGGTGTGAATCTATGGTTGAGATTCATTCATTTTGCTACCTAAACCTTCCCATTTTCTAATTAGTTGCATGTAATAGCATAGGGAATCTACATATAGATTCATCTTTATCTCCAAAAGATTGTAATCTATCCTTAACTTGGCTTACAAATGAATTATATAGTTGTTTGTGCCATTATAAAAATACATGTCCACACTATATCACTTGACATATGAAGTTTGTCATGCTCACCATGCAATATATTTTTGTTTTGACTCAGCATCCACATTTCCTAGCATCCATAGTTTACTTGGCTCCTGAGTCACTTAGCATGGTCTATCTACTCAGTACATGCATGACTCAACACATGAGTTACTTGACACTAATTGTAACTTGACATGGTCTAGTATTTACATGCTATTCTTTCCATTTATTAATATTTTGGCGTGAACTAAGTAAATAGCTTAAGTGTGTTGACACTCACTTGTCAAAACCAATCTGAGATCAATAATCTCCCCCTTTGACATGAGTGTCAAAAAAAACCTAAACATAAAATATTATCTTTGAATTTGTGAGCATAACATATCCATGATTTGGCATATATACAAAAATTTAAAATTTCAAAATTTTGCAATAACCTATAAACCTCAAAATTTAATAACTCCCACTGAGTTTATACATTTATTTTGTATCCAAAATTTTTGCTTCTATTTAACTTCAATGCACTATATTTGATACTATTTCATTTGATATGCTCTGTCTTGGTTGATATCTATATTTGTTTGCTACTTTTTCTTAAAAACAATTCTCTCCTAAAATGCATATCATTCCAATGATGTATCTCTACTATTATGCTCCCCCTTTCTTTTCTAGTTCTCTTTTTGTTCATACTTCCTATATTATATCTCCCTTTCTTTTATTTCTCCCCCATGTGATATTTCTCCATATTTTTAACACTTATGTCAAATGTGCTATGACGAGACAAAAATTTTCCTTTATTTCAAAGTAGTTTTAAGATACTTTGTTTTATCTTTGTCAAAACATTTGTGGACCTATGTTTACTAAACTTGCGATAAACCTATGGGTAGAAACTATGCCACCTTTTTGCTAGTATTATATATAGTATGTAGTATTTTATATAGTTATCGAAATGTGTGTTCTTATATTTGAATTTAATTTGATAAATTTTTATTTTCAAACATGTCTTTGTATTGAAACTAACCTGTTAGTGAAGACTAAAAGATGATTGGAGGAATTCAAAAGTTGAGCGCCAACAACATTCAAGGAGAAGAGAATGCTAAGGAGTAGCCATAGCAAAGGGAAGTTGCAATGGTTCCAGAAGATATGACATCAAGTAAGGAGGACCTATGAAGACTTATTACATTCTCTACATTTATTCTATGGTGAGTAGATATTCAAAGTTTATTAATCCCACCTCAAACTATTATTCCTTCTTCCCACCTTCAGTTGTTATCCTCCTACTTTCTCTCTTGTGGATTTAAAGCTAGGGCATTTACTTTTCTATTATGGAATAAGTGTTGATCTTCTATATATATCGGAATCAACCTAAGTGTTTTAGTTTTAAGCCAGTTAGAAGAAAAAGTTTATGAGAACAGACTGTATATTTTATAGTTGTGTTTTTACAGTTTTGTGTTATGTAATAAATTTCTAAAATCTAATGAAATATTTTGTTAGTAGTTTAGTGAAGCTGACCAAGGGGGCCCACTTGGAAGGTGAATTAGATTATGATAGAATAGATTTATTTCCAAGTATTCTTAGTTTTGTAAGTAGAAGTTGTGAGTTCCTTCCTATAGCATCATACTTTGTGAATGTTCATGAAGCATATGTGAGAACAGTTATAATGGACGAACCGAGTTGGAATATTTGTTACCCTTTCATTTTATTTCCAATATTCGTAGAGTTAAGTGTATTAGTGTCTTGCAACAATAGTGTAAGTTCTTTTCCTTGCATTTTACTTTCCTGCAGCATAAGCTTAGTGACTCAATAAGAAACCTAATGCACATACTGTGCTGACCATTTCAAGTATATGTCCATGGATTGACAAGATTAAATGCACCTCATGGTGGGAGAAATAGTCCTTAGATTGAATATATTATTCCTACGCATGGCCTAGAGCATGACTATGATACGCCTATTGTGAGGTGGACTATTTTTGGCACTGTTGTCAGGGATGGTGTCAAGCTAAGAGCATTTTTGAGTCATAGTTCTTAGATAATGTTTTTTTAGAAATATTTAGTTTGAAGTTTCTTTCACTAGTGTGAAAAATTTAATTGCATGCATCGAAGAGGATGATGAGGATATGAATATGGTAGATTTCTTCCACGACAATCTATTAATTTGAATGAAGAAATTGAAGAAGAAGAAGTTGAGTTACATTTTGAAGACACAAGCCCTATTTTTCCCACAACATCATCAACAAGAGTTGAACCAATAGATACAAGCATTCTTCAACCTTTCACTAAAGTATTGATTAGTTTTCTTAATAACACTGCTCTAAATCCACTAGTTGTTAATCATCTAGTACTCAATGTCACTTTTCAACACCAACCTCATAATCTAATACCTCTAGTCATGGCACAAGGTACTTTCCCATTTCCTCTTCCAAGCTTTATAACTACTGATAATCTCAAGAATATACTTGCAACTACCCTTCCAAAGTTCTATGGCCTTGCAACTGAAGATCTTGATAGTTTTTTTTTCAAATTTGACAATCTTTATCATAATTTTGACTACAACTTTGACACCCATAAGCTTAAATTGTTTCTAGCAACATTGAAAGAATCAACTCTATGATGGTTCATGGGCTTAGGAGCTAATGCAACAGAAAGTTGTGATGAGATGCAAACCCTATTTCTGGATAAGTACAAAGAGTATTGCAAAGTATCTAGTTCAAGAGGAGTTGATGTCTTTAGGATATCCTAGAAGGAGGAAGAAACATTGGAAGAATATGTTTCTCATTTTTTATATACACTACGAAAGAACCCTCATCATGTGTTGTTTGAGGATTCAAAAAAGCTAGTCTTTCTAAGAGTTGTGAACGATGACTATCCAGAAGCATTGGACCCGATGGCTGGTGGTGATGTGTATCAAGCTTCCTAGGATGACCTCAACAAGATCTATTAGAACTATTCAAGGTCAACCATGAACAAAGGATGAGGACCTCATTCCACAATCACTAAAGGAATCAGTCAACGCACTTCAAAGCTCAAGATATCTATCCTATTATTAGATTTAAAACAAGACATCATCAATGATGTCGTTATGCATCTAGACACACTGACTATAAAGAAGAAGCAAGCTGAAGCTGAGTTACAATTAGCTAAATATTGCCCTCATTGCCAGAAGAAAAAGAAGGATTGCCAATATAAACTAGTTGTAAGCATGCAGAACTAGAATCTTTCAATTGAATATGTCACAATGGATGGAGATGATGAGCAAGTATTCTTCATTGCTTAATGCCAAACATGGGCTCAATGTCAAGGTATGCCTCAAGATCCCTTGTAAAATTCAAATTCATATGGTAATCAATGGTGAAACTATAATCCCTAAGGTCCTCCACAAAATCCACTCAATTGGAACAATGCTGGGAAAAATAACCAACAACAATCCTAATGGCCTCAGAATCCTCAAACATCTTGGTCTAAGAAATAGAGTAACCAATGGAAAAACCAATAGAACTACTAGAAAAACCAATAGAACCAATGGCAACTACCCCAAGGGAATTGGCAGTCTACGAACCAATGGAGGGTATCCCAACAATGGCCTGACCAAAATATTGGTGCTCCATAATTACCACCTCCAGTTTAGCAACCTACTCTAATGCCACCACCTACAAATCCTAGACCTCAAAAGCAAACAGAGTTACCTACACAACCTCAGTCAAACCCAAATAGCCAATAGCCACAATAGCCCATGTATAGTGTTGATGCTCAATAGTATCCTACTTACGCTTTAGGTGTTGTAGATATAAACTTGAGATCTAGTATGATTTTACCAGTGCCTAAACCACCTCTTATAACTGAAACACTAAACTCTCTTGCAACATCAGAACCCTCAGTTGCTAGAACTATTGACTCAATGAATGTTACTATCTCGACCCTAGCTCAACTGGTAGTGGAACCCTTCTTTTCTAGAAGAGCTAATATGAAAGAAACCTATACAAATAGAGGAATAACATTTTAATATTGTTGATCAATTGAAAAACATACATGTCCAAATACCCCAATTTCAAGCCATTAAGGATGTTCTAGTTTATGGAAAAGCTATTAGAGAATCCTTCTTAAAGAAGCCTAGATGGAAGAAAAAGGACCCCACCACAGTCCATGTTGTGGGACAATTGGCTGACATCATGCTAGGGAAATTGATTACATGAAAATATTCTAATCTAGGAAGTCTAGTTGTGAATGTTAGCATAAATGATCAGTTTGTTAAAAATGCTTTAATTGATCTTGGAGCTTCTATAAATGTTATAACCAAGTATACCATGAAGAAGTTGCAAATAGAAGGAATAAGGGCTACACCTACAATTCTGTAACTTGCAAATAGTTCTACTGATACCCCTGATGGGATGATAGAAAACATAGTTGTAACCATAGATTCTCTAGAATATCTTGTAGACTTCATGATTTTATCCCCCAAAGTTAATCTATTTCATTAGCCATAGCTGATGTAATCATAAGTTGCAGATCAGGGAATATGACTATCTCAAATGGCCAAGCAACAAAGAAATTTGATTTATATCCTCCATCCCAACCATTATCAGATCTCAAAACATTTTTTTGGCCAAATTTAGGAGATGAAGAAGATGAGTTAAACTCCATAGTACGGCTCATGATGTTACATAGACAGTCTTTTCTAAAATTGTAGGAGGAAGATTCAGTACTTTAGAGTATCCTCACTAATAGTTGTGTGGTAGAAAAAGAAGTATCTGAAAGTTCTATGTTGGAATTAATCACATATGAAGAGTGTGATAAGAATTGTACTTTTCTCAAAGAACTTGAAATTCTTTATCCACTTTTACCTTGTGGATTAGAAGTCAGCTCAATCTCTGAAGCTGCTATGATAGAGTCCACCACCATTGTTCAACTGACTAAAGGTCATAATCTCCATGATAATCTGAAATTAACACCCACACAGATGGAACAATTAAAATAATTCCTTCAAAGCCATGAAAAGGCCTTTGCATGGGACTATAGTGATATGAAAGGGTTAAGTCCTACACTATTCACTCATAGGGTATATGTCAATGAAGGTTGTCTACCACTCTGTCAACCCTAGAGAAGGATAAATCTAAGCCTTAGAGATATAGTTAAACTGAATTGCAAAAATTACTTGATGCTAGTTTTATTTGTCCTATATCTAATAGTAGACGGGTTTCACCCCTGGTCATAGTGCCTAAAAAAGGAGGAAATGTAGAATTTTTGTAGATTACAAAGAGTTGAACAAAGCTACCAAGAAGGATCACTTTCCTCTACCATTCATAGACCAAGTTCTGGACACACTAGCTGGAAAGAGGTATTTTTATTTTCTAGATGGATATAGTGGTTATAACCAAATCAATATTGCTCCTGAAGATCAAGATAGAACCACATTTTCATGTCCATGGGGTACTTTTGCATACTTTGTTTTACCATTTGGTCTATGTAATGCTACTGCAATATTTCAAAGAGCAGTTACTAGTATCTTTGCTAATATATTACATGATTGTATGGAAATATACATGGATGACTTCACAATTTTTGGAGTCACTTTTGAAGAAGCAATGGTGAATCTTGAAAATGTTTTGGTAAGATGTCAAGAACATAATTTGGCACTTTATAGTGAAAACTATTTCATACTTATGCAGGAAGGTGTAGTACTTGGTCATTTCATCTCAACTACAGGAATACATGTGGATCCAGCTAAGATAGAGGTAATTCAAACATTGCCCATACCTATAAAGTCAAAAGATGTAAGATCTTTTCTAGGTCATGTTGGATATTATAGACATTTCATAAAAGATTTCAGCAAAATAGCTAGTCCCTTGTATAAGTTACTCACAAAGGAAGCTGAATTTAGTTGAACATCTGAATGTAATAAAGCCTTCCTATAGCTTAAGAAACCTTTGACTACAACCTTAGTCTTACAAGGCCCTAATTGGAACTTACCTTTTAATATATATACAGATCTCTCTTATTATTCCATAGGTGTAGTCTTAGCATAACAATCCCAGAATCTTTAAAATACAATCTATTATATCAATAAGAGCCTTCATGAGCCAGAGCTAAACTATACTGTGACTGAAAAAGAATTTTTAGCAATAGTTTATGCCCTCAAAAAATTTTGACATTACATAACTAGCTATTCCATATTTGTTCATATCAATCATGTAGCAATTAAATATCTCATGAAAAAACCTGCTATAACAGGTAGGTTACCACAATGGTTACTATTGTTGTATGAGTTTGATATAACTATTGTTGATAAGCCTAGAAAAGCCAATGTTGTAGCTGATTATTTATCAAGAATCCATCATGATGATACTGACACTACTTTGGTAGATGATGCATTTTTAGATGAGCATTTGTTTCACATTGCTGTTCAAACTCCATGGTATGTAGATATTGCTAACTACATTGTAGCCAATAAAATACTAGAACATTTTTCTTACAAGGAAAAGAAGCTGCTCATAGAGAAAAGTTTTCATTTCTCCTAGATAGACAATCTCTAGTTCTACACAGGACCTAATCAAGTTATAAGAATATGTGTGAGAGAAGATGGGACATATGACATTCTACATGCATTTCATAATGAACCATGCAAAGGAAATTTTGAAGCAAAAAGAACAACTTTCAAAATCTTGAAAACTAGTTATTATTGGCCTACAATTCACAAGGATGCAATCAACTATACAAGGAAATTTGACAAGTGTCAAAGGATGGGCCAGTCAACAAGAATAGATGAAATGCTTCTCAATCCTCATATGGCATTAGCACCATTTGAAAAATGGGGAATGGACTTCATTAGTTCAATTGATCCTCCATCTAATGGGAAATCCTATATTCTTGTGTACACTGATTACCTAATAAAATGGGTTGAAGTTAAGGCTATGAAGCATACTCATGATGAAAAAGTTGCTGAATTTATGTATGAAGAGATCTTTACTTGCTATGGTGTACCCAAAGAGCTAGTCACTAACTAAGGTGCGCAATTCGCCTCCAATCTAATCTCAAAGTTGATGAAATAGTATAACATCAGGCACTAGAAATCTAGTCCTTATCATCCTCAAGCTAATGGACAAGTAGAGGTCACAAACCATGAGTTGGAAAACATCTTAACAAAAAAAGTCCATTTGCACCGAAGGAATTGGATCAGCAGATTACAAGAAGCTATTTGGGCTTACAGAATAACCTAGAAGACTAGCACATGATTCACACCATTTGAGCTCTTATATGGTAAGGTAGCAATGCTTCCAATTGAATTTAAACATAAAACTCTAAGGAAAATATTAGCATTAGATATTGAACTTCCTGTAGCATAAAGAGAACATCTTCTACATCTTAATTCTCTAGATGAGATGCACAAATTTGATTTAGAATAGACTAAACTAATAAACAAATAAAGGAAACAATGGCACAATTCTCATACTATCAGTAAACAATTTCAAGTTGTTGACTGGGTACTACTATATCATTCTAGATTTAAAGACATGCCAGGAAAGCTATAGACAAGATGGTTGGGACTATATGAAATTAGTCATGTCTTTGATAATGGAGGTATTCAAGTAACTAACATTCATCTGGTACCTTTCAAATTGTTAGTTAATGGTAACCAATTGAAATTATACAAATGGCCCCAAACAAAAGTAGACTTCCTATAGAAATTTCAATAGCCAGATTCAAAAACAAATCAAGTAACTGTTCCTATAGCTAAAGCTGTCAACCTTCTGACTGCCACCCTTCAACATTAGTTTCTTTGTTCATGCTCATAATATAGACTTTATGTTTAGATAAAGATCACTTTTCTATTCATTTTTTCTTTCCATCTCATCTCTTTACCTTCCACCCATCCACCTCATCTCATTTCTTTATCTTCCATCCATCCACTTTCCACAGCATCAATTTTTCATGCTTTCAATAAAACCCATGACATGCTGACGGATGCTGATAAACCTGATATCACTTTTAACACCTTTTTGGTATGTGTGATAATCAAAATTATAGGTATAAAATTTTCAAATTATTATTCACTTATAGTCTATAGATTTTGTTCATTATATTTAATAATGCATAATTTATATGATTGTAGTGCTATGCTAGTCCCTTACCCATACTAGGTCTGACAAGTGTGGACACTTATTCAAATTTAGCAAGGGGTAGGGAAGGTCACTAATATCCAATGGCATTTCTATTTATTCATAATGATTTTTCCAAATCTTCACATTCCCTTCATTAATGAAAATTAATTGTCATAAGTACACAAGTGAGGTGTCGTACTCTCTATTTTTGAATGATTTTCTATGCCAAGTTGTGACGTGACTTATGTTTAAAAAATTTTGTGATCTGAACCCCATTTTTGCATGATTCTCACACATATTCATGATTTTCCTTCATTAAAAGCCATATTATTGTGCATAACAATTTGTTATGACATTAATTGCCTAGTTTAAACAAATAAGTGTGAGTTAAGTTTGCAAAATAATGAAGCAATTTGAAGCTTGAATTCAAAAAGGGGAAAATAGAGTAAACAAATGAAGTGTTAAGAGAATGGGTGGATAGTTGTAGAGGAGAGAACCAGTGGAAGACACTATGTTACTCTGGGATGTAGAAGTTGTAAAAAGGTTTAATGCATGTAGATGGCTAGGGTATTTTCTGAGTTTGATCACATTTGATGAGGAGCTAGCCACAGAATTTACAAGGACATCTAACAAGGGTAAAGCTTCTGTTTGAGGTTTAAAGGTGATTGTAATAGAGGAATGCATTACTGAAGTGATTGGGTTGCCTACAGTTGGAGAACATTATCCCAACACACATGATGTGAGGTTAGCAAGAGCTCAATTTACCATACCATCTAATCCTCAAATGGACATTACAAAGCAAGGTTACAAGACAATGTCACTACTGCCACCATACAATGAATTAGCCATGTAGATAATTAGGTATTTTACATGTGAAGTTAGATTCTCATATTTGCATGCACACCATTTAAAATTACCTAGTTTTGTAAGGCATAATCTTGTGGTAAATATTCCAAATTTCCTATATAATATGCTTTGTATTAGTGTGAAAGAGACTTAGAAAGGAAAAAATAATTGCGTTACTCATCATGCTTTAATCAAGTTACTAATAGAGAGGTTTCTTAGGGATGTGTCTCCCATGACATGGGATGAATTTTTGCAAGCCAAAACTCTACAACCCCAAGCTGCCCCTAGTGAATAGCCTAGTGAGGAAAATGTCCCTACCAATGAGCCTATTGAAAAAAATATCCAAGAGGTTGAAGCTGAAAAGACCCAAGAAAATGTGCAAGAAACTATCTCTAGTCAAGAAAATGTGCCTTCACCTATGCAAGAGACCCAAAAACCTACTTCTAGCAAAGCCAAGAGGAAACAAAAATTGCTAGAAGAAACCTCTACTCAGAAAAATGAAGAGCCAAACCCTACAATTGTATTTAAACAAAAGAGAACAAAGAAAAGTCCCACCACAACCACTCCTATGGCAGAGACACCCAAAGTGAAAATTAGGCAAAACGCTATGATGCAAGAAGAAACCCCTATATAGAGAAGCACTAGGATGAGAGGGAAAGTTTCTAAAGATTCCACTCTATCTAAAACATCTGCTAGGGAATCTCCTATGCAAATTGTTTTAGATCACTCTCCTCCCTATCTTGAGATTAAAAGTATTCTCAAAAATCATATTGAGGAATGTAGGGATGGAGTTGAAGAAAATATAGATGATGCCCTAGAAAACCTACTAGATACTTCTAGTTGTAGGGATGAACTAGTTCTTGAATATGTTGATCCAAACACTACTCTTGTTCCCCATAAATCAACATGGATTACTAGGTTTTTAGAACATTTATGGAAAGAATAGAGAAAAAGGAAAAGAGATCATGAAGAAAAAAATGGTTCTATCACACTATAGAAACTCCTTTTTCAGTTGTATGGACAATATCTATTTGTTGAAGCCTTGTGGAAAGAAGAGAACAAAAAGATGAATAAGATTATAGTATCTTGAGGTGAAGAAATTGTAGATTTAAAGGAATAGTTAGCAAGCCAAAACCAATGAATGGACCATGCCCTCAAGTTAGTTGATTAGGGCCTTGCTTGTAGACAACCACCAAGAGTTTATGCTCTCTATTTGAAAGAGAATTTTTTTTTTCAATTAATGTTAACTCTTAAGAATGTTAATGTAGAGTTCAAATCAGCACAAGAATTTTATGGACTATATTAGACTCTGGCACCTTCATAGTAGAATTTACTTTGTGAATTATTTGTTGATAATTTTTTTATCCCTTTAGAGACTCAATGGAATCCCTTTCTTTACATAGGAGATATACACTTAAGAGCCCTCATGTCCTGGATGTCCAATGAAGAAAATTATGACAGGCAAGTGAATAATTACAGGGATGAGGAAAGGACAGAACCATTTCCTTTAAGAGCAGAAAGTAGCAAGGTAGATGAAGTTCTTAGGGATTGGTTCACATTAACCTATGGAAAGAAGAATCCAAAAGTAACAGATAAGCTCTTTGCTACCAGAGCTAAAGTTTATGCTAATTATGAAATTCTACCCTACTTTTCTTTTCTGAGAGCTATGACTAGTGCTAGGAGTAGATGGGCCAAACTGCTTGAATCTCTTAAAAAGTTAGAACCACATAGTCCCATTAACTTGGAAGCAACATTTAACAATTTTCCAAAATATTTAGAGTTAGGGAAGTAGATCAGACAAAGATTGTGGTGTCCCCTAACCATGCATCCTCCAATGCTTCTGTTGCTGTTATATGACATTAATGCTGATAGACTTGACAAGCTACAGGAACATCACATAAGGGAAGTGTGGGAGAGATCTAGAGGATTTTAATACACTTTCAAGAGTAGCAAAAAAGGAAGGATAGAGATTGGAGAGTTCAGGTCATTGACAAGGAAGTGCAATGCTTGAGGACAAGCATTAGTCTAGAAGGGGGCAGATGATGAGACAAAAATTTGCATTTATTTCATAATAGTTTTAAGATACTTTGTTGATACTCTATTTTATCTCTGTCAAAACATTTGTGGACCTATGTTTACCAAACTTGTGATAGACCTATGGGTAGAAACTGTGCCACCTTTTTGCTAGTATTATATATAGTATGCAACATTTCATATAGTTATTGAAATGTGTGTTCTTATATTTGAATTTAATTCGATAAATTTTTATTTGCAATCATGTCCTTGTATTGAAATTAACCTATTAATGAAGACTAAAAGATGATTGGAGGAATTCAAAAGTTGAGTGCCAACAACATTCAAGGAGAAGAGAACGCTAAGGAACAACCATAGTGGAGGGAAGTTGCAATGGTTCCAGAAGACATGGTAGCAGGTAAGGAGGAGCTATGAAGACTTACCACCTTCCCTACATTTATTCTATGGCAAGAAGATGTTCAAACCTTATTATTCCCACCTCAAACCATTATTCCATCTTCCCGCCTTTAGTTGTTATCCTCCTACTTTCTCTCCTACGGATTTAAAGCTAGGGAATGGGAATTTACTTTTTTGTTATGGAATAAGTGTTGATCTCCTATATATATAGCAATTGAACTAAGTGTGTTAGTTTTAAGCCAATTAGAAGAAATAGTTTATGAGAACAGACTATTGACTTTTACAGTTATGTTTTTTATAGTTTTGTGTTATGTAATGAATTTCTAAAATCTAATGAAATAGTTTTTGGCTTCTATCTTGTGTTAGTAGTTTAGTGAAACTAACCAAGGGGGCCCACTTGGAAGGTGAAGTAGATTAGGATAGAAAATATTTATTTCCAAGTATTCTTAGTTTTGTAAGTAGAAGTTGTGAGTTCCTCCTTGTAGCATCACACTTTGTGAATGTTCCTATAGCACATGTGAGAATAGTTATAGTGGATGAACTGAGTTGGAATATTTATTATCCTTTCATTTTAGTTCCAGTATTCATAGAGTTAATTGTGTTATCTTCTTGCAAAAATAGTGTAAGTTCTTTTCCTTGCATTTTACTTTCCTATAGCATAAGCTTAGTGACTCATTAGACCTAGGGCACATACTGTACCAATAATTTCAAGTATATGTCCTTGGGTTGACAAGATTAAATGCATCTCATGGTGGGAGAAATAGTCCTTAGTTTGAATATATTATTCCTAAGCATGGCTTAGAGCTTGACTATGATACACCTAATGTGAGGCGGGCTAGGCTACACATGTATAATTTTCTTGTCCAAAAAGGATTTATGGACTTCCATTATTATCTTTAGAGTTGCATCCCAATTGTCATATCCAGCATCCAATGACTTGATTTGGATTGCAAGCTTGACAACAAGGTGCACTAGGCCATCTAGAGTAGAAATATTGGATCTTTCTTGAGTATATTCCTTGCATAACCTAGCTCCTTATGTAGTATCTCCATATGTGTGGTAAGGGATGCTTGTATGCATGTCAATTTGGCTCTTATGCTTGCCTCTTCTACTATTAATATAGCTAATTGACTCTATGACTAAAGCAATGTATTAAAATGCTTCTCACTCTAAGTAGGGTTTTGAGGTAACCTTGTACCTTATATGTTGAGATTTCTCTCCAACATTAGAATATGATGTCTAGTCTCCTGGGTGAAGAGTGTAGGGTCACACAATTTTTTTCACAATGAGAATATATTCTCAACTGCCTTCTTCACATCCTCATCCTTGGTTGCTAATGCAGCTTGAGTGAGTGTTATATCACCAAATATCTTTTCATTTACCTTTCTCTAGAATTTCTTTTGAGACCACTCTAAGAGTTTAGAATTAGTATTAATGTCTTCATTATTGAACCATTCTACTATATCTAATATTTTTTTCTCATAGTGGCTTGGTCCCTTCAGGAGTTGGCAAGCTAAATGCATCCATAAAGATGTCCTTAATATCTTGAAGTGCTTGCTTATGCCTATGTTCTCTCCTGAACATTTCTTGATGCTTTTTCCTCTCTAAGGCTTGCTGCAATATGCCTTTTTGGTCTAATACCATGGTATCATAATCAAACTTGGGTATAACAATATCTTCATCAAGAGTGATCTCTCTATAGTAAATTACCTTTTCAACTTTTGAAGAGCTAGTGCATGGCACTGAGATTTGCAATGGTATAGCTTTTGTGCTTGGCTTTTGAAGAGTTTGAGTAGGAGTACCAGATATTGGTAGGTTTACCAATGCTTGGATGGCCTCTTGTTCCTTCACTTTTAGTTCTTTAGATTTTCTCTTGTCTATCACAATGACATGACTAGCACCTTGTCCTTGTGCTTTAGGTATAGATGAATCTATCAATCTTGCTTCCTACTATTCAGTAGTAGTGTCTTTCCCTTCTTTTGTAGTTTGCTTCTACTCAACTAAGTCAATTTTAACAACTGTATCAACCTTAGTAGATGCATTTACTATTGTTTGGGTCAATGGTTGTACTTGAGTAACTGAAAGGATAATAGAAGGTGGTTCTTGTGGATTCACCTTGTTCCATGTGACATTAGTTACTATATTTTGGAGCTCATCTATAATGACCAAAACTAGATTATCACATAGCTTAGCTTGCAATGTAGATTGGTTCAATATCTTATTAAAGTCTTCTATAGTCAAGGGATTTATGTGCTAAGCTGAAAGATTAGAGAAATCCTTAAGAATAATAGTTTTAGTAGATTTGACTGTGTCATGTGGAGGACTGATACTCAACACTTGTGTGTCTTGTACACTTTGCTCATCTTGTTGTTGCTCAGTTGTTGTCTTGTAAACTATATTTTCTTCTTCCTTGTCATCATCTCTACTCTCTAAAGGGTCAACTTCTCCTTATTTGACTGTGGTCAACCCATAAACAAGTTTCCACATTTGTGTTGACTTTTTCACAACATCTTCAATATTATTTTGAAGAATGATGAAGGCTCTCTATTTTTGTGTGAATCTAACTCCATATTTCTTATATTCCTTAACAATCTTCCCTTTGGTTAGCTCTAGCATTACATTGGCTAATGTTGTTTCCCTAAAAAAAAAATTCCAAATTCAAACAGTAATGTCATTTTTGCTCAACAATATCATATAAAGTTTTTGGTGTTGTGTTAGCAAATTCTAGTGGAGTGTTCTTAAACTTTGACATAATGACATATAATTCCTCTTCCACTTGACTCTTCTCTTCCCAATTTATCAAAATAAATATGTTTTAAACTTGATAAATGTGCATTGGTTTTTATATGTTTACATAAATTTTCAAGATCAGACAGGGGATTGTGGCTTATCACTTTAAATTGGCTTATATCATTTGATTCTATATTGACTTCATCTAAATCTGGCTACACCACATATTTTCTTATTTATTTCTTTTACACTTGACCTCCTTGATATGTTATCTTAGTCTTTTCCTTGGCCTTTTTATTTTATATACATGTGGTAGCTTTGGTCGTAGGTGCACTCAACTCGGCTTGGCTAGTTTTGACAATCTTCTTTGCCTTAGCCACGAGTTGTGCCTTAGCCTTCCTTTTCTTTGGCTCAAAAAAAGTAGGTTCTTCCTTGGCTTCTTCTTCCTAGGAACCTTTATTTTCCTCCTCTTCCTTGTCTTCTCCAATGCCTTGGGTCAATGCAAGAGGTGCTTGAGTTTTTTCTTATTCTTCCTCTTCATCATTTTCATCTTCCTCTTCCTCATTTGCACCCTCACCAAATTTTTCTTTAAGATTCTTCACTATCTTATCTTTCTTCTTAATGGCTAATGCAATTTTCAACTCTATGGTAATATTTGATTTTACCATCTCATACTTGCCAAATATCTTTTCACTTTTATCAATCTCCTTTGCTAGGAGTGTAATGATGGTTGCTAAAGCTTCACCTACATTAATTTCATATCCTAAGGGTCTTAGCCATCTCACCCTTGGTGTGGAACCTTGCACAAAAGTGTAATCAGCATCAACAAGGAAACATATTTAATCATAATCCTTTTCAACTAAGGAAACATGTATCCTCAAAATAACTTGTCTTGATGATTTTAAAAATTTCTCCCATTTTTTAATGTATTCATTGACTTGCATCACAATTGATCTATTCATTTTCCATCTAGTTGTACCAAAAGAAGGAAATGTATTCTACACATAAAAGAATATACATGCTTATATTGAACCAAACTTTCATTATGCACTCTTGGTTATTTTGATAGCTCCAAGGTTCTCCATCAGTTGTTGTAACCAAAGTTCTGCTAGATTATATGTATGATCTTTCTTTACATTTTAATAACCAACATCCATAGCTATGTAGGGTACACTATTCAATCTGCTAGAGTGATAGAATTTATGTGATATTACCCTTACAATAAATTTCAACAGTAGATCAACAATAGTATCTATTGTCATGCCTCTTTTATTCTATTTTCTCTAGTATTTTTCTCTATTACTTCCTTAGAATCACTCAAAGCCTTGGGCTGATCTAGGGTTGGGTACCCAGTAACCCTATGAATTATTCTTTTTTTAATCTTAATTGGTCCACCCTCTAGCCATAAAGATCCATCATGTATTTGGCTCAACATAATTCTAATCCATTCAGTTTTAAATACACTAGGAAAATCTAAGGCATGAATTAAACCCTTTCTCTCAAAAATTTTATACTCTTCCTCCACAACACCATTTTCACATAACCTATCATATGCTTCTCTTGTTTCTAAGTCCCCAATGCTACCAATTTTACAATTATAACATCTCGTTACATCTTGCCCCATTATTACATTTTCCAGGATCATGGATAATGCACTTGAAGGACCTTGTTTATAAGCTATGTCAGGAATGGCCTTAAACACAAGTTTCTTGACTTCACTACTAACAAGATGAGAATTTCAAACTTCCTTCCCTTTGACAATTTTTGAACTAGATGTCATTTGTCAAACTATAGTTTGTGCAAAGTAAAACTATGTAGCTTAGCTTGTGATAAATACCTTGTGGAACCTGAAGAACTAGTGTGAGATCACTATCAAAATCTCTACAAATGCTTTCAATAGGTTTTTGAATCACCTTTTCTCTACTTTTTCTTGCTCAAATTTAAAAAGATAAATAATGAGAAAAAATTGATCATATACCCTTAAAAAGTCTTGCATTTAATGTTGACTGCTTACATGATTCTAAGCTCTGCATCAACCAATTTTAGGATGACTCGACATCCTTTGACATATCCATCATTGGGGAGCTACTATTAATTTGACATCTGGTAGCTAGTCTTGAAAACTCGACATCAACTAACATTCCACTCGTCATTCATGGGAAACATTTCATACTTGGCAACAACATGAAAGTCTTAAAGATTTATCTTGAATTTTTAGCAACATCTTGCATCTTTATTCATGCTAATGTAGTCTTTTCTATCTCCTTGGGAATTGATGTATGATATAGCACTTGAATATTAGTCCCTTATACCTCTTGATTGCCTAGATTGATGGGGTGTGACCACTTGACCCATTGGGTGAAGTGATCCCTTCTCCATTTGATGTGCTCCAAGCATCTTCATTTTTTGTGTGTGTCTTTTTCATCTCATTTATGATGTGTTCAATATCTACCTTGCCTTTGCCTTTATCAAATTCATGACTTGGTGCCTTTGACCTAGTTGGAAAATTCTTAGTAATGTGACCAATCTTCAAATAGCTAAAACATGTCATTTGACTGAACCACCATTTGTAGTTCCCACTGAAGTGTGTCTTAAAATAATTCTTAGAGATATGTCAATATTCTTGATAGTAGTGATAGCTATATCTTGTATTGTAATACCAATTATAAAAGTTTTCATAGCTTCTTACCTTTGCTGGCTTGTTTGATGACCATATAGATTTGGATCTACATTCAAAAGCTCTATGTCCATACTTCTGACAATTGTAGCAATATCCTTCAAATCTTTGTGTATGCATGGTCCTAGTTTTGCATTCATGTGCCTAATGACCTTTCTTTTTGCACTTATGACAACAAATCATGTTGTTAGCCATGAGATTCTGATTCGTATTCATGCTCCTGCACATGTTAGAAATATGTCATTTTTTACCACAATTATGACAAGTAGGTTCAGAGTTCTTACCTTTGATGTTCCTTTCTTCTATAACTTTGGATGATTCTCCTTCTTTAGTGCTTGTGTAGCCCAATCCTGATGTGTCATTTATAGATCTAGGGGATCTCAATAATTTCTCTAAGTATTTGATGGATTCATTTGGCTTGTTGAAACTTTCAACAAAATCCTTTTTGCTCTTTAGGCCACTCTTCAATTGTTCATTCTATAGTTTCACTATAGTTATCTCAATGTCCTTGACATTTAACTCATGATGAGCATTCATCATTTCACATAAAGAATCCAATTGCATGTTAGAAGTCTTGGCTAGCTCTATTGACTTCTCTTCTAGTCTGTTGGCTAGAATTATTTTTTCTTCTTGAATCATGGCCTTTTTTTTCGTAATTTTTCTTCTTTTGCTCAATTACGTCACATAGTATCATGGCTTGATATTCTTGATCTAGCTTGAGATTTCTAATTTCCTTAGCTTGAATTTTGTTCTTTTCTATTAGATCTACAACTGTTGCATCAAATTCATTTGGGTCTCCATCTACAAATAGCTTAGTAGTGTCTATCTCTTTGTGGTGTGTGCCATTCTCTAAAATAGCAATTTCTTTCCTTATATTCAAGGATCTCTTTAAAGCTTCTCTAGCTTCATTCAATTGATTTAGTATGAGATATATTTCAATCTACTAATTTTCAATAGTCTTTCCAAACTTTTAGACCTCCATTTCAAGACCTTTTCCTCAAAACTACAAATCTTCTTCTTTTGAGAACCCAGCTCTGATACTAATTTTTGGAATTACAAGTGGAAAGAGTAAAGTTTTGAGAGGGGATTTGAATCATTAGTTTAAACTTGGAACCATAAAACTTTCACAATTAATACATGCATAAGTAAACAAAAATAACATGTAAAGCATATGCACCTAAATTATGTAAACATATAAGCTCAATCACACACATAACACCAAATATGATTAATTAGAAACCCCCCAAGTGAGAAGGTAAAAATGATGCAGAGCCACACCTTGGAAAACTCAGGAGGAATTAGTCACTCAACTGAGTTGCTTCAAGGGGCATCTACAACCTTCAGGATCACACATGATATATTATAACCACCCATTATCATTTGAACCAACTATTCTTATCATTATTATTATTATGAAAACACAACTAGAGATACCTTAGACTCAACTCATAAGACTCCTATAACCATCCACTAGATTCAAAACTTTGAAAATAAATCCCCCCAAAAATTTCTTCTTGCTGCCTCTGGATAGACCTGCACTCAGACATGAATAACGTTCGAACCAGAAAAGATTTACTCAATCCAACCCTTGAGATTTGGTGTAACTATGTTTCAAACAACATATAATTTTTTTAAAGAAATCCAATGGTTCAAACTCGAGATATTGACCACGCATCAGAGTACATTTTTCTGCAAAACATTGCTTCTTGTTGTCTATAGATAGACCCGTGAACATACATGTATAACTCTTGAACCAGATCAAAACTCTTCAATCGCTCTAGTGAAGATGGGCATAATTAGGCGTATAATAAGATATTCAAAGCTCATGAAAATCCAACAATGCATTTGGGAGATATTACCCATGCACTGAGACTAATTTTTGCAAACATACCCAATTCGACCCAAAACTAAAACTTTTTAATCTTCTGCAAACTATCAACTTGTTTCCAGTGAGAAGATAAGAAAAATCCATTCAAAACTCAGACCATCGAAAACTTGCACAAAGAAAAAATAAAAAAACATTCCATCTACGAACTAAAAAAAAACTATTCTAATTTAAGATCCACACACCTGATCCTAGGTGGCTATATCTGGAGAGCTTATCGAACTGCTACTCTAGGTATGCCACCACATGTAGGACGTTATTACAAACTTCAAAAACTAAAAGCATTTAAAACATAACATTAAATTTCCTATTACATTTTCAACAATGTTGCCTCCTAGAGCGTTTCTCTTCTCTGCCACTGCAGCATACTCCCTTGTAGAATGAATCTCAAGTCCTCTTGAGATGATGTGTTGTAGAAATGAATCTCATTCTTCTTTCGAACTTTCTAATTTCTTTGAACTAGAATGAGCATATCTACAAGAAAAAAATAATAATATCCAACTTCTCCACCTTGTAGCTTTGATTCTTTAATGCTGTAAATGTCACATAAAATTCTCCAGCATGATTCACTATACATGAAATTTGCATCCCTGCATAAACATTATTAGAAGAAAACATATCATCAGAATTAAGATTATTTGAGTTCTCTTTTTAAATATGAGCTTCCTTATACACCATTTAATGTGCATCATATCTATCTTCATCAATAGTAACCATAAACTTATCTGCTTCTTGACTATCAACCAGTTTAACATCTTGAATCTTAAGAATCGTATTTGTCTCTTCTTCCTTTATTAAACATTTATCATCATCTTGATCTTCTATAGTAATCTCACTTTCAAATATCTCTTTCGTATTACAACTTTGCTCAAGAACAATAACAATATTGCACTCTTTCCTTTCTTCTTCAAGCTGAGTTTCCGTACTACCGCCATGCCTTTTCCATTCTCCCACAATGGCTGCAAATTTTTCCCATAAATCAGATTCTTCTTTAGAATTTTTTGTTACACATTCCTTACCTTCATCTTCATGCCATTCCTCTTGACATTTTTCTTCATTATGCATATTTAAGGCTTCATCAGTTGCCTCCAAAATCTTTTCTGTAGGAGTACCTTCCAACATTGTACTCTTCTCTATTTTCAAAGGACACATTATTATTCCAACCATAACTTTATCACACTCAAATCCCATAGGGCTTTCCTCTTTATTCTTTTCATCAACATTTACTTGCTGCACTCCTTCTTTCTACATTTTATTTTCTCTCAACTTAGCTTCATTCTCTTCAGGTTTCCTTCTCAAACTTTTTATTTCCTCTTCTATCTTGCTTACCTCTTCTTTTTGTTTTCTCATTTCTTCTTCCTCTCTTTTCTTCTTTTCTATCACTTCCACCTTCAAGTATGAAGACTCCATCTCTGAATTTTCTTCCTCAGTCTGATTTTCAGCATCATTCTGTAATTTGTCTTTCAGTACCGGAACCAGTGCAAAGAGCGGGCTCTTCTTTCATTTCACCTCTTTCAAGAATTATTTCTTACCCATCACCATATCTTTGGCTTCTACGGCTTTTGATTCTTCTTGACTTGGCTCAACTAAAGGTATTAGTTCAATGAACTTTCCATATTTTGTAATGGTATATGTATTCTTCACTCCATCATGATGTGTCTTGAGATCATATTGCTAGGGTCTAACGAAAAGTAAATGGCATGCATCCATATTAACAATATCAAACAATAATCTATCCTTATAGGCTCCAATCTGAAATTCCACCCAAGCTTTCTCTTCTACTATAGTCTGTTGTCCTTTATTTAACCAAGATACTTTGTAAGGATATGGGTGTTGTATTCTTGGTAGCTTTAACTTTTCCACCATTTCAAGAGACACAAAATTTTCTGTAGAACCAGAGTCTACCAATACCTTACAAACTTTTCCCCCAGATTTACAAGTAGTTCTGAAAATGGACTTCCTTTGTATTGGTTCTTCTTTGACAAGCATTTTCAACAGTGTTCTTCTCATCATAAGTGCTTCCCCCTTTTCTAGATAACCATAACTTTTTGAATCTTCTTGTAAATCTGCTTCTTGTACCAGGTGTGTTCTCCTTTTGCCATGAGTACTAGAGCTTGCTTTTGCTGGACATTTGTGTGCCATATGACCTTCCTGATTACAGTTGTAGCATCTTATTGGTCCATTCATCCTTCCTGGTGATCTTTCTCTGAAATTTGGCCTTCTACCTCTGAAACTTCCTCTAAAATTATCAAACTTATTATCTTCATTATGCATCTCCGTTTGTGGCTGAAAATTTGGACTCCTTCCGCTAAATGTACCTCTTCCTCTGAATGGTTATCTTTCTCTGCCTCTGTTATTATTTTGTTGTCTCCTTTTGATTTTCTCTTCCACCTTTAAAGCCAACTGATAGCACTTAGCTACGATGTTAGGACTCAGCAACTGCAACTCTTCTTGTATGTTCATCCTCAAATCATTTAGGTATCTTGCTACCTTGATACTCTCAGGTTCTGCAAATTTTGACCTTAGACTTAACTTCTAAAATTCTTTTGTATAAGTACAGACATCCATATCCCTTTGTCTGAGATTCTGTCTTTTCTAATGCAACTGTACCTCATAGTCTTCAGGGAGATACGTCTCTCTTATCATTGACACCATCTTCTTCCATGAACAAATCTTCCTTTTATCCTCTTCTACCCTTTCTTCTTGCACAAAATTCCACCATGTAAGGGCTGCTCCCTTCATTCTGGACTTAGGCAACTTAACTTGCTGTGATTCTGAAACTTTCTCACATTCAAAATGATTCTCTAAGGCTTCAATCCATTCAAACACTAATTCAGCATCCATCTTTCCTGTAAACATAGGTAACTCAATGGGTTTTCCTCCCAAAGCCTTTAAAGCTTTAAAAAATGGCTTCTTGTTCTCAGATATTCTATCTTCTTCACTGTCGGGTGCATCTTCCTCTTCTTCCATTTCTTCTTTCATTTCTTTCTTCTTAACTACGTTTTGCATATATTCCAACTTACTGGCTGGTTCTGCCACTATCCCCTTCAACACTCTATTCTCTTTCTGGATAAGTTCTTCTTGCTCCTCGAGTTTCTTCACTAAGTCTGCATTGGTCACCATCTTGCTTGACCCTACTAAAGAATCTTGATCAGAGGCATTCAACATATAACTTCACAACCTGCAACTCTCAAGCTCTGATACCAAAAATGATGCAGAGCCACACCTTGGAAAACTCAGGAGGAATCAGTCACTCAACTAAGTTGCTTCAAGGGGCATCTACAACCTTCAGGATCACACACGATATATTATAACCACCCATTGTGATTTGAACCAACTGTTCTTATCATTATTATTATTATGAAAAAAAAAACCAGGGATACCTTAGACTCAACTCATAAGACTCCTATAACCATCCACTAGATTCAAAACTTTGAAAATAAATCCCCCCAAAAATTTCTTCTTGTTGCCTCCGAATAAACCTGCACTCATACATGAATAACTTTCGAACCAGAAAATATTTACTCAATCCAACTGTTGAGATTTGGCATAGCTAGGTTTCAAACATCATATAATTTTTTTAGAGAAATCCAACGGTTCAAACCTGAGATATTGACCATGCATCAGAGTACATTTTTTCTGCAAAACATTGCTTCTTGCTGTCTCTAGATAGACCCATGAACAGACATGTATAACTCTTGAACCAAATCAAAACTCTTCAATCGCTCTAGTGAAGATGGGTGTAATTAGACCTATAATAACATATCCAAAGCTCATGAACATCCAACAGTGCATTTGGGATATATTACCCATGCACTTAGACTAATTTCTGCAAACATACCGAATTTGACCCAAAACTAAAACTTTTTAATCTTTTGCAAACTATCAACTTGTTTCCAGTGAGAAGATAAGAAAAATCCGTTCAAAACAAAGACCATCGAAAACTTGCACAAAGACAAAATAAAAAAACATTCCATCTACGAACTAAAAAAAACTATTCTAATTTAAGATCCACACACCTGGTCCTAGGTGGCTATATCTGGAGAGCTTATCGAACTACTACTCTAGGTATGCCACCACACGTAGGACGTTATTACAAACTTCAAAAACTAAAAGTACTTAAAACATAACATTAAATTCCCTATTATGTTTTCAAAAATGTTTCCTCCTATAGCATTTCTCTTCTCTGCCACTGCAGCAAAAAATAGGGTGGGGATGACACCTACAAATCTTCATTACTACTGCAATAAAGTGTATCTAATGAAGGTTAAAATGTTTTTACCATTAAACATGATCTACCCCGTGAAATGTCTCCCCTATTAAAATCTTACAAAGACTATTAGGTCTTACCCTATTAAAGGATTTCAACACCCCATTAGAATTGTGCCTTGTTAGATGACTTCAACTTACAACTAAGTAAGAACCCTATTAAAGGATTTAATATAGCCTATTAGGACTACTTTGCTTAAGAGATTTGACTTAAATCACTTGTTAAAATGTCCTAGTATAGATCCTGTGATTAGCACTTGCTTTCCAAATGACAGATCACCTCTACACAATATCTAATTGATCTTTCTTAATTAGATGTCTCAATGTCTTATCCTTCTCTCTATCATCTATTCTTCTCTAACTGATTTAGCAATTCACTCTTGATTCTAAGTCACCTTTAATACTCTACAAACTATCTTGCTTGCTTCTCCAAAGGTTTTCATCCTCTTTAAGAAAACTTAGGTGGCTTAGGGTTAGGTATGAATCTAGAGTTGAGATTCATCCATTTTTCCACTTAAACCTTCTCATTTTTTGATCGGTTGCATGTAATTGTATATGGAATCTGCATATATATTTTTCATTATCTCCAAAAGATCATAATATATCCTTAAGTCTGCTAACAAATATTTTATATAGTTTTTTGTGCCATTACAAAAAATATGTCCAAACTATGTGACTCAACATATGAAGTCTTGGATGCTCGACAGGCACTATATTTCTTTTTTGACGTGGCACCTGCACTACTTGACATCCATTGTTTACTTGGTTCCTCAATCACTTGGCATGGTCTATCTGCTCGGTACTTGAGTGAATTAGTACATGAGTAACTCAAAACTCATTGTTACATCTTGACATGGTTTAGTATTTACATGTTGTAGTCAGCATGTATTAATAGTTCAGCATGAACTATGTGAATGGCTTAAGTGTATTGACACTCACTTGTCAAAACTAATTTGAGATCAACAAATCCACTATAAATAGTCCATATATCACTTTTTCTAACATTAGAAATGAGTGCCATCTTATCTTCTTCATCATTAGATTCATCTTTTATAGCAATATAAACCATTCTAGCATCATCACTACTATCAGAATCTTTAGCCATGAAACATGACTTCTTACATTTATCCTTGTAGTCCTTGTAGTTTATAAAATCCCTCTTACCTTTGTACCCATTGTTCTTCTTTTCTTATTTTTCTTCTATGTTTTGACACCTTGCAATAATGTGACCAACATCTTCAACAAAAAAATAGATTAGAGGAATTTTACCTTTGCAATTTCCTTTGTCTTAAGGATATCTTCTTGCAAGAAGTGATTCAATGGCTTCAAGATCACTATCAAAATTTTCTTCTTCTTTACTTTTAGATTGTTTTTCTTTAGACTAAGCATCTTTTGTCTTCAGTGACAACTTGTCTTGAAATAAAGATTGAATATTTTTAGAACTAGGAGCATAATTATCATAGTTATCTAGCTCAAATGTTGTCAATCTTCTCACTAGAGCATCCAAATTTATCTTATTATTGAGATCACATCTCATCTCTTGAATAACTAAAACTCTAATTGCATAGGTAAGAAGAAGGGTTTTGACTGCATTTCTTATAACTATCACATCATCAATTTTCCCTCTGGAGGTTTCGATTGCATTAACAATAGCTTTGATTCTCTCACACATTTTGCAATTTTTTCATCTTCTCTCATCTTCATCTAATCAAACCAACCTCCTCCACTTTCTACCTTGGCTCTTTCCACATTATCATCACCTCCATATATATCTTTTAGCTTTGTCCACATCTCATGAACACTTGTACACCCTTTGACTTCATCAAATTTAGCATAGTTAAGAGTATATGCAATGCCAATCATCATAATGTTATGATTGTTCTTTTCATAAATGTCCTCCATAGTCAAATTGCTGGGTATTCAAATATTTAAGACCTAAATCAATAATGGTTGTCATATATAGCTTCATAAGTTCCTACCATTCCTTGAAGTTATATTTGTTCAAATTGGGAATCTATCTTTTGTAAGACATCTTGATCTTTAGCTTAGGTCCTTAAAACCTTCTTTGAAAGCACCAAAAGCTCTAATACTAATTGTTGGAAATATAAGAGGAGCAACCGAAAGGGAAGGGGTGAATAAATTATCACAAAAATTAGTTCTATATCCCTTATATATTAACATAAAATATAAACTCTATTGAAATTGTTTTCACTCAGTTAACATGTAGGCAATTGGTTAATACTATCAATATGTTGTAACTTGGCAAGAACTATAATATCAAGCATTACTTGACAAATATAGAACATTTAGATCCTAATATATTAATTTTGATTAACTTGAATTAGTTAGTTGCATATATATAAAAGAAATAGTGTGAACACAAGTGGCACCAAGATTAAATGTAGAAGCCTAATTCAGAAAAAACCACCAATTGAAACTAGTTATTATTTTTCACTCTTCTGAAGTGAGCCCTATTAGGTTCCAAACCTATTAAACGTTACAAAACACACTATTAGGCATGATCCTATTAGAGGATTTTATCACCCTATTAGGAGTGGCCTTATTAGAGGTCTTTAGACACTTTAATCTAGAAATGACACCTTGTTAATTAATTTACAAATAGCTATTCGAATAACATTCTTAGGAGATTTGATTCAATACTACAATGGTTAGAGAGTAAAAATTAAATGACCTAATTGTTGATGCAATTGTATTACTCATTTCAAATCTCAATTCTATCTTGAGTACTTGATCCTTTCTGATCAGATTAGTTCTTGTAGCCCAACAAGGATATTATGCTTATCCTTCCAATTCACATACTCTAAGCATCTTCTCACCTTCCACACATTCTCATACTTTCAATCCTAAAATTGAGCTTATACCTATATATGATATACATTATCAAGTAGGCTTGGATAGAACTTATAACAATAATTCTCCATCAGTTTAGTTGACTAGAACCAACAAACAAATTGATTAAACTTAATATGCCAAAACAAGAAAATCTTTTGATAACTGACCCAACCTAGTAGACACTAACTTTGAAATGATTTTCCTATGTTAACCAAGTGAACTTGATTAACACCAAATAATTGTAAAATTCCTTTGATAACCAAGTGAGCTTGGTTAACAATTAACTTCTACAAACTTCTCTTTGTTGTCTGAGTGAGCTCAGTAGGCATTTCCTTCTAAACTTGGTAAACACTAGAATGCTCGATATAAATAGGAAACTATCTTAATTGCATGAGTGAGCTCAAAAAACACTAACTAGAAAAGATATGACATTTTGTGTAACATCAAACAAAGTGTGAAATTGATTAATTATTTTCAACATCCTCTTGGTATATGTCTCCAAACATATTCTTCTCATGTTATGACTCCCAAACTAACAATCTTAGCCATACAATCCTCAACTATGGTATCTCTTGGATACTTATATATTACAATGTGTCATGCTTCTCCTAATGAGTCTTATTAAAATTTTATCATCCTACATTATGGTGGTAGTTGTGAGCTTCTTCAACGTCAATAGTTTTCCTATGTTTTTTTTAACATATCTTCAACTTACAAATAAGTAGGTACTATGATGCTTCTTTTATAATAAAAGCTTATTTGTCTCTCATCACATTTCTACTTTAATGTAGTTTGTGTCAAAACACCTACTTTGTTCCAATCAAATCCTTTTCTATCAATCTAGAGACAAATTCCTACCTCCAATTTTTTTTTTTTTTAATCTAACTCATTTTCCATTTCCATGATCCCATTTTTATTCTCATATTCTTCTTCTACACTCTTTTCTTCAATTTCTATGAATAAATATTTATCACCTATCCTTGAGACACTCCACTCCTTGTGATAATTCCTTTACTCTTTTCTTGAATAATACATTTTTCAAAATGATTTCTCTATGCATGTCTTTGTGTTTTACTTGTACATGTTAGATCCTACTTTTTATTTTCCTCTTTCTTTTATCTTGTTTTCCTTTGTCATCAATTTCATTTGATTTATAGTCTATATTCATATCTTGATTTCTATCAATATCACATTTTTATTTTCAGCTATCTTGTTCAATTACTTTTTCTAACATGTGTATACTATTCTTCTTGTAGTATACTGAAAACATCCCTTCATCATCTCTACTATGAAATTTCCATGATTATCTTCACCTACTTGAATATCTTTAGGCTCAAATATTTTTAACTTCTATATTTTTACAGTGACATTTATTTAGTTTTCTATTATTGATTTAAATTTATGTTATGTTGATAACCTCTTTCTATATTTATGGAATTCCATTGGTTTTTTATTTAAATTACATATACAATTGATGAAGCATAATCATACTTTGGTTCCTTTTATTGAATTCTATAAATTAATTTGTTCCCTTGTGCATTGAGATCAATTATCCTTATTTCATTATTACTTATTCAAACTTATTCTGTGGTAAGAATACCTTGTAATCTATTATCCATTGAGAAAATTATATGGTGTTCTTTTTTTCTACTCTTAATTATTCTATCATATATTTCCTTTATTTTTAGTTTATCTTCTTTTATACTTTTAGGTGAAATCAATCAAAATATAAAAAAACCCTAAGACACAAGGGATTTCTCAAATGCAGAGGAAAATTCTAATTTGATTATGAACTAACTAAAATCAATTCAATTGTTGCAACATTTTTCAATACCCCAAACATAAAAAAATTCATTCTAAAGAAATCATTTGTATTAACAAATCTATTTACCATCAAATTTCATAACACTTGATAACTGTACATCCTCTATCAATCAAAAAATAAACTATAGTTTATAAACTAGGATTCATTCTTTTCAATGTCAAAACAACATGATCAAAACATTATGGTATACTATTTAGTAACATTTCATTGGCATCATCATCATCAAACTTAAAGTTTATATCTTTAAGTTTATTACAAAGGGGACAAAATGTAGTAATATCCTCAAGAATATTATATCCCTCTTTCCTTTTCAACCAAAATTATAATGTTCAACACACAATTTTCTTAGGTCCTCTTTTGGGAATTCAAAAAGTCACGACTCATTGATTAGTCATTGAAAATTTTGGAAATGACATTGCATGGCAGAGTATGCAGTGTACAATAATTAATGGACTTAGTAAATAACATATGTTGTTACAAAATTATAATATTATTTTGGAACTGATAACATAATATTTTGGAATACTCACTATAAATATAATTTTATTTATCTTTTATAGGTAAGAAAATGAAGACTTTTGATTACATTAACTTAATAAGAATACATCAAAGTATCTCCGTTCAATTGGGCACTGCAAGGAAAGAATAGAGAAGAAAACCTCTAGTCTTGCCTGGGACCATAGTCCTTTATTATTGCATACCCCATTTACCAACTTTCAATTTTAGGTTTTGGACTAAATACAAGTCTTAAAGTTCCTATTTCCAAGTTACAATACAAAGTCGCGATCCTCATTTTCTATTCATTAATAGGGGTAAGGATAATAAAATCATCCTGATCTTTGTTAACCTGCAACAAACTCTTCTTTCTTTCATGATAAATTAGTTATTCCTTTCTTACTTGCTAATAAATAATGCATCTTAAAAGTAATATTAGTTTTATTAGAAAGAAAATCTGAAAGATTATAATCCTTGATTCCTGGCTAGATGTTCTTAAGATTCTTTTGTTCATTTTAAATGAAAATATATATATTGATTGATTTGGGCTGCTTTATAAAGTGAGATAACTAAACTAAAGTATATTACTATTGAAATAGTTGAGCATAATTTATTTTGTGTACTCAATTTAGTAGATAAACTTATTTTTAAAAATATCAAACCAAGAACATTGTGTAGCTAAACCATCATAGAATTATGCATACCACAAAGATATAACACTCTGAATAGGGGTGAACTCATGAAAGAAGGTAGAGAAAAACATAGGAACAAAAATGAGATAAATGAATAAATTCTTTTATTTTTATGTTAGTGAGATTAAAAATAGTCTAAGAGATTGAACCAATCAAAATGCGACTAAGCTAGAATTGGGAAGAAAAAATGAGACTACCACAAGGCAAGGTAAAGGTAGCCATAATATTTACTATATTAAAATTTTAGTAGGGATAAATCAAAACCAAGACATAAAGGATGGACCCAAGATTGCCAAAATCCATCTATATAACAACTATCTATAGAGAACACTATCCAAGTCGAATATAGAGAACCATAAATCTACAAGATTACATATATCATATTAAGCCATAGCCCTAATCGGGTAGCCGAGAGAGTCTAAAATAATATAATAATTAAGAAACCATAACAAAAGACAAAACTAAATAAGCTAGAGGTATATCGACATCAAGAAGTGCCAAAAAACTAAAAACCATCTTTGCCAGGCCACAATCCTAATCTAGGTTCCTCCTTTCTTGTAGAATAACATGATGGTTTCAACAACTTCCTCTATTTCTTTAGCCATAGATCTTGGAGGAAATTCAAAAGTGTTCCTAGCTTTGCTCAATTTGTCAAAATTTTGGAGATAGAACTCCATGGATTCAATGTCTCTGAATTGCACTCCTAGATGGATGTAGGCATTGAAGGTATGTAGTTAATGCAGGAGCCAATCCTTGGAGGGATCACCCACTATACCTCTCCATCAAAGGAGGAAATCTATGGTGGCTTCCATCCATGGCCATTCTCAGAGAAACTAGGATGACCAATGTAGGGCATCTAGGCACAATTGTTAACTCAAACTACCTAGAGGGTGAGACATTTAAGCTTCTAGCAGAGGAATCTTGAGTTTTTCATCAATGCACTAAATACAATTTGTTCTGAACCTACCAACCAAACTAAGTCAAAGATATTGTAGTAGAGATGAATAATATCTCATCTTTGGCCCTAGCTAGGCACCCAATCCATACTGCTAATATGTCATTGTTTGTTCTCCAAGAAAATTCATAATTGAAGACACCTTCACCTATCACTTAGCTAATGGCTACCCTTCTCATATCATCTACAGTGTTGAGCAATCAATTCGATCTCTTAGCCTTCACATTGCCTCAAAAATCCATAGCATGAACCTCTATAGCATGCCACAAGCTAATATTTGTATCCATGCTAACAACTAACATAACCAAAAAAAATACACCTCAGAAAGAGTGCAAAGATAAAAAGACACTTTGCCACTTGATAAGAACTATCTAGCTTGTTAGGATAGATCTAGCAAGAAAAAAGTGATGACTAAATCTCATAATATTCATGCAAAGCTTTAGCCAACACATAAATTTTATGATTATTATTTGATTCCTTATTGTATCAGGTTCTAGGAGTGATGAATACTAAGTGATACTAAGTATACATGATATAAATTAATAATGTATCCTAGTTCCAAAGGTGAAGGCTTTCAAAAGTCCTAAGATTCATGATTACCTAAAAAACATGATTATTATCAACTAAATGAATAGTCTCTCTATTATGATTGTTAGCCAATAGGTTTTCTTTTGTATTACCTTCTTTGTATATGCATTTAATTCTCACTTCTTCCAATTTGTCCCAAAAATTAATGGTTTTTTATATTTTTGATTTTAAAATCTAATTGGGGGTTTTCTTTTTCCTAGGGGCATTTAGTATGATCTAAGAGTCTCCTTCTATGATAATCGTACCTTGATTTTTAATTTAATATTCTATTTTATTCCTTATTTTATTGCTTCTAATTGTACAATATTGTTCAAAGTTATTCCCATTGGTTTATCTCATTTCATGATCCAATTTTTGGATTCATACCTGATTATGCATTCAATTCCTACCACCCATAGGTTTCCTCTTGAGGCTCCATCAAAATTAAATTTCTTGCCTCCTTTAGGTGGGGGTTCCCATCTACGTTTCCTTATGGTTGTATTATAAAAAAATTTATGAGAGGTGTTTTAATTAGATTTTTCCAATTCTTTTTCATTTATGCATCCCATTCCAAAAGAGAACCTTCTTCTATTGTCATCTTTCTAAGATTACAGTTTATAATTTTTATAATGCTTGCTTCAATTTTGTTGAAGTGAGATGTAGCTTTGATTTCTTGATTATTGAAGATCTGCTTTTATCTTTCCTTCCATATCTCCCACACTAGGATTGCTAGGGTAATATTCCAAAGTTTTTCCTATACTTTGTTATTGGTCTCTCTAGGCCACCCTATTAGATGGTCCTGCCACACCCCTAAGTGGGGTAGTCTAGTTCAGTTTAAGTTTCAGCCACTCCCAACATTCCTTAGCATATTTATATTGATAAAAGAGATGATCTATAATATTTAAGTTTTCTTTGGTTAGGGTGCAACTAGATGGGCCTTCAAAAACCATTTTCCTAAATCTATCTATTGTTAGAATGTGATTTTGAGAAGCCTCCCATAAGAAAATGCATACTTTAGGTAGCCTTGCTGGGACCTAGTAGAGGTTTAATGACATATTTATTGCTTCCCATCTTTTTGAGTTGATTCTTAATTTATAACCATCCTT
This sequence comes from Cupressus sempervirens, assembly GCA_028749045.1. Classification (NCBI taxonomy): domain Eukaryota; kingdom Viridiplantae; phylum Streptophyta; class Pinopsida; order Cupressales; family Cupressaceae; genus Cupressus; species Cupressus sempervirens. The sequence continues at coordinate 68,583,944 of CM053790.1, read as the reverse complement.
CACCTTATATAATTCATCATTAGAACCTGCCCAATTGAGTTTATCCTCCCTATGGTACTAGTTGATTGGACACTCTCTGAGAATAGATTCTAATTTCTCCAAACTTGCAAGTGTTAGACCCATATTGTCTAGGGATTTCCATCTCCATGGGGCTTTTTCATTACAGGGGTTAGATAGGATATAATCCATAGCCTTGGTTCCCTCTATTGTGCTAAGTAGAGTTTTATCTTTGATAGATATTTTTGATAGATCAAGGGGAGGTGCCCATTCTATTAATCCTCATAGAATAGGGCTATGTCACCTCTACCTATTGTTAGAAATAGGAATTACTTGGGGGTGGGTGGGGGGGTCGGGCAGGGGTGAATCAGTAATCTACAAAACTTAGTCAGCAACTAGATATTATTTCTTACTTTAAACCATACATAACAAAGCAATAAAATAATATTGAATAGTAATAGTAACCATGCACAAAGATAACTCATAATACAATATTTTGTTAACTAGGGAAACCCTAGTCAAGGGAAAACCCTAGTAGGAATGATACTCACAAGATAATATATTGATATATAAGTTCCTTATTAGAGGATGGACCCTATTAGGAGATGATGAGAAAATTTGGTATAAGGAGTCCTTATTAGGAGACTTTGAATCCCTATTTAGAGATTCCAACACTATTAGGAGTTGTAGTGTAGTAGATGCAAGATGCGACCATTACCCAAACATGAACTTCCAAGTACAAGAAGAGCTCACTACCCATACAATTAATTAGGCTTCTGGAATATAAGTACTATAACTTGTTCCTTGGTCAAGCTCTGATATTTAGTTTGATGTTCGATCATAAATATCTTTACAAAACTTTACATATGCCACTTTCACAAAAAGTTTGTATCTAATCGCTTACACAACAATTACACAATTACACTTCTCATCACAACATGTCCTTTGCATAAATACCATTTCTTTATGCAAATTTTTGGTAGGTTAGCTAACACCACAATAAACTTTTCCAACTTAGAGTAAACATCTTGGATGTCATCCCTAATTGGACAAGTAATTATTTTGTAAACAAAATAATTTTTTTCCTTCAAATTCGCTATCCTATTTCACCGTAAAAAAATGAATACCACTTTTATGTATAGTCCTTACTAACTTTTGAGGTTATACACATCATCATCAACATGTATACTATCTCCATCTAACTTCACTAGTCATAATATGACAGATCACCAAAAAGTTATCATAACAATACACTATTGTATACCAAATTCATACATACAAAAAATTTTGAGTATGAAAAGCTAAGTATCTTTATTTACAAAGTTTCCTATAGGCATGTACATCATGTGTTGACAAAAATGACAAAAATTAAATATCCTCATTAGCCAATTATCAACAATCTCCCGTTTGGCATTGATGGCAAAAAAATAGGGAAAATTGGATAGGTGATAGAAAACTTAACAAAAATAATATTACAGTAACATTACTACTATTACAATTTTTCCATCTTACATATGCTCCCTGTTACAATATACTTTACATTATTATTTTCTCCTCTTTACCTGATTAAAAAATTTCTATTGTATCTCTCCCCCTTTGACATCAATGAAAAAGGTCAAAATGTCAAAAATTATCAAAAAATTGTCCATCTACTATCAAAATCTCTATAAATTATGGTGATAGTATCTTCATGTACTCATCAAAATTTGATTTCAGATTGTCCATACCTTTAGTCCATGTTTCCTTGGTAGATTTAGCAGAGGGGAGAATTGTACATAGGGCATATGATGCAATCTCAACTGCATTAAGGTGTAAATATAGAAAAGTTAAAATAAGTGTACTTAGCCTTGACACATTCCTACAACTGCTTCTCAACAAAAGAAATTTTTAGAGTAACAGACTCTCTAAAATATGACACTCTCTTCAAACTGTGTTCCATTTGAAGTTCCAATTTTTTGATATCATTGTGAATATTGGTCACTTGTTCTTCAAAATCATCAATTTTACTAGTTGGATGTTCTATCTGGCTAGATAGAGCTTCTAGACCACTCATCTTTTCTCCAATCTGACTATCAATGTCCTTAGTTAGTTTATAATATAGGGTGTTTAATGTATAGTATCTTCCCATCTTGTTGACACTTCTAAAGTTCCTTGATACAAGTATCGAGACTTATCAAATCATTCTTAATATTTTGAAAAATGGTGCTAAAAAAGTTGGAATCATGTGAAATTTGTGCCTTTGTCTATGAAACACTCAAAAAAATAGTGGATTCCTCATCAAATTCCTTTAGCACTACTTGTGCCCTCTATTCTGGATCTTATTTTGTGTGTTGTATAGTCAAAGTACTATGTAATATGTTAGTAACCTCCATCAAGGTTTTCTACATGCTCTTCATTGTTCTATTATTTTGAATAAGTTTTGATAAGGATGAGATCAAGTTAGTTTTATCATCATCATCATCATTTGTGAGGTTAGCAAGCAAAATTGGAGTAAATGAACTAGATGGTTAAGTGTCATCCTCCCTTTACTTCTTCTTAGTTGCCTCTTTGACTCTTCTCTCTTCTTCCTCTCTTTCTTCTCTTTCCTTCCTCTCCTTTTCCCTCTTATCTTGCTCTTCCAATCTCTTCTTCTCATCTTCTTTTGACTTTTTTCTTATTTATTCTTTGGCTACTCTTTTCTTTTCTTCCTCTTCTTTTTTTTTTTCATCTCATCCTCAAGTAATTTCTAGTTGGCCTCTTCTATTTTCCTTTTCTCTTCTTCTAGTAACCTCTTCTCTTCTTCATTTTGTCTTGGTTTATCTTTAATATGTTTAGTATGAGGTTCATTCTATTCAAAACCTTCAAATGGGTTTGTATCATCAATGTTAATGGTAACATTGGTCTGATCTATCTGCATAGTGTCACCACTTACTAAAACTTCCAAGGTTTTGGGTGTAGTTGAAGATGTTGCCTTAGACTCGATCAACATATGACTTATTGCTACTATAGTCTCATTTCTTGTCTTTCTCACCCACCATAAACAAAAATGATCTTACCTTATTTCTCAAATATGGTGCTAGATTGTTCAAAAATCTCTTGATTTCTTCTTCATCATTATTCTTACAAAGAGTCGTTACCATAGACTTCCAAAGTTCTAAATCTTCTTCTCTAGCTAGGGCCAACTTTTCAATAAGTTTGGCATAGACTTTCTAGTTCATCGTGCCTTCAATATCCTTGAGCTTTAGATTATTAGTTATAATGTATCTTACAATAGAGATATTAATCTGATCTTTTTCTAAATTATTATACAAATCATAGAATTTTTTCATCTTAGCATAGTTGCGTTTAATAGCAATGGCTGAGTTTATCTTCTCTATCTTTAGCTTCTAGGGTTTCCAAGATTTTCCCACTAATTGGTTAGAATTTGTTATCTTCTCTGCTTGCTTAACTTCTTGTTGTTCTTCTTCATCTTCACTAGACTCAATAATTGTCAACAATTTCTTTTGTCTCTTGCCTAGTCCAATGGCTTGTTGCTTGACCCTTTTAGTCTTTGTGGTCACAATTTCTACTAGTCCCTCATATTTTCTCTTTAGTTCACTTGGTTGCACATTTGATACTATGGCAGAGGGAATGCTTTGTTCTAAATATGTCTCTGCAATAGATACTAACAAGGGTTACACATTCGGTATGCCTTGTTTCATGGCTTTCCTAACTGCTTGTGACTCACTCTCTATTATATCATCCTCTAATAATGTTTTCTTCATTATTGATTCTATCTTCTTGTGAGAAGCCTTTTCAAAGGATTCCTGAGGAGCTGATTGGGTAATCTCATCATAGGTTCCAAATATGTATTTAGCTTTGTCCTTCTCTAATTTCAACAATAAATAAATGTATACAACTATTGTTTCATCATTTAATTCATAACCTAAAGGATCTAGAAATTTTTGTCAAGGTTCTAATATCTGCATATAAGAAAAAATTGTACATCAACCATAACATAAATGTCCTCCTTTTAAAATCTATCTACAATTATAGGTGCAATTCTAAATCTCTATCTCATTTCATTCTAAAATGTCTTCATTATCAAGTTTCCACCATCCAATATCTTATCTAGTCAATGTCTTCTGCATACTTCTATGATCTTCTCCATTGTACACCTATCACTACTCATAATCTTTGTTACTAAAATATATGGAAATATTTTAAGCACATGAAAGAAGATGTGATTGATCAATGACTATAATATAAACACACCATTCTTAGTCATTTTGATCTTTTCTAGGTTCTCAAGTAGTTGCATTCTCAGAATTTCACTAAGATTTACTTGTTCCTTCTCTACACATATTTTCTAGGATGCATAGATGAATATGATTAACAATTCATCAATCTTTGAACATGCACATATAGAGTAGGCAATGATTCAACTAAGGAATCTTACATTATCTTACATAACACTGTTGATCACCATGGCCTTTCCATCATATATTGCTTTGGTATAACTCTCAACTTTCTTCTTAACCATTTTCTTACCTATAGGTACACTACCTTGTTTAAAAAGACCAATTAACTCATGAGTAAGGTCAAAAAAAACATCATCTACACTATCTTCCATCCATAGTTTCCCATCATGTATTCTAGTTAATGTGAATTGTGTCCACTCATTTGTGCCTAATTCATAGTAAAATTAATATTTGAATAGGTCTAGTTCCTTTAAGTGTTGAAATCTAGGTTTCACAATCATATCATGATTGAAAACTAATTCCATATCCTTGTTCATATATTCACTCCCAATAGATTCAAACTTACTAGGAAGATGTCCTCCTATATCTTCCAAATATACTACATTGTTTGGCATAATGGATAATGCTAAATTAGGGTTTCCTTTAATAGGTTTCACAGAAACAAACTTCAACTTAGGTTTTTCCTTGTTCTCAACATTATGAACTCCTAGCATATCCATTCTTCTAACAAATATTAGCTTATTGTATAAATTCTATAGATAAACAATAAAATACCTCTTTCCAAAAATAGGTTTTGCTTCAAAATCATCTTTACAAGTAACTTATGAGTGTTCTTTTCTTCAAATGTGATTTTAGTGAAATGAAAATCAAGTTTGTACTCCATTTATTCTATTAACTTGAACTTGTATTATTTGTATGCTTTGCAAACATGAAAAAAGTGTCAATCACATTTTGAAATCAAATAACCGCTCAAGATCATCTATCTGATCTTCAGATACTGCCTGAGGTTTACTATAGCCTCTTCCAATCATGATAATGCTCCTTAAGACTTCACTTTACAAAATTCTCTGTAAAATCATAGTTTTCATCATCTACTATAGAATTAACTTTTTTTGTAACACCAATAACTATTAATTCCTTCATAACTAGTTTAGATAAGCTCAAAATTATAAACGAGCTTAGGTACCATCTAAACTTACCTCAATACACCTTTTTCCCAACTTTACTCCTCTAATTTGATCTCTGGATGAAGTTTTCAAATTTTGGTGTTGGAAATAAGCTTAATGCAACTTAATTGAATCAAACTTGATAACTAACTTCAATATTTCTATCTCATCATCTTCTAGCTTGTCTTTTGAGATGTCTAATCAATTTACAAATGCCTCATTGAGTTCTTCTCAAAGTTCATTGAATACATTTCTTTGTTACTCATTGTCTTTGCTGGTTTTAGAGTTCCTCTCATGGTTCATTCTATCATTTCCAACATTTCTTCCATCATTCCTTCTATTTTTCCTTCTATCTCCAAAGTTTATGTCCATTCTACAATACTTCGTTGTATGTCCAAAGTTGTTAAATAAATGACATATTGGTGCTCTTCTTCTAGGATTTTGTCAATGAAAATTTTGAGCTATGTGTCCAAAGTTGTTATACTTATAACACATGCTGTATCTTCTATCTTGATAAGATCTTCCTTCCCACAATGACCTTTCATTAGATCTTGTTTTATCTGTATGGTTAGTATTCCTTAACATTCTACTATTCCTTCTACCATTATCATATTTAGGTTTCCTACAATCAATTGCTTTATGACCCATGCCATGACAATTATGACAATAAAAGTCCTTAACATGATTAAATGACTTATTTGTTCAATCTCTTTTCATATGACCTATCTCATTACATGAAAAACACTTATCTCTAAATTAGTACCTTGTTTCATTAGGAGATTCCACTAGCTTTGGTTCATCCAAAATTTCAACTTCCTTATCTTGTCCAACTTCTTTATGTTTATCATAAGATTGACTAGATTCAAACTTATCATCAAATTTATCTTTTCCTTTTAGATCTAATCTAATCTCAAGTTTCTTTGTAAACATGTTAAATAGATAACCAAGACCAGTCTTACTAGGAGTTCCTTGTATTGACATTGAATCATCAAGCTTTTCTCTTCTAGAATAAAGCTTCTCAAGTCACTTCTTGAATTGAGTTAATTCACCTTTGACAATATATTTATGATCTTCTTTCAATATTTCAAGTTCAAATATCTTCTTTACCAGACTTGCTCTTAGATCTACATTCTTAGTCTTCAAATAAGATTAAAATTTGCTAGGATCATTTCTCAAAGTCAACTTTAGATTCATAATCTTCAATTCATGCTTCAAGATCTTATATTATGTCTTCAGCTTCGAATATTCATCATCATTAGTTTCAAACTCAAGCTCAGATTTGAGATGTTCAATATTTTCCTTCAATTGTCAAATGTATACTTTGGAGTATTCATATTTGTGCTTCATCTTATCTCTTTCTTTAGTAAGGAGATCCATTTGTTCAAGTGCTTCTTCAAGGTTCTTTATCAAATGTTCCATATCCATAGGGATCTTACTCAAGTTGTTAAGCCTCTTGAGAGTAACTATGCTTTGATAACAATTGTTAGGAATAGGAATTACTTGGCGATGGGGGGGAATCAGTAATCTAAAAACTTTAGTTACCAACTAGATATTATTTCTTACTTTAAACCATACCTAACAAAGCAATAAAGTAATGTTGAATAGTAATAGTAACTATGCACAAAGATAACTCATAACACCATATTTTGTTAACTAGGGAAACCCTAGTGAAGGGAAAAATTTGATGGTGATGATACCCACAAGATAGTATACTGATATATAAGTGCCTTGTTAGAGGATGGACCCTGTTAGAAGTCACTGAGCAAATTTAGTATATGGAGTCCCTGTTAGGAGACTTTGAATTCTTGATAGGAGATTCCAATGCTATTAGGAGTTGTAGTACAGTAGATACAAGATGACCTCACTTCCCAAGCATTCACTTCCAATTACACAAAGAGCTCACTGCCCAAATAAATAATCAAACTTCTAGAATATAAGTACAAAAATTGCAGAACTTTACAAAACTTTGTGTATACCACTTTTAGAAAAAAATTTCATATAATCTCTTTACACAACAAGTACACAATTTCATTTCTCATCGCAAGATGTCCTTTGTATAAATACCATGCCTTTACACAAATTGCTGTTAGGTCAGCTAATACCATAATACACTTTTCCAACTTAGCATAAACATCTAGGATGTCAACCCTAATTGGTCAAGTAATCATTTTGTAAACAAAATAATTCCTTTCCTTCAATTCCACTATCCTATTTCACTTTTTCATACACTCTATACTAACTTTTGAAGTTATACACATCATCGTCAACATGTAACTATCTCCATCTAACTTGGCTAGTCATAATATGACATCAACAACAAATTAATATCAAAACAATACACTGTTGTATTCCAAATTCATACTTAGATAATTTTCTAAATACCAAAAGATAAGTATCTTTATTTTCAAGGTTTCTCATAATCATGTACAAAATGTGTTTCCATAAATGACAATAATTACATATCCTCATTAGCCAATTTTCAAAACCCATATCCCAAGTTACAAATTTAGAAATCAAGGGGGGACACTTTAGCATGAGATTCCATGCTATGGATCCTTTCAGGGGGTTCCTTGTTCTTAATAACGATGTATTGTTTGCTATGCTCAAATATTTATTATACATTATTCTTGCCCATTTGTTTTCTCTTTCTTCATGTATTCATCATAATTGTTTTGCTCCTAATGCTTCATTCTACTATTCTAGATTTTTAATTCCTAGTCCCCATGCTTCATTAGATCTGAAATTTTTTTCCCATTGTACTAGAGCTGCCTGCTTTTTATCTTCTATGCTTTTCCAAAAAAATTCTTTCAGTTTCAATTCTATTTTTTTATTGATATTCTTGGGTAGGTGAAGACATGGTAGTTGGTAAGTAGGAATTGTTGATATAACCACTTTATTTTTTTTTGATCTCCCTGCTTTGGTTAACCATTTTCTTTTCCATGCTTCTATGTGATTATCTATTCTTTCTAATACTTGCTCCCAACCTTGATTTTTTTTAGCTCCTTTTTCTAGATATATTTCCTAATACTTGCATGGGAAGGTTCCTTTCTTATATCCTAGTTCATTTTAGATATAGTCTTCTCTTTCCAATGGTGTATTAAGGAAGAAAATTTCTTATTTTTCTACTTTGATTTTCTGCTCCGATTCTTAATTGTTTAAGAATTTTATTAAAGTTGTCTACTTCTTTTTGGAACTTGATTTAGCTAATATTATATCATCTAAAAAATTTTGATGTTTTGTATTTGCAAAAATTCTTAGTTACCTTAATTCCTTTAATTTTCCTTTCAATTTGAGATATTTTAATTGATCTCCTAAAGGTTTCAGCTATAATGATGAAGAAGGGTGAAATAGGATCACCTTGATGGATCCCCATTGATATACTAAAGAAACCTTCTAGGATTCTATTTATAAGGAGCAATATTTTTTGGGTAGAGATACATTTATAAATTACGTTAATCCATTTTTTTGAGAATCCAAAAGCTTTGAGGATTTTACAAAGGAATCTCCAAATCACCTTATTGTATGCTTTTTGTATGTCTAGTTTCAACAACATGTATGCCTGCTTATTCTTTGATATTGAGTGTATGGTTTCTTAAATAATTCAAATGCCATCTAGAATGGATTGCTCATGAACAAACCGTATTTGTTCTTCTGATATAAGTCTAGGAAGAAAATATTTAAATTAGTTTGCTAAAGCTTTAGCTAATATTTTATAAATTGTGTTACAAAGAACTATTGGTCTAATGTTTGCTAGTTTTTTAGCATTACTTTTCTGTGGGATTAATGTTAGGAATGTGTGGTTAATTTCTGATAATAATCTCCCTCCATTTCTTGAAGCTTCAATTACTTTCCATAGATCCTCCTCTATAATTTCTTAACATTTTTGGAAAAAATGCTTAGAACCCATCTAGTGTTGGTGATTTATTTGTATTAATGTTAAAAAGAGTTTCTTTAATTTGATATAGAGAGAAAGGTTTACTAAGAGATTTATTATCTTCTTCTATGATTATCTAAGGGATTACTTTCAATGTCTCCTCTTGTGCTACTCTATTAGAGGATTCATAATTACTCTAAATATCTTTAAACTAATTTGGAAAAGTCTCTACAAGTTTGGTGGAATTATCTTCTAAATTTCCCTCTATTTTTTATTTTTTTTATTTTGTTAATTTCACTATGTTTTTGAATTTGTTGATAGTAGCCAAAAAGATCGGGGGTTGACTCCAGAGTACAAAAGGCTAAGAGTTTAGCTAGAGGTTACCTCCTAGTTGTCTAACCTATACCAACTTCAAACATCAAAAACCATAAATTTTTAAGAGCTAAATTATCTTTTACCACAATCCTTAAACTACTATGCATAAGAAAATGAAAATTAAACAAGCACCATTTAAAGACATCACTACTATCAAGAAACTTAATTGACATAGCCAAAAAAATCTTGTGAGGTGTAAAATTTAGAGACATAATCATATAAATAGAAATAAAACACTACAATATTCAAGCTAGGTGCCCTGTTCATTCTCTTGGTTACCATTCTTCTGCTACTCAGGAGCTTCCCCAATAGCATCCTCCTCCTCTTTTACTAGTTAGTTTAAGAAGATTTTTAGCCAATCCTTCACCAAGAACTCATATATGGATCGAGTAGTCTCAGTAGTCTTTCCTAGGTCTAGTTCCTCTTTGTTATCCTTTAGGAAGTAGAGGGTTCTAGTTGTGGAGGAAATAACCTTATTAGAGAACTCAACCAGAGTTTCAAACCTATGGCAGATAGTGGTATCATTATCCACCAAATTCCTCATATCCTTTTGAAGCCTCTCCATCCACATCTTAGTGTGGCTAAGTTTTCCTTTCTTCCTAGTAACCTTGGGGTTAACCTTCCTAGGAGAAGTGATTTCTCCCGCCAACCACTATGAGCTAGGGTAGCTTCCATGGTATTAGAGATATGGGATGGGCTGATAGAACTAGGGATAGGTTTGATGTCTTGGTGGAGTCTTTTCTTTTTAGCATGTTTCTCCTCACTATCAGAGGAGTTAGAGTTGGATTTGTACTTTAGGGAGGGGTCTTAAATTTCTCCATCTAAAGACACTTGTTGGTTCTCCTAACACACTACTTGACCTTCTTGGTATCTGAGTCCAACTCAATAATGATAACTTTAACCTTAGGGTTTTTTTTTACCTCAGTGGCCTAACCTTTCTTAGGCCTCTTAAGAGTACCACTAGGGTTGTTATTTAGGGAGGCTTGAGGGGTGATAAAGGCTAGGGTCTTAATCAAGAGAGGAGGATTCTAAGCCAAGTCTTGGATGAAAATTTTATTCATTAGGCCCTAGTGGATAAGGTAGAAGAGTTTCACCTCCTCATGTATCCTTCTACCCTTAAGGATGCTATCCTCCAACAAATGCAGTAACAAAAACAGAAAGGAGATAAGGTCTAGATTTCTTAAATGATTCAAGATAAGAAAATGGTGATAATATAGAATATGATAGAGATCCTCCAAGGTAATATATTTGATAATCATGTAGCAAATGGTATCCCATGTCTTAGGAAAGGTATCTCGTGCAAACCCACTGCACAATCTCATTGGTTCCTCCTTGGATTTGAAGAATTTCTACAAATTTTCCTACTTATTAAACTTAGCTTACCTCCACCATTTCTTTAGCAGTAGTATAAAATCTACAACCCTCACAATGTTTTCATAAGAAATTTTGAAGCTCATGCTATTAACCATAACTTTTCTATGCTTCCAAGTTTGATAGAACTGCATCAAGATGACCTCATTGTGCTTAACAATGCCCTTTGTATAAGGTAGAATCCCCCCCTCTTGCAAGTAGACCATCATAGCTTCACTACTATTGATACACTCCTCTACACCCAATGGTTCAATATGGTCACTAGCACCCATATCATCACCCAGGTCAACAACTAACTCCTCCAATGACATAGCCCCTCACTAGGTTTTAGAATTACAAAATATAAAATGTTAAGCCATAATGGAGAAAATAGAAAGGCATTGCATAGTCATCGTGAATCCGCAATATTTCCCAAAAACCCAAAAATTTCACAACATAATACATGTGGACAGTTCCTTTCTCTCTACAAATGACCATCACCAACAGTACCAATTGTGGGAATTAACCAACATGTGTTTATTATCATTACAAAATCATTCTTTAAATCTCCCCAAATTTCCCCTCTACCTTCTTTTACTGTAGTCATCAATGTCTATGGTAGTTGAAACATAAATGTTAATCAACATCCAAACATGCCAAAAAAAACCTTTACTAAGCACCACACTCCTATGACCACATGTAGAAAATGAGATCTTCAACCTAACTTGATAGTTCATGTGTCATTCGTGAAGGTATGTTCCCTTTCCATCAAAAATTGAGTTGATGATGGCAAAAGTTTGACATCATCCCATTATGCTAATCATGTGACACTATAGCTAGCTTTGGTAAGCTCATTCACCACATTGTTTCCTTCTTGATATATATGTGCAATGCAGATATCTTGATAGTCTTCCATCATCCTTCATAGTTCATTGATAATGGTTGTAATCAACAAATTCTATTTTTCCTCACCCTTAGTGGCTTTGATGATTAGCATAGATTCTAGGCCCTCTATGAAAAACTTAGTGACTTCCTAAGTTCTCACAAGTCTCAAACCTAGAGAAGTACAATTGCCTCAAATTTATTATTAGAACCTCCACCACAGTTAGCCAAATAAGAAACTACCAACATTCCCCTGTTGTTCTAGAGGATACCTCACACATTGGTGTTGGCCATCATGGCTAATCCATCAAAATTTAACTTTATCCAGGGGGTGCAAAATCATTTCCTTTATCACCTAGATTTTGTAAATGTCAAATTTTTCCACCATTGGCCCCCTTCCCCATGTCAAAGCCCAATTCCTATTAGCTTCACTGGAGGGATGATAGGGATTTCGAGTGCTACATCCTACTACATTCCTTTAGGACCTAATAACTTTTTGGCCCACCCCCAAGCTAGTTATAGATTTCCCTTTGAAAGTCCTACTATTCCTCTCCTTTCATGTTTTCCATGAGACATAAGGTGGGAGAATCAACCAATGGTTTTTGAGATAAGGGTGGGTAGTTGGGCCCTCTTGGTGAGAAAATTGCTTCAACTCATTATTCATACACCAACCCCCCATAAAGAAAGAACCTCCTTATAGACGTTCATGGAAAATGTATAGTTGATGAGTAGGTGTAGAATAGATTCAAGATCTTTGAACCATAAAATACAATACTTGGTAAGTTGGCAGCCACACCGCTACAGGTTGTTAATAGTGAGGATCAACCCATGCAAAACTAACAATCAAAAGAAGTTTATTTTAGGTACTATCCAAGGATGTTGAGCTTTTCTCTAATTGGCTTGTGCCCCTTCCTTGACCAACCTACTAAGATAAATAGATTTGACAGTAAACTCCCCTAAGGGTGTAAGTTTCCAAACTAAGGAATCCTCAACTAGGATGAGGGGAATCCCATAGGTGTGGAAGAGATCATTTAGTTCCTAAGATAAACTCAACTCCCTTGGATGGAGACTTTGGAAAGTAATCCATTATCTATTAGGGGTGATAAAGTCATGAGTTGAAGGGCCATACATTCTAGTGCACATCTCATGTAGAGGGGAAAACTTAGTTTTCCTTAGGGGGTCCTCATGGATCCATTGATCTTCCCAGAAGTCTATTGAATTACATTCTAGGTCCACATCTCATGTAGAGGAGGAAATTTAGTTTTCCTAAGGGGGTTCTCGTGGATCCATTAATCTTCCTAGAAGTATATTGAATTACCATTCCCCATGATTTAATGGAATCCCTCTCTTATGATCTTTTGAGTGTTAATAATGTTATTCCAAATCTTAGAGCCCTAGGGCAAAGCCTGTGCCCCTATAAATTGGTGGGAAGATCCCCCAAATGTATTTAGCCATGATGATATTACTCCAACTTCCTTATGAATTTTCCAAATTCTAGCTAATTTTGGTTAATAAAGCCTTATTCAAGTGTCCAATTCTTTATAATTCAATCCTCCATGAGATTTAGTTTTGCAAACTTTCTCCCAGCTAATCAGGCTCATTCTCTCTTTTTCTCCAATTCAAGACCATAGGAAATTATGTGAAATTTTCTTAATAATATATTTGAATCTATCTAGGAGTTTGAAAATAGATAGAAAACACACCAAGATGCCTCGTATGGAGGCTAAGAGGAGTTGGAGTTTCCCAACATTGCTCAATATTTTTCCTCTCCATCTTGCCAGCTTTCTTTGCAGATGTTCCACATGATCATTCTAGAAGTGGTTTTGGATCTCCTTCATAATGAGAAGAAGACCAAGATAGGCGTTAGGGAGGGTCACCTCCTAGTATTCAAGAATACTAGTAACCTCATCCCACAAATTGGCACAAGTATTAAAAAAAAAAATTTAATCTTATGGAAGTTTAATAATTGGCCAAAGAATAGAGCATACATATAAATGGTGTTTTTATATTCTCTAGCTTCATTGATGTAGGTGATTCCAAATAGAAATGTATCATGCATAAACTATTGTAGGACTTGATGGTGGTACTGAGAAGTAGGCTTGATGCCCTCAATTCTACCAGAGTTAGATAAAGAGAATAAATTTCTGCATAATACTTCCCCTACAACAATAAAGAGATAAGGGGATAGGGGGGTCACCTTGATGAAGACCTTAAGAGGTAGAGAAGATGTTATCTAGGGCACCATTAACAATCTCTGAGAAGGTAACATAAGTTTTGTGAGAATGGATAAGAGAGGTTAACAATTTTTATAACCTTTTCATTAAAGCCAAGTTTGGTGAGAATGGAAAATAAGAAGTCATGCTTGACCTTATCATAGGCTTTAGATTTGTCAAGTTTAAGGACCATGCCTAGGTTTTTAAATTTTTCCATCAAGTGTATCACATCATTGATAGTTATGAATATGTCAAAAATATATCTTCCATGCATAGTCATTCTGTTGAGGACAAATGATTTTTTCTAGGAGTGGCTTGAGTCAATTCACCATAAGTTTAGAAATGATCTTGTAGATACTATTAGAAAGTCTAATTGGTTTGAAATCTTCCATTCTTTTGGGGTCCTTAGTCTTAGCAATGATAACAATAAATTTTTGATTGAGTTCCTTTAGTAGCTTCCGCATTTTGAAAAAGTCCCCTACAACATGAACTACATCATACTTAACAATGTCCAAGAATTCGTAGAGGAAGGTAGGGGGAACCCATCAAGACAAGGGGCTTTATACTGATTCATACTAAAAATATCCACTCTGACTTCTTCCTCTTTGACATTACACATGATCACCTAATTCATATGGTCATCAATCATAGGTTGGAAGGTCCGTAGGATATCACTTTGTAGGTTACTATCAATCTAGTCTAGTGGAGGATTATGCATTTCCTTAAAATAAGTGTTGACTTTTTCTTTTGTTTGGTCCATTTCAATGAACTTCCCATTAATATCATCCTCTAAAAAGTTGATTGTGTTTCTTTTTTTTCCCCTTGAGGGTTATCTATGGAAGAACATCATGATTTTGTCTCCCTCCTCCAACTAATGCACCCTAGATCTCTATTTCAAAAAGACTTTCTCCTTATTCAAGAGGGAGTTCCACTTGTGTTGTAACTCCCTCTCCTCCTACTGTTGCACCACCTAAGCTGCCCTTTTTTTGATTTAATTATGGGGCTCAACCAGATTCTTTTCTATATCCTTCTTTTCTTTGGCTAAACTCCCAAATTACAATTTGCATCATTTCATAACCTCCTTAAAGATTCTCCCTAGTTTTTTGGCAATTCAAAACATGGTCACACCTTCCAATGGGTCCTTTCACCAATGTGAAATACAATCTTTGAAATCATTATGAAAGTTCCACATAATCTCATATCTAAAAGGACATCATTTGGTAAGATTTTGCATCTAGGAGAAAAGAAGGATGGAATGATTTGAGATGCTCCTAAGACAAGCCTTCAGGTTAGCATACTTAAAATTGTTCTACCTATTAGATATTAGGGCCCTATCAAGCCTAACCTAGATTAAGTTTTTCCCAAGTTTTTTATTATACTAGGTGAAGGCCAAGAGCTGGAGGTTGATATCTATCAGATCGTTTATTCTCAGGAAATCCTTCAGATCTTACATACTGCTTAAGGATTCCTCTAGTCCCCCCATCTCTTTTGAGGGATACAAAGAGGTGTTGAAGTCCCCCATACATAAGATATTTCTTGGTCTTATGGAATCATCCATAGAGGTTGCCTCATCCCAAACATCAAGCCTACCATTATGAATATTAGGGACATAAAAATTGAAAATAGACTAGCTGCCAGATTGGTGGATGAATTTAGTGGCAATAGAATTGGTGCTAGTAGAAATATCCACTCCCAATGCCTTATTGGATTCCACATCATGAAAATCTCTCCATAAGCACCATTAGGCTCACAATAAGTATAGCTAGCACCTAGCTAGACATAATTAGCCACTCCCGAGAAGACCTATGTGGTCATTTTAACTTCCTATAAAAGAATCAAATCAGCCTTAAAATCAATGATCTTTTATTTGATTTTTTTACTATTTCTTGGGGCTACTTAGCCGTCTCACATTTCAAGATATTACCTTCAATATCTCTTATGGCTCTAGATTTCCTTCAAGGTTCTCTATTTTTCTTGAACAATCTCATTTTTTATTTTCTTCTAGAAAATGATTCTGGTTTGAGGTTGACCAACCCTCTCAGCTGATCCAACATCCACTTTATTCCCTCTATTCTTTTTCTTCCTAACCATCCTTTCAAAATACTTGTTAAAATTATCAAGATTTGGGTCAGCTGAAGTGGGTGAAAGAACTTTAGTAATACCTAGCAGGGAATCCATAAGGATTTTAGTTTCAAATAGTGAACTAGTGCCCCCACTATGTAGTTGGCTGCAAGGGTAAAAGTACAAAGTTGTGTCACCTTTTAGGGTAACTTTTTAGAATGACTAAATTTGAGTATTTCTATCTAAAAATCTAGTTTTTTTAACATACGATCTAGATAAATTTATTCTAGCTAAGTTATATATGGTCTCACACTTTTCCAATTGGAAATGTCTATCAAATGCATGTCTTATACTAGTTTTGTATCCAATTACTAAAGAAATAAAATTATTTCATAAAAGTGGCATTTCAATAAATCTTACTATTTTTTATGATATTTTTTTAATAATATATAAACACCATTTTATAGAGCTCAAAGTCAACAAGTCTTAGATAGAGTTTATAGTGTTTTAATTAGATTTAGTATATTATAATTAAAGAATTATACAACCACATATTTTAACACTTAAAAAGATGTTGGGTTTGAGAAAGAAAAAAATATTAGATCATATTAAAAAAATATAAAAATTTATATGATCTTCTAGAGGAGAGGGTCCTCTTCTAGAATGTATAATTTTTCTCTTGGTTAGAATAGATTTGTTTTCAAAAATGTGGTGGAAGATGAAAACTATTGATTTTAGGTGAGTTGTGATTTTGATCCTTATAGAAGAGAAAATATAGAACTAAAGCCCTTTTTTATTTTTTATTTTTTATTTTTGTAGATATACATGTTATCTATAACAAAGTCTAAGATCAAAGGGAAATAAGTTTGTTTCCATATAGTTTTATGGCAAGAACTACACCCCTAATTTTTTAGCATTTTTTAGCACCTAAAAAATCATCTATAAAAATTAGTAAAACCTATCAATTCTTATTGCAAATAATTAATAAAAATTATAATTCTTAATGTCATTCATTTCTACACATTTCATTAGTTTACTTCGTTTCCAAATTCAAATAATAATAATACCAATTTTATGTCATTGAAGGTGAACAATTATACTTTTGTTAGCCTTTTTCTTTCCAAAAGGGTGACATGAGTTTGTTCTTTTACTTGTAAGTATTCCCTTTTCTCATCAAGGCCACTTCCTTATCCAACAACCCCTTATCTGGTTGTAATATCTTGTAAGTCTAGATATCCAAAATCTTCTACTCTTCATGCATCACCATATCCAAAGCCTTAGATAGCTTAATTGTGTTCTCCTCTCCTTGCCTCTCAACCTAGGCTCTCTTAGGGATACTAGTTTTCACCTCAATATTATGGGTTTCATTTATCTAGGGATCTCTTAAACCAAGTGATTTAGTGAATTTTAGGGTTTTATGGATAGTAACTGTTTCATCTATTTTTGAGCTTTTTACCACTTAAACACTAGGGGATTAGACCTTTTTCTTAAGTTTCTCACTTATTTTCCAATCAAAAAAAAGATGTCCAAAGTTGTTACACTTCTAGCAATCTCATAACCTACCAGTTGCAACCAGGTACCCCATTTTGATCTTAGGCCCACCATGGTAGGAAGGGATTTATTCATTCCCACATTAATACAGATCATGGAAAATCCAAATTTAATCTTTGAGCAAGTCATCGAGTCCTCTTTTATGAATTGCCCAAGTGAGTTACCAATCCACTTTAAAACACACTTATCCCAATACTCTAAGAGAGGCCTAGGAAGGCATATCTAGACTAGGGTGGATTTGAATAGATCACATTTTGGATTGAATCTAGGTTTCCACTTAGCCATCATCAAATGGTGATAGCCAAAACACTAGAATCTAGCCATGATCAAATCCTAGTCCATCTCAGCCATGAACATGAATAAGAAGAAGGCACCTACCATTAAATATATGAAAATAGAAATAGTCAAATTCAATTTAGTATAGTGCCATTTTTGGACCATGTATATTGTAGGCTAGAAAGAGATCGAATCCACCACTAAATCTAGAAGTAAAATCTAGGGTCCGGTGGGACTTGACGAGAACATGGGTTTTACGTCAAAATCCATAGGAATATTTGTCCCAACCATAGTCCCAAGCCAATTTTTCTTAGGGCCTAGTGATGAAGTGGTCACAATCGATGGGATGCTCATTGGTTTAAGGTCCAAGTAGGGGTAGTGATTAGGGATGGGGCCAGAATTCACTAGGATAACAACATCCTCTTATAGAAGAAAGTGACTATTAAGGGATTTTGCTTGTAGTTCCAAATTTGGGTACTCAGGGGTAGGATCTAAGGGAAGGGTTAGGTAGTAGGAGGGGAATCCATCCCTCCCAAGATTGAGAGGGCATGGAAGTGGGACAGGGGGATGGCATCATAGTTGTAGGCAACAAGAAGGTAGGGAAGTAGGGAAGTTGTAGAGCTTCTATTAGAATGTTTTTGACTCTTGGTTGTAAGCTTAATTGCTCTATATTGTATGGT
Organism: Cupressus sempervirens; assembly: GCA_028749045.1. Taxonomy (NCBI): domain Eukaryota; kingdom Viridiplantae; phylum Streptophyta; class Pinopsida; order Cupressales; family Cupressaceae; genus Cupressus; species Cupressus sempervirens. The sequence goes on along the minus strand of CM053790.1, from coordinate 68,565,299 downwards.
ACTTGTATGAAAGTATTTTGTATTTTGATCTCCTTTTGCCAACCATTTCTCCCTACATTTTTGTTTGTAGAACACTTCTTCTTTAGTTAAAATATCTTCTTATTTGGCTAAGAGTTCTTGAATGTATTTTTCATTATTCATTCTATTTTTAGTAACTTCTTTATTTAATCTTTCCATTTTTTCTTCGATGTTAAGTTTTTCTTTAAATATGTTGTTGAACTGTGATTTGTTCTATTTAAGAATTTTTTCTTTGACCATTTTTAGTTTAGACATAAAGAAAAACATTATTATCCTTAGATTTGTCCTTCTTGCCCCCAAATTTTTTATGTATCCATGAAATTTTTATCTAGAAAACACATTTTTTCACATTTAAACAAGTTTTTAATTGTTTTAGATGGTTTTATAATATCTATTTTTACTGGAAAGTGATCCAAACCTACTAGAGGCAGTATCTCTACCTTGATCTCCCTATCTATGCTACTTAAATCTCCTTTGAAGAGGAGTCTATTGAACTTTTTTTATATATAGCTATAGTCTTTCCTTCTATAATTCCACATGTATATATTCCATTTTGGGTTTGAATGTCTATGAGTGATTTTCTTCCTACCCATTCTCTAAAATCCATAGTCACTCATGAAATTGCCTATATACCCCCATATTTTTCTTCTCTTTTTAATGTTGCACTAAAATATCCTTCAATGGTAAAGTTTTCATTTTGATGACTTAATATAAAGGTGCTAATGTCATTCCATACTACTATTTGTGTGTTGTTTGGGTAGGACCATAAACATTTATCACTATGATCTTAAGGATATTTCTAAGACTTGAAACTCTACATCCTATCCAATTAGAGTTTGAAGCTATTATGCTTAGTTTGATCTTGTTAGGATTCCATAATATTCCTAGTCCACTTGAGGCTCCATTGACTCTTTCAATTGTGTTTTCCATAGAACTAACTTGATTCCTTATTTTTTAATTTAGTTTCTTGAATTATTATTATTTTTTATTCAAATAATGTAATTTTATTCTTAAGCAAGCATTTTTTGCTAGGGGCATTTAGGTCCTTTGCATTCCATGTTATTATCATTGATCTTTTGGAAGGATCTTCCCCTTCCCTACTTGTAAAATTTCACTTATCTTGATTTTTTCCTTTACTTTCCCTGCTACCTCCCTTAGTTCTTTCAATGATTTTCATCCTTTTTCCTTTTTCTTTTCCTATAACTAGGTGTTTTTAGACCTTCCTAATTAATATATATTCCTAGATTCTCCAAATTTGGCTGATCTTTGACTTTGACTAGGTCTTCTAGTGCTTCTTCTTTTCGTTCTTCCTCTATTTAAAGCTCTCTACTCATTTGATTTCTTATTGAAGTTTCTTCTTCTTCTACATTCTACCATCCTCCCCATTTCCTAAACTTTTTTCTCCTTCATCCCTAAGGATTTTTTCCTCTAGAATTCCAAATTATTCTTGGTTTGTATTGCTCCTTTATTGATTTTTCTGATCTTCTATCTACATGCTTGATTGGTTGTCATTTTGTTCTTCTTCTCTAAGGAATATTTCTATCACTAGTGGTACCAGAGATTTTGTAGATATCATTTTCTTTGTCCCAGTTTCCTCTTCCTTATCAAAGTTAGGTATATCCTTTCCATTGATTAGTGTCTACCAGAACGTGTAGCTCTTTTTTTTTCTTTTCCCCTATAGTCACATTACTACGTTGAGTTGAATCTATTGCCGATATAATTGGACTTTGTTTTTTATTTTTTATTTTGCCTCTTCCTTTTCTACTAAAAAGGAATGTTCTCACTTCAAGTTTGATAAAAGAAAAGAATAGTTGTTCACCTTACCTATAGACATATTAATATTGAGATTTAAATTTTATTTAACTTCAATCTTACTAGACACTCTGATAAATTTTATTACTTGTATTATTTTAATTTATATTTTCTACTCCATCTTTGTTTTTTATTAGTTTCTTGTTCCAATATCTTATTTTTGTAATTTATTTTTGTATCTTGACTCTCCATTCAACTTCATAATCCTTAAATAGATTTATAACATTCGATACTAATAACAAAAATTAACCTAAATGTAACTTTACCCATTAGAATTACCATAGTGGAAATGAACTTCTTCATCTTGCCCCTTATTAGTAGTGCCCAAAAACTTATTTATCTTATCAAATTTATTATCACATAATATCCAATTTAATATTCCTAATGTATCATGTTCAAGTTGTACATCGAATTATTCTAATATACCTTTTGTGTTTAAGTTTTTACCCTCTCATCTAACATCTTCACATGATCTACAAATTCTCCCATACCTATTTGTAGTTTTTCTTCATTTCATAATAAATTTAATAGGTTACTTCCATACATTTTCTTAAACTTTCTATCCTTTTCGTCTTGTTCTCTATATTATATGGGAAATCCATTCACAATAATGTCACATCTCAATATCTTGTTATTTCATCTTTTAAAGATATCAATAATTCAAATAGATTATTTTTAAAAAAAAAATTAATATACCTATCAATTTGTCAGTCAATCATACATTGAATTGAATTTCATTTATCTCATTATTTCCCAACAAATATTTTAAATGTAATAAAAGATATATATATGAAATTGCATTTCTTTACACAAATTCTACTCATAATATCTTTCAAAAATAAATCAAATACATGTCCTGAATAAATTTTTTTTTTTACTTGCATGATATTAATAATGATACATGGTATCTCATTCTATAATATTTTCTATGGACATGTGAATTCATGTCATAATTATTTTTAATTGCCTTAAGCCTCTAATTCAATTCTCTACCATATAGAGAAATTTAGTCATTCTAAATGAAAATTTAGGATAATGTTATAAACCCTACCTTATTCAATATTTGTAATAGCCAATCCTAAAGGGAAATTGGGTATGTGCAAGATCATGGTGTGCCAAAAAGTGGCAATCTGAAAAATATGTAGTTCTGAAATGCCTCAAAGAATTTCAAAATCTATTCCAACTTTTTTCCCACCCATCCTAATACTAAATGAAAACAATTAATACCTTTATAATTCCTACTATATCTTTCGATACCAACCTTATATGGTCATCTTTAAAACATCCCGAAAATGTGGTTTTTGCATGTTCTTATTTTTTTTTACTTCAAGCATGTAGCT